>OW121703.1:24462224-25062224 GCA_933228785.1 Lasioglossum pauxillum | reverse complement strand
TTGAGATATTCATGAATAAAGTTCTTACATTACTGCTTAAATCGGCTATTGTAGAGGAGGTATACAACGAACAAGGTTTGGTGTATCGACAACGTACGAGACTTCCACCCGGTGGGCTAGGGTTCGATTCTCGTCTGTTGAAAAATTTTTTTTCATATTTATTTATATTATTTTTTCGCTGTGTAACATTGACTTGTTTGTAAGAGATTGCACATTTATTTATATACAAGTTAAAGAACAAAAGGATTAATAAATTATAAATAAATTAGCCGAAATTAATAAAATAGTAAATATCCCTCTCGTGTCTGAAAACAGAAAAAATAAAGTAAATATGGGAAGAGAAAATATGGTATACGATAAATTTAACAATATTGCACTTACATATTTTCAATTACAACAGTGATACATGTCGTAAAAGCATACGAAACATAGCATACAGAAACAGCTTGCACATCGAATAAGTGCAGTATTATTGCATTGGCACTTGCTTCTTTCCACATCCACGGGAAAGCAAATTTGATTGACGTTTTGAAATATTTGTCTCTCTGCTGTTAATCCGGCTGCATACCATGCATATTCCAGCATAGGTTTAAAAATTGGTGCACATAATTGTTTGTGTATTAAAGAATGCAATTTAAGTGCGTCTTCTCTAGTTGCAATTTCTCTTCCATTTTCTATTAAATAAGTGCAGTTCTGTATTTTTTTTAGAAAAATTTTTACTTGTCGGTAAAAATAAACGTCGCATGGTTGAACTAACGCTGTGCACTTGGGTGGAATAATTTTAACGGTACACGTACAGTCTCCTGTGTCTGTTACAAATATTTCATCGTATAATTGTAGATCCGTTTGGCCTGTCCATGAATCAACTAATAAAAGAAATTTTTCTTCCATGACATAGGGTTGCAGTACTGCTTTCAGAAACGTTTTATATATATATCTGTGGTTAATTTTCCCGATTTCGAGCACGATATTATTACATTTTTATATTTATTCGTTAGCGCGTCTATTTTTTTTGTACATGTGGTCCGAATTTTCCTGATGGTTCCTGCGTACATAGGAATACATAGGGTAGTAATTTTCCGGACAGTGTCATGGAATATTGAGCCGTGTATGTGTGAGTGGTTTTCGATATATTTTTTCTGTTCACAGTAACTTTTTTTCTCCTTTTATAGCTAATGTCCTGTCGAATGTTGATTGGTATTGGCATCCAGTTTGGTCTGTGTTGATTATATATTCCATATTGAATTGCGGTGTAATATGTTTAATTATTTTACGGTAATTTTCAGCAGCTACTACTATATCATTTAAACTTCCGATTTCTCTAACTGACACGTAAGTAGTTATTTTTCTTTGCCGAATTTTATGATTCTTTTTAAAATATGCAACCCACCGAGCGGAAGCTTTAAATTTAAAATCTTCAGATTGAAATTGGCTGGCACCTGCTAGAGCCCATTGTCGCAATTGACGAATAGTTACCTGCTGTAAAGCTTCACGGGCTTCTTTAAATCGATTGTAAGTCCATTGGTCTATTGCATTGTATTTATCATATATTGTTCCTCCAGTGATGATTTGATTCTCCCAGCGGGATATATCATGCTTTCTTTTTAAAAATCTGCTGCCGGTGATCTGTAATGTTTTTAAGCTCCACGAAGGATTCTGACGTGCCAGTGTCACTGTTTAAATTTTGCTGTTTAACGGAATATTAATCCTTTTTGTTCCCTTATGGTGCCCTTTTCCTTCGTGCTCGTACCACTCATCTTCCGGAGAATCGTCATACGTGGTTTCTTCGTATTCACTCTCACTGTCGGATTCGTCAATATCAATAAGACATTCCTCTTGCTGTAATTCGTATTCGGTAAGAATGTCAATTATATTTTCAATTATTTTTTTACCGATTGCTATGGCTGCATCGGAAATTGACGTGGACACTTCATTAGAAATTAAATTTTGATTACGAAGATGGTCTTCCACATATGTTAAAGCATCCCTTAATAGTTGCTTTTCATTGGAATTACTATCAATTATAATATTAACCGATGAACTAGATGGTTGCACACTCATTTTCGCTTTTCACTATGGCTATGGACAATCTTCGACTGGCTAAAGAACTCATTCTGAAGCAGGCGAGTTGCCTATCGGTTCTTATAATAACAAACAGTTGCATTGGGTCCAACTTTGAAACGCGAGAAGTTCGATAAATCGAAGAAGACACGCACGATGATTCTGTAGAGGATGAATAGAAAGCTCAAGCAAGAAACTGATGCACCAAACATTTAAAAAATCAGTGCCCAACCGAATGTGAACGAAATAATAGTTCATTAACTCTTACTCTAATACACAAACAATTATGTGCACCAATTTTTAAACCTATGCTGGAATATGCATGGTATGCAGCCGGATTAACAGCAGAGAGACAAATATTTCAAAACGTCAATCAAATCTGCTTTCCCGTGGATGTGGAAAGAAGCAAGTGCCAATGCAATAATACTGCACTTATTCGATGTGCAAGCTGTTTCTGTATGCTATGTTTCGTATGCTTTTACGACATGTATCACTGTTGTAATTGAAAATATGTAAGTGCAATATTGTTAAATTTATCGTATACCATATTTTCTCTTCCCATATTTACTTTATTTTTTCTGTTTTCAGACACGAGAGGGATATTTACTATTTTATTAATTTCGGCTAATTTATTTATAATTTATTAATCCTTTTGTTCTTTAACTTGTATATAAATAAATGTGCAATCTCTTACAAACAAGTCAATGTTACACAGCGAAAAAATAATATAAATAAATATGAAAAAAAATTTTTCAACAGACGAGAATCGAACCCTAGCCCACCGGGTGGAAGTCTCGTACGTTGTCGATACACCAAACCTTGTTCGTTGTATACCTCCTCTACAATAGCCGATTTAAGCAGTAATGTAAGAACTTTGTTCATGAATATCTCAACAACTATTGAGTGTTAGCGTCTATAATGGTATATATTCGTAAATGGGAGACCGAGATCTATAAGTATACAGAGTATCAACTAAATCGGTGAGACGTCGTCCTTGCACTCTCCTTGTTAGTACGACAGTAATAGTATTTTTAGAGTTATTTAAATTGAAATATCTCCTGAACTACTAACTTTTCGACATACATAGGTCAGTACTTTTTTATAAGGAATGTCCAGCTGCATCGATTGATGTATTAAAAAATACCTCATTCCATTTAAAAAAATGAAGTTGACCTTCATATGTCCTTTATGCGTTCATCTGTAAAAAAATAAATACACTACATAATGTACCCTTTCAGACCATGCAACTTCTGTATATAAAACTTTTTCGTGCAACGCATACTTTGGAAGTTATTATAGGTGTGCAAGTTGCGTGGAACACCCTGTATATGTAGAGCACATTATACAATTAACGTTAATAAACATTACTTTAAAATGGCATTAAGCTTTTTTATAAAATGCAGAATACTCCTAACGAAAATTATTTCATACATCTATACTCTATACGTTTAAAATGTTTTAAAGTTGCAAATGTTAAAGAATAAACGCCACCATAAATGTTAATAATTACAAGCACACTGAAAGAACAAGCACAATATTATGTGCGAAATCTTTGATTTCTTTGTATTTATTTTGCAGAATTCGTAGATACTAAGTTGTATTAGTTGATAATTGACTCTTATACTTAATACTTATAAATTAAAATAATTTTATACATAGAAAATTGTAATATCAGAGGAGGCATATTATCAAGATTTCATTCAGATTTTTATGTTACCAGTGAATTTTAATAAAATATAATTAAATTTAGTGAGGAATATTGTAACGAAATTAAATTTTAGAGGGGTTCAATTATAAATTTCAATAATTTTATAGAAAATAATAATACTAGAGGTGGAATCCCAGATAGCCCAAAGACGTCTGCAGTGGGACATTCAGACGTCTTAAAGATGTCCCGAATATCCTACGAATGTCTACTGAACGTCTTGTGTTAGAAATCAGTACGTCATATAAAGATGTCCTTAAGACATTTGTTTTACGTCTAAAAGACGTCCAGGAGATGTTCGTAGGATACTCGGAAGGTCTTTAAGACTTTAATTAAATTAAAAGAAGGAAAGAGTAAAAATATATTTCGCCAAAAACAAGGTTCAAGCTAAACCAATAAATATTGGATTGGCAAGAAAGTAATATCGGTATTTTAAGGTGAAAGAAAACCGAATTTCTTTATTCAAGCAATGAACTTTAATCAATAAAATATTTTCATATTTATTCTTTTTGGCAAAACATTATCGAGCAAAAGGAAGAATATCTTATTCATTAAAATACATTGCTTGGATTAAAAAATTGGGCTCTATTTCACCTAAAAATACCGAAATTAATTTCTTGCCAGAATAGCTTCATCAGAAAAACGCATGTATAATTGACATAAAAGTATAATAAAAATAACAATTACAATTAAAATCACAATAAAAATTGAAATTGGAATTGAGACTGCAATTGCAATAGGAATTGAAATTGGAATTGGAATTGCAATAGGAATTGAAATTGAAATTGAAATTGAAATTGAAATTGAAATTGGAATTGGTATTGGAATTGGAATTGGAATTGGAATTGGAATTGGAATTGGGATTGCAATTGAAATTGGAATTGAAATAGAAACGAGAATTGAGATTGGAATTGGAATTGGAATTATAATTGGAATTGAAATTGAAATTGAAATTGGAATTGGAATTGAAATAGTGTTACGGATAGAGAATATATTCCGTTCGTTTTGTCACAGGAATCTCTTCCAGATCGTCTCTGGCAGGAAGCGTCCTAGATAACCTTTCACATCATAGTTGAACCCTTCGATTTAGGACCGAGTTCTGGCTCCGATCTCATTAGAGGTGACAAAAATGAGAGCCTGGCCCTAAGCCCTAATCTCTAAGCGCGATTAGATTATGAACAGAGTATTCCATTCATTGTAGGGGTATATAAACCTTTAGATTCGTACTCTCGGGGGTTAGTACTTCGGTAGACACGTATCGCGTCACGTCGTGCTGCAATTTGAAAAAAGCAACTTCTAGTGAGATCGGGCTAAAGTACCTTTCAGATCAAAGTTTGTTAAAGTTGTTTCCGTGTCCCCCGCATTGCTAGTACGTCAAAAACGAGCATCGTAGTCAGGTCAATTCCTTTTTCTACATTCTATATCTTTCTTTACATTCCAATCGCGACAATTACACACTTGTATTACAGATCTTTATAATTAGAATATATTTGTGTTGTTTGGTAATTAGATCAAGATTATTGAACCCATAATTATTGTCCAAAATCCTAATATAGTAGTTGAACGTTCCCACTCGATACAACCTTACCGTTCGGGTTGTATCAATTAGATTATATTAGTTACGAGGCCTACTAACTATCCTAGCGACTCCCTGATTTCGCATCAGGTTCGTTCGCTACTTACCAATTATCCAAATAGAGATTTTTCCTACCTAGTGGCTCCCCAATTTGGCATTGGGTTCGTCCACGAAACCCATACCATCCTAGCGGCTCCCTGATTTCGCATCAGGTTCGTCCGCATCCTAACAGCTCCCTGATTTCGCATCAGGTTCGTCTGTGCTTTCATCCAACTTCCCAGCGGCTCCCCAATTTTGCATTGGGTTCGTCCGCGCTGATTCTACAACCTCCTAGCAGCTCCCCGATTCCGCATCGGGTTCGTCTGCGCGTCGTTCCTAGTGACTCCCCAATTTCGCATTGGGTTCGTTCACAAAGTTTCACCTTCCTAGCAGCTCCCTGATTTCGCATCAGGTTCGTCTGCGTTTGACTCCATTCCGAGAGGCTCCCTGACTTCGCGTCAGGTTCGTCCTCGCTGTCTATATTCCTAGCGGCTCCCCAATTTCGCATTGGGTTCATCCGCGTTCCTTAACTAACAAATTGATACCATATTCCTGGGTTTATAACCCTTCGCCGGCCACTTGTGCTGCTCGCGGCCCTGACTCGTAACCAGAGTTGGGCAGTATTTAAGTCAAAACGTATCTAAATCCAGATCCAACTAAAAGATAAGTAACTAAGTTCCGTGATCTTAAGGTTCGGATCCAAAAGGATCTTGTATCCGAAGTTGAATTAGATAAGTTCATATCCGAAGCAGAAGGATCCGCGAAGCTACGGATCCATTTTTAACTAGATAAATATCTAATTCAAAGATCCTTTCGGATCCTTCAAGATCCTTTCGGATCCTCCAAGATCCTTTTGACCAGCTCGAGGCTTGAATGAACACGTTCCGAGGCCCGAGGGTCGGGCCCCGAGGCCTGAGCCCAGAATACAATAGAAGTACAATAAACACGGCCGGGGGATTGCCCGGCCGTGTTTATTGCACCACATGGCCAAGGCGCCCCAGCCAACTCGTCGCTTCGTCGCCATAGCACCGATGATGCAGCAAAATTTTGATTTAGATACATTTTACCACGTTTTTTCAAAGATATCTTCACATATAAAGGCAGTAAGCAGTGGCCGAATTCTATCGCGTTTAGACTTTTTTTAATCGGAAGAACGCCACGAATTGGCCCGTGCCACTTTCGTGAGGGCATTACGAAAAATGAACAAGTTCAGCATGCACTTGTCAGGGGTATCATGCCGATCTACCTGGCTGGCCAGGGGATGGCCCGGTCGTGTTTATTGTACTTCTATTGTATTCTGGGCTCAGGCCTCGGGGCCCGACCCTCGGGCCTCGGAACGTGTTCATTCAAGCCTCGAGCTGGTCAAAAGGATCTTGGAGGATCCGAAATTATCTTGAAGGATCCGAAAGGATCTTTGAATTAGATATTTAACTAGTTAAAAATGGATCGGTAGCTTCGGATCCTTCTGCTTCGGATATAAAATTATCTAATTCAACTTCGGATACAAGTTACTTTTTATCTTTATCTTGGAGTAACTAATTCAAAATTTTCTATCTATGATCCGTGATCCGAAATTTGTATCTAATTAAATTTTTTACCCAACTCTGCTCGTAACAATAGAAACGTGAATTGAAATTGGAATTGAGATTGCAATTGCAATAGGAATTGAAATTGAAACTAAAATTGCAATTGGAATCGGAGTCGGAATCGGAATCGGAATCGGAATCGGAATCGGAATCGGAATCGGAATCGGAATCGGAATCGGGATCGGAATAGAAATAGAAATTGGAATTGCAAGAGGAATTGAAACTAAATTTGGAATTGGAATTTAAATTGAAATTGAAATTGGAATTGGAATTGCAATTGGAATTAGGACTGCAATTGCAATAGGAATTTAAATTGGAATTGAAATTTGAATTGAAATTGAAATTGAAGCAGAAGCACTAACTCGAACAAATAATACCAATACTAATACTGCAAGATTATGGGTATATAAAAACCACTCTGTTTATGGTCTTAAAGACGTCTTTTTAGGACGTAAGGCTTTCAGACCTAAAATAGACGTAAAAGGGACGTCTTTAAGACGTCGTGTGCTATCTGGGATATTGTTAAAATATAGTTAGCTGTAACATAAGTAAGTGCTTGTAAGTATTAAGTATAAGTAAAATCAAACACTAGGTTTTGTGTGCATAATTTTCTGTTAATACTAGCAGTTAATAAAATTGTAAATACTAAGTAATAATAGTAAAAAAATACTATATTTCATCCTTTACAGGACCGTATAGTTACTTCAATATTTATTTGTAGAAGGTTTTACTTGTTTTATTTTTAGCATATGGATCACTGTTTCTTTCACGGTTTATCTTATAACGGAATGCATAATTCTGTTCTTATGAATGACATTGTACATAATTATCGAAGGAGATACGATAAATGTTGTTATTATCCGAGCTCTATGTGTGGAACAGATAACCTTTACTTTGAAGTAAACGCTGCTGTTAGGCAGATGTTGTAGCGGATTCGAACGAAATATTTTAAATTAGAAAATCTCTTCTTCAATTTCGAAAAAATGTTCGTCAGGTATTGCAAATAATAAATATACCGTACATCTCATTGCAATATATGCAGTTTAATTAACGGAACAATTAATTTGAGATATATTTACGTGAACAGAGTTAACAGTTAATGGACTTACTATTCAGTTATATAATACTTAATAAAAGAATCTTTGCAATTAGTATGGTCATACATATCGTTAATGATTGGTACACAGCGGATTTTATGCATTTATGACAAAAATGAGTAAGTTTAACCTAAAACAGTATTCACTTGAATTTATTGCAATTCAGCTAGAAAACAGATAGCACACGACGTCTTAAAGACGTCGATTTTACGTCTATTTCAGGTCTGAAAGTCCTACGTCCTAAAAAGACGTCTTTCACCCCATAAACAGTGTGGTTTTTATATACTTATAATCTAGCAGTACTAGCATTGGTATTATTTGTTCGAGTTAGTAATATTATCTGTATTAGTGTCGTCATGATACATGACTAGGAAAATCATATGGATACTGATAATTAGACTGCGGATCTTTATGCATTTATAGCCAAATCGAGTAGATGAAATTCAAAATTGTTGGAAAATTTGACAAATTCAAGATATCGATAGATGATTTCTCCTCTAATAAAATCATTAAGGGAGTAAGTAACATTCAATTTAGTTTCTGTTTCTTGCAATCGATGCAGACAATTTTTATTTTACATAAAGATCCGCAGTCTACTGATAATTAATTAATTTTATATTTAGCTCCTGTGTCTATCAATTGATGCACAAATAAAGATCAGGAGTGTAGTCATGATACATGGAAAATCATATGGATACTGATAATTAATTAATTTTATATTTAACTCCTGTGTCTGTGAATTGATGCACAAGCTCTAAAGATCAGGAGTGTAGTGATACATGATCAATCATATGGAGACTGACAATTAATTTCTCTGAAGTTTGTTTTTAGAACTGCTCATTTCTCTTGCAAATACAGTAGGACCTCGATTCACCGGCTAGATCGGAAGACAAATAGCCCGGATAAATTAAGGCCCGATGGATAATCGAGACCCGAGGAACATAATTGAAATGTACATTATATTCCAAAATAAATTTTTTATTTTTGAAAAATTATTTGCCTTCATAATATCACAATTACACGCATTTTTTTTATTTAATGCAATTTGAATCTCAAGGTAGAGATTATTTTGCAGCACTGTACAGACCTTTCAATACATTATGATACCCAAATAGCACACGACGTGAAAAAGACGTTTATTTTAGGATCTGAAAGTCTTACGTCCTAAAAAGACGTCTTTAAAACGTCTTTAAGACCATAAACAGTGTGCATTTTATATACATATAGCCATAATCTAGCAGTAAGTATTAGCATTGGTATTATTTGTTTGTGTTAGTGTTTTTGCTTCATTTTCAATTTCATTCTAATTTCAACTTCATTTCCAATTTGAATTCTAATTCCAATTCCAATTTGAATGTTATTGTGATTTTAATTGTAATTGTAGTTATAATTTTAATTTCTATTATTTTTATTGTGATTTTAGTTTATATTATTTTTATTGTGATTTTAATTGCAATTGCTATTTTTATTACATTTTTTGTCAATTCTACATGCGTTCTTCTGATAAAGCTAGGTTTAACTTTAAACTCGTTTTTATCGAAATCTATTTTTACTCTTCTCTACTTTTAATTCGATTAACATTTATGGACCTTCAAGACTTCTTAGAGACGTCTTAAAGGCCTCCCGAATGTCCTACGAACATCTCCTAAGTGTTTTCTAGACGTCAAACAGACATCTTTAAAACGTACCGTTTTCTAACACAAGACGTTCAGGAGACGTTCGGAAGACATTCGCAGGACATTCAAGAAATCTTTAAAACGTCTGTATGCTATCCGGGTACTTTATACACTGCTCAAAAGAATTAAGGGATCACTTGTGCGAACCCGAAAAATTGCTCCCAATTTACGTGATCATAACTCCGTTAAAAATTGCTGTATCGATATCGTTAAACAATGGTTTGAAAGCCTGAAACCTGTAGTTTCGGCTGATCTGTTTCAAATTGTTGCTATGTTGGTTTTTTAGAAAGTTATAGCGAGATGAAGACAACATTGACGGTTAACAAAAATTTGGGCAACTTAAATAAAAGCTGAAACTTTGCCGAATATGGGAAAATATGGAGATTATGGTACGAACGTTTTTCAACGTTAAGAAAATTCGTTAAACACGTAGAATTTCAAGAAAATGTGGTTTTTCCAGTACCACGCGCGGAAAGAATTTTTTGAAATCAGTGTGAAAAAATCTACGGGAAATGATATAGAGAAAGCACATTTTCTTGAAATTCTACATGTTTAACGAATTTTCTCAACGTTAAAAAACGTTCATACCATAATCTTCCTGTTTTCGCATATTCGGCAAAGTTTCAGCTTTAATTTCTAAAAAAATTCATCGCTCTACCCCATATATATCGAAAGTTCTTTTAGTCCAGTGAATGAATGCTCATAAGGGTGGTGTAGAGGGAAAAGAGAAGGAACACAATTTTTAACTTTGGGACTTTGCTTGGACTAGTTAGGAGGTAAACATATTAAAAGTCCCTATTCCTTGGAGGTGAGCGGGATGCAGGGGGGCACGTAGAAGGTCCCCTTTTTCGGTTTTCCGCTTATATCTCGGAAACTATGCGTCCTAGCGATAAGACCATTCTATACAAAATTAAAGCTGACAAAATGTGCCATAAGATTGATTGCATTCAGTTTTTCACTACCTCGCATAGTTTCCGAGATATCCGCGCTCAAAGTTCTCTAATTGTGAAAAAGAAATTTTTGCCTCACGTTTTTTGCCTTATTTGACTAGATAACTCTTCAGCACAATTACTTTGTGCTGAACTTTGAACGTTGAGCGCGGATATCTCGGAAACTATGCGAGGTAGTGAAAAACTGAATGGAATCAATCTTATGGCACATTTTGTCAGCTTTAATTTTGCATAGAATGGTCTTATCGCTAGGACGCATAGTTTCCGAGATATAAGCAGGAAACCGAAAAAGGGGACCTTCTACGTGCCCCTCTGCACTCCGCTCACCTCCTAGGAGTGGGAACTCTTAGTATGTTTACCTCCTAACTAGTCCAAACAAAGACCCAAAGTTAAAAATTGTGTTCCTTCCATTCCCTCTACAACTTTTCGTTGACTGGACTATCTGATTTTGAATCGAGTTTGGTCCAAATTTTCCACTGTGTATCGTACACTATTCAGAGATGTCAGGCAGCCGCTGTACATGGCGCGCCAATTTCTGCGGAGCACTAACTTCAAACACAGCTGCCATAGGTAAAAAATTGCCGCAGCGAGTTCATGGGGTACTCAATCGAATCGGCAGAATCTCTGCTTTAATCTGACGTTCGGATCATGGTATTGCGATCATGTCTCGCCGAGATACAGCGAGTTAAAGGAAAAATGGAAATTGTGCATTTTTTAAGCATATTTTTAGAAACCCCTGGTATATTGAAATGTGAATGAAATAAAAAAAAACAAAAGAAGTGCCTTGAAGAGAAAGAAACGCTCTTTCTATTGCCTTTTTGTACAAGGTTCTACGATAATTTTTTCGCTTTCTAGAGCCAGTTAAAGTTAAAAAGCCAACATTTACTTCAATGTTGAATAACTCGAATAAAAAAATCGCACAATAATCAACAACCACACATTTTACACAGGAAAGATAGCCCTTCCAAATGATATTAACGCGATTTATCAAAAAAATTTGTTGCTCCCCGTGTGATGTTCCAAAGATGCACAACATTTTTGTTAACCGTCAAGGTTGTCTTCATCTCGCTATAACTTTGTAAAAAAAACCAACATAGCAGCAATTTGAAACAGAGCGTCTGAAACTAGATGTTTCAGGCTTTCAAACCATTGTTTAACGATATCGATACGGCAACTTTTTACGGAGTTATGATCACGCAACGTGGGACCAATTTTTCGGGTTCGCAGAAGTGATCCCTTAATTCTTTTGAGGAGTGTATAATACAATCCAAATTGTAAGCCACTACACAAGCAGTTTTAAAGATGTACTGTTTTCTTAAATTTTGAACCCACAGTCATTCAGAAACGTGTAGGTCAGTTTACATTTGTTTATAATCGGGATCCGGCTAATCGAGGTCCTACTGTATATCAAACTCGCAGACTACTAATAATACTTGCTTCCGACGCGATGTTCAATTCAAGCAACAACAACAAGTTCTCGTACCTGTATCCTGAGCAAAAAGGTATCATGATCGGTAGGCTGCTGCCAAACAGCGGTCACGTTCAGCTCGCCGGTGAGTCTCAGGCCTACGTCGCCGCTGGTCTTCGAGGGGGCAGCCTCGCTGAAGAGCAAGGTCGTCGTCAGCTTGTACTTGAGCCCGCTGACCACGTCCCAGGCCCTGGCGGCGCCGGCCATGGCTGCAAGAACAACGAACAGTCTCCAATACATGGCCACCGTGAATAGTCGGCGAAAGATCGGACCGGAACCAATAACCTCGACGAAACTGAACGTTACACGTTCCTCGTGACTCGGATACCGGTCGACACCGAGCGTCAGACCAACCGGCAATTTTGGAATGTGACCCGGCGAGAGTCACGCGTCGACTGACAAAGACAAACATTGTTACCACGGTGTCCCCCCCCTCTAAACCGATGAGACACACAGGATACCAGGGCCTTGTTGTGTTAGTGTATCGGCGAGCCTACAGATATGCGGGTAGCTCTTGTGTTCCCACCGCGATTGCGTGCGATACGCCTGTCTGCCATAGAATGCTCGATCGCGCAGTAATTGGGTTCCGGAGTTTCTTTTTCTCCTGCTGCTGTGACCCAATCATATCGCGCGGGTCAATCCGCACGGTGGATCAAAAAACTACTGGCACGTTTAGCTTCTTTCCGTGACAACGCGAGCAATCCGAATTAATATTCCGACGCTATAAAAAAGACGATAACTTTTTTAATATTGTAAGAATGTTTATACCACCGTGTGGATGACTGAGTGTTTCACTCATATGTTTATCTGTTATATATAATTTCATTGATTTATGCGTTGCGTTATCGTTTTGTTAACAAATGTATGTTACGTTCAAATTTTGTTAAATAAACAATTCCCCGCGTGCGAGCAACGGATCGTAACGTGTCGTGTCGAGCTTCCTTACAAATGGAAACGTTGTCAATAATTTATGCGCTTCATCGGTTTCGAACATATTTATTCGGTTTAAAATTTAAAGTTGTTACAGATTGCCAAGCTTTAAGTTTAACATTAAAAAAAATAAACAAATCCTCGAATTGCGAGATGGGTTTTAGAATTAGAAAATTATGATTACTCTCTGGAACACCGATCAGGTTCTCGAATGTTGCACGTAGACGCGCTTAGTCGACAAATCGCAGTTGTAGAAGAGAATTCTTTTGACAGAAACCTTGCAATATGTCAAAGCGATTATGTTACAATTATGGCGATACGGAAAAAATTAGAATTGAACGAAGATAAATTTTTCGAGATGAGAGACGGATTAATATATCGGAAATAATAGGGACGAATTTTTTTTACGTTCCCGTCGCGTTAGAAAAGAGTGTAATACATAAGTATCACCATAACATGGATCATGTAGGTGTTGAAAAAAGTATGGGAAATATTTTGAACAATTATTGGTTTCCAGAGATGAAGACGAAAGTTGATCAACATATAAAAAGCTGTTTGAAATGTATTGCGTATACACCGATTACAGGAAAACTGGAAGGTTCACTACATAGTATACCAAAAGGTAATGCACCATTCGATACATTACATGTTGATCACTTAGCTCCGAATTCGCGTACATTTCATAATAGAGCAAAATGAATTTTTGTGGTGATCGATGCGTTTACAAAATATGTAAAACTATATTCGACGAGAAGTACAAATAGCTCAGAGGTGATAAAATGTTTGAAATCATACTTTAGTCACTACCCTAGTAGCACAAAATATTGTATACACATTCATATGATATTAAAAAGAGATTCAACCTGATTTTAATATTCAAATATACCTACAATATTTATTTTACATTAATAGCAAATATTTTTTTGTTTAATATAAAATGAATCTTTATGTAATATTAGAAATAGAATTTTTTTTCTAATATGCAGGAAATATGTTATGTTTAACGTTTAATATAGAAAAATATTTGTTCCAGAATATGCTGGAAAATATACACACCTTTCATATTACGAATGAAATATTGGTTTCAAATATAATATAAATTAGAGATCGTGGTTTTGTACGTGTATTAATAACACACGTGTAGTACTATTTAAATACACGTACCTCAGTACATGTCGTTTTAAGTACACGGGTTAACGTGTACTATTTCTCGTGTATTTCACTACACGTATTTACAGTGACTCGGATTAATATTCGCACGCACTAAAACAGGCGATAACTTTTTTAATATTGTTCTATACGATTTCAACTTTTTTGGGAAGCTAGAGCAATTGGTTTACTACAGGATGTGAAAGTTTCGAAAACGACAGGCATTGAAAGATGTAAGAATCCGTAGATTTCTAGAAGTCAGAGGCCGAAAATGTGAAAATCTGAAATACTTACCATCTTTAAATCTGTTTGTAGCTCATTGCAACATCGATCAATTTTCACGAAATTTTCAGAATATGTTTAATTGACACAGATCTACAAAACATATATTCGAAATTTTCAATATAGGCCCACGTAAAAAAGTTGTACAATACAACTTTTAGTATTTGTTCTACAATTCCGATCAATTGCAATTTTTGAAAAAATGTTTTCCACATCCTGTATCGCCCGATATCAAGTAAGCTTGGTCTGATGCATTTTCTTCTATCTTCAAAAGTAAACTTAAAAAAATTTTTTGAATAAATACTTACATTTTTATTATTTGAATAATTTTTAAACAAATTTTAAATAAATTGTTTTAATCATAAAATTTAATTTATTTAAGAAATTTATTAAATAATAAATATATAAACAAATTTGTATACATACAAATTTTCACCATAAAAATTTACTTAACTAATTGTTTAAATAATAAATACGTATTTAGATAATGAATATATAAATAAATTTGTAAGCATTATAAAAAATTATTTAAGCAGACATTTGAGATTTAATTATAATTCGAAGCTTGCAACCGCAAACGAAAGACGCGGAAAGCTAAACATCTTAGACTTGTAGAACCGGCAATAAAATATTTAAACATATCATGACCAGCAGTTGCTCCGGAATGGTGTTTTCAAACAGTTAAGAATATTGGTTATCTCAAAAAAGTCGTTTACAGTCGGAACATTAAAACATCAGATCTCTAATACACTAGAGGTTTAGTTAATTACATTTTTTGTAATGGGAGTGGTTTTCAAATTAAATTTTCTATCTATTTTATATACCCATACTTTGCTTTCGAATATTAATAACTATCCTAAAAATAAATTCGAATTAAAAAGCGGATACGTTAATATACGTGTATTTAAATATACGTAAAATAGTACACGTGTATTTAAATACACGTGAAATAGTACACGTGTATTTAAATATACGTGAAATAGCACACGTGTATTCAAATATACGTGAAATAGCACACGTGTATTCAAATACACGTGTATTTAGATACACGTGAAATAGCGATCTCTAATATAAATCTTTTTCATGTACTTCGAATTCGTGTGTGTCACTTAATCAACATACATTTATATTATAAAAACATTAATTAAGTAATGTTCTTATTATGTGCGACAAAATTGGTGCACGAAAAATAATCGTAGCTCCTACGTTTTACACAATGTGATTGAACTGTAATATTAAAAAGTTCGTAACAATCATAGATATAGGAATTAGCAACACTCCTTATAGCATTTCTGGAACCTATTCGAGATCTTTCTCGGCATTGTCTAAACATGCAGAGTCTGGAGTTTAGACTCGCAGCGCCAGAAAATACAGGGTGTTTCACGCAATTGTTTCAGGCCATAACTCCGTTATTTATGCATTTACGAAAAAATATCAAAAGAGGAAAATAAATGGTTCGAAGAGCGTAGGCCCTTAGATTTTTCAGGTGCAACTGTGCATGTGCAATTAACAATTGCATCATTTCTTTAAATAGAAATGCATATTTTTTTGTTGCACTAATCGATTCATCTGTTTGTTCTACGTAAAAAATTATTAAGGTACCATAGCGAAAAAACTAGTAGAGAGGAATCAGTGATACTTAGAATCAGAGGCATCGATTAGTGCAACAAAAAATATGCATTTCTATTTAAAGAAATGATGCAATTGTTAAATGCACATGCACAGTTGCATCTAAAAAAATCTAAGTCTAAATATTATGTTTCTTCTTTGATATTTTTTCGTAAATGCATTAATAATTAATAATGGAGTTATGGCCTGAAACAATTGCGTGAAACACCCTGTATACGCATTTGATGCAGCGGAGAACATTATTCATTCGTTAGTTATTTTAAATAATTATTTAGCAGTATAGTTTTTATTCTAGATATCTAACGAATGAATAATGTTCTCCGCTGCATCAGGGAGAGGGTATATGTATTACTACTTTCATGTACTACTTGAGAGAATATTCCATTTTGTCTCTTCGAAAAAACTTTATTACAATTTAGTTTTTATGCAGCATACTGGGCGGGAATCGAACTCGGGACCTACCGTTTAACTTCATGATGGTTTCTTCGCTAAGCCATGCGAACCTTTACTGTTAGATTCATTACTTTTTATTCTTATAGGCTCAAATCATATCAAATCATATATATTATTATATAAAAAATATTTTAACAGAAGTTTATCTCTTCTAATAACACTGTCCAACACCAAATTTGTTCCCCAATTACTGTTGGGTCCTTTGTATAGAGTTGTTTGCGCTGATTCCGAATCTGTTTTTAATTTTTTCCCTATACGTACAGTTTTTGAGAAGCATAACTTTGAAAAAAAAACATATTTTTCAGGTCTAAACAAATATTGTAGTGTTATTATAAAAGATATTGAATTGTTCTTTATAGCAAAAGATTCTGTAGACTTTCCCGAATACAGCGATATCAAATATTAATACTTTATGAATGTTTAAACATGTTTAAACAATCATTAAAGACGGAGAGATACCACTTTTGCACCAATTTTTGAGGATATTTTTCAATTTATCTCCAAAAATAAGGGTCCAGCGGAAAATCGAACTGTACCATGCAATAGAGCAGACTTTTATCTTGAGAAACCCCTCTTTGAAGTTTGAAACGTCGACGTTTTTTTCGAACCAGAAAGCAAAATATCTTCGCCCGACATGAGTTGCCGCCAGTGGCGCTCACCACTACAACGGTCGTTCGCCGCTCCGTATCCCGTCGCTGCGCCGTATCTCGTCCCGAGCGCCACTGCCGGCAACTCATGTCGGGCGAAGATATTTTGCTTTCTGGTTCGAAAAAAAGGTCGACGATCCAAACTTGACAGGGTGGCTTCTCAAGATAAAAGTCTGCTCTATCGAGTGGTATATTTCGATTTTCCGCTGGACCCTTATTTTTTAAAATAAATTGAAAAATATCCTCAAAAATTGGTGCAAAATTGGCGTTTCTCCGCCTTTAATGATTGTTTAAACATGTTTAAACATTCATAATGTATTAATTTTTTATACCACTGTATTCGGGAAAGTCTGCAGAATCTTCTGCTGCAAAGAACAATTCAATATCTTTTATAATAACATCACAATATTTATTTAAAGTTGAAAAATATGTTTTTTTTTCAAAGCCATGTTCCTCAAAAACTGTGCGTATAGGAAAAAAATTAAAAACAGATTCGGAATCAGCGCAGAAAACTCTATAAGAAGGACCCAACAGTAATTAGGGAACATAAAAAAAGTTGAAATTTGTTGGACAGTGTAATTATATAACCTAATTATTTAATTATGTACCTAAAATATTTTTTAGGTAAAAATCAGACTTCTTTTTTTTAATGAAGTATAGTATCAGTATATTAACGATTAAGAGATATACATATTTTCGTAAGTACTTCAATCGTTTCTCCCGTGAAAACGGCGTTGCGAAAGAGGCAACTTTTACGCGTCCTTAAAGGCACCTCTGCTGGGACGACGTTTTCACGTTCGAAGGTAGGTGCCTTTTATGCATCTCATTTATAACGTGAAAACGGCGTCCCAGAAGATGCCTTTATGGACGCCTAAAAAGCGTCTTACTGAGACGTGAGACGTAAAGACATAGAACGGACATGAAAACGGAAACTTAAAGTCGTCCTGTGCTATCTGGGATTTATATGTATATAAATAAATATTGTTATAAATATATATGTATATAAATAAATATTGTTATAAATATATATGTACATATATATAGGTAAAAAAATATATTACACATAATATATTAATATATCTTATGCATAAGATGTGATCACTCCAAGAACGTACAAAATTTGAGTCCCAATATATGAATGCGACACACTTTAAATTTTATAATATAGTTTTATAAAGTTTACAATATAGTGTACGTAGTACAGTTCCGTCTTGCTCAGATCAAGTCTTTACTAGATATCTGATGTAAAGTCTTATAGGTATATATTTATCACTATATATATTGTTATAAATAATTGCCATATAATTATAAAGTAACTTTTGTATGAAGACTTTTTTTAATCGGTTTATGGGGAACGTGTGGAAAATATACATATATCGACATAATTTTCTGAAGAGAACTGGTGTTGCATGGTGGTAAAGTATCACGTTTTCCCCCGAAAGACCAAAGTTCAAATCCAGCTATATAGTGATGCTTTTATTTTGATATTTTTACTATCAATATTGTTATTACCATTATTTCTATTACTATTACTAGACAACGGATGTTCGTATTTATGAAAAGAATAAGTATAAATGTAACACAAATTAGTAAATAAAATAAATTATAAAAATTTAAAATTCTGTATACATATAGCTTTATATAAAATTTAAAAATTCTATGTATATGTACATATATATTTTTGCATGCATGAGAAGTGAGCATTCTGATACCAAAGTCCGCCTGAGCACGCCTATAAGACTTAACAACTAGATGTACTTTGAACGTGCGAAATTTAGGTCCCACGGACGTCCCTGGGACAAAAATAATGATCGTCCCCGGGACATCCGAAATTTTGGTCCCATGGACGTCCTTAGGACGTAGAAAACTGACGTCCATAGGACGTCCGAAATTTAAGTCCTTTGGACGTCCGAGGGACATCCGTAACGGACGTCGGACGTGTAGACGTAAATTGGACAAAAACCGGACGTCCGATGGACGTTCGGTGCTACCTGGGTCGGAGACTGATTCAATCGATTGATGAAGTTAATCGCCATACGGTCTATCCATAAATTGTAATAAGGAGGGAGATAGAGACAGAGAGAGCGGAGGTGGAGAATTGACAGAAATATATCTCAACAAAAACTCAGTTTACATTTTTTTCAGTATTCATACAGATTTGATTCCGTATTTCATTTCGAAGTTTTACCAGTTAATCATTAATCAATTATCCGATTGATAATTACAATTGAAAGGAATGTAATCGTTAATCGCAATTAACGACCAAAGTAAACGTTCAAATACTTCGTTATATTTATTTTTATTGTGTTTTATATATGAGAATACAACATACCTTCAGACTAGTGGGTTATTTCAACGAAAAAATGATTTTATTAGTTTTGTTCACAAAAATCGTTTTGCAAAATCCTGAGGTCGTAGACAAATTTTCGAGACCAGATTTGAATTCAACCTGAAACAGTCTACTGAAAATGATGTATAACATGTAAAAAGAAATTTGTTCCGCGCGTGGTATTGGATAAACCACAATTTTCTTGAAATTGTGCAAGTTTGACGAATTTTTTCGAATTTAACGAAGGTTAAAAAACGTTCGTACCATAATCTCTCTATTTTTCCCATATTCTGCAATGTTTCAGCTTTAATTGAAAAAAGTCATCGCTCTATCTCATTCCTATCAAAAGTCTTTTGATTTTGACACAGAATTATCGGTTTGTCCCATTCTGCGGTATAGACCAGCGCCATGGCAACCACAGTACCCATACAGGGTGTCCCAAAATTCGTGTCGTTCCTGGAAATGGGAGGTTCCTTGGGTAATTTCAAGCGACATTTTCCTTTGCACTAATGTCAACCGCGGCTTTGTTTAGCAGTTATTAACGAAAAACACGGGCCAATCAGAGCGCGCCCTGGGCCGCCGCGCCGCGCCGCGCTCGCATCAGAGCGTTGGCGGTACGCCGTGACATCGCAACGAACAAGAGTT
Organism: Lasioglossum pauxillum; assembly: GCA_933228785.1. NCBI lineage: Eukaryota > Metazoa > Arthropoda > Insecta > Hymenoptera > Halictidae > Lasioglossum > Lasioglossum pauxillum. Next base: position 25,042,002 of record OW121703.1, on the reverse strand, counting down.
TCTCGATTATGTGAATGCTCTCCGATTTCAATGAGCTTTGGATATGTGGTCAAGATCATTATTCTGAACAACATTTCTCTTTAGAATTTGTGGCTGTAGGCTTTAGCTTACGAGATTATCGCGAGAAACTTTACTTGTAAATCCATGGGATCGATGTACTACTAGCTTCTATCCGATTTCAATGAGCTTTAGATATGTGGTCGAGACCATTATTGTGAACAACATTTCTCTTTAGAATTTGTGGTTGTAGGCTTTAGTTTACGAGATTATCGCGAGAAACTTTACTTGTAAATTCATTATGGGTGTTCATGATAGCGGACACGGCCTGCTAATGTATTCGAAACTAAAGCCGACTGTCAACCATTCCAAAGGAAAAAGATATTTAAAACGTCGAGTTTTATAACATTATTTCAAGGTCATTGAAATCGATGAAGACCCGGATCATCCTTACCCGACTTACGGCAACTTTACCCCAACGAGAAAAGAGGCAGAAACTGATTGTTTTAAAAACTTACTTATTCGGTGACGAACTGCACAGGTATCTTCAGGTATACGACAGTACCGCAATCCAAGGGGCGTACAGCCAAGTCAACGAACTGCACAGCTGGTGGTAGATAGCAGGTATACGACACCCTGACAGATACGCGGTCAACGATCTGGACTTTTCACTTTCACTTTCAAATCGATAAATAAATCACATGTCTTTTTCACACAGATGCACTAATAACAATTGCAATATCACTTGTATTGCAGCACAATAAAATTTAAATCTCAACTTTCTAAAAGAAGAACATCCCGAATTTTTCTTTCACTTTTGACTCGATGAGAGTCGGATGTGTGGCCGCTCTCGTCTGATACACCTGAACGTGGCAGCAGCATCGCGCCCGCAGCGGCCGTAAGCGAGAATGATGTGAAAATTGTCTTGCGAACTGAGCATGGTGCGACAGAGACTTAGACTGACTGCAGCTTCCCAAAAAAGCTGCGAACACCCCCGAATATCCCCACCACGAAGGAAAACTGAGGATACAGGAACATTCTAAAAAATCACGTGTTTTGCAGGAGTTGAAAGTGCAGCAGTGTGACTCTTGCCTTTCCTCCACGATAGAAAACAGGGATCCTCGTCTCCGCGGAAGGGATCGTGCCATAAATCAGAAATCTGTAGTTACTCGGGAGTGTCCGCTATCATGAACACCCATAATGAATTTACAAGTAAAGTTTCTTGCGATAATCTCGTAAACTAAAGCCTACAACCACAAATTCTAAAGAGAAATGTTGTTCACAATAATGGTCTCGACCACATATCCAATGCTCATTGAAATCGGATAGAAGCTAGTAGTACATCGATCCCATGGATTTACAAGTAAAGTTTCTCGCGATAATCTCGTAAGCTAAAGCCTACAGCCACAAATTCTAAAGAGAAATGTTGTTCAGAATAATGATCTTGACCACATATCCAAAGCTCATTGAAATCGGAGAGCATTCACATAATCGAGAAACTCTTGTTCGTTGCGATGTCACGGCGTACCGCCAACGCTCTGATGCGAGCGCGGCGCGGCGCGGCGGCCCAGGGCGCGCTCTGATTGGTCCGTGTTTTTCGTTAATAACTGCTAAACAAAGCCGCGGTTGACATTGGTGCAAAGGAAAATGTCGCTCGAAATGACCCAAGGAACCTCCCATTTCCAGGAACGACACGAATTTTGGGACACCCTGTATAGATGCTTGCACCGCGGCGCACAGTGGCCCCAAAGCCCGAAAACGTGGCCAAAACCCCAGAAATGAATTATGAGCTAGGACGTTTTCACCCATTGGGATGGGTACTCTAATAGTGACTCCGTAGTGGGGTAAATGGGAAAATGCTTGCATTTTTTTACCTGAGTTGCAGTCGTAGTCGAAACTTCCCTTTCCTTAGACAGGCATTTTTCACGCGCGTGAGCGTACGTACGACATTTAAGTGCAAAGTGTATAAGTTATATTGGAAGCTAGTGATTTTTATACTATATAATGGATACAGTTTGTGGAGGTAAGTTCAATCGTTTTTAGTGCAGAATTGTTAATGTTGACCGGTTAAAAGTTACACGGAAGGGGAAAGTAAAATTTGACGCATACATTTTAAAGATGTAGAGATAAGTTAAAACCTCCACACACCTCCATCGAATAACTTATATAGGGTCTTAGATTATACTATTATCTTGCAAAATCTAAAAGATTAACTGCCAATAACTGCCAATTCTCACGTACCACCATTTTATATAACTCTGTGTAAGCATTTTATTAGCTTTCATCAAAATATCTCGGAAAGTGTGAATGATACTAAAAAATGTTTCAAATAAAAATTGTATGGTTTGAAGGAACACATTTGACGGTGACATGCGTTTGACTTATTAGTGACATTGAAATGTCCTGTGAAGGTCACGAGTCAATTTTTGAGAAAAAAGGTTATTTTTTCATATTCTTATAGCTGATATTCATACTATTTGAAAACAATAAATAAGATTATTTTGCGTCAATTTGTTACCGAGATATAAACGTTTCAATAAGAGAGCTAGAGAGGAAGCGACCTTCAAGGGACAGACAGGTCTAAGTAAATTAATGTATAGAAGTAATTAATTAACTTTTTAATTAATTCTTAGACAAAATGTTTTAAATATTAAGTTCTATTATTTACTTTCAGGATCTCGTGATAGCGAAATTCGATTGACAAGGAAACAAATTTTTCAGATAATTAAGTGTTATTTGAATAGTAATATTACTATAATATCTGAACACCTTCAGAATCAGATATGCGAACAACACGGGAGTTTAATTCATATAAATCCTGAAACAAAGACCACATTAGGGATTTTAATTTCTAAAATTAAGACAAAATGGCAAAGTGTAAAGAGAACGGAATATTTTTTTTAGAAAGTTTGCTACGTGGTTTGAATGGGTTCGACCTGCCGGGATTTCCACGATTCTGACAAGCACCCTGCATTGACGAGCGGCCTCGTCACCCCCGTCATGAGCCTAGCGCGCTAGGGGCGCATTAATTTAACTAGCGAACATCGAGAATAAGAGTAAATACGAGAATAACCTGTAAAGCAATTCAGTCGACTGAAAACTATCGACTAAATTCAGTTACTGAATCAGCTATTGGTTGGATTTTATAAGATTTACTATCAAATACATTCACTCATTAGCGATATCGAATAATTCGTTCAATAAGCATGTGTATTTAGCATAAATAACAATTATTATACTATAAATATTATACAATTATTAAATAACAATAAATACTTATATATTGCATTTATGGGAATAAAATATTAATCATAACCTAATGAAAAAATAGTATTTTATCATTACATCTATCGACATTAGATATTTTTTTAAAAAGTTCATTAACATTTTGCCTTTTATTGCATTATTATTAAAAGATAAATAATAATTTATATACAGGGTGTAAAAAAAGTAATGGTCATCCGTCCTAGGGGTGAATCTACACCTCTGGATCGGTGGACATTTGTAAGAAAAACTTGCCGCAAAATTGTTTATAACACAGAAAATTAGTGTTAAAGTTTTTTTTTGCATCAACGCATTCTACTCATCGAGAAGAGGAAAAGTTTCAAAGGAGCCATATGTCACAAACAAATAGTTATTGAGATATAAGCTGTTAAAGTTTTTGCAAAATTTGATTGTGTGGAATTATACGTATAGACAAAAGCCTACTACTACAGTCCACACGTCCGTGTCGATGAGACAGAAGATGATCGTGTGCGTGGCGCGAGACAGACGAAATTTAAAGGCGCATTCGTCGTTTGGCTCCTTTAAATTTCGTCTGTCTCGCGCCACGCACACGATCATCTTCTGTCTCATCGACACGGACGTGTGGACTGTAGTAGTAGGCTTTTGTCTATACGTATAATTCCACACAATCAAATTTTGCAAAAACTTTAACAGCTTATATCTCAATAACTATTTGTTTGTGACATATGGCTCCTTTGAAACTTTTCCTCTTCTCGATGAGTAGAATGCGTTGATGCAAAAAAAAACTTTAACACTAATTTTCTGTGTTATAAACAATTTTGCGGCAAGTTTTTCTTACAAATGTCCACCGATCCAGAGGTGTAGATTCACCCCTAGGACGGATGACCATTACTTTTTTTACACCCTGTACATTTTTAAATTATTGATTATATTTATTTAGTGAGAAATGAGATCTATACGTAGGCATAGAGTATAGACCGCAATCTAGACGTAACAACTAAAACGAAATTTCAGTCGACTAAAAACTATCGACTAAATATTCGATAGTATGTAGTAACTAAATAGTAATTAGTCGATAGTTGAATTTACTCGATAATGCCCATCACTAGGAAGATGTTACACGCAGTGTCGCCAGATGAGGGGAGTCACGGTGAGATAATAGTGGCACGGTGCACCGCGCACGCTCGACGTGTCACATATTACATCTACTCTGGTCATCAGAGAGGGGGTACCTTGTATTCCCCTCGAGTGCTGGTTTGGTCACTTTCTGGATATACTGGTTACACGTGCGGTAAACAAGGGCATATCCAAGCATTATGTCCACGTGAATATGGCCGCAATATGGCCGTGGACGAGGAAATTTTCGCACCAGAGGGCCAAGCAGAGGAAACTTCCAACATGGCGGTAACTTTGAACGCGGCAACGAAAGAAATCTCCAATACAGCGGAAATCACGAACGAGGCAATGCAAGAAATTTTCGATATGGCGGAAACTACGCACGAGGCAGAGGAAGACTTCGAGGCGCAGCAAACCCCTCGTGGCTGATACACCAGGAAAGGAACAACGAACACAGCGGATTAGGAAACGCGTTCATAACCGAAATAGACGAGTCACAAATAGAAAGAAAGGTTAGTTCAGGCTAAGAAAATTTAATAGAATGGATCATTGATAGCGGGTGTACAGATCATGTAGTAAACGTAGATATAATGTTTTCGAGGAATATGTAGAATTAAAGAAACCAGTAAAACTAGATGATGGCCATATATTAAAAGCAACAAAAGTGGGAAAAATTTTTCAAGTCTATGGAAGTGATGTTAGCGTAACACTAAATAATGTTTTCTATTTAAAAAATATGAAAAAGAATCTCATTAGCTACTTCAAAATAGGTAATTGTGCATAAAGGGTCCCACCTCACCGATTTTGATAAAATTTAAATATAAAGGTAAATTCTTCTCGATCGTAATTTTAGATAATTAAACTTTAAATGTTATCGGCGCCAGGTTCGATCAATTTTAGAACAACAACAAATGTGCAATTATTACATGTTTCTAACGTTTCGATCCCGATGTGGATCTTTTTCAAAGAATCATTATTGCGTCTGAAAAAAATTTTAAATGATATAACAGTATGCAGATTAAAGGAAACCACAACACCGTATATAAATAATACTTACATGTTGTGCAGAAAAATGGACAATACATTATAACAATTATTGAAGTTAGTATGAATACTATTTAAACCTCATGGTGGCAGATGTGTGACTGGGCACATGCTATTCAAACGGTAAGAGTGCTGTGACATATATGTGACAGAACTCGTCAACGATTGGTGGATCGATAACGATCCATAATGATGCATGGACGAAACTGGCGGCAATTTCAAATGTAACCTCATGGTTACATCGATTTTCTTTGATATTAAATATAATTTTCTAATGAGTTTGTATCACAAATTAAGGGAAAAAACCTTTTTTATAAATTGTGAACGGAAAATAAATATAATATATTATAAAGAAAAAATTAAACTCAAATATGTCTTATTTTCAAACTTGGTGTTTTACAAGTTTGTGTGATAAAAAACAACTTTGTATAAATTATAAGGAGAAAAAATAAACAATTTTTTTTTGTAAATAACATTTAATTAGCAGAATCTAAAAGAAAAAGACTTTTTAATGTATTGGAAACATTTGTTGTTGTTCTAAAATTGATCGAACCTGGCGCCGATAACATTTAAAGTTTAAAAATTTAAATATGTTGTAAAACTCAATATTCTAAACAACTTTTTCCTATACATGTAACCGCCGCTTAGCCTTAGTTTTTGAGATATTTGCGAAAAACTGCAGATACTACTACACTGAATTTTGCCTATACATACGTGCGTGCCCGTGCTTTGTGTATGCGTAGATTGCGTAACATGATGCGACCGCTCGTCAACTGTTTTTACAGATATATTACTACGATCGTCGAACGATCTATATACCGCGTGAACTTTTTAAATCATATGATGATGAAGAATGAGTACATATTAATATAATATAATACGACGACACCACACACACCCACACAGTGTTTCTGAGCGGATAACCCGAAAAATCTATTTTCTGTTTATTTTTTTTTAAAAAGTGAAAAATGTCATAGTAGCATACTTAATTTTTCTAATGTCCTTTTTGTTTTTATTTTTCTTCCGCGCGTGTCGAATTGCACTGTTGGTAAATTTTTCGTTACCGTGTCCCACGGACACCGCAGAGTTCTGATTTATGGCTCGATCCCTTCCGCGAAGACGAGTATCCCTGTTTTCTATCGTTCGAAAGTCCTGCATCGTGCATCAGACGTTGCGGTTAAAGATCAAGCGGCGCACACCAGTAATATTTTAGGACTTAATTGCACGGCCGGAAAAGAATTCGTAAACTCGACAAGTGCACTCCCGAGTAACTGCAGATTTCTGATTTATGGCACGATCCCTTCCGCGGAGACGAGGATCCCTGTTTTCTATCGTGGAGGAAAGGCAAGAGTCACACTGCTGCACTTTCAACTCCTGCAAAACACGTGATTTTTTAGAATGTTCCTGTATCCTCAGTTTTCCTTCGTGGTGGGGATATTCGGGGGTGTTCGCAGCTTTTTTGGGAAGCTGCAGTCAGTCTAAGTCTCTGTCGCATCATGCTCAGTTCGCAAGACAATTTTCACATCATTCTCGCTTACGGCCGCTGCGGGCGCGATGCTGCTGCCACGTTCAGGTGTATCAGGCGAGAGCGGCCACACATCCGACTCTCGTCAAGTCAAAAGTGAAAGAAAAATTCGGGATGTTCTTCTTTTAGAAAGTTGTGATTTAAATTTTATTGTGCTGCAATACAAGTGATATTGCAATTGTTATTAGTGCATCTGTGTGAAAAAGACATGTGATTTATTTATCGATTTGAAAGTGAAAGTGAAAAGTCCAGATCATTGACCGCGTATCCGTCAAGGTGTCGTATACCTGCTATCTACCACCAGCTGTGCAGTTCGTTGACTTGGCTGTACGCCCCTTGGATTGCGGTACTGTCGTATACCTGAAGACACCTGTGCAGTTCGTCACCGACTGACCCATTGACACACATTTCGAAGCAGCAAATGGATTTACGGCTGAATAAGTAAGTTTTTAAAACAATCAGTTTCTGCCTCTTTTCTCGTTGGGGTAAAGTTGCCGTAAGTCGGGTAAGGATGATCCGGGTCTTCATCGATTTCAATGACCTTGAAATAATGTTATAAAACTCGACGTTTTAAATATCTTTTTCCTTTGGAATGGTTGACAGTCGGCTTTAGTTTCGAATACATTAGCAGGCCGTGTCCGCTATCATGAACACCCATAATGAATTTACAAGTAAAGTTTCTTGCGATAATCTCGTAAACTAAAGCCTACAACCACAAATTCTAAAGAGAAATGTTGTTCAGAATAATGATCTTGACCACATATCCAAAGCTCATTGAAATCGGAGAGCATTCACATAATCGAGAAACTCTTGTTCACCAACGCTCTGATGCGAGCGCGGCGCGGCGACCCAGGGCGCGCTCTGATTGGTTCGTGTTTTTCGTTAATAACTGCTAAACAAAGCCGCGGCTGACATTGGTGCAAAGGAAAATATCGCTTGAAATGACCCCAGGAACCTCCCATTTCCGGGAATTACACTTATTTTGGGACACCCTGTAGATTGCAAAAATCATGCGATCAGAATTAGTTAGGATTAGGTGCGGGGGGCGGCCATGAGGCCGGCCCGACCACGCATACGGAAATCCAGGAGTAGTCTTTCAAAATTGGAAGCTCACCTTATATGTGTATCACCGAATATAGAATATCGTTCGACGGTCGTTGTGATATATCTGTAGAAACAGTTGACGAGCGGTCGCATCATACTGACGCATACGCACAGCACGGCCGTGCACGTATAGGCTAAATCCAATGTACCCAGATAGCACAGCCTGACCGAGCCTACCACCTGACGAAACCTGCAAGGCCCCTGACCTACAGGTTACAAGCTAACACAATGCTTCGATCGGCTCGAGGCCCAAACCGGTTGATTCGTGTTTGGAATCTGTGCGCGCATTGGCCCGGAATTAGCCAGGCATGTGCTCGAGCACAGGGCCTGCCGGCCGTGCCAGAATTCAGCCTGTTTTTGAGAGGGCAGCACGGTCACACTAATGTGGCCAATCAGTGCTTCGATTGAGCCCAACTTTTCTCGCGACATCTTCTCTCTCCACATCATGTTTAGCCTGGAACAGCTCCTACATCATCTTTAGCATGGAACAGAACCTACACCATCTTTAGCAGGAAACAGAACCCACTTTACTGTTATTAAATCTGTCTTAAATAAGACTTTTGAGGGCGTTTGCTGCCTAGATTGATCTTCTATCTGACGTTTTTGACTACTGAAAAAACCCGTGTTTGTATTATCACGCAATGAGAACGCAAATCCCCCACCCTTGCAATCTTGTAAATGGGCTGAATCTGACTGAATTCTGGCACGGCCGTCAGGCCCTGGGCTCGAGCCCATGCCTGGCCATATCCGGGCCAATGCGCGCATAAAAACCAGGCCCAAATCGAGCCGGTGTGCTGTCTGGGTAGTAGTAGCTGCAGTTTTTCGTAAATTTCTCAAAAACTAAGGCTGAGCGGCAGTTACTTGTATAGAAAAAAATTGTTCAGAATGTTAAGTTTTACAACATATTAAAAAATCATCAAAATCGGTGAGGTGGGACCTTTTATGCACAATTACCCCAAAATAACTTACAAGAATAAAATAGTTTCATATGGTCATCAGCTAAAAATTTATAATCCGTTAAATGTATTGATTGCAGTAGCCAACAAAAGAGACGATTTGTATTATACAGGGTGGTCCACGCAACTTGCACACCTATAATAACCTCCAATGTATGCGTTGCACGAAACAATTTTGTATACAGAAGTTGCATGGTCTGAAGGGGTACATTATGTAGTGTATTTATTTTTTTTACAGGTGGACGCTTAAAGGGCATATGAAGGTCAACTTTATTTTTTAAAATGAAATGAGGTATTTTTTAATACATCAATCGATGCAGCTGGACATTCGTTATAAAAAAGTACTAACCTATGTATGTCGAAAAGTTAGTAGTTCTGGAGATATTTCAATTTAAATAACTCTAAAATACCATTACTGTCGTACTAAGATGTTAGTGTTTATTTACTTGTGTAATATCTTAGTACGACATTATGGTATTTTAGAGTTATTTAAATTGAAATATCTCCTGAACTACTAACTTTTCGACATACATAGGTTAGTACTTTTTTATAACGAATGTCCAGCTGCATCGATTGATGTATTAAAAAATACCTCATTTCATTTTAAAAAATAAAGTTGACCTTCATATGCCCGTTAAGCGTCCACCTGTATACAAAATTGTTTCGTGCAACGCATACATTGGAGGTTATTATAGGTGTGCAAGTTGCGTGGACCACCCTGTATATCGAGTTTAGTTACTAATAATAATAATAAACAAATAAGTACAAATTTACTGATGAAAAATAACATGACAAAAAAGGAAAAATGGCATAGGGCGTTAGGTCACGTCAATTTTCACTATCTAAACGAACTATGCAATGATGAATTGTTAAGTAGACTACCAAAAAATTTATAAGCCGAGTATATAAAATGTGCAATATGTAGTCAGAGTAAAATGACAAATTTACTTTTTGCAAACAATAGAACTCATGCCAATGAAATTCTAGAAATTGTGCATACAGATTTGAATGGACCGCACCCAACAAATCGTAATCGTGGTGAAAAATATTTCGTTACATTTATAGACGAGTATAGTAAATTAGCTAAAGTATATTGTATTAACTCAAAGACTGATACGTACAACTGTTTTATAGAATATGTAAATCTAGTTGAAAGTTTAACAAAGAAAAAAATTCAAAATCTAATCTGCGACAATGGAAAAGAATACATAAATAATAGAACTCGGGAATTTATTAGACAGAAAGGTATACGAATGATTCCGTGTCCTCCATATGTACATGAGTTAAATGGAGTGGCGGAAAGATACAGTAGATCCATCATGGATACAGCTAGGTGCTTACTAAACGAAGCTAAAGTTAACAGAATGTATTGGCCAGAATTTATCAAAGCAGCAGCTTGTTTAAAAAATAGAACAATAGCGAATACAATTCAGAACAAGTCACCATATGAAATATTCTGCAATAAAAAACCTGATGTAAAACATTTAAAAATTTATGGAAGTAAGGTATTTGTTGAGTCCCAGAACAATTGAGAAAGTCAAAATGGGACAATAAGGCAAAACTAGGGATTTTACTAGGTTATACAGAGAGAGGCTACAGAATATTGGTTAACAATAGAATAATTGATGTTAGACATGTTGATGTAATCGAACAAGGGATAAAATGTATAGGTCTAACTGATAATGATGAAACCGATAGAAATGTTGATAGTGTAAATCCAACTGAAAATGAATCTAGTGAAAGTGATAAAGAACAAAGCTTCGAGTTAGTAGAAAACGATGAAATAAATACAATTCAAGACTCAAGTGATGCAAATAAAATTCAGGGTTCAGGTAATACAAATACAATTCAAGGTTCAAGGAGCCCAAATGATACGAGGTCTGAGCGTCCATCTAGGAGCAAAGCTACAAATAAAAAGTATTTCAACGATGAATATGTCACGAATTTTATATGTGTAAACTATTGCGATGCAATTGTACCGGCGTCAGTTAAGGAGGCGATTGAGTCTCACGAATCTGAAAAGTGGAAAGAACTATGAAATCTGATATACAAAGTATTGAACAAAATGAAACGTGGAAACTTGTTGAAAGGCCAAGAAATAAAAATGTAATTGATCTAAGATGGGTTTTTAGAAAGAAAGATGATAAAGCATACAAAGCTAGACTAGTGGTAAAAGGTTTTCAACAAAAGGATAGGCTAGAAAATGTATATTCACCAGTAGTAAAGATGCAAATCTTAAAACTATTACTTTCTTACTGTTGTCAATATAGATTACTCATTGAACAAATGGATGTTAAAACCGCATTTCTGAATGGCAAAATTGTTTCTGAAGTATATGTAGAGCAACCAGAAGGTTATAATAATGGCACCGATTAAGTATTACTTATAAACTACTTTCTGATAAACTAGAAAAGGCATTATACAGTCTCAGAGAAAGTCCTAGGTCATGGTACGAGTGCTTTAACGAATTTATGAATAATCTAAACTTCAACCGAAGCAGGTATGACTATTGTTTGTATGTAAGAAGAAGTGAAAAATATATAGCATATATATTATTATTCGTTGATGATTTATTAATATGTTGTAAGAACCGAAAGATTATTAAAGATGTAAAGGCTATAGCCGGGTTTGATAGTGAAATTCGCCCCCGGCGGGATTTTAATCGTGCTTGGACCATTCGATAGCCTAAACAAAAAAACTCCTCTCTGCCAAGTTTTAGCCCCCTATCTCATCTGTAAGGGTAGTTATTGAGAAAAAACGAAAAATCAGTTTTTGGCCCATTTTCCCTATTTATTGATAATTAAAAATTCTGAAAAAAATCTAGCACATTTCGGATATCGAGCCACATATTAGGTATCATTTCCAGATTTTTCTGCTGCAAGCTCTGCTTGTGAAAAATGAAAAACACGAAAAAAATCGAAAAAATGCAGGTTTTATATAGAAATCTAAAAGGTGCTACTCCAGATTTAATTTAGCAATGAGGTATTACCGTAAGTATTATGCTCAATTTTTTTCAGATTTTTGTGAGTGGTACGTCATAGTTAAAAAAAATAAAAACCGCTTTTTTCGGCGTTTTTCCTAAGTTATACTTATATTTCCTGAATCATAAAAATATATTATGTGATATTAAACGTTCCTACGTTCAGAAAAACATCTCCCAGACTTTAAAACTTGCCTAATACGAAATACGAAAATAATACCATGTACATATATTCGAATATTTCGAAGAGAATTTCAACAGCGCCGGTTGGTGCAGTGGCTATGGTCTCCGTCTACACAATTGTTTTTAAAAACCATAAATACCCATTACTCTACAAAAAAACAGACTGGACTAAATTCAAAAAATACCTAGCAGTTAAATACACTACGCATATTCCGCAAAATAGAAATTTAGCCAACGAAGAAATAAATAACTTTTTAGACGAAATAAATACAGCCATAGTAGACGCAATAAATAAACATGTTCCAAGACAAGTAGATTACAATTCCTCCGACATGTATATAAACAGAACCATTAAAAACTTGCTCGCACAAAAAAGCAAACTAATAACCATACTAAATAATGAATACAGACACCCCTCTCTACAAGCTATGGTCATAATTAAAGAATCCAAAGAATTGATCAAAAAATGTAAAGCAGAAATCAAGAATGAATTCAAGAAATCTGTCAATAAATTTTGACAGATTTTGAGATTGACAACCAAAATGTTCCCGAAGCTAAACTCAATTTTTAGAAAAAAAACATCTGAGAATATCCCAAATCTAGAAACCGATAACAACTATGATATTTTAAAAGACGCGCAAATAGACATAAATTCAACACAAACAAACAGCAAGGGAAAATATATAATAACTAATAATAGGGACAAACTAAATTTAATAGGAGCTAACTTCGCAAAAGTCTACACGCAAAACAAAAATCTGGGAAAAAATAGATTATCCGAAATTATCGATAAACACCACAATAATCTTATGCAAAACATAGAAGAGGATTTGGCCAATAACAAATATCTAATACAGTTCGACGATAACAATCAGGCGAGAAACCCACAATGGGAAGAGGACCCAAGCTACTTCACAAACATAGCACTAACAGCCAGCCTCTTTAAAAAACTTAACAATAAATGCTCCTCAGGGCCAGACGAAATACCAAATATAATACTCAAAAATCTTTCACTTCACATCATATACGACTATAACACAATTTTCAATAACTGCCTAAACAACTGTTATTTCCCAACAAATTGGAAAACGGCAAAGGTAATCCCGATTGCCAAGAAAGGTAAAGACCCTTCTTCTCCCCTTAGCTACAGACCAATCAGCCTTCTCCCCAATATCTCTAAAGTATTCGAAATCCTAATAAAAAGAGCTCTAGAAAAATTTTACGATAACAAGAACTTAATCCCGAACACACAATTCGGGTTCAAACATCAACTAAGTACAATACATGCAATACATAAACTAACATCCGATATCCACGCAGCTATTTTTAACAAAGAGAATGTGGCAGCCTGCCTTATAGATCTAGAAAAGGCCTTTGACACAGTGTGGGTCAAAGGTCTCTTATACAAAATGAAAAAAAAAAGGCTGCGAATCACACCTGTTAAAAATACTAACGAGTATGTTACTGAACAAAAAATTTTACACAAACACACACCAAGATATTTTATTCGAAATGAAAGATGGCCTGCAACAAGGAACAGTTACAGCTCCGATTCTTTTTAATTTTTTCAATGCAGAAATTCCGAACTTATTTGATATACCGGATTCAACAGACACAAAAGTCATACTTTTCGCAGATGACTTAATAGTATACATTACAGGAAAAAACGTCAAAAACCTCCAAACCAAAATGCAATCAATAGTTAACAAAATAAATGAATACTATAAAACCTGGAAGTTAAAAATAAACCCAACAAAATGCGAAACTATTTTATTCAGGCAAAAAATTGACAAACAGAACAAAACTTTTAGAAACTCCTGCAAATCATTCCAGATAAAAATTGAAGAAACAACAGTCCCGCACAAAAATCTGGTACGATACCTCGGCATTTATTTAGATAACCGAATAATGCTAAACGAACATATAAAAATACAAATGGAAAAAGCTAGAAAAGCATTCATGGCTAACGGCAGAATATTCCATTCCGATTACCTACATCCGCAAATTAAAAAATTATGTTACATGCTCTTGATCAGACCTATAATCTCATATGGTTGCCCTATTTGGTTTAACACGAGCCCACATATAATTGAAACTATTAGAAAATTCGAACGTAAATGTCTAAGAGCGTGTACGCGTGTATATAGGAGTAGAGAATCGAATTTCAAAAAATTCGAAACATGTAAAAAACTATATGACATGGCAAATATACCAAGGATAGATAGCTTTATGATAAAATTAAATAGAGATTATTTCGCGAAAATTAGACATATAAGAAACAACAATTTAATTTCTAGCTCGCTATACCCAAATGACGAATATTACATAAGAACGTGCAATACTGGAAATATCCCTCCAGAAGCTTTCCTATTATTAGACAAAACGGGTAGAATCACAGATTCAAATAATATACCTATTATATACCATATAGAGAGGAAATCTAGTGATAAAAGGATCCTATATCCACATAATCCTAACAGCAATGACCTTTCTCTCAGATCAAAACTAGTCTACAATATGTCTCTCCCTAAGAGAGATATAGAAGATAAATACCACAAAAACACCAAAATATATTGGTGGCTAAAAAGCGAGTAAATAATAAGACTGATGCAGGCTGGGACAGCTGAAGTTTGTTACTAAATATTGTAAATATATAATAAATAAGATAATCTAAATAGCGCCAACTTTAGTATACCATATATAGATATCAAAAAGTACAAGATTGAATGAATGAATGAATGAGTATGTAAATAATAGTGTGCATGTGATAGTCAGTTAAGTTTTCAGCAGTGTATATATGTATATATCCCGCAACCCGATACATAGAGGTTAAGAAATTAAAATTTCCGTCTTTTTCCTGTTATTTTTTTTACGGAAGAATTAGAACGCGCAAAAAAAAAGAATCCAGAATTATGGATAAAGCTAAAAAATAGTTATAGTTATGTATAAGACTAGCCTTTAAGACATAGAATAAGTAAAAGTGGTTGTGAGCGTTAAATTATTGACCATACAACTCGTCTATATATTTTCTTTTGTTTCCAATATGTGTCGTAGTATATTCGCTACATGTAACAATGTGCAATCCTGTTTATCATTGTTTCCTGAATAAAGCTTTTAAAAAAAAAAAAAATATGGTCTCCGTCTGCGGAACCGCTGAAGACTTTTTGGACCGGGTACGAGTCCCGATCAGGTCAATTTTTTTTTCTAAGTTTTTTAAGATTATTTTTCTAAGATTATTGTTGAACCATTGTAAAAAACTTATTTGAACTATATTTAGACTATCTTAAAATATTTTTTCGGAAAAATATTCTTGGAGTACTATCGGCCTCTAGTCATTTACGGACTGTATTACAGCTCTACTTTACATTTTTTACGTGGATTTGTGCATCGACTTGATTTTTTTATCTTTACTGGCCGAAAGTACTCCAAGAATATTTTTCCGAAAAAATATTTTAAGATAGTCTAAACCTCGAACCTGCAAGCAATATTGATACATGCATCAAATACAGAAATTCAATTGGCGAGCTATTATATATAATGGGATCTATACCCTACTGAAGTAACTAGAAAGGAACTAGAATCTTACTAGATTTTGGGTCGAAACATGGGTTTACGCGCATCGATGTTTTGTCCTTATTTGAGCAGATTTTGGGCTGGGTGAGGGCTCATTCTATAGAGGAAGGTTAAATACAGCGCGCTCTGCTATTGATTTAACGAGATTATGTTTATATCTAATAATATGAGTGCCCAAAGTAGAGAAAAAATCTAGAAAAATAACCGCAGATTTCAATGTATTTTTCTGTCTCAAAGAGACTTTTTTGTCTGATATGATGAGCAGAGCGCGCCGTGATGAACCTTCCTCTATCAAATAAACTATTGTGCAGCTCTAAATATGCTCGTATAAGGACAAATAATCGATGCGCGTGATTTCATTCACATAGCAGAGATTTCCCCATATTGTGCTGCCTTATCGTGCTGCCGAAGAATACAAATAACCCATCGAAAACGCAAAAGTAAGCCAAATTATAGAGAAATGGTTCCGCAGATACCGAACCCTTGCTGAATCCGTCTAGGCACACGTACACGCTGCCCGAGCCGTCAGCTGTGCCACACACTCTCACTTGAGCTCACCAACGCAGCACATCGTCAGCTGTATAGTGACGTACGCTTGCTGATGAAGCCTGATTTACCGGCAATATGTTTTTTCTCGTCCTCTGTTTTACCGATTACAGTGACCGATGACTCGCATCAGAGAACCAGATATCAGCGCTCGAACCGGAAGTGTATCGTCACAGAACCCTCGCTTTTGTATTTCTGTATTTAGCAAACTGTGTGTTTAAAAACGTATTGTTTAATATAATAAACGTTGCATTGACATTGTATGTGTCCCTGCCAGCGGGAGGGCCTCCAATTTCTATAATAACCTGTAACCGTACCAGTTACATATCGAGTGTGAGCGAGAAGGACTATCGCGAATCCCTACCACAGCGAGCCGCGACAAGATCTGCGATCCTTGTTAAAGTAAAGGACCGCAGATCATCCCCGCTAATTAGGATGCACGCGCACCGATCCCCACTCGATACAGATCGAAGGAGGTCGATGCGCGAAGCAAATTCGTCACTCTACGTCTGGAAGCGGGTCTAATAACACGCGACTCTAATAGATCCGGCGAAAACCGGTACGTGTTCGAGAAGTCAAACCGACTTCGAATTTCTAGTCAAACCGCCTAGATTGCCTTCGTCTCGTACGCGCCTCAAACCGAGGAGTCACTAGTACAAACCGTACTATGGCACAGCCGACGTTAATATCTATTAACGTGTGTAAAGATCGTGCCGGCGTAGAGTCAATTGTAAGGGTTACGTACGAGAAGACGGCATTCTGATAGGAAGTTTCAGTATAGAGCCGTGTGATTATATTCAAAGATTATAGGCAAATGACAGAAAGATTTAGTACGGTTCCTATTTGTGAATCTAGAACCGGAGTGGAATCGGGCTCGCTTAATAGCGCAGAAGAAGACACTCTTTTGGTGTAGCATAGCAAAAGGAGCTTTCGTACGTGTCGTCATACATGTGCTTCTCTGAGGACTCAGCAGAGTACATATATGTTACGACGATCGCCATCTGTCAGGGTTTACGCGTTTATATGGCAAATGTGATTATGTACAGTGTTAATTCACTATTCTATAACCGGAGTGGAATCTGGCTCGCTTAATAGCGCAGAGGACGACACTCTTTTGGTGTAGCGTAGTGAAAGGCGCTAGTACATGTTGGCATACAGCATACTTCTCCGAGAAATCGGCAGAGTATTTATATGTTTCGACGGTCACTGGATGTCTGAAATTTGTTGGACAACGTGGGTTGTTTCACGAGTAATTTCTGTTATCGTTTTTATTGTGGAACAGAAAATAAACTTGATTTCGGGCTGCACGATTATTTTTCTTTTCACCCGGCAACAAAACTATACGATCAACTTCTATATATAACTTGATTACACTGGATTTCTTTTAACAAACTTTCGCAATTTTTACATCCGTGACAGACACACATTCCATTCTCTCGACATCTTTCAACAAACTTCACACACGCGCTTCTGCCAACTCTCTCACGCATCCATACTTTCGGTGTTGCCAACATGCAGAATCATTTTTGGACTCCCGCCAAGTATTCAAATTCCAACACTCTTCCTTGATTCTGCATCTTGGTAATTTACCGGCGAAAAATATTTTTATTTCACTCACTGTCATACTCTATCGGTTCAACTAACATGTCTCGAAATGACTCGAATTTAACACCTGATAACGCTTTCGTTAATACGTCCGCACATTGTTTTTCCGTTTGACAGTAAGTTACATTTAGTATTTTATTTTTTACTTTCTCGTGTATAAAGTGATATTTAACATCGATGTGTTTTGACCGTTTGTTCATTATTCCGTTTTTCATTAAGTGAATCGCACTCTGATTATCTACTTTTAAATTTACAAGGAAGCTGCGGTTTGTTAGTTCTTCAAGCAAAGATTTTAGATATAGGAGCTCTCTACAACAGTCCGCTGCTGCAATGTACTCAGCCTCAGTGGTTGAGAGAGATACTATTTCTTGTTTTCTGGAGTACCAAGCGATTGGACCTCCTCCATATATTATTACGTAACCAGTAGTGCTTTTACGACTTTCCGTATCTCCCGCAAAGTCTGCATCGCAATATGCCTCAATAACATCCGCATTATGCTTTTCGTCATGGCCAATTCCCGTTTGGATTGTGCCCCTCAAGTATCTATATATACGCTTTACATCTTTTACATTTTTGGACTTTGGTTTCGTGGTATACCTACTTACATATCCCGTTGCGTAGGCAATGTCAGGTCTAGTCTTACTTGATAAGTATAACAGGCTTCCAACAGCCTCTCGATAAGGAAAGGTTACTTCTTCTGAGTCTTGAGATTCATCTGTATTCGACATCAAGGGTGTGTTCACCTGCTTGGCATTCTCCATATTGAACTTCTCAAGAATTCTCCTGGTATACTTAGTTTGAGAGAGTTTTAAACTTCCTTGGTTTCTGTAAATTTCTTGACCTAGAAAAGTCTTTGGATTTTTAAGACTTCTAATTTCGAATTTCGCTTCTAAGTCCTTAAGCAAGTTATCGATTTCTGTCATATTTTTACCAATTATAATGCCATCGTCCACATAAATACCTAGAATTAATAAATTATTATTATGTTTGAACAAACATTGTTCTGTTTTTAGTTGACACATCTGTCTTTCCTTCAAAAAGTTAGTCAATTTTTAATTCCACCGTAATGGAGCTTGTTTTAATCCATAAAGAGCCTTTTTTAATTTACAAATCTTTTTACCGTACTCATAACCCTCAGGAGGTAACATAAAAACCTCTTCCTCAAGATCACCATATAGGAAAGCTGTTTTCACGTCAAAAGTTACTATGTGATACTTACTCGTTGTAGCGAGCGCAAACAATATTCTCAGTGAGTTATTACTTATTACCGGACTGAAAGTCTCTTCATAGTCTATACCGTGTTTTTGTTGGCACACTCTGACAACCAAACGAGCCTTTTTTAAACCGTTTTCCTTTTCCTTAAAAACCCATCGGCTAGATAACAGTTTCTTTCCGATAGCTGCTTCACTGTCCACCAGCTCCCATACATTGTTTTTGCTTAGTGATTTCTTCTCTTCATCGATGGCTTTTTTCCAATCTTTTCTGTCGGAACCTGTAATAGCTTCATTATATGTAAGCAGTCCAATATAATCGTTGAATCTTTCCGGAATTCCTCTAGTTCTTTGTGATCTTCGAGTTACTGGTGTTTCACTCTCTTGCATGGTGCTTTCTTGATCTTCTTCTGCATCGTCAAATTCATCGGATGAGATTATCTCTTCTCTTCCATTTGATTCTTCTGTATCTTCTGTATCTTCTATGCCTGATCGCTCGTTTTCGTTTTCTTCTTCTGCTTCTGAGGACTCTTCACGGAACATTTCGCTTCCAAATTTATCGGTTTCTGAACTAAATTCTTTACTTTTATTTTCTTCGAACTTTACGTCTCTGGACAGAACTATTTTCCTCGCTGCGTCATCCCACAGCCGATATGCATTCGGTGCATATCCTACGAGTTTGTATTCTCTACTCCTTTCGTCTAGTTTCTTCACAGGAGTGAGCACTTTTGCAAACGCTCTGCAACCAAACATTCTCAAGTTTTTCAAATCAGGTTTCTTGTTCATCCATTTTTGAAAAGGCGTCACTTTTAGAACCTTCGTTGGGCTTCTGTTAATCAGATAGGTAGCCGAGTGCACAGCTTCTCCCCACATTTCTTTTTGTAGACCAGATTCGATGAGTAAGGCTCTAGTCTTTTCTATTATAGTTCTGTTCATTCTTTCCGCTCGGCCATTCAATTGTGGTGTATATGGCGTGGTACAGTCCATCTGAATTCCTTTGGATTTGCACCAGTTCATTAATCCTTTATTTATATATTCGCGCCCGTTGTCGCACCTTAGTTTCGATATTTTAAGATTCCACTTTGCTTCTACCCATTGTGTGTATTCTTTAAACCTTTCTGTCACTTCATTTTTAGTTGCTACTAACAGTGTTACTGCAAAGTTTGTGTAATCGTCTAAAAACGTCAAAATGTATCTCTTATTGTCCCATGTATTAGGACTTATTAGACCGCACAGATCAGTATGCACTAGCTCCAATGGTCTCGTTGCTCTGCTTCTTTCTTCTCCGAATGGTTGTCTCGCTTGTTTTGCTTTAGCGCAGACATCGCAGAATATATTTACCTTGTCTACCTCTGTAGTGCTTAAGTTTATTCCTTCTGACATGGTCGACAGTTTCTTCATGCTCTCTTTATTCAGGTGACCCCGCACCTTGTGCCAATATTCCATCGATTTGTTATTTATTGTCAAGTACGAATTTCCTTCTGGTTTTCTTTTGAGTTTGATTTCGTACAATCCGTCTTCATTTTTATTTCCTTTCAGGATTTCAGTGTTATCCTTTTTTACCGCCACTTTATCTTTCGAGAAAACAACTGTTGCGTCAGTTGCAGTAATTTCACTAACCGATAACAGGTTAGAAGCTAAATCTGGAACATAAATGATGTTTTTAAGGTTGCATGAATTGAACTCACCGTGTCCAGTTGCCTCTGCTTTCATTGTTTGATTTGCTTTGGCTGTATGTATACTAGAGTCCGTTGGTTTTACATTATATATTAGTTTATCATCATTCACCATATGAGCTGTCGTACCGGAATCCATGATCCATCTGCTGGTTGAAGCTCTGTTTGCAAGAAATGAAACCACGTTTGTTTGATTTCTATCCTTAGATTTATTCCTGAAATAGCAGTCTCGGTCGATGTGATTGTCTTTTTTACATATGCTGCAAAAAGTCTTCTTTTTACTCGTTTTATGACATTGTTTAGCAAAGTGTCCGACTCCGTTACAATTGTAATACCTCCTTTCCGAGTTATTATTTGTCTCTTTTGTTTTATGGTTTTTATTGTATCTATAGCCACTCAAACTACTTGCTTTAAATGCCACTTCAGTTTCTTTTTCTTCTGGTTCCTTGTTTCTTCCTTCTTCCATTGTCAATCTTGCAGTTAAATTTTCAATTGTTCTGTCAGTTTTTAGTGTCGATTCCCAGGCACTTACAAAATGTCTGTACATTTCTGGCAGAGAAGTTACAATTTTCGATATTAACATATCGTCTGTTATTTTGTTACCCAACGAGTTCAGCCTATGTGCTAAGTTTTGCAAGCCACTTATCGATGTAGTTATTTCAGTGCCTTTCTTAAATTCGTAAGCGAAAAATTCTTGCATTAGTTGACACTTTAACTGCTCATTATCTCTTTCGAAAACTGCATTGATTTTAGTCCACATCTCTTTTGCTGTGGTACAATTTATTACGTGTATTAACGGCTTTTTATCTAACGTTAATATTATAGTCTTTTGTGCTTTTGCATCCTTCCTGGACCACTCCGGCGTCATCGGATTAGGTGCACTTTCCAATATCGCATTGAACAAGTCACTGGCCTTCAATAGTATCGTAATCTCAAATTTCCAGAGCTGAAAATTTTCCGGCCCGGTTAACTTTTCAACACGTGAATAGTCTTCGTTACTAGTTGTTGCCATTATTAATTTCGGAGTTTTTTTACCTTTTTTTTCTCTTTTTACAGGTTATTAGACAGAAAAATTTTTTTAATAAATCGTGCAATGTTATTACTGCTTTAACTAGCTTTTCCCTTAAAATCACGATGATCTGGGCCCATAACCTGTTGGACAACGTGGGTTGTTTCACGAGTAATTTCTGTTATCGTTTTTATTGTGGAACAGAAAATAAACTTGATTTCGGGCTGCACGATTATTTTTCTTTTCACCCGGCAACAAAACTATACGATCAACTTCTATATATAACTTGATTACACTGGATTTCTTTTAACAAACTTTCGCAATTTTTACATCCGTGACAGACACACATTCCATTCTCTCGACATCTTTCAACAAACTTCACACACGCGCTTCTGCCAACTCTCTCACGCATCCATACTTTCGGTGTTGCCAACATGCAGAATCATTTTTGGACTCCCGCCAAGTATTCAAATTCCAACAAAATTAACCATAAACTGACGAGTCGATTAAGTGTGATACGAGTTGCTAGACACTGATCCGGAGTACAGCCGACATCACCATATGGTGCAGAAGCGTGTACTGTTTTGGTGAGGAGAAGGTAATTAGTATCGTACGTGTTGTCATGGGTGATGCCCCTCCGAGCAATCGGCAGGGTACGCTCGTGTTACAACGGTCGAATACGTTAGTCGCTTTAACATCTAAATCCAGATCGCTTACGATCGTTGAAACAATTCCAGACGTAGCGTCTCTCAGGGTGCACTGGGCTGCGTGTCACAATTGAAGTATCGCGTTTGGCGACCGTATTTGATAGAGGAGTTTTCGGTAAAATATTTAATATCTTGCCTGTGTGAAAGTTTTCTGGAAGTATCGCATCTGGCGATTATATAGGAGTTTTCAATTAAAGCATATGGTATCTTGCCTGTGGGCAAGCTTTTTGGGTAATCGCGCTTAGCGATCGTCTTCATACAGATTTTGACTCGGCTGCGTATCACAACAGAAGTATCGCGTTTGGCGACCGTATTTGATAGAGGAGTTTTCGGTAAAATATTTAACATCTTGCCTGTGAGCAAGTTTCGTAAAAGTATCGCATTTGGCGACCGTATTTATGAGAGGAGTTTTCGGTTAAACACGTAATATCTTGCCGGTGGGCAAATTCCTTTGATCTCCGCGTTAGTCACCGACTTCGAACGGTGTACAAGTTCTTGTACTAATTTAGCTACAAAGGACGTACTGAGAATTTCTGTATTTCGGAATAGTAGGGTCTCCTCACGATCGTGATTTACGACGTCTAATATTGTCGGGCATAAGAGTGTGAAACGTCCCATCGTGTTGACATCGGGATTCAATAATACCGGCGGATCGTCAGAGTATAGTACAACTGTATACAAAAAGGAGTGACATAATATACCCTACTTTTACCTAATAACTAGTTCTCAACTTATTTATCAGATAATCCAAACCTCTCCGTTTCCAGTGCCTGGAGGCACGAACCGACTATACCTTGTCTTGGTCAATAATTATCATTAATTATTGACGAAGATAAGCTCTGTTATAATTAATTAAAATAATCTAGAAATAACTAAATACGGTTATAAACCCTACATCTCTCGATATTTAAGAAAATGTATGTCTCTTGATAGTAGCAGGACTGTCGCGCCGCCCAATGCTTCTCGCGACTTCGTTACATTCTGCCGAATAATGCAAATTACGACTCGAAAACGCAAAAGTAAGCCAAATTGGGATACGTACCCGCTATATTGATCTTTTATCTAGCGATTGTGACTACGTAGGGGCCCCAAATGTGCATTAGCGAGACGTGGTTTGTTAAACGCCGGACCCTTGCAATTTTGTGTACTGCTGAGAGATGACAAGAAGGTCCCTGGCAGGAATGCGGTGACGTAGACAAGAATGCGCGCCCGATTGGTTAGCTTGGAAGGTGCGCGCCTTCTATTGGCCGAAGTGGTCACACACACTACTACTGCTATGCAGAACAATAGACCCCTCTTGCCTCTACGCCCCCTCAGGGACCTTCTTGTCATCTCCAAACAGTACGTATACAGGAAGATACGTCAAATGTCTAAAGGACAAAGTTGAATGGTAAAATAGGGCTTATACGATACAAAAAAAATTTTTGTTTTTATGTAATTTTTTTTAGAGAAATGAAGGTGACCTTCATTTTTTTAAATGGAATGAGGTATTTTTTAATACATCAATCGATGCAGCTGGACATTCGTTATAAAAAAGTACTAACCTATGTATGTCGAAAAGTTAGTAGTTCAGGAGATATTTCAATTTAAATAACTCTAAAATACCATTACTGTCGTACTAAGACGTTAGTGTTTACTTACTTGTGTAACATGCTCGCCCAACTGCATAAACATTTCTAAATTGTAATAAGGTTTTTTCAAAGACAAAGTGGAATATTCTCTCAAGCAGTGCATGAAAGTAGTAATATACAGGGTGTTCAGGCTATGTAAATAGTAAATATTAGAAAAAAATGATAGAGGAAAAAGTAGTACTGTTTTTTATACGCAACAAATTGACATATGCATTTTTGTTGTATTTACATTATTTTTTTGATAGAAACGAAGGTGACCTCTAATTTTTTAAATGGAATGCTGTATATTTTTTTATGTCGTATGAAAGCGTGTGTCAAGACGAATTCATCCATCTACTACACAATGACCTTCAAGGTCATGCAAGGTCAGGAATTGAAGAAATGGAAGAAACAATTTGAATATTGCGTACCAATGTGTTTACAAGTATTCCTTATTGATACGAATCGGATGATGTTGCCAATCACTGTCAGAGTGTTTACTTCTAATTTCCACCATAACGAGACAATTTCAGTACTACTTCCTAAACCGATCAGTAATACCGTATATCAATGTATCGTTATTCGGTAGACGAAAAGAGGAATATGGTACGCATTTATTGTCAGTGCAATAGAAATAAAAGACAAAGTAAATTGAAATACTTTGAATTAAATTAAAAGTCCTGTTCCATTTTGAGGAAAATTCAACAACTTCTGTACGAAAAGTAGCTTCCGCGTGTGGTATTTCAGTTGGCTCAACCCATAACATCCTAAAATTACATAATTATAAAATAAAATTATTAAATACCACAAAGTACAAGGCCTACAAAGAAAGTGATTTACCGCGACGTATTGAATTTTCCGATTGGATACTTATAAAAAACGAAAACGACTGCAATTTTTACAAAAAAATTCTTTGGACAGACGAATCAAGCTTCGATAATCATTGTATTGGCAATACTCATAAGTAGATGATATAGGCGGGTTCTAATTCACTTTTTTGGGGTTAAAAACGCGGAATGAGGTAAACGGTGGAAGGGGTTATTGCGCGAGCCCGTTCGAAGGCGAGGGGGAGGGGGAGGGCGGTGGGCAATACAGCGAGCTCCCTTATCATGAAAGGGGGGTGGTGGGGGGAGGGGGAGGGGTCCTTTTCCAGGACAGTTTCCTGGTATTGCGTTCAGGGCCAGTTTCCTGGTATTGCCGCGTTCGTTGGCAAGGGGGAGGGGCGGGGAGGGGGGGGGGGATCACGTGGAGCCCGTTCGTTGGCAAGGGGGGAGGGGGCGGGGAGGGGGGATGCACGTGTTATATTTTCGATGCATCGTCTTCTTATCTATAAACACAGCGTAAACACTCATGTCCGAACGTGTCCGAAACGTGACTGTGTTGTCATCACCATACAGCCAGCCAGCGCACAGTGGTCCGGTAGCTCGCTTTTCGTGGCCAAAACTATTGTAGCGTTATTTCAAGGTTTAATGTTATATTATTATAGGTCGTTGAATTCGTCTTGATACCAGTTAGAACATTATGAAGTAAAAAATATATGTTAATATTTAAAACATTCAGGTGACCTTCATTTTTTATTAAAAAAAAGAGATTTTTCTTTAACTTTTTGTATTGAAGTTTGTAGAAAAGTGAATACTGATTAACTTTCGTTGGAAACATTTTTTTGTCAGATCATCGGAAATATTTGAAAAATCTTGTTAACAATTCTCACAATGCATACCATTATCTAGAAATCGCGGAAAAGTAGCTAAGATTGAATTCTTCATAGGAATTATACGAAATCTAGTAATGAGAAGTTTTCGGGGTCTCTGACTGGCACAGAGAAAACATACATTGTAATTCGAAGCTGCTATACAAGATTCAAGTGGAACTGCGTATCCAGGCGTCGTATAACCGCGGGCCCGTATTTGTTAAAATCCGTTTATAGTTCAAGATTGCGGGAGATTGAAATTAAAATTTACATGATCTTCTTAGTAAATGTTCCTTCGAATTTTATGACTTTGTCTTTAGAACGCTATATCTCATCACAGAATTATCTAAAGTGAATAACATTTTGGATTTGGGAGCTTTGAAGGGTTGTTACTTTATAGGAAAAAAATTTTTTCAATCTATTAAAGTTGAAAAATTGAATCTTGGTCACGAAAACGGGGTCTCCAGACCACTGTGCAGCGTAAACGCTCATTAAGAGGAGCGTTTCAAATCATTTCTTTCATCTTTTTTTATTGTAGTTGGTGGGGAGGGTAAGAATGAATGAACAGGGCGCGATGGAACGCGAATTTTAGTCTTCGCAAACGTTCCATCGTTGCAAGCGTTTGTCGTGTTAAAGTTATTCGGTATTCGCAATTATACCGTGGCGCATCAGCTCGGACGATATTTTTGGTGTTTCATATGAGATTTAAAGATCAGCCATTTTTCCATACGTGACGGTTTTCGCGTACTGTCCGTTTAATATATCGCGAATGGTTTTTGAATTTTTCCGATCGTTGATCAATCAGTAGTTAGGCTTTAATCCTCACTCAATCGATACATATAGTACACCTATTGTATTCATCAGCTTCTATACCTAATTCTTATATAATCTTGTCCTCTCGCGGCTGGTGTCGAGTTGTCAAGCTGAGACATCTGGACACATCGTTTCACCCTCCCCATAGAGCAAGATATTTTTTACATTAGTGGTAGGTGTATCCATTATAAATTGCTCGTAACAGTCGTTGTATGAAGTTATACCATAAAAAAAAACGTCGACATCACGGTCGCTATACGAAGTTACATCGCGTGTGTTTTTACCATCCGACCATCCAACTTCGCGCATCCCCCTTTCTTCAACGGTAAGTACAATAAAAAAATTAATAAACGATTGAAAATCCGGTAAAAAAATTTTCTTTATTTAGATGGATCGTATCACTCACATCATTGACATGGACGGATTCATTGTGGGAAAAAATTTATATGCAAAGAATTAAGCCAAGTTATTTTTTTACCAAATGAACAGCTAGATCGAACGAGCCGTTGCTTTCAACTGTCCGAAATACGATGTACTAGTTCGCGATCCCGTGTATGAAATTGCCAACGGCAAACCGTGTCGACTTCACGGTTGGCGACCGACAAAAAACGTCACATACCATTGCTGTCTGCGCGAAGTACAAACATTTCGAGCATGGGTTAACAATTATTAGAAATACACGTAAAGTATCAGTTATAAAGACGCGACTTTGAATTTTCTCCACATCAAAAAAACACGACACCTCTTTTTACACAGTGTTTTCATAATGATTGCGAAATCGGAGATGGATCCTGCAGCCGTCGCAACAACAACCGATCAGGATCCCACAGCAACACCCGATTATCGCTTCGAGCGCGACAGACTCCAAAGTTTCCGCAACTGGCGTTACTCGCACATCGTTCAACCTGAAAAACTCGCAGTCGCAAGATTTTTCCAATCTGGGTGATGAAGATAGCATCGAATGTTTCGAATGCGGTATACGGCTGACTCGATGGGAAGAGGACGATGATCCCATGAAGGAGCATCGCGCCTGGTCGAGATTCTGCGGATAAGTTTGCGGGACGAACTGCGACAACGTACCGATCGGAGTCGATCCCGGTACAATCCAGCCAAACCCTCGTGGTATGGATGTCTGTGGAATCGCGAAAGAATCGGCGCTCGAAGGTAAATAAATTTTCAAAGAAAAAATACACCAAAGTATGTAACATGATATATAACTTTCTATCTGTCTGTTCGCAGGAAACAAAAATAATGAAGACAAATGACAAGAAATTCGCTGCAATAATTATATTTTAATTATTTTTTAATTCTTGTATATTTGATGTATAATTAAAGAATAGATAAGAATAACTTTTCACTAATATAAAAAATATCTCGCTGTATGGGGAGGGGGCGATATTATTACTGTAATTGTTTTCTTTTTAGTAAATACGAGTTTAATTGTATGACTGTAGGAGAAGGAGGCGGAGGAGGAGGAGGAGGATTGTTTTTAAATAAGAAATAAGATCTTTCACATAATTTTTTTATTTCATAAAGTATGAAACAGCTAACGAATGAACAGTGCGAGGTACTTATCAACGCAGCGCATTGCCACATTTGCGAAAAACCATTTGAGGAAAACGATATACGGGTGCGCGATCATTGCCATCTAACAGGACGATATAGAGGCCCCGCGCATCAAGATTGCAATTTAAATTACAAAAATTCGTTTTGCATTCCCATAGTTTTCCACAATTTATCCGGGTACGATTCACGTTTCATTATCGAAGAAATAGCTAATGCGTTTGAAGGTAGTGTCGACGTATTACCAATAACTAAAGAAAAGTAAAGATCAGCAATTAGATTCGCGTAACTGTATTAAATTACGATTCATCGATTCGTAAAAATGTTTGAATACAAGTCTCGACAAATTAGCATCTTTCCTCGACACAAACAAATTGACAATTTTACGTTCCGAATTTCAAAATCTTTCCATAGAAAATGTCATGTTGTTAACGCGAAAGGGTGTCTTTCCATACGAATACCTCGATTGCGTAGATAAATTAGACGATCTGTGTTTGCCGCCGCTCGAGTCATTTTACAGTTCGTTGACAGGCAAAACCGTATCTGGACGTGATTATGCGCATGCCGAGAATGTGTGGAAGCGTTTCTCAACATAAAAACCTTGGGTGAATACAGCGATCTGTATTTGAAAACTGATGTTTTGTTACTGGCTGATGTTTTTGAAAATTTTCGTAAAACTTGCATTAAGAGCTACGGTTTAGATCCAGCATATTATTACACTTTACCAGGTTTCACGTGGGATGCTATGCTAAAATATACAAAAAATTAGGTTTTAATTATTAACTGATATCGATATGGTGATGTTTATAACACTAGAATTTTCAGTTACCTGCCATGTAAATGAATAGAATACAAATCGTTCGTGAATGTATAATTGATGAACAACGCGGTATTCGGTAAAACTATGGAAAAATGTTCGGAATCATGTAGACGTAAAACTCGTGACACGTTAGGGATGGACGACATGGTACAGAGGCAATGATCGCGAAACCAAATTTCTACAAACGCTGTATATTTTCCGAAAACTTTTTCAACACACCAATCTATGTGGGTATGTGCATATTAGATATATCCAAAACCTGCTTGTACGAATTTCATCATGAGTACATGGTTCCTCGATATGGTAAAACTTGTAAGGTAATGTACACAGACACCGACAACTTAATTTATCATATTATGTGTGAGGACATTTATGAAACCATGAGACGCGATATTAACTGTTTCGACACAAGCGATTATCCGATAGAGAATAGGTATAATATCCCACTTGTAAATAAAAAGGTTCCCGGCTTGATGAACGACGAGAACAATGGGATGATAATGACGAACTTTGTCGGACTGAGAGCAAAAATGTACACATTGCGTGTAGATGGAAAATCTGATACAAAAAGCAAAAGGTGTAAAGACTAACGTTGTAAGGACAACAATAACGTTTGATGATTACATGTGATGTTTGCAAGATGAAATTGCCATGAGTCGTACACAGACATGCATACGATCGAAATTGCACAAAGTGTTCGACGATCGGCTGGAGAACTTCGGAATAAGCTTCCAGGACAATATTAAGAAATTAGTCATGAACGTGTAAAATATAAACGCCGATCTTGAGAGAGATCCATGGATATGATGTACAACCGTCATATTGCATACTGTACATGCGCTATAGCTGTACCTGTGCATGCACTATACCTGTACATGCGCTATACCCGTACATGCGCTATACCTGTACCTGTACATGCACTATTCCCGTTTTATGTCGAACGTGTATCCAACAACCTGGGACCGCTGAGAGCAATTTATAATAACACCCATACCACTACTGTAAATATTTCTACATCCCTACCCATTACATGATATTACTACCACCACTACTGCTGTAATCTCTCTTAGATAAAATTAGATATGAGTTAATCGGAGGAGGAAGAGCAAACAGAAGATTGTTGTTTCTTTTTATTATTAAGAAGACCTATACATGTCTCAAAACGTTTACACAGCATTTTCGCATGCTCGGTATAATATATATCACCATGGTCTTCTGTCACGATACTCCAGAGAGAGAGAGAGAGAGAGAGAGAGAGAGAGAGAGAGAGAGAGAGAGAGAGAGAGAGAGAGGTGCCAGAGGGGGTATAATATTTCATTAAAAAAATATCATATGTAGTCTCCCCAAAATAACCGACTCAACAAAAACAGTCTATCGCGTTCAGAATTTAAGATTGAACAAAATTATGGACAATAGATATCTACAGTGTCACAGTGTCACGCGCACAGCCAACGAGGAGTGCCGACGACAATCCCAGCGACTTAAAACGGGTATACAACGGGGTGTCGAACGTGTACGTTCGACGTAGGTGGACACGCTTAACGCGAAGCTTGAGTCCGAGATCGCCAAAAAACTGGTCAAAGAACTGAAAACCGCTAAAGAGACGATAAAATCTGAAATATTAGCTAAGCAGGATGAAAAACTGATCGAAGACCTGAAAACCGCTAAAGAAACGATAAAGTCTGAAATACTCTGACTACGATACAAGGCGTTCGATACGATGCAAACAAAAATATGAGATCGACCGATTCACGTATCGATGAGACCGACGCGAAAATCGATAATTTGGACGAGTCACAAATGCAAACGCTCGAGGCATTAAAGGAGAAGGTAAAAAGACGATATGGACAACATCGTCGACGATCGGCTGGAGAACTTCGGAATAAGCTTTCAGGGCAATATTAAGAAATTAATCGTGAACGTGTTAAAAAGAAACGCGTCGACCGATCGAGAGAGAGAGAGAGAGAGAGAGAGAGAGAGAGAGAGAGAGAGAGAGAGAGAGATCCATGGATATGATGTACAACCGCCATACTGCGTACTGTACATGCGCTATACCTGTACCTGTACCTGTACCTGTACATGCACCATACCTGTACCTGTACATGCACTATACCTGTACCTGTACATACACTATACCTGTACCTGTACCTGTACATGCACTATACCCCAGAACGGTTCCCCTTATCTTTATATTTTCAAATGCATGTAGGATAATGTCCGAACGGAAACACGTTCGAAATTTGCTCGTACATCGAGAAAGAAAGTTTCTACTTCACTTTTCATAGTGGTATAGAGTTCCCGTATCTTTTCTGCAACCGGCTGTGGTGACGTCTCTTCCCGCTAGTTGATGCGGTAGTCACTTCGGCATGACCACCCCAATAAAAACAAAAAAAGAAACCAAAAGGAGGGGTGGTCATGCCGAAGTGACTACCGCATCAACTAGCGGGAAGAGACGTCACCACAGCCGGTTGCAGAAAAGATACGGGAACTCTATACCACTATGAAAAGTGAAGTAGAAACTTTCTTTCTCGATGTACGAGCAAATTTCGAACGTGTTTCCGTTCGGACATTATCCTACATGCATTTGAAAATATAAAGATAAGGGGAACCGTTCTGGGGTATAGTGCATGTACAGGTACAGGTACAGGTATAGTGTATGTACAGGTACAGGTATAGTGCATGTACAGGTACAGGTATGGTGCATGTACAGGTACAGGTACAGGTACAGGTATAGCGCATGTACAGTACGCAGTATGGCGGTTGTACATCATATCCATGGATCTCTCTCTCTCTCTCTCTCTCTCTCTCTCTCTCTCTCTCTCTCGATCGGTCGACGCGTTTCTTTTTAACACGTTCACGATTAATTTCTTAATATTGCCCTGAAAGCTTATTCCGAAGTTCTCCAGCCGATCGTCGACGATGTTGTCCATATCGTCTTTTTACCTTCTCCTTTAATGCCTCGAGCGTTTGCATTTGTGACTCGTCCAAATTATCGATTTTCGCGTCGGTCTCATCGATACGTGAATCGGTCGATCTCATATTTTTGTTTGCATCGTATCGAACGCCTTGTATCGTAGTCAGAGTATTTCAGACTTTATCGTTTCTTTAGCGGTTTTCAGGTCTTCGATCAGTTTTTCATCCTGCTTAGCTAATATTTCAGATTTTATCGTCTCTTTAGCGGTTTTCAGTTCTTTGACCAGTTTTTTGGCGATCTCGGACTCAAGCTTCGCGTTAAGCGTGTCCACCTACGTCGAACGTACACGTTCGACACCCCGTTGTATACCCGTTTTAAGTCGCTGGGATTGTCGTCGGCACTCCTCGTTGGCTGTGCGCGTGACACTGTGACACTGTAGATATCTATTGTCCATAATTTTGTTCAATCTTAAATTCTGAACGCGATAGACTGTTTTTGTTGAGTCGGTTATTTTGGGGAGACTACATATGATATTTTTTTAATGAAATATTATACCCCCTCTGGCACCTCTCTCTCTCTCTCTCTCTCTCTCTCTCTCTCTCTCTCTCTCTCTCTCTCTCTCTCTCTGGAGTATCGTGACAGAAGACCATGGTGATATATATTATACCGAGCATGCGAAAATGCTGTGTAAACGTTTTGAGACATGTATAGGTCTTCTTAATAATAAAAAGAAACAACAATCTTCTGTTTGCTCTTCCTCCTCCGATTAACTCATATCTAATTTTATCTAAGAGAGATTACAGCAGTAGTGGTGGTAGTAATATCATGTAATGGGTAGGGATGTAGAAATATTTACAGTAGTGGTATGGGTGTTATTATAAATTGCTCTCAGCGGTCCCAGGTTGTTGGATACACGTTCGACATAAAACGGGAATAGTGCATGTACAGGTACAGGTATAGCGCATGTACGGGTATAGCGCATGTACAGGTATAGTGCATGCACAGGTACAGCTATAGCGCATGTACAGTATGCAATATGACGGTTGTACATCATATCCATGGATCTCTCTCAAGATCGGCGTTTATATTTTACACGTTCATGACTAATTTCTTAATATTGTCCTGGAAGCTTATTCCGAAGTTCTCCAGCCGATCGTCGAACACTTTGTGCAATTTCGATCGTATGCATGTCTGTGTACGACTCATGGCAATTTCATCTTGCAAACATCACATGTAATCATCAAACGTTATTGTTGTCCTTACAACGTTAGTCTTTACACCTTTTGCTTTTTGTATCAGATTTTCCATCTACACGCAATGTGTACATTTTTGCTCTCAGTCCGACAAAGTTCGTCATTATCATCCCATTGTTCTCGTCGTTCATCAAGCCGGGAACCTTTTTATTTACAAGTGGGATATTATACCTATTCTCTATCGGATAATCGCTTGTGTCGAAACAGTTAATATCGCGTCTCATGGTTTCATAAATGTCCTCACACATAATATGATAAATTAAGTTGTCGGTGTCTGTGTACATTACCTTACAAGTTTTACCATATCGAGGAACCATGTACTCATGATGAAATTCGTACAAGCAGGTTTTGGATATATCTAATATGCACATACCCACATAGATTGGTGTGTTGAAAAAGTTTTCGGAAAATATACAGCGTTTGTAGAAATTTGGTTTCGCGATCATTGCCTCTGTACCATGTCGTCCATCCCTAACGTGTCACGAGTTTTACGTCTACATGATTCCGAACATTTTTCCATAGTTTTACCGAATACCGCGTTGTTCATCAATTATACATTCACGAACGATTTGTATTCTATTCATTTACATGGCAGGTAACTGAAAATTCTAGTGTTATAAACATCACCATATCGATATCAGTTAATAATTAAAACCTAATTTTTTGTATATTTTAGCATAGCATCCCACGTGAAACCTGGTAAAGTGTAATAATATGCTGGATCTAAACCGTAGCTCTTAATGCAAGTTTTACGAAAATTTTCAAAAACATCAGCCAGTAACAAAACATCAGTTTTCAAATACAGATCGCTGTATTCACCCAAGGTTTTTATGTTGAGAAACGCTTCCACACATTCTCGGCATGCGCATAATCACGTCCAGATACGGTTTTGCCTGTCAACGAACTGTAAAATGACTCGAGCGGCGGCAAACACAGATCGTCTAATTTATCTACGCAATCGAGGTATTCGTATGGAAAGACACCCTTTCGCGTTAACAACATGACATTTTCTATGGAAAGATTTTGAAATTCGGAACGTAAAATTGTCAATTTGTTTGTGTCGAGGAAAGATGCTAATTTGTCGAGACTTGTATTCAAACATTTTTACGAATCGATGAATCGTAATTTAATACAGTTACGCGAATCTAATTGCTGATCTTTACTTTTCTTTAGTTATTGGTAATACGTCGACACTACCTTCAAACGCATTAGCTATTTCTTCGATAATGAAACGTGAATCGTACCCGGATAAATTGTGGAAAACTATGGGAATGCAAAACGAATTTTTGTAATTTAAATTGCAATCTTGATGCGCGGGGCCTCTATATCGTCCTGTTAGATGGCAATGATCGCGCACCCGTATATCGTTTTCCTCAAATGGTTTTTCGCAAATGTGGCAATGCGCTGCGTTGATAAGTACCTCGCACTGTTCATTCGTTAGCTGTTTCATACTTTATGAAATAAAAAAATTATGTGAAAGATCTTATTTCTTATTTAAAAACAATCCTCCTCCTCCTCCTCCGCCTCCTTCTCCTACAGTCATACAATTAAACTCGTATTTACTAAAAAGAAAACAATTACAGTAATAATATCGCCCCCTCCCCATACAGCGAGATATTTTTTATATTAGTGAAAAGTTATTCTTATCTATTCTTTAATTATACATCAAATATACAAGAATTAAAAAATAATTAAAATATAATTATTGCAGCGAATTTCTTGTCATTTGTCTTCATTATTTTTGTTTCCTGCGAACAGACAGATAGAAAGTTATATATCATGTTACATACTTTGGTGTATTTTTTCTTTGAAAATTTATTTACCTTCGAGCGCCGATTCTTTCGCGATTCCACAGACATCCATACCACGAGGGTTTGGCTGGATTGTACCGGGATCGACTCCGATCGGTACGTTGTCGCAGTTCGTCCCGCAAACTTATCCGCAGAATCTCGACCAGGCGCGATGCTCCTTCATGGGATCATCGTCCTCTTCCCATCGAGTCAGCCGTATACCGCATTCGAAACATTCGATGCTATCTTCATCACCCAGATTGGAAAAATCTTGCGACTGCGAGTTTTTCAGGTTGAACGATGTGCGAGTAACGCCAGTTGCGGAAACTTTGGAGTCTGTCGCGCTCGAAGCGATAATCGGGTGTTGCTGTGGGATCCTGATCGGTTGTTGTTGCGACGGCTGCAGGATCCATCTCCGATTTCGCAATCATTATGAAAACACTGTGTAAAAAGAGGTGTCGTGTTTTTTTGATGTGGAGAAAATTCAAAGTCGCGTCTTTATAACTGATACTTTACGTGTATTTCTAATAATTGTTAACCCATGCTCGAAATGTTTGTACTTCGCGCAGACAGCAATGGTATGTGACGTTTTTTGTCGGTCGCCAACCGTGAAGTCGACACGGTTTGCCGTTGGCAATTTCATACACGGGATCGCGAACTAGTACATCGTATTTCGGACAGTTGAAAGCAACGGCTCGTTCGATCTAGCTGTTCATTTGGTAAAAAAATAACTTGGCTTAATTCTTTGCATATAAATTTTTTCCCACAATGAATCCGTCCATGTCAATGATGTGAGTGATACGATCCATCTAAATAAAGAAAATTTTTTTACCGGATTTTCAATCGTTTATTAATTTTTTTATTGTACTTACCGTTGAAGAAAGGGGGATGCGCGAAGTTGGATGGTCGGATGGTAAAAACACACGCGATGTAACTTCGTATAGCGACCGTGATGTCGACGTTTTTTTTTATGGTATAACTTCATACAACGACTGTTACGAGCAATTTATAATGGATACACCTACCACTAATGTAAAAAATATCTTGCTCTATGGGGAGGGTGAAACGATGTGTCCAGATGTCTCAGCTTGACAACTCGACACCAGCCGCGAGAGGACAAGATTATATAAGAATTAGGTATAGAAGCTGATGAATACAATAGGTGTACTATATGTATCGATTGAGTGAGGATTAAAGCCTAACTACTGATTGATCAACGATCGGAAAAATTCAAAAACCATTCGCGATATATTAAACGGACAGTACGCGAAAACCGTCACGTATGGAAAAATGGCTGATCTTTAAATCTCATATGAAACACCAAAAATATCGTCCGAGCTGATGCGCCACGGTATAATTGCGAATACCGAATAACTTTAACACGACAAACGCTTGCAACGATGGAACGTTTGCGAAGACTAAAATTCGCGTTCCATCGCGCCCTGTTCATTCATTCTTACCCTCCCCACCAACTACAATAAAAAAAGATGAAAGAAATGATTTGAAACGCTCCTCTTAATGAGCGTTTACGCTGCACAGTGGTCTGGAGACCCCGTTTTCGTGACCAAGATTCAATTTTTCAACTTTAATAGATTGAAAAAATTTTTTTCCTATAAAGTAACAACCCTTCAAAGCTCCCAAATCCAAAATGTTATTCACTTTAGATAATTCTGTGATGAGATATAGCGTTCTAAAGACAAAGTCATAAAATTCGAAGGAACATTTACTAAGAAGATCATGTAAATTTTAATTTCAATCTCCCGCAATCTTGAACTATAAACGGATTTTAACAAATACGGGCCCGCGGTTATACGACGCCTGGATACGCAGTTCCACTTGAATCTTGTATAGCAGCTTCGAATTACAATGTATGTTTTCTCTGTGCCAGTCAGAGACCCCGAAAACTTCTCATTACTAGATTTCGTATAATTCCTATGAAGAATTCAATCTTAGCTACTTTTCCGCGATTTCTAGATAATGGTATGCATTGTGAGAATTGTTAACAAGATTTTTCAAATATTTCCGATGATCTGACAAAAAAATGTTTCCAACGAAAGTTAATCAGTATTCACTTTTCTACAAACTTCAATACAAAAAGTTAAAGAAAAATCTCTTTTTTTTAATAAAAAATGAAGGTCACCTGAATGTTTTAAATATTAACATATATTTTTTACTTCATAATGTTCTAACTGGTATCAAGACGAATTCAACGACCTATAATAATATAACATTAAACCTTGAAATAACGCTACAATAGTTTTGGCCACGAAAAGCGAGCTACCGGACCACTGTGCGCTGGCTGGCTGTATGGTGATGACAACACAGTCACGTTTCGGACACGTTCGGACATGAGTGTTTACGCTGTGTTTATAGATAAGAAGACGATGCATCGAAAATATAACACGTGCATCCCCCCTCCCCGCCCCCTCCCCCCTTGCCAACGAACGGGCTCCACGTGGATCCCCCCCCCCTCCCCGCCCCTCCCCCTTGCCAACGAACGCGGCAATACCAGGAAACTGGCCCTGAACGCAATACCAGGAAACTGTCCTGGAAAAGGACCCCTCCCCCTCCCCCCACCACCCCCCTTTCATGATAAGGGAGCTCGCTGTATTGCCCACCGCCCTCCCCCTCCCCCTCGCCTTCGAACGGGCTCGCGCAATAACCCCTTCCACCGTTTACCTCATTCCGCGTTTTTAACCCCAAAAAAGTGAATTAGAACCCGCCTATATCATCTACTCTCATAATGCTCACGTATGGTGTACTGAAAACCCAAGAGTGAGAAGGGAAACAAATTTCCAAGTGCAATTTCGCATAAATGTATGGTGTCGCATAATTAACAATAATGTGCTGTTAGGGCCTTATTTTTATAATGGAGTGTAAAATGGAAAAAGATATTTAGAGATTTTAAATACGCAATTTAGAGACTATTGGGAAGCTCTGCCACTATCCATTACGCAAGGTATGTACTCCCAACAAGATGTGGCCCCACCACATAACAGTAGAATCGTAAGAAATTATCTTAACGACATGTTTCAAAACCGATGGATTGTGGAACATACAGATCTGTCAAGTGGCCTGCAAGATCTCCAGATCTATCACTTCTGGACTTTTATTTATGGGGAACTACTAAAAAACTAGTTTATGAGACACCACCCAGCGATATAAACGACTCGAAAAACTAAATAACACAAGCATGTGGATTAATAACTCGGACCACATTAGAAGAAACTACCAAAAACGTAATTAACAAGCAAGCCATTTTGAACATTTGTTGTAGCCTCATTAATAAAGAATACTTGTAAACACATTGGTATGCAATATTTAAATTGTCTCTTCCATTTCTGACCTTGCATGACCTTGACGGTCATTGTGTAGTAGCCAGATGAATTCGTCTTGACACACGCTTCCATACGACATAAAAAAATATACAGCATTCCATTTAAAAAATTGGAGGTCACCTTCGTTTCTATCAAAATAATGTAAATACAACAAAAATGCATATGTCAATTTGTTGCGTATAAAAAACAGTACTACTTTTTCCTCTATCATATTTTTTTAATATTTACTATCTATAAAAAAAATTCTGGCTAGTAATAGCCTGAACACCCTGTATATCACTACTTTCATGCACTGTTTGAGAGAATATTCCACTTTATCTTTGAAAAAACCTTATTACAATTTAGAAATTTGTATGCAGTTGGGCGGGATTCGAACTCTGGACTTACCGTTTAACTTCATGATGGCTTCCTCGCTGATCCATGCGAACCTTTGTTGTTAGAGTCATTACTTTTTATTCTTATAGGCTCAAACCATATCAAAACTCATATATATTATTATATAAAAAATATTTAACAGAAGTTTATCTCTTCTAATAATTATATAATTATTATATATTAATTATATATAATATATTATATAATTATCTAATTATTATCATATTATATAATTATTAGAAGAAATAAACTTCTGTTAAAATAATTTTTAGGTAAAAATCAAACTACTTTTTTTTAAATGAAGCATAGTATTAGTATATTAACGAGTAAGAGATATACATATTTTCGTAAGTACTTCAATCGTTTCTGCCGTAAAAACGGCGTCTCCAAAGAGGCGGCTTTTACACGTCCATAAAGGCATCTTTGCTGGGACGACGTTTTGACGTTTGAAGGCAGGTGCCTTTTATTCGTGTCATTTCTGACGTGAAAACGGCGTCTCGAAAGAGGCAACTTTTACACGTCCATAAAGGCATCTCTGCTGGGACGTCGTTTTGACGAAAAGGCACCTTCCTTCGTGCGACAAAACGACGTCCCAGAAAAGATGCCTTTATGGACGTCTAAAAAGCGTCTTACTGAGACGTAAGACGTAAAGACGTAGGACGGACGTGAAAACGGCGACTGTAAGTCGTCCTGTGCTATCTGGGACTGCATCGAATTTTAGCAATTTCTAATACATGGTTATATCGCACGAAGCATCGGTTGAAGCTAGTTCTGATTTATGCCACAGGCTCGTCACAGACTTGACATAGGTACAGACTGTGCATGCAATACGTTTTTCACGCCGTGGTTCTCAATTACCGACCCTGTAGAAAATGCCCTAGTACGACAGTGGACTCTATCGAAATGGAACGGTCAGCTAGTGAACTACATGACGTTACAACAAGGAAGGTGTTTGACTCAGGACGCTAGATTTTACAGCGTTGTCAGCTTTAAAAGTGCAATGTTGCCGCATTATATTCATACAGTAACCGTCGATGCCCGCCTGCCCGCATCGAAAGCGTTTGAGCGGTTTCTTGTCTGCTTTCCGGAGCTGTCTAAATTCAGTCATATTGCTTCTTAATTTATGGTATAGTATTTTCAATGGTAAGTAATTTTATGAAACGATTATCTGAATATTCGTTGACTTGTTAAAAAATGTTTTTAATGTTTCTAATTGTTTGTGTAAATATACAATTTTTAAATGTTTTAAAATTTTTTATTCGTAGATTATTTAACGCGTTCACGTAAGCCTGATTATATGTATATGTACGACGTTCACTTAAGTAATCTACAGAACAAAAGTATAGTTTTAAAAATTATGGCGCAGCCTAACTTATTCGATCCGTGGCGTGTTCAAGCTTCTTTACGTCATAAAACCATTTGAAATCGATTAATTATATAGCCATGACAAAATTATGAATTATAACAAACATTTGGCAAAACTGGAGCATAGCTATCTGCAATTTCGATGACTTTTGCATATAATGTAGAAATCGATATGTTAAATATCTCTTTCCTTTGTATACAGGGTGTCCCAAAACTCCTTCAAGTCCGGGAAATGGGAGGTTCCTTAGGTCATTTGAAGCAACATTTTCCTGTGCACCAATGTCAGCCGCGGCTTTGTTTAGGAGTTATTAACGAAAAACACTGACCAATCAGAGCGCGCCCTGGGCCGCCGCGCCGCGCCGCGCTCGCATCAGAGCGTTGGCGGTACGCCGTGACATCGCAACAAACAAGAGTTTCTCGATTATGTGAATGCTCTCCGATTTCAATGAGCTTTGGATATGTGGTCAAGACTATTATTCTGAACAACATTTCTCTTTAGAATTTGTGGCTGTAGGCTTTAGTTTACGAGATTATCGCGAGAATCTTTACTTGTAAATCCATGGGATCGATGTACTACTAGCTTCAATCCGATTTCAATGAGCTTTGGATATGTGGTCAAGACCATTATTCTGAACAACATTTCTCTTTAGAATTTGTGGCTGTAGGCTTTAGTTTACGAGATTATCGCGAGAAACTTTACTTGTAAATTCATTATGGGTGTTCATGATAACGGACACGGCCTGCTAATGTCTCCGAAACTAAAGCCGACCGTCAGCCATTTCAAAGGAAAAAGATATTCAAAACGTCGAGATTTATAACATTATTTCAAGGTTATTGAAATCGATGGAGACCCGGATCATCCTTACCCGACTTACGGCAACTTTACCCGAACGAGAAAAGAGGCAGAAACTGATTGTTTTAAAAACTCACTTATTCAGCCGTAAATCCATTTGCTGCTTCGAAATGTGTGTCACTAGGTCACTCGGTGACGAACTGTACAGATGTCTTCGGGCATACGGCAGTAACGAAATGTAAGGGACGTACGGCCAGGTCGACGAACTGCACAGCCGGTGGTAGATAGTAATAAGGCCTAAGGGATGCGCGGTCAAGTCGACGATCCAGAATTTCACTTTCACTTTCGAATCGATAAATAATTCGTATGTTTATTTCACACAGGTGCCTTGAAATTTTTCCACGCTCACAATCACTGTTCACATTTGTCTACACGCATAGTTATGCACTAATAATAATTTCCATATCCCTTGTACTGCTGCACAAATCATAACAATCAGGTAATGCAATCACTAGACTGCGGATTTCATGCATTTGTAGCAAACGTGAGTAGGTGCATTTTAAGACAGTAGAGAGATTAAAATAATTTCAAAACACCTATTTATTATTTTCAACTTCTTAAAGTGATCGCAGTAAGAATCAAATATCTGTCTGGCTGCTGTCCCTTGTAATAGCGGCAACCAACTTTCATTTTGCATAAAGATCCGCAGTCTAGTGATTAGTTTAAGTATCACTATCAAAACACAGCTAATAGCAACCGTTAGCTTTGAATTGACAAATCTTTGGAGATGTTCTCTCTACCGCGGCTCGAACGACACTGATTTTCCGCAAGATTTTTCTAAAGATTTTAGAAAGGGCATTTAGAGTGTCGAAATTCGAAATGCACGCTGTAGCACGTTTACGAAAACGACGGGACGGTTAGACGAAAAACAGGATACGAGAAGGACCGCTGTAAGATTTATGGCAAACACATGTTTAGTTTTTCCTGCAGATTGGTACGTAGAGTCGATGGGTAACCGTTCGAAAACGTCATCGGTCCTTTCACCCAGCAAGGGGTAAAAATGTCAGGTCAGCGTAGCATCCCTATTGTCCTATACCTTCCTTAAGAAGCTTTCTAAAAGAAGGACAGACGACGTTTTCGAATGGTTACCCATCGACCCTGCGTATCAATCTGCAGGAAAAACTAAACATGTGATTGCCATAAATCTTACAGCGGTCCTTCTCGTATCCTGTTTTTCGTCTAACCGTCCCGTCGTTTTCGTAAACGTGCTACAGCGTGCATTTCGAATTTCGACACTCTAAATGCCCTTTCTAAAATCTTTAGAAAAATCTTGCGGAAAATCAGTGTCGTTCGAGCCGCGGTAGAGAGAACATCTCCAAAGATTTGTCAATTCAAAGCTAACGGTTGCTATTAGCTGTGTTTTGATAGTGATACTTAAACTAATCACTAGACTGCGGATCTTTATGCAAAATGAAAGTTGGTTGCCGCTATTACAAGGGACAGCAGCCAGACAGATATTTGATTCTTACTGCGATCACTTTAAGAAGTTGAAAATAATAAATAGGTGTTTTGAAATTATTTTAATCTCTCTACTGTCTTAAAATGCACCTACTCACGTTTGCTACAAATGCATGAAATCCGCAGTCTAGTGATTGCATTACCTGATTGTTATGATTTGTGCAGCAGTACAAGGGATATGGAAATTATTATTAGTGCATAACTATGCGTGTAGACAAATGTGAACAGTGATTGTGAGCGTGGAAAAATTTCAAGGCACCTGTGTGAAATAAACATACGAATTATTTATCGATTCGAAAGTGAAAGTGAAATTCTGGATCGTCGACTTGACCGCGCATCCCTTAGGCCTTATTACTATCTACCACCGGCTGTGCAGTTCGTCGACCTGGCCGTACGTCCCTTACATTTCGTTACTGCCGTATGCCCGAAGACATCTGTACAGTTCGTCACCGAGTGACCTAGTGACACACATTTCGAAGCAGCAAATGGATTTACGGCTGAATAAGTGAGTTTTTAAAACAATCAGTTTCTGCCTCTTTTCTCGTTCGGGTAAAGTTGCCGTAAGTCGGGTAAGGATGATCCGGGTCTCCATCGATTTCAATAACCTTGAAATAATGTTATAAATCTCGACGTTTTGAATATCTTTTTCCTTTGAAATGGCTGACGGTCGGCTTTAGTTTCGGAGACATTAGCAGGCCGTGTCCGTTATCATGAACACCCATAATGAATTTACAAGTAAAGTTTCTCGCGATAATCTCGTAAACTAAAGCCTACAGCCACAAATTCTAAAGAGAAATGTTGTTCAGAATAATGGTCTTGACCACATATCCAAAGCTCATTGAAATCGGAGAGCATTCACATAATCGAGAAACTCTTGTTCGTTGCGATGTCACGGCGTACCGCCAACGCTCTGATGCGAGCGCGGCGCGGCGCGGCGGCCCAGGGTGCGCTCTGATTGGTCAGTGTTTTTCGTTAATAACTCCTAAACAAAGCCGCGGCTGACATTGGTGCAAAGGAAAATGTTGCTTCAAATGACCTAAGGAACCTCCCATTTCCCGGACTTGAAGGAGTTTTGGGACACCCTGTATACAGTGACTCCCATTAATATTCGGATGCTCTAAAACGAAGGATAACTTTTTTAATATTGGAATATTCGATTTGAACTCTTTCGAGAAGTTAGAACAATTTGTTTACTACATGGTGTGAAGAGATATTTTTTCAAAAATTGCAGTTGGTCGGAATTGTAGAGAAAAAAGGCACATACAGATCGAATTGAGTAACCTCCTCCTTTTTCGAAGTCGGTTAAATACTAAAAGTTCCATTTTACAACTTTTTTATGTTGGCCTGTATTGAAAATTTAAAAATTACGTTTTGTACATGGAATGGAGATAAAATAAACTTAAAAACTTAAAAGGCAACGCCAATGAATGCCTATAGTGTCAGCTACTTTGCTTAGGGTACGCGCACAGTGGATCCGTTTTCGTCCTACATCAGACATCAGCCCACACAGACGAGTGTTCGGGAGGGATGTGTTGGTGTCTTTTCGCCAGATTTCGTCCGGCAAGGTGCTCACAGTGGGCCAGACACCGGACGAAATGGTCAAAGTCAACGGGGAGCCGAACCTTTTTCGAGTGCTTCGAGAAGGGTAACAATGGACAAACCCCATGGGGCCTCGACGCCGGACGATGTATGTAGGAGGAAAATCAACTTCAACACTTTAAATAATTTTCATGTTGCCAATTTTGAAGTATCCGTATTTTTAAAAACGGGTCCTTAAAGAGGACACTTGGGGCTATATTATCATAATTTTTATTTTTTCAATTTTCTGGTGCTATGATAGCAATGGACCTGTTTAAAACAATTGCAAAATACACTATGAAAACAAATATTTTTTCAACTGAAATCATTTTTACTAAATACTCTTATGGTTACACTATGATATAATTTAATGAAAAACCTGTGACTTTGGGTATTTGGATAGTATTTTCATTTTCTTAGTTTTAAAAATCTTAAGCTTAATAAATATGGGTTCGAAAATATCGTTTACCTCACACTTTCTAAAACCATTGTGACCTTATTTGCAGAAAAGTAACAAAAAATCGCAAATTTTTGGATTATAACCAAATAAAAATCGGTGGGACCCAAAGGGTCTCAGTAATATGTATACAAAAAAAATTAACAATTAGCTTTGCATTTTTTATAATTTAAAGTAATGTACTCACCGCACTGAATAATACTTACACTATGAAACCTTTGAAAATCAAGGAGTGCATATACACAAAACAACAAAGAAATGAGAAAAAATTTTTTCCGTCAATAGTGTATGTCGCAGTTGTTCCCAATGTCAATGTTTGTGCTTAGGTTCTATTATAATCTACGATCGATGCATTAATACTGTAACGTATTAATATTGCAATGTATTTCAATACACATAGGATTTTTTAAAATGACATTACCATAATAAACGAATCCTTGCCACGTCTTGAGGATTTTG
Source organism: Lasioglossum pauxillum (assembly GCA_933228785.1). Classification (NCBI taxonomy): domain Eukaryota; kingdom Metazoa; phylum Arthropoda; class Insecta; order Hymenoptera; family Halictidae; genus Lasioglossum; species Lasioglossum pauxillum. The sequence continues at coordinate 24,997,188 of OW121703.1, read as the reverse complement.
CACCACTGTGCGACGTACAATAGCGTAGCGGCTATCGGCACGTGCAATAAAACATTGGGCATGCAAATGGACGGGTCATTTTATTGGGAGATCGACAGTGTAGCTATTTTTCAGAAAGCTGTTTTTAGCGCGTCCAATTCATAATTTTTTACTGTAAAGCAATTTGAAAATTACTTTACAGTTAACACGCGTTGTACGAGAAAGTGTTGACTTCCAGCTCAATAGTAATGACCTGTCATAAACCTCTCCATTGAGAACAGCCCCGGGAACGGCCAGCAAATGCTGGTACAATAAACTCCGAGTTTCCAAAACGAGGGCCGTCCTGTCGTTCGATGCAGGACGAAACTAGAAGGGTCTCACAGACGGGCCTACCTGAGTCTACTCACACATTTGAAATGTCTGCCAGACGGCTCTGACGTCACCAGGTCTGTCTGACGTCGGACCCACTGTGCGCGTACCCTTAGGCGGGGTTCTTTTACGAATGACATTTTGTCGCTATGTAATAAATAAACAATCCGGTTTTAGTAATGTCCAAACTTGTGAAATGTTTTCTAGAACCCAACAAGATTTGATTTTATTCTATTCAAACCGATTAGGGTTTCGGTGGTTTACCTTTTACTTAAAAAGGTGTCGTTGACCAAGGGTGCTAATATTGTTCTCGAGGTATAAATAGGGTCATTTAGTCGTATACAGTCTGCTGGTATTTTCTCGAGACCAGCGGTATACACAATTGTCTGTTAACGGACCATAACAGCGGTGTGCTCGACTCGTCTCTACCTGAAACGGGGTACACCGCGTACATTCCCAACTCATTGTAACACCAATTTTCGAATCGCCATCGTTTCCAAATGCTCTTTTTGAAGGGGAAACTTCATGGAATATATTATTACCATATTTTTTCAAAATTTAAATCACTCTGGAATCCTCATTGAAAAAGACGGAATGTTGTATTCCGGATACTCAATACAAGTATATTTATTAAGTACAAATTCTAAACGAAATACAACTACGGACGTAATACAAAAGATCTTAGTAGTCTAGACAAGACTCGGTAAGAGAATGATCGGAAGCGAATGAAGACTGAGAAAAGAATGCTCGCGAGAAGAAGAAATCAGCAGGAGATATAGGTTTTGAGCTCTGTAAAGTGGGGGTTGTTTTAGGTCTAATGGTCGGTAAGGGATGAATCATGGGACTGAGGTACAAAGATGAGTAATGGTAGATAGAATGTCGAACTGAAGATAGAGAGACGAACTGAAACATTTAGATTACATGAGTGATTACTAATGCTAGAGAGAATCTTATCGTTGGTATACAACAGGAAAAAAGAATGTGTTTAAACAGACGGTATTGCGACGCGTCATATCGAAAACGAACGCCGTGGTAAAATGTCAAAGATAAAGGTTCGACGGAGAATTTCGGTGTAACTGTTCTTTCGCTTGGTAAACAAACATTATACTATAATGATACGTAGTAACTTTCTAAACACCGCACGGAGCTCGAACGCACACTGACGCACACTGAGCTCCTTCGGTGCGAAGTGGGTCAGTGGAGTGGGGATGAGTCAGAGTGGGAACACGTAGTAGAGTGGGGACGCTGAACGCGAAGACGTACTACGTCACGTGGCGGGGGGGTGCAAAGGTTCAAATTATTAATAATTTATATCTCCTGAGCGCATAGGCTTTTTTAAAAATTTCTTTTTAAATATTGCATTGTTCTGAGCTATGTTTAAAATTTCAAGTCTCTAGCTCATCGGGAAGTTCGTTTAAAATCAATTGCAAAATTTGTACCGAACAAACAGACAGACAGACAGACAAGAAAGCGAGCTAATAAAAACGTGGTAATAAAAATGAGCAATTGGATAGACATCGCGTTAATAAGCGTTATTAGTTTGGAAAATTTATTATGATCGTAAATGGTTCAGAATGATAATGAATCCGAATAATTGTTTAACTAGATAAAGAATTTGCGTGAAACACTTATAGATTATTTTTTTTTATTATTTGCTATTTGAACAAAACTAAATACTGAAATGTTCAAATGATCGTATCAGGTACACCGATTTGGATAAAATGTTAATGATTTCCTTAATATTAATGTTCAAGTCAAAGGAGTTACCTCTTAACAAAAGCTTCAACTTCATTTAAACTTTTAAACAGTTGCCACCATTTGCGATGAATGTAATTTAAAATGTCTTTGTAATGGTCTTGGAAGCTTAGATAACATGACCTTGAGAAAAATGTTTGCTTCCCATATCTGTCATGTTGCATCAAATAAAGTTTTCCTTTACAATTTGTTATTCTTTTGATAAAAGCAAATGCTATATTTGAAACGATCAAGTTAAACACTTAAATTTTTGTTTATAAAAATGTTGTGGTTCTTACCTTCGAAAGGTCAGGTTGTTATTTCACCATGCTAATGACACGAAACAGTTTTTAAAAATGTCACTATGTGTGCAGGCTTGTTATACAATTCCAAAGTTACGAGTTTAATTACTCCAACTTCCATTTTGTTATGTAGATATCCGATATTACTTTTCGACAGTGTATACACTTATTTTGTGAACGAAAAGATAAGCATGATGATACAGTCGCCGATCAGCTGTGGCGTCATTTTCGTTGCTTATAAGTAGACTGCGGATCTTTATGCGAAATAAAATTTGTCTTCATTAATTATAAGACACAGAATCCATATAAAACAACTTTCTTTCTATTTTCAACAATTTTTATAAATCGAGAATAACATATGGGCGTTGTTAAATTGTCTTAATGTTTTTACTCTTTTCAATTATATCCACCGATTTTTGTCATAAATGCATAAAATCCGTAGTCCACTTATAAGAAATTCGAATCATTGTAATAAAAAATGGAAAATTCTGAGGAAAAAAACACTACTATGTGTGCAGGTTTGTTATACAATTTTAACATTCAGCAGTTTAAATGTATGATAACATTTGTTTTTAATTTGACGTTTTCTTGAATTTCACGATCAGATTTTTTTTATCTACCTAATTTTACTTGATTTGACTTGAGAAAACTTTTATTTACCTTTAAAAACAAATTTGACCCTGAATTTCAAGATCGAGAACAATTTTCCAGCAACATTTTTTTACAGATCTTCATCGATCCGAAGATGTAGAATTCGCCTATAGCAACGGAGACCAAACATTTTTCTACACCCTGTACAAAGGTAACTTTTTCGTTTGACACTTTGAACACAGCATCTTTTAAATGGTGTACCGTTCTTGTTTACATTAAGGCTGAACTGTAAATTGAATTATGGCCAGCGAGACGAAACCACTTTTTAAATCGCGGAATTGACACGTCTTCGACTCGCCAAATCGATTTCACGGTTCACCTTGGATTTGCTTTCTAAGTCGCGATACTGCCGCAAGAAAATGAACGTTCCCTAGGAAAGAAGCAGAAGTCCAGGTCAGAATTGCGGACTTGGGCGAGGAGGTACTTATGTCAGCAGATATATGCGTATGCCCGCGGTGTAACATACGTTCACACGGTTGCATGTACAGGGTGACTCACGAATAACTAGCAACAAGATCAAATTTGAATATTCTCAGAGTATTGTCTACACGATTATGTTCATTAATTTGGAACAGTTATTTCATTCAGTTTTATATTCTTTATAAAATAAATGTTTCTAATAATATTTCATTTCAAATAAATGTTTCTGCCAATACTTGTACAATAACATTTCTGTGTGCTAATTTCGTACATGACAACTTAGATTCAAAAATATATCATAAGACTGTAGTAAAAAAGAATACAAATTTTTCGTTAAACTCTAACTTTAATATATTGTCGTTAGAATTTGATTCGTTCGAATCTAACACTTTATTCGAAAATTTGATTCTTCGGTTATGATGTCATTAAGCATTCAAATAAATGGAGGCAAGCAGTAATTACTTTCCTTTTGGTACTCAGAAATTGCCAAAGACAAAGAAGTTTTGATTATCATTATAGTCCAGTATGCTCATAAGGGGGGCGTAGAGGAAAATGGAAGGAACACAATTTTTAACTTTGGGTCTTTTTTGAACTAGTTAGGAGGTGAACATACTAAAAGACCCTACTCCTAGGACGTGAGCGGAGTGCAGGGGGGCACATAGAAGATCCCCTTTTTCGGTTTATCCGCTTATATCTCGGAAACTAAGTGTCCTAGCGATAAGACCATTCTATACAAAATTAAAGCTGACAAAATGTGCCACAAGATTGATTTGATTCAGTTTTTCGCTATCTCGCATAGTTTTCGAGATATCAACGCTCAAAGTTCACTAATTGTGAAAAAGAACTCTTCAACACAATTAGTGAAAAAGGGGATCTTCTATGTGCCCCCCTGCACTCTGCTCACCTCCTAGGAGTGGGGACTTTTTGTATGTTTACCTCCTAACTAGTCCGAACAAAGACCCAAAGTTAAAAATTGTGTTCCTTCCATTTTCCTCTACAACTTTTCGTTGACTGGACTATAGACCGCGGATTTTATGCATTTATGAGAAAAATGAGTAGATGTAATTTGAAACAGTAAAAAATCATTAGAAAATTTAAAAATACTGTCATGCTATCTTCAACCTATTGAACATATTAAGAAGGGAAATAAATTTTTATTTCACTCAAAGCACGAGTACGATTTCCGTGGCCCCTCGTTTTGAGGTTATATTTGTGTTCTCGGGAGTTTCAAGAAAAAAATGTATATATAACATAGTGTCAGTTCGGCCTGGTTTAGCCCGGTAAAGTAGATTTCCTGTTTTTTATAATCCTGTAGATATCTCGCGAACTATGCGAAATATGGCAAAATATCACGAGACCTTTTTTGTAGGAAATTGAATTTCCTATAAAAAAACGTTAAAATGATGTTAAAATTCCATTTTTCCATAAAATAAAATAAACGCATACGAAAATCCAGGAGTAATATGTCACTCTCGTTATACATATATGGAGTGACCTTCTTTTTAGAAACACTGGGTGCGTGTTAAACACTGGGTGGGTGTGTGTACTATTGTCTGTGTGGGGAGCTGCATCCCTAAATGTAAAGTTTACTGTAGTTGCAACCAAAATTTAACAAAGCTTTTTCGTAATTATCTCGGAAACTAAATCCGAGCGACGGATAGATGTATTGACAAAAGTTGTTCAGAATATTGTCCTTCACAACATACGTCAAGGTGAAGGTCATCCGAGTTGGGTCCCCTCATAGCTATATTTACCGGAGGCAGTTGTTCTGCAACGCCACCGAAATATAAATATACTCGGAAACTACGCAGCTGATAAAAAAATGTCATACGAAATAAATAGTTGAAAATTTCATTTTCTACAAAAAAGGTCTCTTGATATTTTGCCACATTTCGCATAGTTACCAAGATATTTACAAATTTATAAAAAACAGGAAATCTACTTTACTGGCTAACCCAGGCCGATTTGACACCATCTTATATATACATTTTTTTCTTGAAATAACCCCAAGAATACAAATATAACTTCAAAACGAGGAGCCACGGAAATCGTACTCTCCCCTCACTCAAGATTGTTGCAATTTAGTAAACAATTTTTATTTTGAAACAGGTTAACAATTCAACAGAAACAAGAAGAGTGCTCAAGATCATTCCCAGATAGCACAGGACGACTTTAAGTCGCCGTTTTCATGTCCGTTTTACGTCTTTACGTCTTACGTCTCAGTAAGACGCTTTTTAGACGTCCATAAAGGCATCTTTTCTGGGACGCCGTTTTCACGTTAGAAATGAGATGCATAAAAGGCACCTGCCTTCAAACGTCAAAACGTCGCGTCGTCCCAGCAGAGATGCCTTTATGGACGTGTAAAAGTTGCCTCTTTCGGGACGCCGTTTTTACATTAGTAATGAGATGCATAAAAGGCACCTGCCTTCAAACGTCAAAACGTCGTCCCAGCAGAGGTGTCTTTATGGACGTGTAAAAGTTGCCTCTTTCGAGACGCCGTTTTCACGGCAGAAACGATTGAAGTACTTACGAAAATATGTATATCTCTTAATCGTTAATATACTGATACTATAATGCTTCATTAAAAAAAAGTAGTTTAATTTTTACCTAAAAACTATTTTAGGTAAATAATTAAATAATTAGGTTGTATAATTATTAGAAGAGATAAACTTCTGTTAAAATATTTTTTATATAATAATATATATGATTTGATATGATTTGAGCCTATAAGTATAAAAAGTAATGAATTTAACAGTAAAGGTTCGCATGGCTCAGCGAGGAAACCATCATGAAGTTAAACGGTAGGTCCCGAGTTCGATTCCCGCCCAATATGCTCCATAAAAATTTCTAAATTGTAATAAGGTTTTTTCGAAGAGACAAAATGGAATATTCACTCAAGTAGTACAATGAAAGTAGTAATATATATATATATATATATATATTTCAAATTTAAGAAAAAATTATTTAAAAAATTAGAATATATATATATATATATATATATATATATATATATATATATATATATATATTCTAATTTTTTAAATAATTTTTTCTTAAATTTGAAGATTTTGTGCGTCTGAAAAAGATGCCTAAAAGATGCCTGGAAGACGCGTAAAAAGACGCTTAAAAGATACCTGAAAGACCTCCGAAAAGATGTCCAAAAAGGCAACTTTTTTACGTCTTTACGTACACCTTAAAGACATCGAAAAGACCTGTGAGAGACGATTTTAAGTCGCACAGTTTTGTAACAAAGACCTGTTAAAGTCGTACACCGTACGTGGAAAAGACGTGAAAACGACGTGCCACAGACGTAACGTGCGACTTAAAGACGTACGTTACGTCTTGCGTCAGGCAACTTTTAGACGTACTTTAAGATTATCTTTGTGCTATCTGGATTGGCAGCATATGTCAAGATCATGATCATGATCATTGAAGGTGGATCGAGAAAAGCAGTTTTATCAATAATGATGCAGAACTATTGTTTAAATAGTAATTTTAAATAATGAATTACTTGGAATTAAATTATATTATATTGGGATTCTGGTATTTAGAATTTGTACTTTTGAGCCACCCAGTATGCATGCGTTTACACACATAGACACGTGTACACAGATACACCATAGTCTGGATCGCTCTTCTAAAAGAGACTACGAGATACATGCGTGCCGGCATCCTTTTGCGTGTACGTACGCACGCGTATACGCACACCTACACATGCCAACGACAGGCACCGTTAATTCACGAAGTCCCTGTTACACGGCGAAGAACGAGAACGTTACCTCCTTCTTCGCAATTAAAATAATGATAAGCAAAATCTCCCGGAATGCTCTTACGATTGGATAATATTCTGCCCTTGTCAAACAGAAGAGCTATGCCAAGATGCTTCGATAGGATTAACCCCGCAAAGACCAGGCTTGGAGAACAAGGAACTTGCCCATGGCACTTAATCATCTATTTCCTGCGAGCCTTCTGAAATAATATCGTCGCTTAACTGCAAACAATTGTGTATTACGCATCAAAACTGGCTACGTCCACCCGACACACTTTTCAGATATTTACGAATATTTTAGGTCTTCAATATTTGAAGAGAAGATTTCAAGATATTTTTGCACAGCGTAAGAGTAATAACAATTGATAATAATACTAATAATAATCGTTGAAAGATATTGCTATAATATTCCAACATTTTTGAAAAATGGACATGTAGTGAGTTTTGATGTATGTATTTTTGAATTTTAGATTTCCAATATTTAAAGAGAATTAAGCTTTCAAGATATTTTTTGCAAAGCGTAAGACTAATAATAATTATTAAAACAAATTCCTATAAATATCCCAACATTTTCCAAAAATGGACATAGTTTGTTTTGAGATCTTTATGCATTATAGTTTTTCAATATTTAAATAGAAGGTTTCAAGATATTTTTTGCAAAGTGTAAGGCTAATAACAATTGATAATTACACTAATAATAATCGTTGAAGTATATAGCTATAAATATCCCAACATTTTTGAAAAATGGACATATAGTATGAATTTTACTTTTCCAATATTTAAAGAGAAGCATACAAAATATATATTTTGAAACCGTAAGAGTAATAACAATTGATAATAATACTAATAACGATTGGAAATAATACTAATAATAATCATTCAAACAAAGTGCTATAAATATCCCAACACTTTTCAAAAATGGACGTAGTCAATTATGATATGTTTATGCATTTTAGTTTTTCAATATTTACAGAGAAGCTTTCAAGATATATATTTTGCAAAGCGTAAGGCTAATAACAATTGATACCCAGATAGCACAGAACGACTTACAGTCGTCGTTTTCTCGTCTCGTCTTACGTCTCAGTAAGACGCTATTTACACGTCCATAAAGGTATCTTTTCTGGGACGTCGTTTTGACGCCCGAAAAAAGGTGCCTTTTATGGATCTCATTTCTGCCGTACAAACGACGTCCCAGCAAAGATGCCTTTATGGATGTGTAAAAGTTGCCTCTTTCGGGACGCCGTTTTCACGTCAGAAATGAGATGCATAAAAGTCACCTGCCTTCAAACGTGAAAACGTCGTCCCAGCAAAGATGCCTTTATGGACCTGTAAAAGCCGCCTCTTTGGAGACGCCGTTTTCACGGCAGAAACGATTGAAGTACTTACGAAAATATATATATATATATATATATATATATATATATATATATATCTTAATCGTTAATATACTAATACTATCAGTGGCGCACCCAGGATTTAATCTTGGGGGGGGCCGAGTTGAACGGACAAAATTTTGTGGCCTGGTGCAAGAATTTCCAATGTACAGTTAGCGCGTTATAACTAGTGATAATAATATGAAACACAATGAATGACCTTTTTTTTCGTTTTTTAGCCAAAATAGCCCCTAACGGTACCCAGGGCTGTTCCACGACTTTGCTTTTAGAAGCTAAACATGTTTTACATACAGGGAACCAGATTAATATTCGGGCGCTCCAAAAAGACGATAACTTTTTTAATATTGTACTATACGATTTGAACTTTTTTGGGAAGCTAGAGCAATAAGTTTACTACAGGATGTATAAAGAAATTTTATTAAAAATTGCAATTGATCGGAATTGTACAAATAATACTAAAAGTTGCATTTTACAACTTTTTTATGTGGGCCTATATTGAAAATTTAAAAAATACGTTTTGTAGATCTGTGTCATTTAAAAATATTCTGAAAATTTCGACAAAATCAGTCGGCGTTGCAATGAGCTACAAACGTTCAAAGATGGTAAAAATTGCATTCCCACATCAATCGATTTCGATGAAACTTTCACAGTGCATGTAATTGACACAGACCTACAAATATAAAAAATTTTTAATATAGGCCCACATAAAAAATTTCATCAATTGCAATTTTTGAAAAAATTTCTTTTTACATCCTGTAGTAAACTAATTGCTCTAGCTTCTCAAAAAAGTTAAAATCGTATAATACAATATTTAAAAAGTTGCCGTCTTTTTTGGAGCGTCCGAATATTAATCCGGTTCACTGTATGTGTTACGGTAAATGTAATAAATTGGTGATTATGTATAATAACCGGTTATTATGCATAATCACCGGATTAATCACGTTTACCGTAACATATGTACTTCATCAATACTGACATTGAAACATTTTGTATCAGCCCACAAGAAGATTTTTAATGCACATTAAATAAAATCCATTAAGATGATTATAATAAAATCTAGTTTTCTTTTCTTTTTACACAGCTCTTCAATTACTTCGGTTACAGTTATATTAATGCCTCTGTGTATGTATAACAAAGCCAACCCATTCAGTCGTGGTTGTGTCATTGTGGATCTTAAATATGTTTTCAAAATTCTTAATGTAGAAAATGATCTTTCACTGACGCACGTCGTCACCGGAAGCGTTGCTAATATTTTTAATAAATTATAAATATTAGGATATATCATTTTATCACATTTCGAAATTGCATCAATGGCATTTTTGCATGGATCTGTTCCAACCACTTTTCCAAATTTTGCACGCCACAATTTGAATTCCGCGTTTAGAATTGCTAGATTTGTTGAAATCAAATCACGGGCATAAAATTTACACAACTGACGAAAATCATCCATTAGGCTTGCTGTTGGAGCGTCTTTTCCATTTGGTAAAAGAATAAGAAAATGTTTTAACGTATTGCGGTGTCGAGTGAAACGTTCATGAAGTTGATTCAATATTTGGTCAATGAATGGAATGAAAATATTTCTCCTAAAATACTCCTCTACAGAATCAGCTGGGACATTAGACCTTAATGTTTGTTTTGATGCAGTTCTTGGTTTTTTAATGTTAATATTAAAATTATTAGCTTTTATGCAGGCTTCATCAAAAATATCTTTAAAAGGAGAATCTGGTTTTTCACGAACGATTCTTAATTCAGCCACGACATCATCAACAACGTTTAGGGCAATTAAGAGATTATTATCAGACTTTTGCAGGAGTTTAGAAAGTGGTAAAGTGTACGCAAATATATTTTGCAAGCTAAATAAAGATATTATAAATCCAAATTCACACAACGAATTAATCAACAGTTTTGCATTAGAGGACGAGTCTCTGTCTTCCCAAGAACTGATTGTTTCAAGACTATGAATCACTGCATCATATAATTCAACCATGGTCATGATGGCTTCATGACGTTCCACCCACCTAGTATCCGGTACATGTTTATCAATATTGTCGATTAGAATTTTTTGTCTCTTAGGGGTATTGAAGAAATTGTGTACTTTTTCAATTATACCAATGCAATTTCTTATATCAATCACAGATACAGCATTTCCAATTGCCAAATTCAAATTATGTGATGCACAATGAACATATAAAGCTTGTGGGTATATAGCTGATATATGAGCTTGAACACCATTAAACTTTCCGCTCATTGATGCGGCACCGTCGTAACCTTGCCCACGTAAATAAGATAAATCAATATCATAGTTATTTAAGCTTTCTAATATTGTCTGAGATAAGTTTTTTCCTGTAGTATTTGTTACAGGAACAAATTGTAAGAATTGTTCACAAAGCTTGCTATCATTTTCTTCGTCTATATACCTGACACACAAGGAAAGTTGCTCAGTGGTAGAAATGTCACAAGTTTCATCAGCAAGTAGTAAAAAACATTTCGCCGAATTAATTTTTTTTAACCAAATGGTTCAAAATGACTTCATTACAAGCATTTATGATTTGATTTTGTATGCTCCAGCTAATGTAGGTAGCGTTTTTAGCAGCATGTTTAAAATGTTCAGTGAGTTTCTCATCGCCCGCATCGACTCTCATTCTTAATAAAGCTCGAAAATTGCCTTCATTAGCGATTGGCTCCTGTTCAAATGAAATTTCTCCATAATCGCGATGTCCTCTCAAAGGTATATTTTGCCGACCACATATTATTATTGTTTTTATAATCGGTTCCAATCGTTTCCGGTTACCTGCAGCTTGTGATATCTTGCTTGCGTCAAATTGTCGATCAACTGAAAAACATTTCACATCTCTAATATTTTGTAGTTTTTCGTAAGTCTCATAACAGCTTCTATATGATATTTTGTGTTTTGATGCTTATTAAATTTATCAACGGCTTTCTTCCAGTTGTTATATCCTTGTGTAACATGGGAAAAGGTCAGGCCCTTTTCCCATTAACCATCCAATAGCCCAACTATCAGGGTAGCCAACCCACGTATACAAAACTCTTGATTCGAAAATTCATTTTTTTTACTTTTGGCCACGTTTCGGAGTAAATCAACCACTGTGCGGCGCAGCGGCGCGGTAGGAGCACCGATACTGACGCGTACACGGCCGCAGACGCACAACAATAGGCAGAATTCAGTATTCTAGTATTGGCAGTTTTTGCAAATATCTTGGAACCCAAGCAAGTGCATGCCTTATATGTATAGGGTAAAGTTGTTCAAAATGTTGAGTTTTACATATAAAATATCCAAAAATCATCGAAATCGTAGAGGAAGCAGCTATTCTACAGTTTGACCAATTTTCCAGTGTCATTATTCTTGGGGGGGGACTTGGCCCCCTGGCCCCCCCCTGGGTGCGCCACTGAATACTATAATGCTTCATTAAAAAAAAGTAGTTTAATTTTTACCTAAAAAATATTTTAGGTAAATAATTAAATAATTAGGTTATATAATTATTAGAAGAGATAAACTTTTGTTAAAATATTTTTTATATAATAATATATATGATTTGATATGATTTGGGCCTATAAGAATAAAAAGTAATGAATCTAACAGTAAAGGTTCGCATGGCTCAGCGAGGAAGCCATCATGAAGTTAAACGGTAGGTCCAGAGTTCGAATCCCGCCCAACTGCATAAACATTTCTAAATTGTAATAAGGTTTTTTCAAAGACAAAATGGAATATTCTCTCAAGCAGTGCATGAAAGTAGTAATATACATATACACTGTAGATTCTAATTTTTTTATAACTTTTTGATATGCCCGGAAGACGCGTAAAAAGACGCTTAAAAGATGCCTGAAAGACCTCCGAAAAGATTCATAAAAGATGTCCAAAAAGGCAACTTTTTTTTGCGTTGTCTAGAATTGTCTACACATTGTGTCTGGGCCTGTGCTACGATCGATTGGAACATTGTTAGTTTCGAGTTATTTATTGGCGTGCTTAGCTCTTAGAATTAGTTACGGACTTGGGTACGGTTGAAAGTTAAATGTCCTCTTTCGTTTCGGGAAAGCAAACCAGCCGTACCCACAGTCAATGACAACTGACGCATCGCAGGCCCACACTCAGCGGAAAGGCGACACCAGTTTGGGGACAGATACCTGAACAAGGGACCCTTGTTCATAGGGTTGTCTTATTTACGAGGCTTGCGTGAGAAACAAAATCACGAATTTAGTAGGCGTACCACATACAGTAAACGCTCGTTCGTTGTAAAAAATCGACTATGCGGTCGTTGCGACGTGCCTACCCACTCCACTGCCTGTCAACGCCGAGTCGGCCGAGTCGCTCCGCACGGCGGCAACGATTGATGTCGGCTCGGATATATCGGTGTGAACACCACACATTGACTCAAGCTTCGGTCACGCGATCCGTATTTCACTCTGTCCTTCTCTATGTTCGACTCTCTATTGAAGTCTCGCTCGGCGCGCTCGGCGCGATATCTAGAGGCAGTCATAAATCAAAAATAGCTTCACTATTCGATCGTTGCGACCTCAACTACCATGCCTCTTCACAACGAACGAGCATTTACTGTAATTTGGATTACGCCCCGAACTGGTGATTGGTCCCTTGGTTATCCCTACCAAAGAAACGATCTCTTCCCGAACTTTGGTAGGGAATTGCAGCAGAAATAGCGGGCAGAATCTTACGAGCTTGAGAAGGAGTCGTACAAGGCGTCTTAAACCGATATAAAAATCAAATTCGAAGTTGAATGTGAGCGGGAGTTACGAATTGAAGTGTGCCGTGCATTCTGAACTGTCATTCGTCATCTATTTGAACTTTCATTCGTCATCTATTTGAACTTTCATTCGTCATCTATTTGAACTGTCATTCGTCATCGATTTGAACTGTCATTCGTCATCGATTTGAACTGTCATTCGTCATCGATTTGAACTTTCATTCGTCATCTATTTGAACTTTCATCCGTCATCTACGTGAACTGTCATTCGTCATCTATGTGAACTTTCATCCGTTATCTATGTGAACTGTCATTAGTCATCTATGTGAACTTTCATTCGTTATTTCTATGAACTTTCTTCGATCTCGTTACGAACAATATCATTGAACTTGTGTTATGAACTGAACTTTGAACTGTTGAACCTTGGACGTTCCAAGAGTTTATGACAAGTGTGTGATTCGTGTACACATTCTTGTGCAACCCAGAGCGTTTGATTCCTCTTGAACCAGCAGCAATCTTGGACTTAACAACGCTCTAAACATGCGTGTTTACGTACATCTTAAAGACATCGAAAAGACCTGTGAGAGACGACTTTAAGTCGCATAGTTTTGTAACATAGACCTGTTAAAGTCGTACACAGTACGTGAAAACGGCATGCCACAGACGTAACGTACGACTTAAAGACGTACGTTACGTCTTGCGTCAGGCAACTTTTAGACGTACTTTAAGATGTCTTTGTGCTATCTGGGTACGATTAACTCTAATATAAACACCGTTATAAGCACAATTTTGGCGCAAGAAATACCCAAAAACGAATTTTTGGTCAAAGAAAACGACAAAAGCTACCATACAATCTTCACCAAAAACCTACAGCACCACAAAAAAATTACGGACAAGCTCCTGGAACTAAACATGCAATATTATACATACACCCCTAAAGAAGAAAAACCCAAATCTATCTTATTAAAGGGAGTAAAAGGAGATTTCACCGAAGACGAAATCAAACAAGAGATAATTGATCTCAACCTCCCAGATATTCAGATCATTAATCTAACCAAATTCTCCTTCGACAAGCAACAACTAGAGAAATACCACCACCTAATCCAGGTATCTAGAGAAAGCCGAACAACTAGCCTTTTCAAGGTTAATACCCTAGCTTTTCAAAGAATTAAATGGGAACACCTCAGGAAACCGGAGATATTTCAGTGCAAAAAATGTCAACGCTTGGGGCACGCCAGCAAAAATTGTCATCTTCAATATTGCTGCGTAAAATGTGCGCAAAGCCACGACCCAGGCAAATGCCTTCTGAACGCAGCGCAGTAGACAACATAGAGACAAACTCCGTTGCGCAAACTGCAATCAAACAGGACACCCGGCATCATACAAGGGCTGTCATAAAAATAGCCAAAGTTCTCCCAATAGCTAAAAAAGGTAAAAACCTCTCAGACCCATCTAGTTACAGACCAATTAGCCTTACTTCCAGCCTGAGCAAAGTCTTTGAAGCCATCATAAACGAAAAAATAACACTCTTCTGTGCCAACCACAAAATTATCCCAGACTGCCAGTTTGGATTCAAACACCGTCACTCCACAATCCACGCCATCCATAAATTTATATCAGACATCAATTCCAAAATCAGCAACAACCAACTAGTAGGCGCAGTTCTGCTAGACCTAGAAAAAGCTTTTGATTCAGTCTGGCTCAACGGCCTCCTATATAAACTCCACAAAAAAGAATTCCCTAAATGGCTTCTTTTCATAATCTGGGACATGATTACGAACAAAAGATTCGTCACATGGGATGGCAAAACCTCCTCAACAATAGAATTTCATATAACCGAAGGACTCCAACAAGGGACCGTGAACTCACCCATCCTCTTCAATATTTACACCAGTGACCTCTCCAAGGCATTCGAATTTAACAAACCTAATAAGGCAGCAACACTGACCTTTGCAGATGACACTGTTACCTATATCTCAAGCAATAGAGTCAACATTATTCAATCAGAGTTCGAATCAGTAGTTGAAAAAATTAACAACTATTACTGCAACTGGAACCTTAGATTAAATCCATCTAAATGCGAAACTATCCTTTTTCGAAAACCTGTTCGCTTCCTCTCCTCCAATATTAAAGCTGGTCACAACAAATTCCAAATTCAGACCACAGTCCCAGGCACTAGGGCTGTACGAGTACTCGCAAAATGCGAGCCGAGCTAAGCTCGACTCGATTGGTTGAGTCGAGTCGAGTACTCGCACGAAGCGAGCTACTCGCATCGACGTCATCGACTCGCATCGGTTGCGAGCTGCTCGCATCGATGCGAGTACTCGACAGCAGGGTTGCCATATTCAGCGGCCCCCAGGCCCCTTACAGGTCCCTCGCCCATGGACCTACAGGACTGAGCATAAGCCTGCGGGGGCGTAAGAAAAGACGGAAGGGGTATCAACCATGTCGGCCATCTTGGTCGGAACCATATGTGGTGCGCTCTATAGGCGACTTTAAATACTAGTGTAGCGTCTGTAGCACGTGGTCTGTACAATACACGCTTAGACCATACAGGGTGTCTCAAAATTCCTCCAGGACCCGAAAATGGGAGGTTCCTGAGATCATTTCAAGCGACATTTTCCTTGGAAAAAATGTCGTCCGCGACTTCGTTAACGAGTTATTAACGAAAAACACGGACCAATGAGAGCGCGAGCTAGACGCGTGCAGCCTGGCGCGCCGGCAGCCGAGTGTCGGTGGCACGCCGCGATGTCACAACGAACAAAAGTTTCTCGATGATATGAATCCTCGCCGATTTCGATAAGCTTTGGATATGTTGTCAATACCGTGATTCTGAACAATATTTCTCTTTACAGTCTTTGTCGATCGGCTTTAGTTTACGAGATAATTGTAAAAACATGTAATTGAAAATCGATCGATGTATTATTTCTTGGCCAATCGCGATGAGCTTTGGATATGTTGTCAAAACCATGATTCTGAATAACATTTCCCTTTACAGTTTTTGTCGGCCGGCTTTAGTTTACGAGATAATTGTAAGAACTTGTAATTGTAAATCGATCTCCTCGCCGATTTCGATGAGCTTTATTCCATAGGAAAAAAGATATTTAAAACATCGAATAAATAACATATTTCAAAGTCATCGAAATCGGTGAGGACCCACATCATCGGCAACTTTACCCGAACGAGTGAAGAAGCAGAAATTTATCGAATTAAAAACTCACTTATTCAGCCGTAAATCCATTTGCTTATTACTCCGGTGAAGCACAAAACACGAAGTTCGTGTGTGCGTTTCTTCAAAGTCGGTTTAATTTTTTTTTATAAAATTTTTAATTAGTCCTTTTCAGAGGGGCACAGAAACTACAATCTACGAGATATCTCGTTTCCGCGATGTCGAAGCAATGATGCTGTGAATGAATAATAGCACGTTATATCAGTAATAAAGATACACGAGATATCTTGTCCATGGCATCGTTCGTTCGTCAAGAATCGATGTTTTCGAGAATCACATGATTCTCGAAAAATCAATACCATATGATTCTCGAAAAATCAATATTTCCTTGGGAACGATTTCATTTGTTTTAAACGACGCCTTCATCGAATACATTGTAGGCTGCGAGAGCATAGTTTCGCGCGGAATCGCGAAGAGCATGGAACTCTTTCCGCGTCGGAGTATGTAATTTCGTTCGCTATCGATACGAATTAGAAAAGTGTGCTAAGTGTTCAGAAATTGTGTGAAATTGTGTGAAAATGTGGTGTTCCATGTTTTGTGCTTCACCGGAGTAATAAGCAAATGGATTTACGGCTGAATAAGTGAGTTTTTAATTCGATAAATTTCTGCTTCTTCACTCGTTCGGGTAAAGTTGCCGATGATGTGGGTCCTCACCGATTTCGATGACTTTGAAATATGTTATTTATTCGATGTTTTAAATATCTTTTTTCCTATGGAATAAAGCTCATCGAAATCGGCGAGGAGATCGATTTACAATTACAAGTTCTTACAATTATCTCGTAAACTAAAGCCGGCCGACAAAAACTGTAAAGGGAAATATTGTTCAGAATCACGGTATTGACAACATATCCAAAGCTTATCGAAATCGGCGAGGATTCATATCATCGAGAAACTTTTGTTCGTTGTGACATCGCGGCGTGCCTCCGACACTCGGCTGCCG
This sequence comes from Lasioglossum pauxillum, assembly GCA_933228785.1. Taxonomy (NCBI): domain Eukaryota; kingdom Metazoa; phylum Arthropoda; class Insecta; order Hymenoptera; family Halictidae; genus Lasioglossum; species Lasioglossum pauxillum. Next base: position 24,979,683 of record OW121703.1, on the reverse strand, counting down.
GCGCGCCAGGCTGCACGCGTCTAGCTCGCGCTCTCATTGGTCCGTGTTTTTCGTTAATAACTCGTTAACGAAGTCGCGGACGACATTTTTTCAAAGGAAAATGTCGCTTGAAATGATCTCAGGAACCTCCCATTTTCGGGTCCTGGAGGAATTTTGAGACACCCTGTATATACGTATAGACCCGGCATAGGCATATTATGTGTATAGGAAAACCGAGAGTGCAGCTCGGAAAAGATAAACGGACAGTGTGACGTCACACCTGGATACACCTGATCAAGTGTATCATTAATAATTACGTTAAAGTCAGGTACAATTATATGTGTAAGCAAAAAAACAATGTTGCTAATAGCAAAAGAAATTATTTTAATAAATTAATATTGTTTTCTGGCCATTAAGTACATCGTGTTGTTATTGATCCTTTACATATTTCTTACAAAATCACTGATAATTTTTCAAAACATTTATATATCCTTTATGATAAGACATACGTAAATAGAAATAACATTATTACGCATGTCACAATTGACTTACAATTAGAATCGCCTTAAAATATGTGGTGAATATACGTGATTCATTTGTACATTTTAAATGTTCCCGCTACTTTATATATAGATGGCAACACTTGTGGTTCTACGTAACATGGCCGCACCGCGACCATCCCTCCCCGCTCGCTTGGAGCCCCCTCTCGCCTAAAAGCCTACCTTATGCTCAGTCCTGTAGGTCCATGCCCTCGCCTAGATGCTCCGGCAAGCCTGCCTCGCTTCCCCCACTCTTAACACTACCGCGTGGAGCATGCTACCGAGTCGGCTCGGCATGCTCCACGCGGTACGCGGCAGCGGTAGTGGTAAGAGTGGGGGAAGCGAGGCAGGCTTGCCGGAGCATCTAGGCGAGGGACGAAGACGTAAGGGGCCTGGGGGCCGCTGAATATGGCAACCCTGCTCGACAGTGCTCGACTCGGCTCGATCAATCCAGTCGAGCTTAGCTGGGCTCGCACCGAGCGTGCGATTCGTACGAAATGAACGGCTTGCATGATGGAGTCGACTCGCAATAAATTCAAGCGTAATATGACATGGTGCGAGTTATAGCGGGAAGGTTTGCAGATCGATATTATCAATCATTTTAGTATATTGAAAATGCTAGATATTTCTTTACCTTTTGTAGGTGTATTTCGTAATAGTGAACATTCTTGTATTCAGAAAAATAAAGTACAAATTCAAAAAAATGCAATACTCTCAAAAAAATAATTTAAAAAATATTTTATTTGCCTACATGTCAATATATGAACAAGACTTCCAGCAGATACGATTACTGTAGACGGCAAAGTCTCCTGCTGCGAATCAGGTAACAAGAATTGCAAACGACATCTCAATCGGTTTCAATAAAGAAATGGTAACAGTCATGCTCCTACTGGATATAGAGAAAGCATTTGACAGAGTTTGGTTAGAAGGACTATTATACAAATTAATATTACAGAAGTACCAACCCACGCTTATTAAATTCATAGCGTCATACCTACAGGACAGACATCTAAGAGTACAAGTATAAATAATACAAAATCTGACAGAAGACTGATTAGAGCAGGAGTTCCTCAAGGCTCTGTTCTAGGGCCAAAACTAATCAACGTATACCTGGACGACATACCTAAATTCACTAAAACAAAATTAGCTTTATTTGCAGATGACACAGCCATTTACGCACACTCCTACAATGCCATAATAGGTGCGAAGTAAGTACAAACTCATATGACAATACTAGAGTCATTCTATAGTAAATGGAAAATACAACTCAACGCAACCAAAACAGAAGTAGTAGTATTTTCAAAGAAAAAGGAACGTGAAAACAAAATCTTCCAACCGATAACAGTAAATGCACACAAAACAAGCCCAACAAACACAGTTAAATACCTAGGAGTCCACCTTGATACACAATTAACATATGCATGTCACATCAAAGAAAGCATAAGAAAAGCACACTCAGTACTTAGGACACTATATGCACTAATGGTATACAACTCCCACTTATCTGTACATAACAAAAAACTAATTTATAAAATGATAATCAGGCCAATTATAACGTATGCAACACTACCGGTCTGGTGTAGTACCGCCATAACAAACATTAACAAACTACAAATATTTCAAAACAAAATGCTAAGACTAATACTGTCAGCCCGCAGAAACAGCAGAATCACAGAATTACACAAACACACAGAGATCCCACCCATTGAACACTATATTAAAGATTTAACATTAATATAAGTTTCTATAAGTATCAAATAGCCAACAGTGACTTAACTAAAAATCTTACAGAAATTAGGGACCACAAAGTGCCTTTTAGCTTTAAGCATAAAGTACCTTACCAAAAGTTATCTATTTACTATCAAATTGACTGAAGAATATGTCATAGATACTGCAATAACTAGGACTTAAGGAAATCTAAATTATAAGCTATGCGCAATAGGATCTAATCTAAATTAGACAACATGCAATATTAGTACTACTGACAGGTACACATTCAGGTGTAAAAGTAAAAATGAAGGAGGGTTTTTTCCTAATATAATTTTCCCTCTCAAAAGCAAAACATGTACTAAGTACAGCAGTATTAAACAAATACACTAGAATTAAGAGATAGTATATGTATCGACTGACTAACAATAGTAGTAGGTTTAGCATAAATTGTAGGAACTACGTGCAAACTCAATTGTTGAAAATGTTTATAATGTTTTTATTTTGTTATAAACCTCAATGTAAATATGTTATATAATAAAGAGATTTTACAAACAAACAAAACCCGCTGCAAATCGAATCTCCGGCCCTGGATAGGATCCCACACCGAATGATTTTCTTTTTCGTTAAACTCATCGTTTTTTTCTTTATTCTTAACCATACCGGGTGTCCCAAAACTCCTTCAAGTCCGGGAAATGGGAGATTCCTTAGGTCATTTGAAGCAACATTTTCCTTTGCACCAATGTCAGCCGCGGCTTTGTTTAGGAGTTATTAACGAAAAACACTGACCAATCAGAGCGTGACTTCGACGCGCGATGGTACGAACAGCCCGGCGCGCCGGGAGACGAGCGTGGTGTAACGCCACGATGCCGCAACGAACAAGAGTTTCTCGAGATTAAGTGAATCCTCCCCGATTTGGCTGAGCTTTGGATATGTTGTCAAGACCAGGATTCTAAACAACATTTCCCTTTACAGTTTTTGTCGGCCGGCTTTAGTTTACGAGATAAGTGTAAAACCTTGTAATTGTAAATCGATCGATGTACTATCTTCTACCAGATTTCGATGAGCTTTGGATATGTTGTCAAGACCAGGATTCTGAACAACATTTCTCTTTGGACTATTTGGCGGTCGGCTTTAGTTTACGAGATGATCGTAAAAAAAGAGATGAAGCAGAAACTGATTGTATTAAAAACTCACTTATTCAGCCGTAAATCCATTTGCTGCTTCGAAATGTGTGTCACTGGGTCACTCGGTGACGAACTGCACAGATGTCTTCAGGTATACGGCAGCACCGAAAGGTAAGGGACATACGGCCAGGTCGACGAACTGCACCAGCCGGTGGTAGATAGTAATAAGGCCTAAGGGATGCGCGGTCAAGTCGATGATCCAGAATTTCACTTTCACTTTCGAATCGTTAAATAATTCGTATGTTTATTTCACACAGATGCCTTGAAATTTTTCCACACTCACAATCACTGTTCACATTTGTCTACACACATAGTTATGTACTAATAATAATTGCCATATCTACAGTCTAGTGATTAGTTTAAATATCACTATCAAAAACACAACTAATAGCAACCGTTAGCTTTGAATTGACAAACCTTTGGAGATGTTCTCTCTACCGCGGCTCGAACGACACTGATTTTCTGCAAGATTTTTCTAAAGAATTTAGGAAGGGCATTTAGCGTGTCAAAATTCGAATTGCACGCTGTAGCACGTTTACGAAAACGACGGGACGGTGAGACGAAAAACAGGATGCGAGAAGGATCGCTGTAAGATTTATGGCAAACACATGTTTAGTTTTTCCTGCAGATTGGTACGTAGAGTCGATGGGTAACCGTGCGAAAACGTCATCGGTCCATTTACCCAGCAAGAGGTTAAAATGTCAGGTCAGCGTAGCATCGTCTCCCGGCGCACCGGGCTGTTCGTACCATCGCGCGTCGAAGTCGCGCTCTGATTGGTCAGCGTTTTTCGTTAATAACTCCTAAACAAAGCCGCGGCTGACATTGGTGCAAAGGAAAATGTTGCTTCAAATGACCTAAGGAATCTCCCATTTCCCGGACTTGAAGGAGTTTTGGGACACCCTGTATAATTGTTGTGCAGATATTTCCAATATACATATACATATCGTCAAAGCAACATTTATATTCCATTTTTACGTTTGTCACAAATGTTCAATATTACAGAATACACATACAAACCGTACAGAAATATCGAAAAAATTGATTTTTAATTTTTTTAAGCACAATGCACGACTATAAAAAAAATTAAGAAAAATGGTTTCGACAATATCCTATTACTGAATTTTTATAAAACTGGTAAATATCTCCCATAGTTCAATAGGAAATATGCATTTTTCGAATTTATGGTATTTCCAATTTTTTTAAACCTGTTCGCCAAGTCTGTGAAATCTGAAAAAATACACATTAATAATCACGATAAGACACATCCTACATAATAATTTAAACGTGATACTGCGAGAACTTCAATGTCGTATTACGTCATGCAAGCCGTTCGTTTCGTACGAGTCGCACCCCAGATAGCACAGGACGACTTTAAGTTGCCGTTTTCATGTCCGTTCTATGTCTTTACGTCTCACGTTTCAGTAAGACGCTTTTTAGGCGTCCATAAAGGCATCTTTTCTGGGACGCAGTTTTCAGGTTAGAAATGAGATGCATAAAAGGCACCTGCCTTCGAACGTGAAAACGTCGTCCCAGCAGAGGTGCCTTTAAGGACGCGTAAAAGTTGCCTCTTTGGTACGCCGTTTTCAGGTTAGAAATGAGATGCATAAAAGGCACCTGCCTTCGAACGTGAAAACGTCGACCCAACAGAGGTGCCTTTAAGGACGCGTAAAAGTTGCCTCTTTCGGGATGCCGTTTTCACGGCAGAAACGATTGAAGTACTTACGAAAATATGTATATCTCTTAATCGTTAATATACTGATACTATGCTTCATTGAAAAAAAGTAGTTTGATTTTTACCTAAACTAGAGGGCTATTGTTGCTCGCTCGCTTCGCTCGCTCGCGAGTAGGGTTGTTTTTGCTCGCTCGCTTCGCGAGCTCGCGGGTAGGACTGCTCTTGCGAGAGGGTTAGTGATACGCATGGCTAGTAGGGCCTACTGATATTAATGTTTTTTATTTGGTGTGTCACTCTCCAAGAGTCACACAAAGAACTTCCCGATTCGTTACTCCTTCGCCAACATCGCTAACATCGTTTTTTTTGTACTTTCATCGATATTCTCCCAAAATGTATTCTTGGGAGTAGAGATGATTAACCCACTCTTGCATTGGAATAACTTTCGATTATTCCAAGCGGTAACAATGGAATCAGTTAAAAAAAAATTTTTTTTTAATCTAAAAAAAAATTAAGAAAATAAATTTTTTATGTAATTGCGTTTGGTTCTTTGGTGGAAAATTTTCGTCCTCCCTTATAAATTGCATTGTAGAATCAACTCTTTTCGAAAATCTAAAAATCTAAAAAACTACTTGACCAAATTGGACCAAAATCTAATCAGCTCTAAGTTACAGCGGGGCACATCGATTGCATCATTCATCATTCTGATCTCGTTGTTACTTTTTCTGAAAACGTTAACGAAAAATTTGATACCATACAAACGGGCATACGCACACACACACATACAAACATTTTGATAAAAATAGTCTAAAATGACTCCAATGACCATGAAACGTGAAGATCTGCTAAAAAATCGATTTTCGATTTTCGGAGTAATTACAGTAACTTTCCTATGAATCGGGAAGTTAATAATACTAATAATAATATTATTCCAGACGCATAGTGTTTCTTTTTGAGAATGATCCACATCAGGATCGAAACGTTAAAGTTGCATTTTTAAATATTGCACATTTGCTGTAGTTTTGTTTTTAAGTGATCGAACCGATAACATATTCTCTTATACTAATAATAATCATTGAAACAAATTGCTATAAATATCCCAACATTTTTCAAAAATGGACATAGTGAGTTTTCATATGCTTATGCATTTTAGTTTTTTAATATTTAACGAGAAATTTTGGCCATATTTTCTGCATAGCGTCAGACTAATAACAATTGATAATTACACTAATAATAATCGTTGAAAGATATTGCTATAAATATTTCAACATTTTTGAAAAATGGACATGTAGTGGGTTTTGATGTATGTATATTTGAATTTTAGTTTTCCAATATTTAAAGAGAAGCTATCAAAATATTTTTTGCAAAGTGTAAGACTAATATACAGGGTGTCCCAAAATTCGTGTCGTTCCTGGAAATGGGAGGTTCCTTGGGTCATTTCAAGCGACATTTTCCTTTGCACTAATGTCAACCGCGGCTTTGTTTAGCAGTTATTAACGAAAAACACGGACCAATCAGAGCGCGTCCTGGCCCGGCGCGCCACGCCGCACAGTGGGGTATTTGGCCTGAAAAAGTGGAAAAAACTATTGTAGCGCTATTTATAGGCTCAAGGTTATAATATTATATATCGTTGGATTCGCCTTAAGATCAGCTACAACATTATGAAATCCAAAACACATTTTAGTATTTGAAAAATCAAATTTACCTCAATTTTTAAAAAAAAATTTTTTTTTTAACTTTTATATATTGAAATTTGTAGATGTCTGTATACTGTTCCTCTTTTGTTCGAAACATTTTTTCCTCAGATTATCGAGAACCCCTGAAAAAGCAAAACGATATTGGAATATTTGCACTATTATAACTTGAAAAATATTTAAGAAAAAAATATTTTAATATAATGTTTTGGATAGCTGTCAAAACAAGCTAGAAGAATATGCAACAAAAAATAGGGAGTTCTATTTAAGAAATGGAAGATGACCTTCACGTGATTTTCAAACGACTATCCAAGGTCAAATCAATGACACCATTTTATGCCCCCCTCTAAACCATACAACTTTTGTCTGAAACATTTTTCTCCAAAATAGCTTCATTTCCCAGATATACGTCTGTTTCACGTTAAATGACTCACCCGGCATATTATAAGAATATTTTAAAATGATTACCATTAATTTTCATCGGAAAATACATAAGAAATTTCTTCCTCGGATAATGTTTCTTCTTCATTTGAGGCCAAGCGTAGCCGAACGTACGCGTACGCGAAACGCTGCTAAACACTTAATTCTAAATAGGCTATAAAATTTGAATTCGGACATATTCGGAATCAAACTTTGTTGGCTTATAATCACGAATCATTACCGAATGTAATGACACCAAAAAGAGCACGCAATACGGCTTTATACTATAACAAAATTGTCGATAAAGTTTTATAATTTTTAAAAAGCTTACAGAATGATTGGTAATATTCAAATATTAATAACTATACTAATTTAGATGATAACAAAATCAAATCTATGCGAAAGTGCTCTGTATACCTACCTGAACAACTTTTGTAATACAAGAATTTACAGAATTTCCCTTCAAACACATGAAAATCGCCAATGAACAGACGCTGTCTTAGAGACTGTTTAAGAACGCCAAGCGCGCCTTAAAATCTCTCGACTTTCGATGAAATTTACTACTTCACGGGTGTACAAATAGAAAAAATAATATTGCAGCCTTATTCTTCAGACCTTTAACTACAACGAACAACAAAAATTTTATACCACACGAAAAAATTTAGAAATTGAATTTTTTCCACTTTTTCGGGCCAAATACCCCACTGTGCGCCGCGCTGGCAAGCGAGTGTCGGTGGTACGCCGCGACATCGCAACGAGCAAGAGTTTCTCGATAATGTGAATCCTCTCCGATTTCGACGAGCTTCGGATATGTTGCCAAGACCATGATTCTGAACAACATTTCTCTTTAGACTTTTTGGCGATCGGCTTTAGTTTACGAGATAATCGTAAAAAACATTACTTGTAAATTCATTATGGGTGTTCATGATAGCGGACACGGCCTGCTAATGTATTCGAAACTAAAGCCGACCGTCAACCATTTCAAAAGTAAAAGATATTTAAAACGTCGAATTTTGTAACATTATTTCAAGGTCATTGAAATCGATGAAGACCCGGATCATCCTTACCCGACTTACGGCAACTTTACCCGAACGAGAAAAGAGGCAGAAACTGATTGTTTTAAAAACTTACTTATTCAGCCGTAAATCCATTTGCTGCTTCGAAACGTGTGTTAATGGGTCAGTCGGTGACGAACTGCACAGGTGTCTTCAGGTATACGACAGTACCGCAATCCAAGGGGCGCACAGCCAAGTCAACGAACTGCACAGGTGGTGGTAGATAGCAGGTATACGACGTATCCTAACGGATACGCGAGCAACGATCTGGACTTTTCACTTTCACTTTCAAATCGATAAATAAATCACGTCTTTTTCAAACAGATGCACTAATAACAATTGCAATATCACTTGTATTGCAGCACAATAAAATTTAAATCACAACTTTCTAAAAGAAGAACATCCCGAATTTTTCTTTCACTTTTCACTGTACGGTCAAACGTACGTTTCCACACTGGGAATATTTCACGGCGACAGTAGATGCACTAAAATCCTTCGAAATCGACGAACTGATCGACGAACTCACAATTTCCTATTTCTCGACATTTCCTTATTTCTCGACAAAGCAAAGATGGGGTTTTCATTATTCATTTTATTCAAATAAAAAACAAAAAGAACATCAGAAAAATTAAGGATGCTACTATGACATTTTTCACTTTTTAAAATGATTGCGAGAAAAAATACATCTTTGGATTTTTTCAATTGACTTGGAGAATTTTTATTTTGTATTTACGTCCACAGTTTAGTCAAAATTATAAAAATAATATTAGATTCTTAGATATGAAATGTCCAATTTAAGCATGCAAATGTAATGAATAGACTGCGTATCTTTATGCAAAATAAAAATTGTCAATATTCGCAATCACTCGTAAATTTTCTTCCACGCATGTCGAATTGCACTGTTGGTAAATTTTTCGTTACCGTGTCCCACGGACACTGCAGAGTTCTGATTTATGGCTCGATCCCTTCCGCGGAGACGAGGATCCCTGTTTTCTATCGTGGAGGAGAGGCAAGAGTCACACTGCTGCACTTTCAACTCCTGCAGAACACGTGTTTTTTTTATAATGTTCCTGTATCCTCAGTTTTCCTTCGTGGTGGGGATATTCGGGGGTGTTCGCAGCTTTTTTGGGAAGCTGCAGTCAGTCTAAGTCTCTGTCGCATCATGCTCAGTTCGCAAGACAATTTTCGTATCATTCTCGCTTACGGCCTCTGCGGGCGCGATGCTGGTGCCACGTTCAGGTATATCAGGTGTGGTGTCCGGAAGTTGCGAAAGAGCATTTCGTCAAGGCAACAACCTTCGGAAGGTTGCCTCAGCGAATTGCTACGGCGAGGCAATCGACCTGCTAATTCCTCGTCAGCAAGACGCACAATATAAAAACTCCGGACACTGCCCCGCGGAGGCAGAAAGAAACGAGTATTCGGGTCAAGTTATTGTTACAATTTGTAATCGTGCTGTAATTGCAATAAAGAAGTAACTGAAGATATATACTTAGCAAGAAAGGTTCTCAGTACCCGTCCGAGGCACAACAATTTGGTGGCAGCGGTGGGATTCAGCAACATTTGGTAGTCCAAGGACTAATCCTAAGAAGGATCCAGCAACAGTCAGTAGTCTGAGGACTAATCTGAAGAGGGATTCAGCAACATTAGGAGGATCCAGCAACAGTCAGTAGTCTGAGGACTAATCTGAAGAGGGATTCAGCAACATTAGGAGGATCCAGCAACGTTCAGTAGTCTGAGGACTAATCTGAAGAGGGATTCAGCAACATTAGGAGGATCCAGCAACGTTCAGCAGTCTGAGGACCAATCTGAAGGAGAATCCAGCAACGGTCGACAGGCTGAGGACCAATCTTAGGTGGCTAACCACTCCAATTCTTCCGACGACACAAGACAGGAGCTAACAGGAGTTAGAAGGGCTACAGTTGCAGAGCAGCCGGCAGTCCGAGAACCAACGACCGAGCAGAGCCAAGCGAAATGCGACATCTAACATTGTAAGTGTAGAAATGATATTTAAACTAGAAAAACAGCAACCAGAATCTTGTATATCGGAGAAAGGCGAAGAAGGCTTACCGTAAACGTATCTCAATATCATTTGAATCTATATTCGATAAATCCCACACATTCACTGGTAAAAGAGAAGCGCATACGCCTTAGGGTGCGCGTATACATAGTGCGTCCGACAACCGACAGATCTGGTGACGTCAGAGGCTTCGGTCCGGCATTTCAAATGTGTGGGTAGGCCCGTCTGTGTGACCCTTCAAGTTTCGTCCGGCATCACCGGCACGGCGGCCCTCGCGCGATATATTTCGGTGCAGCGTTCACTTCAAATAATTTTCATGTCGCCAATTTTGAAGTATCCGTATTTTTAAAAACGGGCCCGTAAAGAGGACACTTGGGGCTATATTATCATTATTTTTATTTTTTTAATTTTCTGATGCTTTGATAGCAATGCACCTGTTTAAAACAATTGCAAAATAAACTATGAAAACAAATATTTTCTGAACTGAAATAATTTTTATTAAATACTCTGATGGTTTTACTATGAGTACCCAAAACTAAGTTTCATCGATTTGTTAGTTTAGCCGTTATAATTTAATGAAAAACTTGTGACTTTGGATATTCGGATAGTGTTTTCATTTTCTTATAATTAGTTTTAAAAATCTTAAGGTTATTAAATGTGGATTCGAAAAAATCGTTTGTCTCGCTCTTTCCAAAACCATTGTTTAACTCTCATCCGACCCTCATTTCACGAACTGAATCTGTCTCTCGGTGTTAAATTGACACCAGTGGTAAAAGATCGATAAAACAACAAGGTAAACACTTATTTTTTATTCAAATTGATAAGTTACCATTTATATCTTAGGTTTTTCGGTTGTGTTTCGCATTAAAATAATAAAAGTCACAAAGTTTCGGACTGTACCTACAAATAACAGAACAGTGTATATAATTTATTTCGAGATAACTGTGTCAAAGTGACACGAGGGACGGACGACGGTTAAACATGTTTAAAACATGTTTAAACAATCATAATCTATTGATATTGGATATCACTGTATTCGGAAAACTGTACAGAATCTTATGCTGCAAAGAACAATTTAATATCTTTTATAATAACATCACAATATTTGCTTACAGTTGAAAAATATGTCTTTTTTACGGACGTGACTTCCTTGCAATTTTTGAGAGAAAGCCTCTCTTAAATGCATTTACTTCTTTATTACTTTATTGTCAGAGCCACGAAGAAAGACTCTGAAATCTTCCTATGCCTCAATAGCCATTATGTGTTATAAACCCTGCAGACCTCCACGGTCAGTTGTAGGATGCAGCTATTCATTTTTGGGATTTCCCGTCAACCCTCCCACCGAGTACAGTGACTCTTTTATCTGTCTTCCACCTCCATGGTGGCCAAGTTGGGATGGGACACCTTTCACGTAGTGAAAAAACATTTTCAATTTGTTTATGTCCAACAAGTAGTCCAATACATTTCCCCGTACTAGCGATAGCGGAACAGCAGTTGGTTAAGATATTACCGCCCATTACTATGCGATTGTAGAGGGTGGCAAGGCGCCATCTCGTATAGGTTTGAACTGGCGACATTGTATTGATGCGAGCGTGAGAAGAAGGTTCCCAAGCCGGTCTACGGTGACGTGTTTCTAGGTATGAATGAGCGGCCGATTGGATCAGGGCGGAGGAGGCAGGCCTCGTTTCACACGCATTTTCGGCTGTCGACGAAATATTGGCTACAGCGGCCACACATACCATGTAGCGTGCAACGTCGAAGTCAAAACATTGGGACTTCGGGCGCGGCTGTGGTAGGGATAGGCAGACCTAGCGATGATAGGCTCGATTTGTTTATGTGCCGTTCCCGGGGCTGTCCTCTGTGGAGAGGTTTATGACAGGTCATATTGCTATTGTGCTGGAAGTCGGCACTTTCTCGGACAACACGTGTTGACTTGTGTTAACTTAAAAATTACTTTACACTAAAAAATTATGAATAGGACGCGCTAAAAACAGCTTTCTGGAAAATAGCTTCGCTGTCGATCGCCCAATAATGACTCGACCACTTGCATCCCCAATGTTTTATTGCACGTGCCGATATAGCCGCTACGCTATCGTACGTTCCACAGTGGTGCAAAATCCCCAAGACGTGGCAATAATTCGTTTATTATGTACTTTTAAAAAATCTATGTGTACTGAAATACATTACAATATTCATAACATTACATCGACCATAGATTATAATAGAACCTAAGTGCAAACATTGACATTGGAAACAACTGCGACATAAACTATTGAAGGAAAAAATTTTTTCTCATTTCTTTGTTGTTTTTGTCTATATGCACTCCTTGATTTTCGAAAGTTTCATAGTGTAGATATTGTTCAGTGCGGTGAGTACATTACTTCAAATTATGAAAAATACCAATTTTTATTTGGTTATAATCGAAAAGTTTGCAACTTTTTGTGACTTTCTGACAAATAAGGTCACAATGGTTTTGGAAAGAGCGAGATAAACGATTTTTTCGAATCCATATTTATTAGATTAAGATTTTTAAAATTAAGAAAATGAAAACACTATCCGAATAATGTCTTTCGGTTTTTTCAAGAATCAGATGATCAATGAAATAATAATTAAAATAAACGACAATTAAAAATAATGTTATCTTGTTTATCTCTTCGCCATTAATTAGTATTTCCATGTATATATTCAATTTTACGTTACAAAGCACAAAATATCATAATTTCTACTATACATAGAATTTTCGTCCGGCATGTAGGACGAAAAACAAGATCATTTGATTTTCCTCCTACACCGTCCGGCGTCGAGGCCCCATGGGGTTTGTCCATTGTTACCCTTCTCGAAGCGGCCGAAAAGGTCAAAAAAGGTTCGGCGACCCGTGGACCGTGACCGATTTGTCGGTTGTCGGACGCACTATAAGCACACTTTCCGGCAAAATCGGCCATACTGTCACCAACACATGCCTCTCGAGGCGCTCGAAACGCTCGTCTGTGTGGGCCGTTGTCGGATGCCGGATGAAAACGGACGCACTATACGCGTTGCCTTAGGGCGCGATCACAGTGGATCCGATGTCGCACGATTCGGCCGACGTCCGACGTTGTGTCTCTTTTTCACACGCTCGAAAAAAGAGACAGATGCGTCGGACGTCGGCCGAATCGTCCGACATCGGATCCACTGTGATCGCGCCCTTACTCCGATCCACCGACATCGCGGCGAACACGTATACCCGCACCGTTGATAAACCTGGACAGCGACCCGTCGAGCGATAGCGAAGCTTACGATAATATAACTATACAGAGGGAATTCAGTATTAAAAATATCGACTTCAGTCTACTAGAAAATCAAAACATGGCAACCAACGGTAGTGACCGAGCAACGGGCAACGTAACCGTACTAAAAGCGCTCTCATTAGTAACAGACTTCGGCGGAGAATATGCCAGCGAATTAACCACTTTCCTGAAATCATGCGAGATCGCATCAGAATTAGTTTCCGTAGGTGAACGACCCCTACTATTGCGAGCAATTTTAGGGACAAAACTTAAGAAACGGGCGGCAATAGAACTAGAATATCGGGACATAGACAGTTTTGCCTCACTAAAAACACTACTACTAGCACTATTTAAGGAAAAACGTTCGCTATGCGCAGTACAATCGGAATTTAATGCATGTCGCCAGAGAGATAACGAAAATGTCAGGTCATTCGCAGCAAGATTAGAAAAACTAACAATAGAACTATCACAATTGATATCAAAACCCGGAAACAGTAACATGGCAAATAAGGCGTTAATAGAATCCGTAAACGAGCAGGCAATAAACGTTTTCAGCATAGGATTGAAGGAAAAACTGAGAGTGATAATTAGATCGCGAGCGTTTGATACTCTTAGATCAGCTATAACTGCAGCTATCGAAGAAGAACAGGCACTTGGGCCGAATAACAGTCGCAGCTATGGAAATTTTGGAAGCGCTGGATTTAATAAAGACAGAGTAGGACAAAGATATAATGAACCGAAATGTGAAAGATGTCACAGACAGGGGCACCTTGCGAAGAATTGTTACGCGCGTCTAAGCATGCCGCGACCGGAAATGTCATCTAATCGCCCCGCGTTTAATCGCCAAAGTGTCGGTCCCAGACGGGAAATGTATCACACAACAGTAGTTTGCAACTATTGCAAAAAACCCGGGCATGTTCAGCGCGATTGTAGAACATTAATGAGAATCAACAACGGGGAGATACGAACCAGAAATACTGAACAAATACCTAGTTACCGACGCGACGCGTACAGGAATACGGAAGACAGGTCATATGGTAACGCAATGGGAAACAGACTTGGGCGAGCAGGATCACGTGAAAGGCCAACTCTCGAATCTTATCAAATAAATTGCACCAATGGAGGGAGCAAATCAAAAAATATAGTAGAAATAGAAGCGAAGGAGATAAAGTATCCAAAAGTCCGCATGTTGGTCGACACGGGAGCAGACATTACGTTACTCAAGTATAGTAAAATTATAGGGAAAGTGCACACTACACGAGAAGTAGTAACCCTGAGGGGTATAGGAAACACTGATATCCCTACAATCTGTAAAATTGAACTTAATGTGAAACTAGGTAATAGGTTCGTTATGCATCCTTGTCACGTAGTTAAAGATGATTTCCCTTTACAAGTTGATGGAATACTAGGATACGATTTCATAACTAAATACAAGGCAATAATTAGACCAGGAGTACGCGTAGAAATTTTAGACACACACTGGCCATTAGTTCAGGATGAAGAAATTATTATTCAACCATGAACCGAGACGATTATACGAGCACTAACAAATGAGCAGGGGCACGGGTTAGTAGAAAAACAAATGATAGAACCGGGTGTATATATAGGAAATTGTTTGACAAGTTCTGATAATGGCACGTGCCCGATACCTATAATAAACATGACGACTCGCGCCATACAGTTGCGGCCTCCGACGGTGCAACTGGAGACGTTCTCGGCAACGCCAGTGTCACGGCCCGATAAGACCAAGATGTCGACCCTCGCAACACGTCACCAGGCCCAAGTTCATCAGTGACTCAGCGGCCCAATACTCTGTACCATAGAATAATCCTAGAACCTTGCACCCTCAAAGATTATCCATTATATCCATAAGATTATGCATTAGTATATAAGACACTTTAAATTCTTGTATCGAGTTAGTCGACTGTTACCTCTGCTACGGCACGTCAAGCCGATTCAACCTTTGAATAAAGTCATTTTGTGTTCCTGAAACGTCTGAGTAGTGATTCGCGAAAGTGAAATACGTCGATCTTCACGAAGTCTCCTATTTCACCGTAACACCAGATACTGACCTACGCGATAACAGCAGTAGCAGTGACTGTGTCAGCAATCCAACATATGACATTCGAGTATTGACCGGGAAAGATAGGATGAAGGCTCTACGCGACAATGTTAAAACAGAGCATTTAAACGAAGAAGAGAAAGCGGGTTTGATTGAGCTATGCGAAAAATATAACGACATTTTCTACTTAGAAGGAGACAAACTAGGATTTGCGAAGAAAGTAAAACACAAAATACGTTTGATGCCGGGCGCGAAACCAGTAAACATAAAACCGTATAGGCTACCACAAGTACACAAGGAAGAAGTAGATAAACAGGTCAAAGAAATGATGGAGCAAGGAATAATAGGGCCTAGTACTAGCGAATGGAATGCTCCATTGTTAGTGGTACCTAAAAAGACCGACGAATCCGGAAAAAGAAGATACAGAGTAGTAGTCGATTTCCGAAAATTAAACGATATAACAGTGGGAGACTCATTCCCCCTACCGAACATAGCAGAAATACTTGACCAATTAGGAGGAGCGAAATACTTTTCCACATTAGATTTAGCATCAGGTTTCCATCAAATTGCTATGGAGCCCGAGGATAGCGAGAAGACAGCGTTTTCAACTCCTTATGGACACTTTGAATACAAACGTATGCCATTTGGTCTCAAGGGCGCTCCTCCTACTTTTCAAAGAACCATGGAAGCCTTATTAGGAGGGCTACGTGGAATAAAATGCTTCGTTTTCATAGGAGATATAGTCATTCACGGACGCTCACTCAAAGAACATCAGGAAAGATTGATGCAAATTTTCGAGAGAATAAGAGAAAGCGGTTTGAAATTACAACCAAACAAATGCCAATTCTTGCGTAAAGAAACAATTTACCTGGGCCATGTCATCACCGAAGACGGCATTAAACCGGATCCGTCAAAATTAGAAGTAGTAAAGAATTTCCCAGTACCTAAGAAGGCGAAAGACCTACAAACCTTCCTAGGATTAGCAGGATATTATAGGAAATTCATAGAAAATTTTTCTAGTATAGCAAAACCACTCACACAATTGTTAAAAAAGGATGTAGAGTTCAGATGGACTGATCAGGAACAAGAAGCCTTCCAGATATTAAGAGAAAAACTGACTTCGACACCACTGTTACAATACCCTGATTTTTCAAAACCGTTTACGTTAACAACAGACGCGTCGGGTAATAGGCGCGATATTATCTCAACAGCAACAGGCAAAAGATCTACCAATAGCTTATGCAAGCAGAGTACTAAATAAAGCCGAAATTAACTACAGTACAACGGAAAAGGAACTACTAGCCATAGTATGGGCAACCCAACATTTCCGACCGTACTTATACGGAACTAAATTCATAATCGTCACTGACCATAAACCACTCACATGGTTATTTAACGTAAAAGATCCGGGCTCTAGACTAATCAGGTGGAGACCAAAGCTAGAGGAATACGACTACGAGATTCGTTACAAGGAAGGGAAGACAAACCAAAACGCGGACGCACTTAGTAGGATGTACATTATCAAACGCGGACGCGGAAGGCCAAAAAAGACACAGTCAACGGATGACGATCCACAGGCAGCATCTAGGAGCTCAGGTACAGACGATAAAAAGGAACAGGTCGAACCAGAAACTTCGGAAACAGACGAAGACGACATGACGGATACGGAAAACGACAAGTATACAGAAGAAGAAAAGAAACAAATATTATACGAATACCATGACGCCCCATTAGGTGGACATGTAGGTATGAAACGGACTTTGAAACGCATACAATTAAAACATTCATGGCCAGGAATAAGACAAGACGTAGAAAACTACATTTCGAAATGCGAAAAATGTCAGAAAAATAAGTTGCACAAAACAATCAAAGCCCCAATGATAATTACGGATACACCATCGGCACCTTTTGAAAAATGCGCGCTGGACATAGTAGGACCACTACCCGAGACCAGCAACCGAAACAAATACATACTAACATTCCAAGATCTGTTAACCAAATTTAGTAAAGCGATACCATTACAAGATCAAGAAGCGAATACCATAGCCAGGGAATTCGTAACTAAAATAGTGTGTGAGTACGGAATACCAAAAAAATTACTTACAGATCAAGGGACTAACTTTCTTAGTCAGATATTTAAGGACACGTGCAAACTGCTCAGAATAGACAAAATACAAACGACGGCATATCATCCAGAATCAAACGGTGCACTAGAAAGAAGCCATAGGACACTAGCGGAATATCTAAAAAATTTCGTCGACGAAGATCAATCGAACTGGGATGAATGGCTCTCGTACGCAATGTTCACGTATAATACAACGCCGCATACAGCGACAGGTTTTACTCCTTACGAACTCGTATTTGGAAGACAAGCCGAACTACCGACCTCGCTCAGACTCGCGCCACAACCTGACTACATATACCTACGATCGCTACGCTCACGAACTAAAACATCGATTACGGTCAACCAACACAATAGCGCGGGACACTATAAATAACCAAAAACTACGTTCTAAGCACAACTACGATAAAAGGGCGACAGATATCAAATTCAAACCAGGCGATCGAGTACTATTACGGGACGATACAGTCAGACAAGGGCGAGCGAAAAAATTGACAAAGAGTTGGATAGGACCATACACGGTAATACAAGCACACGCTAACGAAAATTATACTATAAAAAAAGGACGGAGATCTATACGAATCCACACTAACCGTCTAAAACACTTCATAGATTAATTCTACTAACGGCATAGGATTATGTTAAGCGCATCCGTATTACTAAGTTAAAAAAATTAATGCACAGTTACGCGTTAAGCTTTTATTCTGTTAATAAACCAATATATCACAGTGACCAATGCCTTGTACTCCACTTTGCAGAGTCTCACTTTTAATTATCCGAATAACTCACGGGATACCACCAGACGAGTCCATTGACATTCGAAGGTTCGCAGACCAGCCGGGCATCTATTTCGAAGAACTCGGTAGTCTACACATTTACAGGAGTACTTGGAAATTAGTCATTCACTTAGATGTAACACCGTTATCTATTCGCAATGCAAAAATACAAACTGCGCTTATCGAGACGACGAAACAATGTACGACCACAGCTAACTACAGATTAAACAAATTTTGTACACAATTCTACAATATAACACGCAAGGAATTCGAACAAATTTCCGTAAACCTCGATTATATACATCAAATAATAGGAACGGCGACACGAAGACGCCGAGGTCTAATTGATGGAATCGGACATTTAGGGAAAGTATTATTTGGTACAATGGACGCAAACGACAGACGAACAATAAATAGACAGATAGCAATACTTGAAAACGAAGGTAGTATACTAAGAACATCATTGTTAGAACAAATGCAAGTAAATAGAAACATTAAATTGTATAACGAATTTATCTGGAACATAAATCATAACGAACGAACACTGTTGAACGCGACAAACGCACTTAAACAGTTACTGGAAACGGAGACAAACAACGAAAACCTCCAAGCCGCAATAGACGAACAGGCTATAATTTTCGAAAGTATAGTCAAGGATCTAGCCGAAGACGTGAAAAACCTTTTAGAATACACAAAAGATATCAGGAAAGGAATTCTGAATCCAATAATCCTTCCTCCCAAACAGATTATAGAATACCTAAATTCAGCCTTACCTCACCTACCAAAGGGTCTAAATTTCCCGTTCCCACTCACGGTCGAAAAAATCCACTCCTTATACGAATTAATCAATTTAGCAGCCTACAGTACTTCCCAGTCTATCACTACAATTATCGAAATGCCACTACTCAATGCCAAACAATATAAGGTAAATAAGGTATATCCAGTACCCACAAAAGTAAACGGATCACTCTACGCATATTTAGATACCACCTATACATGTTAGACAACGACTATATATGTAAGTTACACCATCCTGTTTTTAAGGCATTACCAAAAGGTCCATGTGAAGTACAGATCTTTACGAAACTAGTACAGCAACCTAACAACTGTAACCTTAGATTTCTAAACCTCAACCAAACCATTTTGATCGAATTAAATCAACCCGGGACGTGGATCTATGTTACACCAATACCAGTACAATTAGTGATATCTTGCGATCAGTACCCTACTCAGAACACATTAATACAAGATTCTGGACTAATAGTGATTAGAGAAAAATGTACAATTTCTACAACCGAATTTACGATAGAAACAAGTAAGAATTATAAGTCGGAAAAGTACTTGAGTTATTTACCTATGCATAACTTAACCGTACCAAACTTAGTAAAGACCATTAATGTAACACATCTAAAATACATGGAACAATGTAAGCTACGGAAAATAATTAAGAATCCAGAGGAATTACATACGATAAGTAGAAGCTTGATAGAATTAAGGACCGACCTAGATTCTAAAAACAATGTAATACCCGTAGAATATCATTACAGCCTTATCTCATCCTTTTCCATAAGCGGAATAACGATACTCGTCGCAATTGTAATTGTTTACTACAAGTATGCTTCACGGTTGAAATGTAAGCGAAGAAATCAGCAAAATTATAGCCAACCAATCGAAATGACAGGACAAACCACAAGTAAACCAAAAGCGAACCATGTAATCATATAAAACCATATAATATTTATGTATACGTTATTATTATATAAGTATAATATAAGCCTATATTATTGTATAGTATTACATAAGTATACGTTACTATTGTTTATAGGCTATTTAAAAATTGTAAGAGCACTCTCTCCAAGGGGTTAGGAATGTGGTGTCCGGAAGTTGCGAAAGAGCATTTCGTCAAGGCAACAACCTTCGAAAGGTTGCCTCAGCGAATTGCTACGGCGAGGCAATCGACCTGCTAATTCCTCGTCAGCAAGACGCACAATATAAAAACTCCGGACACCGCCCCGCGGAGGCAGAAAGAAACGAGTATTCGGGTCAAGTTATTGTTACAATTTGTAATCGTGCTTTAATTGCAATAAAGAAGTAACTGAAGATATATACTTAGCAAGAAAGGTTCCCAGTACCCGTCCGAGGCACAACACAGGCGAGAGCGGCCATACATCCGACACCGTATACGTGCCAAATATTGGGTTGGCAAGAAAGTAATTTCGGTATTTTTAGATGAAATAAAATCCAATTTTTTTATCAAAGCAATGAACTTTAATCAATAAAATATTTTCCATTTTGTTGTATGATCTTTTGCCATCTTTCTGGTAGTTTCATAATTCCGCGCTCATAAAACTTCTGATCCTTTTCGGTGAAAAACTGATCCAAGTGCGATTTCAGATCATCATCATAAGTGAATGTTTTACCATTCAAAGAGTTTTGTAAACTTCGGAATAAATGATAATCTGATGGTGCAATGTCAGGGCTATATGGTGGATGTGACATCACTTCCCAACCAAGCTCCAATAACTTTTCACGTGTTACCAAAGATGTGTGTGGCCTAGCGTTATCATGGTGGAACACGATTCCTTTGCGATTTGCCAATTCTGGCCGTTTTTCTTTGATTGCTATGTCCAGTTTTGTTACTTGTCGACAATAAACATCTGAATTGATGGTTTGGTTCCTTGGGAGCAGCTCAAAATACACAATACCTTTGTAATCCCACCAAATTGACAACATGATCTTCTTTTGGTGCAATTCAGCTTTCGGTGTGGTTTGGGCTGGTTCATCACGCTTGGACCATGATCGTTTTCGAGTTGTGTTATTGTAAACAACCCATTTCTCATCACCGGTGATGATTCGCTTGAGAAAAGGGTCGATTTCATTTCGTTTGAGATGCATATCGCATATGTTGATGCGTTGCATTAAGTGAATTTCTTTCAACTCGTGTGGAACCCAAATATCGAGCTTCTTAACGATTCCGAGACTTTTTAAACGATATTCTATGGTTGTATGCGAGACATTTAACCTGTCTGCAATCTCTCGAACAGTTATATGACGATCCGATTCAATAATGGCTTTCATTCGGTCATCATCAACTCCAGATGATCGACCAGAACGTTGGTCGTCTTTAAGTGAGAAATTTCCAGAACGGAATTTTTTAAACCAATTCTGGCACGTGCGTTCTGTTAAGCAATCTACACCGTAAACTTCGCATATATCTTTGTGAGCCTCGGCAGCTTTTTTACCTCTACGGAAATAAAAAAGCAATATATGCCTATAATGTTCGTTTCTGCACTCCATGTTCAAATTGACACAGAACTAACAATTTTAATCAAAATTACGTGTAATTTGCTTCAAAAGTAACCTAAAAGATGCAGTTATGAAATGTCAGAAAGAAAACAAACGCAACGTTAACAGAAGCCAATCAAACAAAACATAACGCCATTAGTTAGTGAAAACCGAAATTACTTTCTTGCCAACCCAATAATTGTGAGTTCGTCGATCAGTTCGTCGATTTCGAAGGATTTTAGTGCATCTACTGTCGCCGTGAAATATTGCCAGTGTGGAAACGTACGTTTGACCGTACAGTGAAAAGTGAAAGAAAAATTCGGGATGTTCTTCTTTTAGAAAGTTGTGATTTAAATTTTATTGTGCTGCAATACAAGTGATATTGCAATTGCTATTAGTGCATCTGTGTGAAAAAGACGTGATTTATTTATCGATTTGAAAGTGAAAGTGAAAAGTCCAGATCGTTGATCGCGTATCCGTCAGGATACGTCGTATATCTGCTATCTACCACCACCTGTGCAGTTCGTTGACTTGGCTGTGCGCCCCTTGGATTGCGGTACTGTCGTATACCTGAAGACACCTGTGCAGTTCGTCACCGACTGACCCATTGACACACATTTCGAAGCAGCAAATGGATTTACGGCTGAATAAGTAAGTTTTTAAAACAATCAGTTTCTGCCTCTTTTCTCGTTCGGGTAAAGTTGCCGTAAGTCGGGTAAGGATGATCCGGGTCTTCATCGATTTCAATGAGCTTGAAATAATGTTACAAAACTCGACGTTTTAAATATCCTTTTCCTTTGAAATGGTTGACGGTCGGCTTTAGTTTCGAATACATTAGCAGGCCGTGTCCGCTATCATGAACACCCATAATGAATTTACAAGTAAAGTTTCTCGCGATAATCTCGTAAACTAAAGCCTACAACGACAAATTCTAAACAGAAATGTTGTTCACAATAATGGTCTTGACCACATATCCAAAGCTCATTGAAATCGGGTAGAAGCTAGTAGTACGTCGATCCCATGGATTTACAAGTGTCACGTCCGGTGGTTCAGCCATCATTAATAATGACATATAATCAATTATGTATTACATATACTCTTGAATTTCTTTTTATGTTTAATCTAATAATGTTGTACGAGAAACTAATATTCAATACTATTGTTAAAAATCAAATCGAACTATCGTATAATATGCCACATTGCGTGCGATAGAATTAAGAAATTCATACTTCATTTGAATCGTCTTGAGCGAAAGAACTGCGTAGCGAAATTATTTCATTAAATGACCAGATCACTTCCAAAAATAAATCATGATCTAAAATCCGCTGAAGACTGTCCATCGAGAATCGATGAGTAATAATTGTTCGTCGCCCCACGAGTAACGTAAATGAAATTCGACCTGGCCAGGGGAGTTACAGATAAGAAAGCAGCTAAGAAGAAACTGACCTAGGAGATGCGCTGGGTAATATGATCTAGCTATGACGATTATGACGACAATAATCACCTGACAAAATTGACGAGACAAAGGACTGATCAGTCTATAAAAGGGACGACTCCTCATGAGGAGCGCACTTTAGCACACTCTCTTTACAATAAAAGTACAATCAACAATCAATATTTTCAATCAACATATAAAAGTATTAAGTAAAATCTCGGTCAGTTTTAGTCTGTCTAAAAAAAATATCAAATGAAAATTTTTTATCAACTACAAAAGTATTAAGTGAAAGTTTTCTAAGTTAAGTTAACAACGGAACCAAGCATCGTGCAGGAAGATACCACCACTGTAGTCAAGAAAGAAGACTATTTAGCGGTAATTACTAACAATTTATAATAAGATTTTATAAAATATTATGTATCCGAAATTTGACGCTTAAAATATAGTTCTGTTTATTTTTATTCAAACAAATCAAAACTTCAAATCATTTTTAAAGAGTATACCCATCTTCGATCTCTTCGTACCAGTTCCACAATCAAAGTCACTTAGAATATTAAGAAATCCTCAATTACCCGAACCGAAGCCGGTGAATGCAGGTAGGTTCAAAACTGCGTTATATCTCAATTATAATCATTTCAATCTATTCAAATAAAATTTCAATTTTAACTTTTCAAATCTATAATACGTCCACCTTAGAACGTAACACAAGTAAAGTTTCTCGCGATAATCTCGTAAACTAAAGCCTATAGCTACAAATTCTAAAGAGAAATGTTGTTCAGAATAATGATCTTGACCACATATCCAAAGTTCATTGAAATCGGAAAGCATTCACATAATCGAGAAACTCTTGTTCGTTGCGATGTCACGGCGTACCGCCAACGCTCTGATGCGAGCGCGGCGCGGCGCGGCGGCCCAGGGACCGCTCTGATTGGTCCGTGTTTTTCGTTAATAACTGCTAAACAAAGCCGCGGTTGATAACTCTGAACAGCTCAATATCTCCGTTACTTTTCGTTGTACAAAAAAACTTCGTAGGACAAAGTTACACTGTTTGAAGGGCCACATATAACGGTCTAAGGGAAAAAAAATTTCAAGATCATTTTTATGAGATTTCAAGGTTATCGATGTTTTTTTAAATGGAATGAGGTATTTTTTAATACATCAATCGATGCAGCTGGACATTCTTTATAAAAAAGTACTAACCTATGTATGTCGAAAAGTTAGTAGTTCAGGAGATATTTCAATTTAAATAACTCCAAAATACCAATAACTGTCGTACTAAGGCGTTACACAAGTAAGTAAACACTAACGCCTTAGTACGACAGTAATGGTATTTTGGAGTTATTTAAATTGAAATATCTCCTGAACTACTAACTTTTCGACATACATAGGTTAGTACTTTTTTATAAAGAATGTCCAGCTGCATCGATTGATGTATTAAAAAATACCTCATTCCGTTTAAAAAAACATCGATAACCTTGAAATCTCATAAAAATGATCTTGACATTTTTTTTCCCTTAGACCGTTATATGTGGCCCTTCAAACAGTGTAACTTTGTCCTGCGAAGTTTTTTTGTACAACGAAAAGTAACGGAGATATTGAGCTGTTCAGAGTTATGTGGGCCACCCTGTATATATTTATTATTAAAACAAATTCCTATAAATATCCCAACATTTCCTAAAAACGAACATGAGTGAGTTTTAAGATATTTATGCATTTTAGTTTTTCATATAAGAAAACATAGAAAACCTATATGTTTAATATAGATACTTGATTTATAACAAAAAGATAATTAAAATTTGTTTTTTAAATGTAAAGAAGAAAATTCTAGATTAGTTATTACATTCATATTGTTATTATATGAATCGTTTTCGTATTTACTGATGATTGTATTTCCGTCAGCAATGAATAATTTATGCTCGTTTCCCATTTAAGTCAGCCGTAATGCCGTTCACTTTTTCGCGAAATAAACACCAACACCAAACGAGCTCACGCGTTCAATCACAGATATTTTAAATACCTAACTCCTGTCGATTACTTCGGCTCAGTTATGCCGTCAAACTGGCTTGGATTCTTTCGTGTTTTTGTAGTATTTCATGCACTGGCAATTATGTTGAACGTCCTTAACTGACTGAAGTCAATTTTGCGGAACTTTCCAATATTTCCATACGTTTATATAAAACCTTGAAAAAAATCAATTACCTGGTGCCATTTGACAGTAGGAACCTGCAAAAGAAAAAAAAACAATAAAACTGTAATTCAAAATGATCTACGACATTTTTAAACTTATTGGTAGAAAATATTCGATCAAACCTCTTACGAATATGATTGTTGAAATAATTGTTGGAGTTTTTGTTGAAAATGATGGAAGAGCTAACGATATTGCAAAAAATTATAATCAAATGATCGAAATGTGGAAAATTAATTTCAAGGCCAAAAAGTCAACAGTTTTTTTTACTGACCCTTATTCTATTCTGGACGAGGCTTCTGATTCATAAACTTGTCTTGAAAGGTCGATTTATGTTATACTCGGCCTCTATGCTTGACCTCGAGTTGCGATAGAATACTAGACCCGAACAATAACATTCGTAAATGTTTGTCCACCAGGCAGTTGTGTTCCAGTAATCGACCTTTCAATGACCTTGGAAATGGAGAACAAGCTTAACGTCGGAGACAAGTTTATGAATCAGAAGCCTTGTCCAATCTCGATGCCAGTATTTACTGTCATCTTTTATTTATCACCAAACAGTGATTTGACCTCTGAATGGCCCCTAGCAGTCATTTTAATCTAGGACATATGTACATATTTGAACGTAAAACGAGCTCTTTCAGAATGCGTAGTCAAAAGTAGGGGTTCCCATTTATAAAATACGTACTGACCTCCAAATAACCTTTAAAATGGATCCGAAGGACAATTACAAGATCATGGACATATGACCTCCATTAATCCCTGCAACTTTTATTCTAAACATTTTTCCGAATATGCTTATCTAGGAAGTTAACACATCTGGACGGGTGGTCTTGGACACTCTGTATAATATAAATAAAATCGCTTTGATAATGAAAAAACTTTACCATAATTATTCAAGACAACAATTGACTTTTGGGCGAAGGTTCCTTTTGCATTTCTTATCCTCGTGATGAATAAAATACGTTGTAATAAAAAAATGATTGACCATGCGACCTTGACATTTAAGATCAAAGTTGATTTTGCGGCAACTTTTTTACATCAATTTCAACGTTGTCGCAACAGATAATTTTTATACACCCTGTACATTTGCAAATACATGTATGGGCTAGCTTTAATGATAGACGTTTGAATTGTTTGATCCAGTACTTTTTGCCAATGGAACAGTAGTCATGTTCTGTGAAACATGTGTGCACAAACATCGCGAACAATTGTTTCCGCAGGTTGCAACCTCGGCTAACAAATACGGTCACGATTGGTTACAGAAAAAGAATGGAAACACGAGTGCAGCTGTGACATCGATACGAGCTAAAAAGGAGTAAAGCAGGATTCATGAATAAGCAACTGGAACTATGAATAGTAAGTTTCACTTTGTGAAGTTTAACAGAAAGAGAGTTGTTGAAACGTTCTTGGAAACCAATATTTATTATGAACTATTGTGTAAATGAGTTTAATAAACATATATTTTCTAAAAATTGATTCTCAACTGCGAAACAAATCTTTTTATCAACCAATCTTGTTCCTTTCATATCCTGAACAAAATTGCTAGATCAAGACTTGTATGCACACTATTTACAAAACAGCGTTAAGCAATAACTGTAGCAGTTTACACAGTTTCAGTATTACAGAAATTTGGATATTGTAATACTTATATCAACGGTGTTACTCCCGTTTAATAAATTACAAATGCTTTTTAATTGCAATACTTTCTTCTTACCATCAACTTATTTTTTTATCCACAAAAGACAATTTTCGAATGGTGAAAATCAGAATCAATTTTGAATGAATATATCTTTATGCATAGTTCTTTTTCATTATTTCCTGTTACTTTGCCTGCCGATAGTCAAAATTCAAAGTGCAGTACATCCATCCGCCGATCCATCCACCATCCTGTTACTTTGCCTGTCGATAGTCAAAATTCAAAGTGCAGCACATCCATCCGCCGATTATTTAATTAAATTCATTTATTGCAATGTAGAATAAAAAGGTACGAGTTAAAAACAAAAGATATCGATCCATTCATGAAATAACACAAATATATAAAGCTATATGTAGCCTTTCTGCTGCTAAAGATTTACCGCGTTGATTAATATGAATAATTTCTGTGCGAAAAAAGAAGGGAGAATTCCCAAGACTTTTGTGTCCCCAGTCTACCTTCCCCTTCCACAACGCTATTCCCCACGCTTTCGCCGCGGCCCGGTCACGTGACGCGTTGACATCACAGGGAGAGGTTAACTTTTTTCTGAACCCGTAAAGATTAAGAGGATCGGCACTAAACCGATCCTGATTTTCATCCAAAGAAAAATAAACAATCGTGCAAATTGATTAAACCTTTCATTAGAAATAACGGATTTTGTTCTTCACGAAATGCAGACAATTAATTAAAGCGTCAACGTGCTAACTGCTAACTTAACAAGAAGAAAAATTAGATAAAAGCAATTTATACAGGGTGTTTCGTCTAAAACAGCACACCTAAATATCTCTTCAGGTTATAGTGATGCAAAAAATATTTGTTACGTAATGTGCATGGTGTCAATGGACCAAATATCTAACACGAATATTTTCTTCCGAAGGTCATTTTCTTCCGAGTTATCAAGGTCATCGATGTTTTTTGATACATAACTACATTTCTATTTTATTGCACCGTGTAACTGATCGAAAAATACATTCAGATATTTATAATAACATGACCTTGAAATGACCTTGATCTTCGAAAATTAAAGTTTTACCTTCAGATTGAGCTGAAGGTCATGTTATTATACATATCTGAATGTATTTTTCGATCAGTTACCCGATGCAATAAAATAAAAATGTAGTTATGTATCAAAAAACATCGATGACCTTGATAACTCCGAAAAAAATGACCTTCGGAAAAAAATATTCGAGGGAAATACAGTAGCGGACAAATGTTTAAGACCGCTGTAAAGAAGACGATAACTTTTTTAATATTATACTGTACGATTTGAACTATTTTGGGAAGCTAGAGCAATTAGTTTACTAAAGGATGTGAAAAGAAATTTTTTCAAAAATTGCAATTGATCGGAATTGTAGAAAAAATACTAAAAGTTAATTTTTTAACTTTTTTATGTGGGCCTATATTGAAAATTTAAAACATACGTTTTTTAGATCTGTGTCAATTAAACATATTCTGATTTTCGGCAATAAATCGTGAAAATCTACAATTTTTACCATCTTTAAACGTTCGTAGCTCATTGCAACGTCGACCGATTTTGACGAAATTTTCAGAATATGTTTAATTTCCACGGATCTACAAAACGTATGTTTTAAATTTTCAATATAGGCCCACATAAAAAAGTTAAAAAATGAACTTTTAGTATTTTTTTCTACAATTCCGATCAATTGCAATTTTTGAAAAAATTTCTTTTCATATCCTTTAGTAAACTAATTGCTCTAGCTTCCCAAAATAGTTCAAATCGTATAGTACAATATTAAAAAAGTTATTGTCTTCTTTAGAGCGGTCTTAAACTTTTGTCCGCTACAGTATTTGGTCCATTTACACCATGCATATTACGTAAAAAATATCTTTTGCGTCACAATAGCCTAAAGAGATATTTAGGTGTCCTGTTTTAGACGAAACACCCTGTATAATAAAACGAAAAATCAGCAGTCAAAATTTATGATAACGTTCCTTTTATTTTCTTGATAATTAGTTAAAAAAATTATTTTTGGTTCTGGACAGATGATTCCGTTACATAAAAATGAGCGATTGGATAAACATTACGTTAATAAGCGTCAATTAGTTGCATTAGTTTGGACAATTTATTATGATCGTAAATGGTTCAGAATGATAATGTATCCGAATAATTGTTTAACTAGATAAGCAATTGCGTGAAACACTTATAGATTATTTTTTCTTTTTATTATTTGCTATTTGAACAAAACTAAATACTGAGATGTTCAAATGATCGTATTAGGTACACCGATTCGGATAAAATGTTAATGATTTCCTTAATATTAATGTTCAAGTCAAAGGAGTTACCTCTTAACAAAAGCTTCAACTTCATTTAAACTTTTAAACAGTTGCCACCATTTGCGATGAATGTAATTTAAAATGTCTTTGTAATGGTCTTGGAAGCTTAGATAACATGACCTTGAGAAAAATGTTTGCTTCCCATATCTGTCATGTTGCATCAAATAAAGTTTTCCTTTACAATTTGTTATTCTTTTGATAAAAGCAAATGCTATATTTGAAACGATCAAGTTAAACACTTAAATTTTTGTTTATAAAAATGTTGTGGTTCTTACCTTCGAAAGGTCAGGTTGTTATTTCACCATGCTAATGACACGAAACAGTTTTTAAAAATGCCACTATGTATGC
Source organism: Lasioglossum pauxillum (assembly GCA_933228785.1). Classification (NCBI taxonomy): domain Eukaryota; kingdom Metazoa; phylum Arthropoda; class Insecta; order Hymenoptera; family Halictidae; genus Lasioglossum; species Lasioglossum pauxillum. The sequence continues at coordinate 24,949,946 of OW121703.1, read as the reverse complement.
AGGCTTGTTATACAATTCCAAAGTTACGAGTTTAATTACTCCAACTTCCATTTTGTTATGTAGATATCCGATATTACTTTTCGATAGAGTATACACTTATTTTGTGAACGAAAAGATAATCATGATGATACAGTCGCCGATCAGCTGTGGCGTCATTTTCGTTGCTTATAAGTAGACTGCGGATCTTTATGCGAAATAAAATTTGTCTTCATTAATTATAAGACACAGAATCCATATAAAACAACTTTCTTTCTATTTTCAACAATTTTTATAAATCGAGAATAACATATGGGCGTTGTTAAATTGTCTTAATGTTTTTACTCTTTTCAATTATATCCACCGATTTTTGTCATAAATGCATAAAACCCGTAGTCCACTCATAAGAAATTCGAGTCATTGTAATAGTTCAAGCAAATGAAGGAATGAAGAAAAAATTGAAAATTCTGAGGAAGAAAAAATCTTCGACGTGGGTGGCACGTGTTTTCCAAACTCTGGGGCAGAAAGGTTCCGACGTGCGTGGCACATGATTGCAGGGCAACGGGTCAATGCACAGTGTATATTGCAGACAACGCGTGCGATATATGTCAATGGCGTCGACCCCCACGAGATTGATTCGTTTTTAATGAATGAGTTTCACGTTGCGATTCGAAAGTAGTGGGGATGGCCGGTCGCAGGAGGGCACGGGGCTAGGAACAGAAAGCAAGCAGGCAGGCGGACCAACGGAGAGCCCTAACACAACACACACAGAGATCAAGACAGAGACAGAGAGACAAAATCAGAGACAGTTAGGTTAGGTAAGGTAAGGTAAGGTAACTCACCGAAGAGTGCCAGAAGGTAGACGAGGGAGACGGTGAGCGCCGTGACCGGCCTTTCCGGACAGACCATCTTTCGCTCGTTCCTCTCTGACGACCTTCCTCGTGTCTACTACTCTGGACTCTTCGTGTTTTACGTCGCTCCGTGCCGCGTCCTCTTCTGCTTCTGCGAGTAAATACGAGTAATTAGACGGGGCAGGCCTGCGCTATCGGACCCCGCTACCATCTGTACCACCCCTCCCATTCCACCCATGTCGATTCTCCACTTTGCCCCTTCCCCTTCCCATTCACGGCTGCCTGCTATGATAACACCCAGGGACGATGTACTTGCTGCTGTCCCCCCACCATCAAACCTGCCCCCCTCCCCCCGAACAGTTGGAGGGGAATTACCCATAGGATCTTGATCTCTCCGACTATACGTCGTGTCGGTTCGTTCTAAAACGAGACGTGCTCGCCACGGTGTCTGGTTCTCTGCCTTTTTTCCTCTGGTTCTTGCCGCATTCTTCAAGAGACAACCTGCTAGAGACGTCCACTCGAGCCGGTATAGCGTATATCGCAGTGACACCTTCAGGAGACCCCCCGATCGGCGAATCCACTTCCGCCCCATGATGGATTTTTCTCTTTTTCTCATCGAAGGATTCTTCAAGGTGCATCGCCGCCCAGCTCGTTAGCGGCGTAGCATGTGGGGCGCGTTTCTACCGTCGTAGTTTTCAAGGATAGGTCTTATTTAATCGTTACTTTGATCCTCTAATTGGGATAACTTTATTAACTTCTGCGGCGAAGTGGGTATAGAGTGGATAAATCAAGTGACTCGCGTCTCCGCTGCCACAGAATAAGTTGTGACGTCGCACAGTAGGGTAATTGCCCGATTTCAGCGGCCATAGCAAGTTCAAAATTCGCTCAATATTGAAACTGCTGTAACTTTGCAAAAATTTATCCAAAATTTTATGGAAAAACAACCATTTTAAAGCTTGAGATTTCTACTTGTTGCACTGTATACCGTTTTTGCTGAAACGGATGTTTAGAGTGCAAAATTTGTCCATAAAGAGGAGCGTATTAGATTGTCGAGTTTGTAGCTATTCTTCAATCAAGTACTGCGGATTACAATCAATATTTTAACGTTATTCGTCTATTTTATGTACGCTATCGAAAAGACTAATCATTTACAATTAAAATATCGTTTTAAAATAGTTATTACAAAGAATAATCTCCGTTATTTATAATGGTATGGAAAAATGTTATGAACAACATTTGCACGGTACAGAGGTGGACATTTAGGGTGGACCTTATTTTTCGACTTTCGAATTTTTTTCGGGACACCCCCTAGAATTGTGACACTTGACGCAAAAATAATGTGTGCAAAATTTGAAATCGATCGGATAACGGGAAGTGCTACCGCATCGACTTTGAAAATTTTTTAATATTGTAACTCGATTTCCTCCATTGTAGTATATCATTAGTATATATTTTTATATATCGTTGAATTTGTCTTTTTACGCACTATAATAATATAGAAACAAAATGTAGCATTAATGTAAAAAAAAAATTCGTGACCTTGAAATCTCAAAAATTGACTTTCCAAAAAAATTTTTTTTTTGCATTATTTTTAATTTAATAAACAATAGAACGTTTGTCTAAGACATTTTTTTATATTTTTATAAATAGCGAAAATATTTAGACATTCCCATTTATACGTCCTTCTATCGTATAGAATTGAATTGATCCTCAATTCGCATCCAACGAACTAAATTGCGCCCAGAAATTGTAAAAAAATTACGTGAGTCATTTAATGACTACGAGCTCAATGCAGTTACAGTGCACTGGGACGGAAAACTATTACCATCTTTACAAGACACAGGCAAAATAGTGAGATTAGCAGCATTAATTACTTTCAGAGGTGTGGAGAGGTTATTGGGAATTCCAATAATTTCATCTAACAGTGGAGCCGATCAAGCTTCTGCGGTTTACGATTTATTAGAAGAATGGGGATTATCCGAGAAAGTACAAGCACTTTGCTTCGATACCACATCCATAAATACTGGACGATACCGAGGAGCCTGTGTTCTCCTCGAACAACAATTGTAAAGGGACATTTTATATTTGCCTTGCAGACACCATATACAGGGTGTCCCAGTTTTTTCCGGCCAAACTTTGCCAGTGTGTTCTACACGCAAAAGTAAGAAAAATATGTTATGTGAACATATGCTCTTAAATGTTTTATTAAGGAGTTATAACTAATAATACAAAATGATAATGAACTGGCATTTCGTCGACACAGCGTACGAACGTATTATGAATATCTCTGTTTGTATTTACATAAAGTCTTATGTTTACTTGCTGAAGTAGTTGATATCGACATTTTTTATTAACGTTTTATTAACGAGTTAACATTTCAAAATGACGTCCGTTATTACGAATACAGGATTGGCATCTAACAAAAATTGACCCTATTGTATTACTAATTTCTTAGTAATTTCAACATTTTGTATTATTAGTTATAACTCCTTAATAAAACATTTAAGAGCATATGTTCATATAACATATTTTTCTTACTTTTGCGTGTAGAACACACTGGCAAAGTTTGGCCGGAAAAAACTGGGACACCCTGTATATGAAATCATTTTACATAGTATATTTCACGAAAAAGTGTTAAAATCTTCAGGTCCAAATGTTTAACTCTTTAAAAAATTTCAGGATGCTTGGAGAACAATAAACAAATTGAATTTCGTACCCGGAATCGAAACCGAATATGTCAGCGAAACTATTACAGATAATGTGCATCAAGAAATCCTTAAATTTTCTATCGATGTATTACAAAAATAACAGCAGCCAAGAGAAGATTACAAAGAATTTTTGGAGTTAATAATTATTTTCCTGGGTGGGACTCCACCAAGAAATATAAGATTTCGGGCCCCAGGAGCTTTCCACCATGCTCGTTGGATGGCGAAAGCTTTATATTGTTTAAAAATATATTTATTTAAAAATCAGTTTGTATTAAGCGCCGACGAAGAAAATGGAATTCGCGTCATTTGCGTCTTTCTCGCTAATATTTACATAAAAGCGTGGATTCGAGCTCCAATGGCAGCGGAAGCACCACGTCAAGATTTGGAATTTTTACAGAAACTGTATGTATACCGTTCTACTGACGAAAAAATAAGTTCTATAGCATTAAAAAAATTTTGTAACCATTTATGGTATTTATCAACAGAAGCGGTAGCCTTAGAATTTTTTGATAAAACCATGGAGAAGAATACAAAATTACGAATGGTGGAGGCACTTACCACTGAAGTCGACGAATCTGATAACATTGAAACCGACGAATCATGTAAGAAATATGAAATAACTCGTGAAGACTTAAACAACTATGCTGGTAAAGAAATTGAACATTTTATTTCCCACAAAACACTACGATTTTTTGAAAGATTTTCAATTCCTATATAATTTTTTAATAAAGATCCCGATTCATGGGAAGATGACGAGGATTTCAAATTTGGACTAAACATTGTACAAAACTTAAAAGTTGTTAATGACACTTCTGAGCGCGGTATTAAGCTTATTCAAGACTATAATCAGTTATTATCAAAAAATGAAGAGGAGAAAAAATATATTTTACAAATTATTTCCGAAGTATCAGATGTATCAAAAAACTCATTACGAGATAAATAAATTATTTCAACGAAATTTTCTAAAATAATTTTAGTTTTTTGTATAATGTACTGTATTATATGTATAATGTATATTGTATATATATATCAATAATGTATTATGTATAAGCATATGTATAATGTCTAAATATTTTCGCTATTTATAAAAATATAAAAAAATTTCATAGACAAACGTTGTATTGTTTATTAAATTAAATATAATGCAAAAAAAAATTTTTTTGGAAAGTCAATTTTTGAGATTTCAAGGTCACGAATTTTTTTTTTAAATTAATGCTACATTTTGTTTCTACATTATTATAGTGCGTAAAAAGACAAATTCAACGATATATAAAAATATATACTAATGATATACTACAATGGAGGAAATCGAGTTACAATATTAAAAAATTTTCAAAGTCGACGCGGTAGCACTTCCCGTTATCCGATCGATTTCAAATTTTGCACACATTATTTTTGCGTCAAGTGTCACAATTCTAGGGGGTGTCCCGAAAAAAATTCGACAAAATAATTTTCACCAAGTATAACTAAGGTCCACCCTAGTGGACATGTTGTGACACAAACATTTTCTGCGTGGGTATCATACTATCAAGGCGTAGACCTTGATTTGTTTAAACAGAATTTCTTGTTTTTATAGAATAGATCGATAGAGTATCAAATTCTGAGTGCAAAAGTGTTGACCTTCGTATGTCCTAAACCTAATAGTTAACGAGATATTATCGAAAGAAGAAAGAAAATTATTTCGAGAACATCTCGTTAACTATTAGATTTAAGACATTTTTACTGAGAATTCGATAGTCTATCGATTCATGATACAAAAAGTAAATATTTCTATTAAAAAAATCAAGGTGACCTTGAAATCTCCTCAATTTCTCCACCCACGCAGAAAATGTTTGTGTCACAACATGTCCACCTCTGAACCGTGCAAATATTGTTCATAACATTTTTCCGTACTATTATAAATAACGGAGATTATTTTTTGTAATGACTATTTTAAAAAGATATTTTAATTGTAAATGATTATACTTTTTGATAGTGTACATAAAATAGACGATTAAAGTTAAAATATTGATTATAATCCGCAGTACTTGATTGCAAAATAGCTAAAAACTTCAACTACAATCTGATACGCTCCTCTTTATGGACAAATTTTGCATTTAAAACATCCGTTTTAATTAAAACGGCATACAGTACAAAAAGTAGTTATCTCGAGCTTCAAAATGGTTGTTTTTTCATCAAATTTGGATAAATTTTTGCAAAGTTACAGCAGTTTCAATATTGAGCGAATTTTGAACTAGCTGTGGCCGCTGAAATCGGGCAAATACCCCACTGTGCGCCGTGGTAAAATGTCAAAGATAAAGGTTCGACGGAGAATCTCGGTGTAACGGTTCTTTCGCTTGGTAAACAAACATTATTATAATATAAATAATACGTAGTAACTTTGAAAACATCGCACGGAGCTCAAACGCATATTGACGCACACTGAGCTCCTTCGGTGCGAAGCGGGTCAGTGGAGTGGGGATGAGTCAGAGTGGGAGCACGTAGTAGAGTGGGGACGCTGAACGCGAAGACGTACTACGTCACGCGGCGGGAGGGGGGGGGGGTGGAAAGGTACAAATTACACTGCCCAACACCAAATTTGTTCCACAACTACTGTTGGGTGGTTCTTATAGAGTTTTTCGCGCTGATTCCGAATCTGTTCTTAATTTTTTCCCTATACGCACAGTTTTTGAAAAACATGACTTTGAAAAAAAACATATTTTTCAACTTTAAACAAATATTGTGATGTTATTATAAAAGATATTGAATTGTTCTTTATAGCAAAAGATTCTGTAGACTTTCTCGAACATAGCAATATCCAATATTAATACATTATGATTGTTTAAACATGTTTTGCACCAGTTCCTGAGGATATTTTTGAATTTATCTCAAAAGTAAGGGTCTTGCGGAAAATCGAACTACAGTAATTTTTCGATCGGAGTCCCAACACCCGTGTGTTGAACGGACTTGGGTAGCGTAGAGAGGCTATTTTTTTATGACTCCGTCGACCGCGCCGAGACTTCAAACGACGAGCCGAACATAGAGAAGGACAGAATGAAATAGGATCGTGTGGCCGAAGCGTGTCGCTGTCGCCGGCACAGTTTAAAGGCCCGTGCGTCATCACAATGAAACACCAAAATCTTAGCTTCTTTATTTTCTATGATATCATTATGGAACTTTCACCAACATATTCGTGGCATTTTTCTAATGCAAAATGATACCAAATACGATACAATTGGGCCAATATTTAGTAGTTTAATCGACGATGAAAGTTTCGAACGCAACGAAGAACAGCGACAACGCGGGCCTTTGAACTGTGCCGGCGACGGCTACTGTTCGCGTCTCTTTCTCTTCAATACGCTCTTCTTCGTTGCATTCGAAACTTTAATCTTCGATTAAACCACTAAATATTGGCCTAATTATATCGTTCTTGGTACCAGTTTAATCAGCGAAATGCCAGGAATAAGCTAGTTAAAGTCCCATAAACCGATCATTAAAATTAAGAAGTTTGAGACTTCGATTCAGTCGAGTCAATGTGTGGTGTTCACACCGATATACCCGAGCCGAGATCAAACATCGCCGCCCTACGGCGCGGCGCAGCGTTGGCCGGCAGTGGAGTGAGTAGGCACTGGACTATGGTTAGATAGGCGACCCAGGACTCCGATTGAAAAATTACTGTATACCACGCGATTTTTTGACCCTTATTTTTTGAGATCTATTCAAAAATATCCTCAAAAAATGGTACAAAAGTGGTGTCTCTCCATCTTTAATCATTGTTTAAACATGTTTAAACAGTCATAATGTATTAATATTGGGTATCGCTGTATTCGGGAAAAAGTCTACAGAATCTTTTGCTATAAAAAACAATTAAATATCTTTTATAATAACATCACAATATTTGTTTAAAGTTGAAAAATATGTTTTTTTTCAAAGTCATGTTTCTCAAAAACTGTGCGTATAGGAAAAAAATGAAAAACAAATTCGGAATCAAAGCAAAAAACTCTATAAGGAGGACCCAACAGTAATTAGAGAACATAAAATAAGTTGAAATTTGTTGGACAGTGTTATTAATAATTTATATCTCCTAAACGCATAGGCTTTTGTAAAAAAAATTTTTTAAAATATTGCATTGTCATCCAATTCTGAGCTATGTTTGAAATTTCAAGTCTCTAGCTCATCGGGAAGGCAGTTTAAAATCAATTGCAAAATTTGTACGGAGCAAACAGACAGACAGACAGACAAGAAAGCGAGCTAATAAAAACGTGGTAAAAATTGTTAAAGTTAATACAAACAAGACGTAGAGGTAGACTACACTTTTTTAAAAAATGGAAGTATGTTAAAACTCATAAAGAATACAGTGGGGTCACCTTGACTCGCAGTAAAATTTCCATGGTCTACACATATTTCGAGCGAAAATGATGCATACAATTTTTAGGTCATGATAAATGATAACCCTCTTGCTATACGCGAGTTTATCGCTTCGCCACGCCACGGCGCACTATGACCTGGAACCCCGCTTTTGGTGGCCAAAAGTCAATTTTTCAAGATTAAGATATTAAAAAATTTTGTTTGTAACAGAGTAAGAACCCTTCAAAGCTTTCAAATCCAAATTATTATTTATTTCAGATTATTTTGTGCTGAGATATAACGTTTTGAAGACAAACTCTGTAAAATACGGATTAAATAAAACGTTTAAAATAGTAATCATAGACTATCAAAATACAAGTTTAAATGATATTTTCATACGTGTCAGCAGGTGTATTTTAGGTGTGTAATACAGTTGTTAGCATTTTTTTATCCATAAACAAATAGTGACAAGATTAAACAATGTAAACTTTGAGAAAGGTTTTAAAAGAACGGCCCAGTTCGGGCAGCATAGAACCTTTTGCATAAGAAACTGTAGACATTTCTGAATATAGTGTATAAATTTTCAACTGCACGGGTTTGCCCGTTTTAGTTGTACATCGATTTTAATAAATAGTCACCAGTATTCCTGCGGCCGAATAGTACTGTTAACACGATTTTTAAGACATTTCCTACGATCTGCCAAAAAAATGTTCCGAACAAAAGTTGATCAGTATTTACTACCCAGGTAGCACCGAACGTCCGTCGGACGTCTGGTTTTTGTCCAATTTACGTCCATACGTCCGACGTCCGTTACGGATGTCACTCGGACGTCCAAAGGACTTAAATTTCGGACGTCCTATGGACGTCAGTTTTCTACGTCCTAAGGACGTCCATGGGACCAAAATTTCGGATGTCCCGGGGACGACCATTATTTTTGTTCCAGGGACGTCCGTGGGACCTAAATTTCGGACGTTCCAAGTACATCTATTTTTTAAGTCTTATAGGCGTGCTCAGGCGGACTTTGGTATCAGAATGCTCACTTCTCATGCATGCAAAAATATATATGTACATATACATAGAATTTTTAAATTTTATATAAAGCTATATGTATACAGAATTTTTAATTTTTATAATTTTTTTTATTTACTAATTTGTGTTACATTTATACTTATTCTTTTCATAAATACGAACATCCGTTGTCTAGTAATAGTAATAGAAATAATGGTAATAACAATAATGATAGTAAAAATATCAAAATAAAAGCATCACTATATAGCTGGATTTGAACTTTGGTCTTTCGGGGGAAAACGTGATACTTTACCACCATGCAACACCAGTTCTCTTCAGAAAATTATGTCGATATATGTATATTTTCCACACGTTCCCCATAAACCGATTAAAAAAAGTCTTCATACAAAAGTTACTTTATAATTATATGGCAATTATTTATAACAATATATATAGTGATAAATATACACCTATAAGACTTTATATCAGATCTCTAGTAAAGACTTGATCTGAGCAAGACGGAGCTGTACTACGTACACTATATTGTAAACTTTATAAAACTATATTATAAAATTTAAAGTGTGTCGCATTCATATATTGGGACTCAAATTTTGTACGTTCTTGGAGTGATCACATCTTATGCATAAGATACATTAATATATTATGTGTAATATATTATAATATAGTAATATATTTTTTTATTTATATATATGTACATATATATTTATAACAATATTTATACATATATACTTATATATATTTATAACAATATATTAAATTATGTACATATTGGGGACTGTACAAATAAGCTTATGTGACAGGTGAGTAGAGTCAGAGCAGGGGGAGAAAACTCTTATGTATGGCCTTGGATCGCTTAGTATAGTTGAGGGAACTAGACTAGATGGCACCACGATCACAGCACATCACGTGATTAACCGTGATTGGACATGACTGATGTTTCAATCCCTGGCGCTATTGGTCGCAATTTTGGCGCTAATATTTGACTACTACCGGCAAATTCAACAGTCAACTGTCAATCTCTGTGCCTCGTGTTGTGATCGTGTAGACAGTTGTGGACGCAGAAATAGAAATTTTATATTAATACAGGACTTTTTAATAATATTTTATATTTTATCGTACAACTAATTTCAGTAATAACCTTGAAAAAAGAAGTTTTCTCGGTGTTAAATCAATTTTACAAATAATTTTGCAAAATTGAGCGACACTCAGGAAACTTATTTTCGAGCTTATTTTTGGAATTTTGTGCATAAATTATAAAATTTTTTTAGTTTTTTTTAGGATAGTAGACAGTGAGGTGCAAAGGAGTGCAGCAGTTAGAAGAAAAAGTGAAAAAAGTGCATGAAAACGTATAATATTAGTGCAGAAGACACATAAATTGCAATTACTATATAAACAATTAGTGTGAACATTTGGACAAAAAAACAGTATGGTTAAAGCTTGCTGTGTTCCACAGTGTTCGTCGGGTGTCAAAGTCACAGCATACTTCTTTCCCAAAGACGTCGAACAATCACAGTCTTGGGCTAGTGAAATTCAGTGTCCTGTCATACTCAAACTGACATGCACTGAGAGACGCAAATACAGAGTGTGTTACAAGCACTTTGAACAAACCTCCTTCCTGTGCTTTGCTCAGCGAAAAAAATTAAAAAATGATGCAGTTCCAACTTTGCATTTGCCAGTGCAAAGTGAGAAGACGGAATATGCACATGAAAATATAGAAGCAGAAGAATATCCAGCATCTGCTACACCGCTGAGAAATGAAAACAGTAATCATGAAGAACTGATTACGCCAAGTACAGATATGGTTTACGAAGAAACAGCGTGGGATATTGATGGACACCATGAAGCTGGTCCAAGTACATCATCAGGACAGTTACAAGAGTGTTCAACCCCACAGAAGAGCCAAAATGTACTGCTACGGGGCAACATGAAGAAGTGCCAATTGACCCCAACTGCATCCAGATTGTACAGCGTTGCGAAGAAATTACTGAAACGCAACCGTTACGCACACAGGAAGACAGAAAACTTAAAGGCACGACTGGAACGAGCAACAACTTTATCAGAATCTAGTCTGATAAATAGATTTGAAAATCTATCTAGTACACAAAAGATGTTCATCGAGATGCAGTTACGGACATCCAGATCCATGCCACAGGTAAGTAAAATTTTAGATATAGTTATTAACATATCATTTAATTATCCAGCACTTACAGCCAATGAAATTTGCCAAAAAAATCATAAATATTATTGTTCACATGGGTCAACATGATGTGATGCACAGACAGTAAGAAAGGTAATTTTACAATTGCAATATCTTCTTGCACGATGTTCCATATGCATGAAGTTGCACGAAGTGCCTGAGAAACTACATATTGGGTTGGCAAATAAGTTTGTTTGGTTTTTGTGATTTATTCCACTCTAAAGAACCGAACGAACCTATTTGTCAACCCAATATATTCTGAACAAAATTCGAGATGGTACCAAAAAGTACCGGATTTTGCATGGAATGACCCTACAACTAACTGGTTTTATGTTTGGATATGGCTATATAATATATTTGACCTCTATTTATTGTTGCTATGCTGTATTTTCATTGTGTTATTTAATTGTAACTTATTTATAACTTTATGAAATATGTTTTCAGGGAAGGCGCTACACGACGGATGAGAAAATATTGGCCTTAGCACTTCTGAAGCAGTCACCAAAATCGTACAAACTACTGAGGAAGCTGTGTAATTTACCCAGCGAAACAACACTGAAGAAGATGCTAAGGAAAATTCCAGTCGAGACTGGAGTATCACAAGTTGTGATGGAGCATCTTCACCGTCAAGCGGATACCATGAGCGCTCAAGACAAATTATGTATATTGATGTGGGATGAAATGTCTTTGAAGCCTCATGTGGACTACGATGTAAACAGTGACAAGATCATAGGGTTCGAAGACTGGGGCACAAGAAGAACATCAAGATTTGCCGATCATGCCCTTGTCTTCATGTTAAGAGGACTGTACAGTGGGTGGAAAATGCCCATTTCCTACAATTATTGCGAAGGACAGACAAAGACACCGCAATTAATACAGTGCATCAAAAACATAGTGAAAGCACTGAAGAAAACTGGGCTACAAGTTGTTGCCACTGTATGCGACCAAGGATCATCGAATGTTGCTGCCATCAAGACCTTACAGGCAGACACACGGGCGAAAAATTTGAGACAAGGAGAAGAGCATCGTATGTATACATTTTATTAGGTTTTCTGTATAATTTGAAAAATATCATATTGAGACTCAATGCAATCATTTTGTACTTATAGGTGACATAATTGAAATAGATGGTATCCAATTAATACCATTTTATGATCCACCGCACCTGATCAAAGGAGTTAGGAACAATTTATTAAATAAGGATCTGGAAATAAATGTGACGCCAGGAAGAAAAGGATGCGAAAGGCAATTCGCATCATGGAGGACCATTGAGCAGGCATATAATATGGACATCGCTGGCTACGTGGTACGCCCCATGATGAAGAAGCTGACAAATGAACATGTCGTACCTCAAAGGATAAAGAAAATGAAAGTGAAGTACGCATCACAAGTGTTCAGCGAAACAGTGGCGTCATATATAGGATTCCTTAGCCGCCACCAATGTAAGTAAAAGTTATATTTCACTATATGAATAATCTGTTATGCTTGAATAACTAATAAAATATTCATTACTATAGGCGTTGTAGAAACAGACCATGGCTCATTGAAGATACAAAAGGAGGAAGGCCTCACGACAGCAGAAGTCCTTAACTTCTTCAACAAGCTGTTCGACTCCGTCAATGGACACACTGCAGCCTCAGAAGCTCCACTGAGGACAGTCGTATCAGAAGCCAGTGGACATCAAGCATTTTGGTCCGACGCAATGAGGAGTTTAAAATGTATGCGGTATGTTCATCCAGTTACAAAAGTGCCAGTGTCTGGAGCACTATGCCTCAAGAATTGGATGAAGACTATCTCTTCATTTACAATTTTATGGAGATTTTTGAAGACACAGGGATATGAAAATTTGAAGACAAGATACGTCAATCAAGATCCCTTGGAAAATTTGTTTGGATGCATGCGATCTGTTGGACATCAGAACGCAAATCCCACTCCATATGGCTTCGAGATGGGATATAAAATTATACTCATCAACAACATTACCTCCAGCCGAAGTGTTGGCTTCAACTGCGAAGATGTATGCAGTGGACACTTCCTGTTTACACTAAGGAAACTACTGACAGAAGAAGTAGAAGAAGAGACTGAGGTGTCCGAGGTAGTGGTGGAAGAAACGAGTGCTGCGCCTCAAAATTCTGAAAATATAGCACAAGAAGAATACGAAGAAATAAATAACAGTGCTATTTTTAAAAAAATATTATGTGTTAGCCCACATAAAGAATGTGAGTTGTGCAGAGCATCATTTCGCATATTGAACGAAGATGCATCAATACATAATATATTAAAAAAAATTGATACTATGCTGCACAAAACCATGTCTCGTGTATACTTTAGAAGTAAACTCCAAGAATACATGGAGAACATGTTACATGGGGAAATCAACTTTCAATTTATTGTATGTACACAGCATGCACAACAATTACAAAAAAGAATATTGACTGTGAAAGTCTCACACTTTATTGGCAAGTGGTGCACCACAGTCAATAAGATTCTATGTGGGAAGGACGTCAGAAGACGACGAGACGCAGTACTTCAGCAAGCATTATTGAAACACAATAAGCTTGGAAAATCAGTACGGAAGCAGACTTAAGAAGACATCAAGGAAGTTCAGTGCTATTCAATATATTTTGATGTTCTTTGTGTATATTTTGTATATATGTGAATATTTTGTATATTTATGTATATTTTGTATATTTGTGTGCACTGCTTATATGTTTTTTTTATTAAAGACGACCGAACTGATCGACGGCACCTGCGGGTCACCGGTTACACCGCGGCCCGCCGAACCCGCGAAATTCTCAGGTGGATCGAGTAGTTTGGGGCTCAGGTGGATCGAGTAGCTTGGGCTCGCGGCGGACGCGGGGACGAGGGTACTGTGTGATAGCAGATCGATTGCTAATCGATTAGTTGGTAATTAACCGAAATTCGGAAACGTGTTTTAGTACGTGAACTCCCAACATTTCTTCGATCCTCTCATCCTACTCCTACCTAATATTATTATGTATTATATTATTTTATTATGTATTATATAAATAATATTACATTAAAATAAAAAAAATGTTAACTTAAACTATGTCTACAAAATTATTGTATCCTTGTACTTTTAGCATAGTAGGTATATTTCAGTATATCTATAGCTATATATCTATAGCTATAGAATCGTATAGGTATATATATATATATATATATATATATATATATATATATATATATACAGGGTGTCCCAAAACTCCTTCAAGTCCGGGAAATGGGAGGTTCCTTAGATCATTTGAAGCAACATTTTCCTTTGCACCAATGTCAACCGCGGCTTTGTTTAGGAGTTATTAACGAAAAACACTGACCAATCAGAGCGCGCCCTGGGCCGCCGCGCCGCGCCGCGCTCGCATCAGAGCGTTGGTGGTACGCCGTGACATCGCAACGAACAAGAGTTTCTCGATTATGTGAATGCTCTCCGATTTCAATGAGCTTTGGATATGTGGTCAAGGCCATTATTCTGAACAACATTTCTCTTTAGAATTTGTGGCTGTAGGCTTTAGTTTACGAGATTATCGCGAGAAACTTTACTTGTAAACTCATTATGGGTGTTCATGATAACGGACACGGCCTGCTAATGTCTCCGAAACTAAAGCCGACCGTCAACCATTTCAAAGGAAAAAAATATTTAAAACGTCGAGTTTTATAACATTATTTCAAGGTCATTGAAATCGATGAAGACCCGGATCATCCTTACCCGACTTACGGCAACTTTACCCGAACGAGAAAAGAGGCAGAAACTGATTGTTTTAAAAACTCACTTATTCAGCCGTAAATCCATTTGCTGCTTCGAAATGTGTGTCACTGGGTTACTCGGTGACGAACTGCACAGATGTCCTCGGGTATACGGCAGTAACGAAAGGTAAGGGACGTACGGCCAGGTCGACGAACTGCACAGCCGGTGGTAGATAGTAATAAGGCCTAAGGGATGCGCGGTCAAGTCGACGATCCAGAATTTCACTTTCACTTTCGAATCGATAAATAATTCGTATGTTTATTTCACACAGGTGCCTTGAAATTTTTCCACACTTACAATCACTGTTCACATTTGTCTACACACATAGTTATACACTAATAATAATTTCCATATCCGCAGTCTAGTGATTAGTTTAAATATCACTATCAAAAACACAACTAATAGCAACCGTTAGCTTTGAATTGACAAATCTTTGGAGATGTTCTCTCTACCGCAGCTCGAACGACACTGATTTTCTGCAAGATTTTTCTAAAGAATTTAGGAAGGGCATTTAGCGTGTCGAAATTCGAAATGGACGCTGTTGCACGTTTACGAAAACGACGGGACGGTCAGACGAAAAACAGGAAGCAAGAAGGACCGCTGTAAAATTTATGGCAAACACATGTTTAGTTTTTCCTGCAGATTGGTACGTAGAGTCGATGGGTAACCGTTCGAAAACGTCATCGGTCCTTTCACCCAGCAAGGGGTAAAAATGTCAGGTCAGCGTAGCATCCCTATTGTCCTATACCTTCTTAAGAAGCTTTCTAAAAGAAGGACAGACGACGTTTTCGAATGGTTACCCATCGACCCTGCGTATCAATCTGCAGGAGAAACTAAACATGTGATTGCCATAAATCTTACAGTGGTCCTTCTCGTATCCTGTTTTTCGTCTAACCGTCCCGTCGTTTTCGTAACTGTGCTACAGCGTGTATTTCGAATTTCGACACTCTAAATGCCCTTCCTAAAATCTTTAGAAAAATCTTGCGGGAAATCAGTGTCGTTCGAGCCGCGGTAGAGAGAACATCTCCAAAGATTTGTCAATTCAAAGCTAACGGTTGCTATTAGCTGTGTTTTGATAGTGATATTTAAACTAATCACTAGACGGCGGATCTTTATGCAAAATGAAAGTTGGTTGCCGCTATTACAAGGGACAGCAGCCAGACAGATATTTGATTCTTACTGTGATCACTTTAAGAAGTTGAAAATAATACATAGGTGTTTTGAAATTATTTTAATCTCCCTACTGTCTTAAAATGTACCTACTTATGTTTGCTACAAATGCATGAAATCCGCAGTCTAGTGATTGCATTACCTGATTGTTGTGATTTGTGCAGCAGTGCAAGGGATATGGAAATTATTATTAGTGCATAACTATGCGTGTAGACAAATGTGAACAGTGATTGTAAGTGTGGAAAAATTTCAAGGCATCTGTATGAAATAAACATACGAATTATTTATCGATTCGAAAGTGAAAATCAAAATTCTGGATCGTCGACTTGACCGCGCTACTATCTACCACCGGCTGTGCAGTTCGTCGACCTGGCCGTACGTCCCTTACCTTTCGTTACTGCCGTATACCCGAGGACATCTGTGCAGTTCGTCACCGAGTAACCCAGTGACACACATTTCGAAGCAGCAAATGGATTTACGGCTGAATAAGTGAGTTTTTAAAACAATCAGTTTCTGCCTCTTTTCTCGTTCGGGTAAAGTTGCCGTAAGTCGGGTAAGGATGATCCGGGTCTTCATCGATTTCAATGACCTTGAAATAATGTTATAAAACTCGACGTTTTAAATATTTTTTTCCTTTGAAATGGTTGACGGTCGGCTTTAGTTTCGGAGACATTAGCAGGCCGTGTCCGTTATCATGAACACCCATAATGAGTTTACAAGTAAAGTTTCTCGCGATAATCTCGTAAACTAAAGCCTACAGCCACAAATTCTAAAGAGAAATGTTGTTCAGAATAATGGCCTTGACCACATATCCAAAGCTCATTGAAATCGGAGAGCATTCACATAATCGAGAAACTCTTGTTCGTTGCGATGTCACGGCGTACCACCAACGCTCTGATGCGAGCGCGGCGCGGCGCGGCGGCCCAGGGCGCGCTCTGATTGGTCAGTGTTTTTCGTTAATAACTCCTAAACAAAGCCGCGGTTGACATTGGTGCAAAGGAAAATGTTGCTTCAAATGATCTAAGGAACCTCCCATTTCCCGGACTTGAAGGAGTTTTGGGACACCCTGTATATACACCTATACGATTCTATAGCTATAGATATACTGAAATATACCTACTATGCTAAAAGTACAAGGATACAATAATTTTGTAGACATAGTTTAAGTTAACAATTTTTTTATTTTAATGTAATTAATAATACATAATAAAATAATATAATAATACATAATAATATTATGTAGGAGTAGGATGAGAGGATCGAAGAAATGTTAGGAGTTCACGTACCAAAATATTTTTCCGAATTTCGGTTAATTATCAACTGATCGATTAGCAATCGATCTGCTCGCACACAGTACCCTCGTCCCCGCGTCCGCCGCGAGCCCAAGCTACTCGATCCACCTGTATTAATATAAAATTGCTATTTCTGCAGTCCACAACTGTCTACACAATCACAGCACGAGGCACAGAGATTGACAGTTGACTGTTGATTTTGGCGGATATTAGCGCCAAAATTGCGACCAATAGCGCCAGGGATTAAACATCAGTCATGTCCAATCACGGTTAATCACGTGATGTGCTGTGATCGTGGTGCCATCTAGTCTAGTTCCCTCAACTATACTAAGCAGTCCAAGGCCATACATAAGAGTTTTCTCCCCCTGGAGTTAACACAGCCGTCGCGTTGCATCGCCGTGCGTTTGCGTTTACGTGAAGTGAGGTTAGTTTAGCACATGCTTGTGCACGTGTTTGCAATAGAGTATTCCAATTAATAAAAAGCGTGTGTGAGTGATTCGGTAACGTCAAGCACTTGTCACGCAATTGTGTTGATGAAACTTGTCACTACCATTTCAGGTAAGTTTTTATTTTATATTTTCAGTCATTGAAACATTATTGGCAAAAGAAAAATACAAAAATATTATTAGGTTGGAGGGAAAATTCTATCGTCTTTTAAAGAAAACATTTGAGTCAATTTATAAAAATACATGTTTAATATTATTCAATGACATAATTTTTTCTATTATTTGTAACAATATGTTGCATTTTTCAGGTAACCTGTCAATTCCTAATTTCCGATGACTTGGTATTGTGTTGGTGAAACTTTTCACTGCCATTTCAGGTAAGTTTTTATTTTATATTTATTTTCAGTCATTGAAACATTACTGGTAAAAGGAAGATACAAAAATATTATTAGGTGAGAGGGAAGATTCTATCATATTTTAAAACTAATCTTATCAACTCTGGTCAAAATGACCAATTCCAGGTTCTTTATTTTGCAATTAAAAAAGTAATAATAATGATTTCATAAGAAACGATTGTATAGATATCTTTAGTAGTGCACATATTACAATAGGAGCCTTACAAAGTTTAAATAAAATCAATCTTGTCATTTTTATAAGGGAACATGTACCAGTTACTTTTGAGGCTCGGTAGGTTTAGCGTTAAAGAAATCATTTGAATTAATTTATAGAAATACATGTTTAATATTATTCAATGATATAATTTCCATTATTTGTAACAATATGTTGCCATTTTTCAGATAACCTGTCAATTCCTGTTTTCCAATGGCTTGCTAGTTAACATGTGTTTTTGATTTACAAGCAAAATTACCTTCTTATTTAAAATACGACATAAACTTTCCCTCCAACCTAATATATTCATGCTAAAAAATCTTCCCGTTTATTGGACAATGCTTTTTACCAAGAAATTCTAATTTTTAGATGCAGCGGAGATATCCAAAACAGCAATTCATTAGAAAGAAACAAGTGTTTTCATACAAATGTGGATACATCAGCGGAGGATCGTGGAAAGAAATAAAATAATTTCAAATGATTTTGTAATAATAGAATTAAAAATTTATAGTTTATAGTTATATATGAATAAATATATTGTTATAAATGTAGATATAGATACAGTAGCGGACACAAGTTTAAGATCGCTCTAAAGAAGACGATAACTTTTTTGATATTGTACTATACGATTTGAACCTTTTTAGGAAGCTAGAGCAATTAGTTTACTAAATGATGTCGAAAGACATTTTTTCAAAAATGGCAATTGATCGGAACTGTTGAAAAAATACTAAAAGTTGAATTTTTAACTTTTTTATGTGGGCCTATATTGAAAATTTAAAAAATACGTTTTGTAGATCTGTGTCTATTAAACATATTCTGAAAGTTTCGCCAAAATTGCAATGAGCTACAAACATTTAAAGATGGTAGCTCATTGCAATGTGGATCGATTTTGACGAAATTTTCAGAATATGTTTAATTGACACAGATCTACAAAACGTATTTTTTAAATTTATCAATGTAGGCCCACATAAAAAAATTAAAAATTCAACTTTTAGTATTTTTTCAACAATTCCGATCAATTGCCATTTTTGAAAAAATGTCTTTCGACATCATTTAGTAAACTAATTGCTCTAGCTTCCTAAAAAGGTTCAAATCGTATAGTACAATATTAAAAAAGTTATCGTCTTCTTTAGAGCGGTCTTAAACTTTTATCCGCTACTGTATATATATATTTTTTATGTTATGTATTACTGTGTATATTAGTGTTATATGTGCTATTGTATTGTATTGTACTATGTACCTAATGTTTTTGTAATATATGAAATTCTGATTCAATAAAATTAAATTGTAATGCTCTATAAATGTCCTGTGACTGTCCTTTTAACGTTCTGAATATTTCCCAGGGACGTCCAAATAACGTCCGTATGTCCCAGATACGTGCCAGGTAGTTCTAGGTAAGTCCGAGATACGTCCCAGATAGGGCCGAACGGGACGTCCTACGTACGTTCCACTTCATAACTGGGACCTCTGTCGGACTTTCGTTGGACCTATCTCGGACAACACGGACATTCGCGGACGTCCCTCGGACGTATGAGAGGTCCGATACGGACGTCAAATGGACGTCCGTGTGCTACTTGGGTAGGGTAGACCTTATTTTTTGACCAACGAATTTTTTTCACGACGCCACCCAGAATGGTTCCTTTTGGTGAAAAAAAAATTTGTGCAAAGTTTGAGATCGATCGGAAAAAAGGATCACGTGGCGCATTTAAATTGAAAATTTTGAAAATTTTGAAATTCATCGTAACTATGAAGTATTATATATCGTTGGATTTGTAATTTTTTTCTAAATAAGAATATGAAAAAATTATATGACCTTAATTTAAAAAAAGATAACGATGACCTTGAATTTTCAAAAATTTGATTTTTAAAAAAAAAATTTTTTTTGCCATTGTATTTACCATATTGAACAGTGCAACTTTTTCCTCTGACATTTTTTCGTACAACCAAAAATAACAGATATTTAAATATATCCATTTATTACCTATGACCGAATATAATTTATTACGTTACCTCCAAATGTACCCCGTAGACCTTAAGTCCACTTTTTTACAATTTTACCTATTTTGAAATTCGTAAGCGCACACCCGGAAAACAGATGTCACCCTCGTTATAAAATTTGTAACCACCCGTACTTAAACTCCCGCTCCTATGCCTACACCTACCCTTATTAGTTTTTCCACCAATAACTTTCAACCAATCATCACGCTTTTCGAAAAAAAACGACACCCACACCGAAGTAAGATTTAGATGTATCAGAGAACCACCGATTAGATATTATCTGAGCTAACGCACTGTAATCATCAGTATCGAGTAAGCGAACATACAACCTCAAGTGTTGTCTTTGATCAACTATCACCTCAACCTACAAAATCGGACTCGCGATCATCGTCGTTCAATCCAGAGTCGGCAGACGCGAGCCGTTCCAGTAGTCATACAGGAAGACTACTCAATTTCTATATAAATTGAGAAGCCCAATGGAGAGTAGAAGTCGCGAAAAACTGTTCTTATTAGAACATGATGAAAATCAGATAATTGGCGCTAAGTTGCCATCGAAACGACAAGTTTTAAGAGTGCTATTTTATAATTTGCGGAAAGTGAAATTGAACCTTCGATCTAGTGCACACCTTGTTGTTAAAGAAGTGTTGTGGGAAAAGGCCAGAATTCCAGTTCAGTTAAACAGTCGCTGCGTCGAGAAATTGGAGTCATTATACCACAAGTGGAAGGTCTTACAAAAGAGTTGTAAACGACGATCCCAGATACAAGATCAACGGGAACAAGGGTGTCTTGATCTTTTAGTAGCGGCGATTATTATAAAAAAAATTGTCATTTTACCAACTAATGTAGCCGATCATATGCAAGAGGACATTCTACGTTTTATATCGAACGAAAGTCGAAAATTTTTTAGTAGATTTAATATATCGACAGAATTTTTAAATAAAGATCCAGTTTGGCAAGATGAAGATTCTTACAAACTAGGTTTAGATATAGTTAAGGCTTTACCTGTGGTCAATGATTCGGCAGAAAGAGCCGTTAAGCTAATACAGGATTACAATCAAATTTTAACTCGCAATGAGGAAGAAAAGCAGTTGGTACTGAAAATGGTTAAAGATTACCGCCAGCAATATCCTGACGCAACGAAAACTACAATAGCGAAAAACGTGTAAATATAAAATAGAGTTCTTTAGTGTAAGAAAAATCGAACATCGAGAGTCCGCAGAACAGGCGGACTACACAGCTACCTCCCTCTCAGGAAGAACCCGGAGGGGTAGCGTCATAAAATACGCTGGCAGCGCGGGTCCTTACTGCCACTTCGGGCCTGAGGACCCACTCTTCCCGTGATCGCGAATGGTGCAACATCGCTCTTCCCGTGGCTATTGTCAAGTTTGGATTCTCCCTCCAACTTTTGTATTGTTTGTCTGTTCATTTAATAAAACGCATTCTTGGCGAGCGGCTTCACCGTCGATCGGCGTATAATTTGGTGACCCGCTCTGTCCTTCCCATCCTAAAGGCGGGTAGTCTTACATTAGAATATAACAAATAGTTTCTTATTACTATTCTGTAGAATATATTCATTCACATATATAGTACAATACAAAATTAAATATCTCTGTTATTTGTGGTTATACGAAAAAATGTTAGAGAAAGTTCCACTGTTCAATATGGTAAATGTAATGGCAAAAAAAATTTTTTTTTTAAATCAAATTTTCGAAAATTCAAGGTCATCGTCATCTTTTTTTTAATTAAGGTCATATAATTTTTCCATATTCTTATTTAGAAAAAAATTACAAATCCAACGATATATAATACTTCATAGTTACGATGAATTTCAAAATTTTCAAAATTTTCAATTTAAATGCGCCACGTGATCCTTTTTTCCGATCGATCTCAAACTTTGCACAAATTTTTTTTCACCAAAAGGAACCATTCTGGGGGGCGTCGTGCTTCGTATCTCTATAAAAATTTTTCGCCAAGTATGGCTTAGGTCCAGCCTAGTATTTACATATCTATTTTCAATATACAAAAATTAAAAAAAAAATTTTTATAAAAATGGGAATCACGTCAATTTTTTAAATGTTAATATATATTTCTGACTTTATAATATTATTGCTGGTGTCGAAACGAATTCAACGACCTAGCATACTATAACCTTTAACTTTAAAGTAACGCTAAAATACTTTTGGTCACAAAAAGCGGGTTTCCAGACCATAGTGCGGCGTAGCGAATTATTTGTAATTTATGAAACCGTCGGTTTGCGTTCTGCTAATTGATTTCCAGCTAGTGAACAGTAATTTTTTCAAGTTGTCACGCGCAGTTTATAATGTACGCGTAAAAAAGGTGGATCGATGCGTTCGGCTATACTTGTGGTCGTTTATAACAAGATAAATTAATCAGAACCTCTTCCCCTTTTTGATAGTTGCTACGATGACTAAACGAATTTAAACAAATGTCTCCATAGTACTTCATTTAATCGCGGCTGCATATACAGTTACTTAAACAAGTTTGTTATAATACGTACACGAGATTTTGCGCAACACATAAAATTCATTGGAGCAAACAAGCAGTTTATGTCTTCAGAGAATCATTTTGTTCAGAAATAGATATTCCAAATTGTCTGTGGTTGCCACACCGACTTTCTGAAAATGTCTTTCTCAATACCCTAATTACTGAAAGAAATCGAAATTGTTCGGCTCGATTATGAAAATCGATTATTGTGTTTTCAAGGATAGTTAAATATTAATATGTGTCGTAGTACAGTCAAAATAAATGCCATTTACGTAATTTTCTACTTGGCGAACTCGTTTTCCATCTGTCTTACAAATAACAAGTTGGCGAGTTATTGACTGGTTGCTGTCACAGGTACTGTCACAATATATTATATAATAAGTCGTAACCGTTATTCAAGCACGCGGCACTTGAACAAGTTTTGTTAAATTTTTTATAATTTCGTACTCGTACCACGAATGATATTTACGTAAGGAAACCAAAATATTTCGAACCAAGCAACAAATTAATTATCGGCATTACAACCTGATTGTACTGCCACCTAGCGGCGCGCGACTGTCACTACACACAACATGGCGGCGATAACCTGTCAAAAACACTATACATCGCTCAACTTTAAACACTTACAACATTTGAACCATAGATCCTCCAGGATCGAAACTTGAATTTCACACATCTTCTCGTGCAAATCTACTGTATAACATAGGGATAAGGCAAAAATTTCTGGTTATGGAAGGAAAAGAGCCGCCAAAAACAATAATAATCAGAATAAAAAAAAGTTACTTTGAAAATAGCCAACCTTTTTCGGTTTATTAGCTCGGATTAATAATGTCTAAATACACTCCTCAAAAGAATTAAGGGATCACTTGTGCGAACCCGAAACATTGGTCCCACTTTACGTGATCATAACTCTGTAAAAAATTGCTGTATCGATATCGTTAAACAATGGTTCGAAAGCCTGAAACCTCTAATTTCAGATGATCTGTTTCAAATTGTTGCTATGTTGGTTTTTTACAAAGTTATAGCGAGATGAAGACAACATTGACGGTTAACAAAAATTTTGTGCAACTTCGTAACATCATACGGGGAGCAACAAATTTTTTTGATAAATCGCGTTAATATCATTTGGAAGGGCTATCTTTCCTGTGTAAATTGTGTGGTTGTTGAACGTTGTACGATATTTTTTTATTCGAGTTATTCAACATTGAAGTAAATATGGGCTTTTTAACTTTAACTGGCTCCAGGAAGCAAAAAAATTATTGTAGATTAATTTTAAATCTAGTCTCACTGTGAAAAAACCTACGGGAAATGATATATGGCATGTTAAAAAAAATGTTTTCCGCGCGTGGTACTTGAGAAACCACATTTTCTAGAAATTCTACATGTTTAACGAATTTTCTCAATGTTAAAAAAGTTCGTACCATAATCTCCCTATTTTTTCCATATTCTGTAAAGTTTCAGTTTTAATATAAAAAAATTTAATCGCTCTACCTCATTTCTATCGAAAGTTCTTTGATTTTGAATCGAGTTTGGCCCAAATTTTCCACTGTGAGCCGGCGCACAGTGGGCTAAACCGACGAAATCTATGTGTAAAAATCAAAGAACTTTCGATAGAAATGAGATAGAGCGATGAAATTTTGTTTAAATGAAAGCTGAAACTTTGCAGAATATGGAATAAATATGGAGATTGTGGTACGAACGTTTTTTAACCTTGAAAGAATTCGTTAAACTTGCACAACTTCAAGAAAATTGTGGTTTTTCCAATACTACGTGCGGAAAAAATTTTTGTTTAAATACGACACATCATTTCCCGTAGAGTTTCTCACGCTGAATTCAAATCTGGTTTCAAAATTTGTCTACAACCTCAGGATTTTGCAAGAAATCAATTTTTGTGAACACAACTTATGAAATCATTTTTTCGTTGAAATGAATTGGTAACCCACTGGTTCGAAGGAATATTGTATTCTCATATACATATATGAGAATATACATATATGCAGGGTGGCCCACATAACTCTGAACAGCTCAATATCTCCGTTACTTTTCGTTGTACAAAAAAACTTCGTAGGACAAAGTTAAACTGTTTGAAGGGCTACATATAACGGTGTAAGGGAAAAACAATTTCAAGGTCATTTTTATGAGATTTCAAGGTTATCGATGTTTTTTTAAATGGAATGAGGTATTTTTTAATACATCAATCGACGCAGCTGGACATTCTTTATAAAAAAGTACTAACCTATGTATGTCGAAAAGTGAGTAGTTCAGGAGATATTTCAATTTAAATAACTCCAAAATACCATTACTGTCGTACTAAGGCGTTACACAAGTAAGTAAACACTAACGCCTACATATACATATACGTATACATATACATATACATATACATATACATATACATATACATATACATATACATGTACATGTACATGTACATATACATATACATATCATATGAAGTTAAAAAGCCCATATTTACTTCAATGTTGAATAACTCGAATAAAAAAATATCGTACAATGTTCAACAACCACACAATTTACACAGGAAAGATAGCACTTCCAAATGATATTAACGCGATTTATCAAAAAAATTTGTTGCTCCCCGTATGATGTTACGAAGTTGCACAAAATTTTTGTTAACCGTCAATGTTGTCTTCATCTCGCTATAATTTTGTAAAAAACCAACATAGCAACAATTTGAAACAGGTCATCTGAAATTAGAGGTTTCAGGCTTTCGAACCATTGTTTAACGATATCGATACAGCAATTTTTTACGGAGTTATGATCACGTAAAGTGGGACCAATGTTTCGGGTTCGCACAAGTGATCCCTTAATTCTTTTGAGGAGTGTATTTAGACATTATTAATCCGAGCTAATAAACCGAATAAACCAGCAATTTTTCACGGAGTTATGATCACGTAAAGTGGGACCAATGTTTCGGGTTCGCACAAGTGATTCCTTAATTCTTTTGAGGAGTGTAATAATAGTAATGAAAATATTCCGCCATAAAATTTACAAAAATATGACTAATGAACTTAGAGCACTGTAATTAAATTTTGTGTAATGTAATGTAATTGTATAATGTGGTCGTCAATGACCACATGATGATGCGACCTTTATAAATAAACTAGGTCTAAATAATCTAAATATCAAATGTAAAATGCAGAAATTCTATTGCTTTAGGAAATTACTATTTCAAAGTGAAATTTGCTCGCAATATTCTCTATTGATGGTAGAAATAGAAATAATTATTTGCAGTAATCTATTTAAACAATCTCTTTTTCCAGGTCTGAAAACATCTGTTTCCAATAATCGCATTTAGATTAACTATTGAACTACTGCTACGAAGAAGAAAAACAGCAATCCCCGAATTGAAACGAAAATATTTGTTCCAGCAAGATACATTAAACGAATTCCTGAAACTACTATTCACACTGGTTGTAATTTGTAAATTGAAGAGATACTAAATAAATTGAAAGCATTCTTGAGGATTTTACCTGAAGGCAGAATCAGATGTACATTCTTCTATGGTAACGAATTTGTAACAACAACACAGTTTTTCACTTGTACAATACAAAGCGAAGCTAAGCGATGAAAGAAGAGTTGAATTTCGCGGAACTCGAGTCACAGAAGTTTCAGAAGTCACTGAAACCGAACGCGTAACGAACGTTGTTCACGGATACGACGCGACACGACGCGACGTCAAGAAATGCACTGATCGCAATCTAGGCAAACAAAGTATGTCAAAGAACTTCGTCAGGCTTCGTAAATTCTATCACGAAACAACCATGAGAGCCCCTTTATCATTCGATTTGACCTTTGCCCCACTGCTGACCCCGCTGAATTTCCTATTGACCGTTCTTTCTCCGCGTTTCATTTTCCTTGGAAAACTACATTCGATAAATAATACTCGAATTTCTCTTGAAACGGAATACTCTTCCGGTATCTATACTGCAGAAACTGCAGGACAGTAATGTTTGTAGACCAATACTTGAATAATAATTAATGAAGCAGACGCGTTCGACATGCTTTTTTATCTACTTTTACACAGGACACTTACTAACACAATTGTCACTAATGTATACGTTCTACATTTTAAGTATTGGTACATGTTTATAGTATTTAAACGTTTGACATAACTTGAAAAAAATTTCAATACATTTGCATGATTGATTATACAGGGTGTCCCAAAATTCCTTCAATAGCGCCAAATGGGAGGTTCCTGACGTCATTCTAAGCGACATTTTCCTGAGCAATAATGTCCGCCGCGGCTTTGTTTAGCAGTTATTAACGAAAAACAATGACCAATCAGAGCGCGCCCTAGCACGCCGCACCGGTATGCGAGTGTCGGTGGTACGCCGTGACATCGCAACGAACAAGAGTTTCTCGATGATATGAATCCTCTCCAATTTCGATGGGCTTTGGATATGTTGTCTAGACCATTATTCTGAACAACATTTCCCTTTAGTCTTTTTGGCGGTCGGCTTTAGTTTACGAGATAATCATAAAAAAGGGAAGAACCAGAAACTGATTGAATTAAAAACTCACTTATTCAGCCGTAAATCCATTTGCTGCTTCGAAATGTGTGTCACTGGGTCACTCGGTGACGAATTGCACAGATGTCCTCGGGTATACGGCAGTACCGAAATGACGTACGGCCAGGTCGACGAACTGTACAGCCGGTGGTAGATAGTAATAAGGCCTAAGGGATGCGCGGTCAAGTCGACGATCCAGAATTTCACATTGACTTTCGAATTGATAAATAATTCGTATGTTTATTTCACACAGATGCCTTGAAATTTTTCCACACTCACAATCACTGTTCACATTTGTCAACATATAGTTATGCACTAATAATAATTGCCATATCCCTTGTACTGCTACACAAATCACAACAATCAGGTAATGCAATCACTAGACTGCGGATTTCATGCACTTATAGCAAACATAAGTAGGTGCATTTTAAGACAGTAGAGAGATTAAAATAATTTCAAAACACCAATGTAATATTTTCAACTTCTTAAAATGATTACAGTAAGAATCAAATATCTGTCTGGCTCCTGTCCCTTGTAATAGCGGCAGCCAACTTTCATTTTGCATAAAGATCCGCAGTCTAGTGATTAGGTTAAATATCACTATCAAAAACTCAGCTAATAGCAACTGTTAGTTTTGAATTGACAAGTCTTTGGAGATGTTCTCTCTACCGCGGTTCGAACGACACTGATTTTCCGCAAGATTTTTCTGAAGAATTTAAGAAGGGCATTATGAGTGTCGAAATTCGAAATGCACGCTGTAGCATGTGTACGAAAACGACGGGATGGTCAGACGAAAAACATGGATGCGAGAAGGACCGCTGTAAGATTTATGGCAAACACATGTTTAATTTTTCCTGCAGATTGGTACGCAGAGTCGATGGGTAACCGTCCGAAAACGTCATCCGTCTTTTTACCCAGCAAGGGGTAAAAATGTCAGGTAAGCGTAGCATCCCTATTGTCCTATATCTTCCTTAAGAAAAAAAGCAGAAAATAATTATTTAAATAAAAATAAATTTTTAAAAAATACCACGTTTTTAAAACGGACTAAAAAGTATAAAATAAAATTTTAAAAAACGCCACGTTTAAAAACGGACTAAAAAGTATAAAATAATTTTTTCTAGCCCCATACAGATTCCTAACCCCGTACAGATAGTCCTGAAAATTTGTGGTTGTGAATTTTGATAGCTATGAAAATACTTGTAAGATTTAAAACGAAAAACGTGGGGCGCAAAATGATACATAGTAAGGAGTGTAGAGAGTAGCTGCCGCTGAAGAAACTCGCAAAACAGTTCATATGATTTGCAGTGCAATAAAATTGTTAGTGATTTAGGTGTTCATGCATCAATTGTCTATTGCATGCGCCCCACGTTTATCGTTTTAAATCTTACAAGTATTTTCATAGCTATTCAAAATTCACAATCACAAATTTTATCTGTACGGGGTTAGCAATCTGTATGGGGCTAGAAAAAATTATTGTAAGAGAAAAGATGTTAAACAGTTATTTATTAAAGAAAAGAAACCACACGACTAATATACAATTTAACAAACAGTGATTAAACATTAAATTCTTTAACCGTATTCCGTACAACTTGACGTATTCGTGTTTCCCAGAAAAAGTGAAGTCGCCGCGTGACAGTGTCCTTTTATAAACTACTCGCTCGGATGTTTTATTTAACGAATCTTCTAGAAAACGTCTCGTATTTATTTATTGATTATATTTTAATGTGTCGCGGTCGCAGTACGGCGGCACTCATGCACACGCACAATTCACACATACATACAATAGAAAACATACAAATCCACACTTCCTACACTCGGCCGTCCTAAAAAAAAAACCTTATGGTTTTAAGGTTAATATGGCCTCTTTTGAGGTTAATATGGCCTCAAATGCCTTCATTAACCTCGCTAACTCCATCACTACAATTCACACATACATACAATAGAAAACATACAAATCCACACTTCCTACACTTGGCCGTCCTGAAAAAGAAACATATGGCCTCAAATGCCTTCATCAACCTCGCTAACTCCATCACTCTCGTCGCTGGTTTCGACCCATGGTTTCATGTGATCTGCGAATGACGACGTTGTTTTCGGCCCTTCGTGTTCGCCAACCTTGATCAACAAATAGCGATCATTGCGCAATACCCGCGTTATTTCATATGGACCCAAAAACTTTCCCGCCAGCTTCATCCCAGGTGTGATTTGCGTCCGCTGAATCGCCACTAGGTCACCTTCCTGATAGACCCTGGCCCTTTTGCGACGTTTATTATATTGTTTACGATTCTCCTGCTGAATGCGTTGCAAACTCTCCCTTGCCTGCAAGCGTATTTCGTCCCGATCAGTCTGAAACATACTCGTTAACTCTGCCTCAACCAACTCTTTTACTTGCGGATCATCCTTGAGATGCATTCGTGTGCCGAAGAGCAGAGTGAAAGGAAATACTCCTGTGCTTCGATGGGTAGTGATATTTAGAAATTGTTGTACCGACGAGAGGTGTTTGTACCATTCTGCAGGATGCGGGGCGGATATTTTTGACAGCAACGGTATTAACGTCCGGTTTACCCGTTCTACCTGCCCGTTTCCTCGCGGTACGCCCGTAACAATGAGAACATGTTCTATTTTTTCGTTGCTACAGTAGTCTTTGAAGGCCTATGATGTGAATACCATGCCCCTATCTGAAATTATTCGACGCGGGTTCCCGAAGATTATTGCCTGTTTCCGCAATCGATCCGTGACTTCCGCAGAATTTGTCGTTTTTGTAGTGTAAAGCCACACGAATTTCGTAAAAGCGTCTATTACAACAAAATTGTATCGGTATTTTTTGTTGGTAGACGGAAGTGGGCCAAGATGATCTACATGATAGGTCTCGAGTGGCCTGTCTCCTTTCTCGATCGCGTGCAGTAGCCCCTCTTGTCGTCCCCTTTTTCGCTCTGCGAGAATGCAGTCCACGCAGTTATTGACTACTTTTTCGATTTTTGCCCGCATGCCAGAGAACCAATAATCACGTCGTATCAGTGCCTCCGTTTTCGCGATAGAGAAATGCCCATTTTCGTGCGCCTTGCGAGTGACTTGCGTATGCATCCCCTTCGGTACAACAATGCGTAATTCGTCGTTTGTTTCGCGTAGTAAGAGCCCCCGTTTCATCACGTACCCATCGATTCCCCGTTCGTTTACGTCATTTCTATTTTTTTGTAAATAATCGTCGTTTTCCTGAGCTTTACGAATGCGAGCCGTGACGCTGTCCTCGCTTTCAATCGCAAGACATGTCGACATTGGATTACGACTGAGCGCATCAACATATTTCATCGAAGTTTCGGGTCGATGTTCGATCGAATACTCAAATTCTTCGAGCAGCAGTGCCCAACGAGCCATTCGAACGCAAAGATCTTTTTTTCGCATGGTTAACGCAAATGCCCAAATAGTGAAAATCTGTCACTATTTTGAATGGAATACCGAGCAAATAAACTCTAAATTTCTTTAGGGCCCGTACTATTGCTAATACTTCAAGTTCGTAGCTTATATATCGTTATTCCGCTGTGGTTGTCATTCCACCTCGCGTAATACACCGGGTGAAATGCACCGTCCTCGCTATCACGCTGTAAAAGTATTGCTCCGAAGCCGTACATAGATGCGTCGGTGTGAAGCTCCGTTTCCCGCTCGGGCCTGCAAATTCGCAAAACTGGTTTTTCGAGCAGAGCTTCCTTGAGTGATTGAAACGCATTTTGCTCTTCCACTCCAAATTTAAATGGTACATTGGACTTTAACAATTGCGTTAATGGACGTGCGATCGTGGAATATCCCTGGATAAATTTTCGAAAATATCCAGATAATCCAAGGAAACTCTGTAATTGTTTACACGTCGTTGGGGTTGGGAAACGAGCTACTGCTTTCGTTTTGTTCTCCGACGGCTGCACCGTGCCTCCTTCCACTATATATCCGAGGTAGTCCACGCGCGTTTTCAAAAAATCGCATTTACCCCAATTTATGACTAGACCGCATTCTGCCGCTCGTTTAAGAACGTCTTTTAATCGTTCCGTAGCACTTTCGTAATTCGTTGCAGGAACCACCAAGTCATCAATGTATGATAAAACGACCTTCTTTTCGATTAGATCTTTAAATGCGACGTTTACGAATCTTTGAAAAACCGCAGGGGAATTGCATAAGCCGAATGGAACTTTTAAAAATTCATACTGCCCATCAGGTACTATGAAAGACGTATATATCTGGCTTTCTGGCTCGACCGTAACATGAAAAAAGGCATTTCGTAAATCTAACGTACTGTAGATGACAGCGTCGCGTAAAAAATCTAATTGATCCTCTATTAGTGGAAGGGGGTATCGGTCTCGAATAATCTCCGCGTTTAGCTGTCTATAGTCGACACATAGGGGAGCGGTTCCGTCTTTCTTTTTAACTAAAACGATCGGACTCGCGTACTCAGAGAGAGAGAGAGGGTTGTACAATACCGTCGAGTATCCACTCGTTAATTTGTCGATTAACCCCTTCTCTCTCGGCAGGAGAGAGTCTTCTCGGTCGCTGGTATACCGGTACGTCGTCCTTGACAATAATTTTTATCGTTACCCCGACATCGCGGTTACCGTCGGGCTTGTATTCGCGAACGGCCGTCTCTATTTCGAGTCGCAGTTTCTCGTTTTTAACATGGGAAAGATCAATGGGATTGTTGTCGTGCTCGTGACCCACGTTTAAAATTTCGGACTCGACAATCTGCGCGTTTGAACGTTTCGCTAGCACCATTGTGCCGTTATTTACCGACCACTCCCCGACGTTTATGAAATCATAACCTAACAGCACTCCGTATTTTAAAACTGCGTTTTTCGCGACATGTAATGTGGCTTCGCGTATTTCGCCGTCGACTATAATTTCCGCGTTGAACTTCCCGAGAGTTCGATATTCTTGGGAGCCTATTCCGCGAAGTCGCATTTCTTCGTTGGTTAGCGGAGGTGCCCCGATGTCAAGGTATACGTTTTCGCGAATCAGCGATACGTCGCTGCCCGTATCAAGAACGGCTACCGCGGCGTATCCGTTCACGCGAATATCTTTTCGGTATTTCGTTTCCGCGGATTTCGCGACAGCGAGGACGTTCTTCACGTTTTCTTTCTTTGTCGGACAATCGCGCGAAATATGACCATATTCGTTGCAGTGGAAACACTTACGACCTTTATCTTGCGCGGGGCATTTGGATGTGGGGTGTCCTCGGTCGCCGCAGTTGGTGCATCTCCTCGTTGTCGTTGTCATCCCTGAACCGGAGTCACCTCTGAACCTCGACGTCGTCTCTCCTCCCTTGATCGTCGTGCTGATCGTTCTCTGCGTCGGCTCTCCTCCCTTGAACGTCGTGTTGGTTGTTCTCTGCGTCAGCTCGATTTTACCAAAGGCTTCTAGTATTTCGGCGTTCGTCTTGAACCTCTGGACGCGTGCTTGGTTCTGGAGGGCGAGATCTGGAATCCCGTCGATGACGCAGTCGATGAATTCCTCCCCATCTATGGCGATGCGATTGGCCAGGATAACCTTCCGATGGAAGTAATCAGTGAAGGTTTCTCCTCGATGCCATGTCCTCTCCTCAAAGCGTCGCCTCTCCTTCAGTTTGTTCGGTCGTCGGTAGAACATGACCTCCATGTTCTCCAACAATGTCTCGATCGCCATCGTCATGTGCTCAGGTCGAGAATGAAACCAGTCAAGCACCTTTCCCCGAAGCCTTGATGCGATGAGGATTCGACATGCGTCTTCTCGTAGTTCGTAGTTGTTGCGTAGAAGTCGAAACTGCTTCACCTGTGTCTCGAAGGCACTTCCTGAACCATCGAAATGATTCAAAAGGTCTGCAATGGCTGTGATGCTCATCCGGAGGGGTTCACGAGCCGAACCCGTGACTCCTGTGCTCGTTGTAACCGTACCCGTGATCCCAGTGCTCGTTGCCTGCTGACTATAGTTTCCTGGTGCTTGACGCGTCATTTCCAGCTCCCGTCTGGTCAGCTCCGCTTCCCGGATGGCCAACTCCTTTTCTTTCTCTAGGAGTTCGATCCGACGCCTCATCATCTCCATCTCTGTAGCCTGGTTTGTAACGACAGTTGTTGGTTCATTTCTCGTACTGCCGTCGCTCGAATCGTCATCACCTTCGCTGAAAACGTCGTTCTCCACGCCATCCGCGAGCAGTCTTGCGATTAACTCAAATTTCGTTCCGCTGGTGCAAAGAGTTCTCTTTCGCAGAATCTCTTTCAAACGCGTCATGGTTACATTTTGCAGGTGTCTATCTGCCATTTCGTCGTGCACTAAGGATCACGTATTTCACTGATTTTTTTTTTCGTTTATCTCACTGTCTCGCGCACTGTTAATATCTGTCGCGCACTCTCTGATCGTTGAGAATATCCCGGCTGAGCCCCCAATTGTAAGAGAAAAGATGTTAAACAGTTATTTATTAAAGAAAAGAAAGCACACGACTAACATACAATTTAACAAACAGTGATTAAACATTAAATTCTTTAACCGTATTCCGTACAACTTGACGTATTCGTGTTTCCCAAAAAAAGTGAAGTCGCCGCGTGAACGTGTCCTTTTATAAACTACTCGCTCGGATGTTTTATTTAACGAATCTTCTAGAAGACGTCTCGTATTTATTTATTGATTATATTTTAGTGTGTCGCGGTCGCAGTACGGCGGCACTCATGCACACGCACAATTCCTACATTATTTTATACTTTTTAGTCCGTTTTTAACGTGGCGTTTTTTAAAATTTTATTTTATACTTTTTAGTCCGTTTTAAAAACGTGGTATTTTTTTAAAAATTTATTTTTATTTAAGTAATTATTTTCTGCTTTTTAGCCTTATATGTGTGAAATTTTACAATCGATTTTGAACATTTTGATGAGATTATAACAGAGACATGTAGTAAAAATGTAGTGAAATTTTACAATCGATTTTGAACATTTTGATGAGATTATAACAGAGACATGTAGTAAATTTCAGACGGTATTGCGACGCGTTATATCGAAAACGAACGCCGTAGTAAAATGTCAAAGATAAAGGTTCGACGGAGAATTTCGGTGTAACTGTTCTTTCGCTTGGTAAACAAACATTATACTATAATAATACGTAGTAACTTTGTAAACACCGCAGGGAGCTCGATCGCACACGGACGCACACTGAGCTCCTTCGGTGCGAAGCGAGTCGGTGAAGTGGGGATGAGTCAGAGTGGGACACGTAGTAGAGTGGGGACGCTAAACGCGAAGACGTACTACGTCTTGCGGCGGGGGGGGGGGGGTGCAAAGGTTCAAATTATTAATAATTTATATCTCCTGAACGTATAGGCTTTTTAAAAAATTTCTTTTTAAATATTGCATTGTCATCCAGTTCTGAGCTATGTTTAAAATTTCAAGTCTCTAGCTCATCGGGAAGTTAGTTTAAAATTAATTGCAAAATTTGTACCGAACAAACAGACAAACAAGAAAGCGAGCTAATAAAAACGTGGTAACTTTCCAAAAGAAGGGCAGACTCCACTCCACTGGCCCACTTCGCATCGAAGGAGTTCAGTTTCAGTGTCGCCAGGTGAGGGGAGTCACGGTGAGATGATGTACCCCCTCTCTGATGACCAGAGTAGACCTAATCAGGGAGGGGGTACCTTGCATTCCCCTCGAGTGCTGGTTTGGTCACTTTCTGGCGACTCTAATCAGTTTACTTACTGAATTGGTTACGAATAGGTCGGGGTGGAGGGAGACAAGGACCGGCGATTCTGCTCGGTAAGCGGCTCGCGGTCGTCACTACAAACCAATATGGCGGCGCCCTTACCTGTCAAAAATACTGCAATAGCTCCTGAATTATTGATCCCACAGAATGGAAACTTCGATTTGCAGCCGCTATGACACAATATTTTTCTTTTTACAAAAGGTAGTTAAATTTACAGGTTGAAGTGGTAATTAAAATCGATAAAAAGTAGGAAAAGCGTGCTTTTTAAAAAGTTTTTTTATATATTTTTTTACGATTTTCTCGTAAACTAAAGCCGACCGCCAAAAAGTCTAACGGGAAATGTTGTTCAGAATAATGGTCTTGACAACATATTCAAAACCTATCGAAATTGGAGAGGATTCACATCATCGAGAAACTCTTGTTCGTTGCGATGTCACAGCGTACCACCGACACTCGCATGCCGGCGCGGCGGGCTAGGGCGCGCTCTGATTGCTCCGTGTTTTTCGTTAATAACTCTTAAACAAAGCCGCGGCTGACTGGTGCATATGTAGCCTTTCTGCTGCTAAAGATTTG
This sequence comes from Lasioglossum pauxillum, assembly GCA_933228785.1. Classification (NCBI taxonomy): domain Eukaryota; kingdom Metazoa; phylum Arthropoda; class Insecta; order Hymenoptera; family Halictidae; genus Lasioglossum; species Lasioglossum pauxillum. The sequence goes on along the minus strand of OW121703.1, from coordinate 24,914,273 downwards.
CTGAAAAAATCTCTTTAATATTTCTAATTGTTTATGTAAATATACAATTTTTTAATGTTTTATCGCGTTCACGTAAACCTGATTATATATGTACGAAGTTCACTTAAGTAATCTACAGAACAAAAGTATAGTTTTAAAAATTATGTTTTGTACATATTGGTAACAAATGTTAACATATCAACATAATTAATTTAAATTTGAATACGAAAGATATTATTTTCCGATACGAAAGTATTAAGAAAGATGTAAACAATCATGCACGGCATGTGTACGCTGATATTCGTATACATATTAAAATTATTTAAATAAAAATAAATTTTTTAAAAATACCACGTTTTTAAAACGGACTAAAAAGTATAAAATAAAATTTTAGAAAACGCCACGTTTAAAAAACGGACTAAAAAGTATAAAATAATTGTTTCTAGCCCCATACAGATAGTCCTGAAAATTAACGTGGGGCGCATGCAATAGATAATTGATGCATGAACACCTAAATCACTAACAATTTTATTGCACTGCAAATCATATGAAGTCTTGTACGAGATGTCTCAGCGGCAGCTACTCTCTACACTCCTTACTATGTATTATCTTGTGCTCCACGTTTTTCGTTTTAAATCTTACAAGTATTTTCATAGCTATTCAAAATTCACAATCACAAATTTTATCTGTACGGGGTCAGTAATCTGTATGGGGCTAGAAAAAATTATTTTATACTTTTTAGTCCGTTTTTAAACGTGGCGTTTTTTAAATTTTTATTTTATACTTTTTAGTCCGTTTTAAAAACGTGGTATTTTTAAAAAAATTATTTTTATTTAAATAATTATTTTCTCCTTTTTAGTCTTGTATGTGTGAAATTTTACAATCGATTTCGAACATTTTGATGTGATTATAACAGAGATATGTAGTAAATTTCAGACGGTATTGCGAGGCGTCATATCGAAAATGAACGCCGTGGTAAAATGTCAAAGATAAAGGTTCGACGGAGAATTTCGGTGTAACGGTTCTTTCGCTTGGTAAACAAACATTGTTATAGTATAAATAATACGTAGTAACTTTGTAAACACCGCACGCAGCTCAAACGCACACTGATGCACACTGAGCTCCTTTGGTGCGAAGGGGGTCAGAGGAGTGGGGATGAGTCAGAGTGGGAGCACGTAGTAGAGTGGGGACGCTGACCGCGAAAACGTACTACGTCACGCGGTGGAGGGGTGCAAAGGTTCAAATTATTAATAATTTATATCTCCTAAACGCATAGGCTTTTTTAAAAATTTCTTTTTAAATATTGCATTGTCATCGAGTTCTGAGCTATGTTTAAAATTTCAAGCCTCTAGCTCATCAGGAAGTTAGTTTAAAATCAATTGCAAAATTTGTATCGATCAAACAGACAAACAAACAAGAAAGCGAGCTAATAAAAACGTGGTAAAATGACGCGCAGATTAGAATACGTCGTCGATAGTCACAAATAAAATTTGTTCATGAACTTCAAAGAAAACGTTTCGATGTTGGCACAGCATAACTTATTCGGTCCGTGGCGTGTTTACTAGATTTTGGGTCGAAAAAATGGGTTCGCGCGCTTCGGTTGTTTGACCTTATTTGAACAGATTTTGGGCTAGGTGAGGGCTCATTCTAAAGAGGAAGGTTAATCACACTGATCTCTGGTCATCATAGCAGACAAAAAGTCTTTTAGAGACAGAAAAATGCATTGAAATCTGCGGGTTTTTTTCCTAGATTTTTTCTCTACTTTGAGCCCTCATATTATACATATTAAACATAGTCTCGTTAAAATCAGGACCAGATGCAGTGTGATGAACCTTCCTCTTTAGAATGAGCGCTCACCCAGCCCAAAATTTGCTGAAATAAGGTCAAACAACCGATTTAATTCTAGTAAATTAGCAAATAACTAGAATTTTACTAGGTTTTGGATCGAAAAAATGGATCTGCGACTTAATGTTGTTTGACCTTATACGAGCATATTTTGAGCTGGGTGAGGGCTCATTCTAAAGAGGAAGGTTATATCTAGTGCGCTCCAGGCATCACATAAGTCAAAAAGTCTTTTAAAGACAGAATATGCATTGAAATCTGCGGATTTTTTTCCTAGATCTTTTCTCTACTTTGGGCCCTCATAATAAACATAATCTCGTTAACCTCATGACTGGAGCACACTAGACTTAACCTTCCTCTTCAGAATGAGCCCTCACCCAGCTCAAAATATGCTCGTATAAGGACAAACAACATTAAGGGGCCCCAATACCACTTCGGTGTCGCGCTCAATGTTACCGATAGTAACGTATTAGCACAGACACCGACGAGATAATAGTATCTCGTCGGTGCTAGCGCTCCTAGCTAAAAATGCCATAGAACTGATACTTGTGCCGAAACCCTCTGTTTATGGATGTACTTCGTAGTTTTCAAACTGTGTGTTTAAACACGTATAGTTTAACATAATAAAGGTTGCATTGACATTGTATGCGTCCCTGAATATGCGGATGTAAACTTTTTTTTCTATAAGAACCCTAAATCTCTCTATATTTAAGAAAATGTATGTGTCTTGACAGTGGCAGCACTGCCGCTTCGCCCAATATTTGTCGAATCCCAAGTAGCACAGAAATATCCTATATACGTTCAGAAAACGCCGGCTTCGGAGATTCCGTTGTTCGGAAAATGTACAGGCAAAGACCAAATGTTCTAGTAACGGTCTAATAAGGTTCTACGAAAGTCCCTGGAAGGTTCATGTTACAAAATGGGTGTTACAAATGATACCAACCAGGATAGTGTCACTCCAGGGTAGTGTCACTCAATGTACTTTTCTGTTAGCACGAAAATCCAGCGCCATCTGAATTTTGTGTTACACAACTAACGGGTAAAACGCGGGGATTCAAAATCCATACTACCCATTCCGTGCTAATTTATAATTTTTATTTAAAAATAAAACGAATTGAAACATTTTACTACATTTTAAATATAGTTTATTGAATTTCATAGCAATTACAAACAGTATATGTACAACTTTTTACTTATTAATAAATTGAAACCATATTATCAAGCGCGATAACACTGTTTCATTACAAATATCGCAAGTTACACATTATTTACAAATTTTTCCATAATAAGACTACATCAAATGCATATCACAGCAATTACCGATGACCAGGCTCAAAGAAAAGCGCAAAACAATATATAACACACATCGAGATCGTATAATACACATCCACACACATCGTACATCTCATAACACAGATCGAGATCGTACAACACACATCGCATATCGCATAACACACATTGTATATCTCATTAGACACATCGAGATCGTATAAGAGACATCGTATATCTCATAACACACATCGTATATCTCGTAACACACATCGAGATCGTATAACACACATCGTACATTTCTTTAATAATAAATTCGAAATGTGCGATGTGTGTTATACGATCTCGATGTGTGTTACGAGAACTACGGTGTGTGTTACAAAAGGTACGATGTGTGTTATACGATCTCGATGTGTGTTACGAGATATACGGTGTGTGTTACGACATATACGATGTGTGTTACGAGATATACGGTGTGTGTTACGACATATACGATGTGTGTTATACGATCTCGATGTGTGTTACGAGATTTACGGTGTGTGTTACGAGATCTACGGTGTGTGTTACGAGATCTACGGTGTGTGTTACAAAATGTAGTGTAGAGGAGTGACTGTCAGTATGAATGCACCATAAAGGTTACGGATGAAGAGTGGGGTGTGAGAGAGACGAGCGAAGAAAAGAGAGAAAGGAGAGAGATCGTCATGGCGTACGGGATGGATGAGAGTCATGCCGCGTAAAGTGTAGAAGTACGTTTCTTTTTTGTATAATCATATTTCATTAAACAGTTAATTATTAGTATGTGGTAATTCGTTATTGGTTTCTCTATCACGTGCTATACCCGCTGTACATCGTGATCCCGCAACATTATTGGTAGCAGAGCGTGGTTCTCCGGTGTACACGTGGGAATTAGAGGTTAGAAAAAGCACGTGTCGAGAACCATAGAGATAACCATGGCTGAGTTAAGCGTATCAAGCAAAAATATAGACAAATTAACTGAAAAGAACTACCATGTATGTGGGATCAGGACCCCCAGAACAAGTATACTGTAGGAGATTGGGAAGAACGGGAGGGTTCCGTGGGTGAGCGCGTTAGCCGATCGGCTACCACCAGTGAGGCCGGGGTTCGATTCCCGCGGCGGCGGTGCCCTCATTTTTCCTGAGATCCTACAATTGGTGTCAGAAGTGGGATTGGGGGAACACCGATCACCGCACGATGGCGCTGTGAGAAAAACTGTGTAGGGGCAACATGCGCTTCCGCGCATTGCCACGGCGCTAGTGTCGCCTGGCAATAGCAGCATGCGAGCTGCATAGCGAGTCGCCCCTCTTGACGATCGTTCGTCCGCTGCCTAGAGCGTTTTCCGCCTAGGCGCCATGCTAGTAGATTCTGCTCTCAGTCGTCTTACTAGGCAGACGTGCTCGTTCCTTAGCCGTTGCTAAGCGTATATATATAACTTCCGTTATTGCCTCGTGGGCAACACGTGCCATTGTAACAAGTAATAAAGTTCTCGTTGTTAATATTACCAGCAGCAGTGATTTCGATTCAATTGCAATCTATTGGGACTAAACGCGTAGTAGGTCGCCTTCTCTATCTGGTCACCATAGGGATAAAACCTACAACTGGTGACCCCGACGTGATTGCCGTTTTTGAATCCGTGAGGACACGAGGTCTGGGACGCTCGTAATTTTTCCATCCTCCCTGCTGTCTTGCTGCCGTCACGAAGCATGTCCATACAAGAAGAATCTGGCTGCACGTGGTCGGAAGTTCCTGCTGAAGTTCGGCCGGCGCCGAATACCGCAACATAAGAAGAAACTCCTGCCGTCGCAGGCGGCGAGCAATCCGCTCGCTGCATTCATCGCTGCCGTTTGCAGGCGGCGAGCAGGCCGCTCGCTGCACGTTGAAGTTGTTCCGGCGTTCCCGGCACCGCGTGGGTTTCACCATCGCCGCCATTGCCGCTGCCGTTGCCGCTGCCGTGTAACCGCCGAGTGGAGACCACCATCGACGCCATTGCTGACGCCACGTGGAAGCCACAAGCGGTGATCGTTTATTTTTAAGTCTTTTCGCGTTTCGCATCGTTTGATATTCGCCGTAATTATGTCAGTTCCCTCGACGGACGAAAGAGTCGCGCAGCTGTTACAGGCCGTTCTGGCGGCCCAGCAGGAAGCCGCGTCTTCCAACCGCGTCGATAGCTATTGCTCGCATCACGAGCCAAACGACTATGGCCGACACCGTGATAGCCGGTCTCGACGCCGAAACCGCGACGGTCATTTCCGACCTTATCGCATCACCCGATCCGATCGCGCCGTATACTCGTATCAAGGAGCGCCTAATGGCGACGTTCTCCACGTCCGCGGAAACGAAACTTCGACAGCTACTGAAGGGACAAATTCCATCGCACGGCAAACCCTCACATACGCTTGCAGTCATTCGTAATAAGAATGACGGCGAGTGCTCCGAGGCCGTGCTGCGATCTATTTTCCTCGATTTAATGCCAGAGCAATGCCGCGCGATCCTGGCCGCGTCTAAACAGGATGACCTTCAGGAGCTGGCCCTTCTAGCCGACAAAATCGTCGAAACAATGAACCCCGCGTCCGTTCATACAGTCGCTGCCGCGACATCGATACCTGCCGCCGCGACATTGACAACCGCTGCCGCGACATCGAGACCTGGTTCCGTCCAAGACCAACTCGATCTGATTATGCGTGAGATAGCGAGTCTCAAAGTGTCTCATCAGCACTATTCGCGGCCGAATCAGCGAAATTACAGTCGTAACGCCGCCGGTCCCCGATCTCGGAGACGCTCCCAAAGTCGCGATCCGTCGGGACCTTGCCGAATACATGCGAAATATGGAGAGCGTGCAATCCGTTGCATCAAACCCTGTTCATGGTCCGGCCCTCCGCGAGTGTCGGAAAACTAGAGTCACTCTCCTCCTCGGGGACTGTCGGAGTGTGCCAAACGTCCTCTAAACGTCTCCATGTACGCGATCGTAAATCAGGCCGCATGTTTTTGATCGACACAGGTTCGGATCTATCGCTGCTGCCGGTTTCCGCGGAATCGCGTACCTCCCCCAGCTCGTTCAAGCTGTTCGCCGCGAATGATACCCGTATCAATACTTACGGTGAACTTCGCGTGATCCTCGATTTGGGACTGCGTCGCCCAATCGAGTGGAATTTTTGCGTAGCAGCAGTCCCGTATCCCATAATAGGAGCCGACCTGCTTACGCACTATGGCCTCACGGTCGATCTTAAAGGGCGTCGTGTCATTGACAACACTACGAGCATTTGTATCGCTGCCGGTATCGATGCCGGAATCGCTAATCGTACCCCCTCGTCCGTGAATGTCCTTGGACCGTCATCCAAGTACGCGCATATTTTGGCTCGTTTCCCTCAGGTCATCGGACTAGAGCAGCCAACACCTCTCGAATCGCGCGGTGTGTTCCATCACATTTCCACCACCGGCCCACCCGTGGCCGAGCGCGCTCGACGTCTCACAGCCGACAAGCTGAAAGCCGCGAAGGCTGAATTCAAACATCTGATCGCTGCCGGTATTTGTAGACCTTCTAGCAGTCCATGGGCCAGCCCCATACATCTCGTTAAGAAAAAGTCAGGTGAATGGCGTGTTTGCGGTGATTACCGTCGCTTAAACAGCGTAACCGTGCCCGATAGGTACCCCGTCCCGCATCTTCACGACTTTCCTGCCAACCTTCATGGCAAAACGATATTTACGGCGCTAGACCTCTACAAAGCATATCATCAGATACCCGTTGCCCCCGAAGACATTCAAAAAACCGCTGTCATCACGCCGTTCGGACTTTTCGAGTATTGCGCGATGACGTTCGGACTTCGAAATGCGGGCCAAACGTTCCAACGTTATATCAACCGTGCGCTAGGCGATTTGGATTTTGTCTTCACATTCCTCGATGACATTCTCATTGCATCTTCCTCTCCGGAAGAGCACGAGAAGCATCTGACAATCGTCCTGCAGCGCCTACGTGATTTTCATCTGCGCGTGAATTTAGACAAATGCCGCTTCGGCGTGTCTGAGCTTGTTTTTCTCGGCCATCTAGTCAACTCGGAGGGATTCAAACCTACTCCCGATAAAGTTGAGGCCATTAGGAATTTTCCCAAGCCGCGCACGATCGACGACTTACGTCGCTTTCTAGGAATGGTAAATTTTTACAGGCGTTGTATTCCGCACGCTGCCGCCACTCAAGCCCCGTTAAACGCATATATGCATGATGCGCGAAAACGCGATAAACGATTGATTAAATGGCTGCCGGAAGCCGAGACCGCTTTCGCGAAATGCAAGGACGACCTTGCAAATGCTGCCTTGATAACTCACCCTAGTGAAAAAGCCACTGTTCGACTCGTTGCCGATGCATCTGACGTGGCCATGGGCGCAATTTTAGAGCAGCTATGTGGCGCGAATTGGAGACCACTAGCGTTCTTCTCACGCAAATTCTCCCCGGCCCAGTGTAAATACAGTACGTACGATCGCGAACTCACCGCGATATACGAGGCCGTGCGTCATTTCCGCCATTTCTTAGAAGGTCGCGAATTTAACATATATTCCGATCATAAACCGCTCATCTACGCCTTTTCTCAGAGCTCAGAGCGTGCTTCTCCTCGTCAGACGAGACAATTGTGCTATATAGCACAATTCACGTCTAACATCCTTTACCTGCCGGGCAGTGATAACGTCGTTGCCGATTCTCTCTCGCGATCCGAGGCTATACGGCTGCCGACGCAATTTGATATAAATGAGCTATCTCGCGAACAAGAAAACGACCCCGAACTCAGGGAAATTCTTCGTACGCCCGATCACTCTCTCGCTCTTAAAAGGCTGACATGGGGCCCGGAGCACTCTCCTGTATATTGCAGTGTTTGCGACGAGTGCATTCGTCCGTATATACCCGCCTCTATGCGCGAGCGAGTGTTCACGCTCTTTCATTCACCCGCTCATCCGAGCGCGAAAGTGACCGATCGACTCATTCGACAGCGCTATGTCTGGCCCGACATGCACCGTGACATTGCTCGCCAGTGCAAGTCGTGTATAAGTTGCCAGCAATCGAAAATCTCTCGTCACGTTAAAATGACACCGTCGCAGTTCGTCGCGCCCGACGGACGTTTTATGCACGTGCATATCGACCTTGTCGGTCCGCTGCCGGTCAGCGAAGGTTTTCAGTATTGCCTTACTATGATCGACAGATTTTCGCGCTGGGCCGAAGCAGTTCCTCTCCGCGACATTTCCGCGCAGACAGTCTGCCGTGCTTTCTTCGACAATTGGGTGTCGCGTTTTGGCGCACCCGCATTCTTAACGAGCGATCAAGGTACACAATTTGAATCGCAGCTTTTCTCAGCCCTTCTTGCGCTCGTCGGCTGCCGGAGACAACGATCGACTGCGTACCACCCCGCGTCTAACGGTATGGTTGAGCGTTGGCATCGCGTCTTGAAGGCAGCGATCATGTGCCACGCCGATCAGCAATGGTCGCGTGTTTTACCCGCGGTATTATTAGGTTTGCGTACCCATGTCCGTCTCGATACAAATGCGTCTCCCGCCGATTACGTATACGGAACATCACTGCGTTTACCGGGCGAATTCTTCCTAATAGATGATTATAAACCCGACCCGCAGCCGTTCCTAGAAGAGTTTCGACAATATATGCGTGCCGTTAAGCCGGTGCCCGTGGCACATAAGCGTAACGTTAAGACTTTCGTTTATAAGGAATTAGAGTCGTGTTCGCATGTGTTCATGCTTGTTAAATCCGTGCGTAGACCCTTAGAACGGCCTTACACGGGACCACACCGAGTACTCCAGCGCATTTCAGATCGCGTATATTCCATCGAAGTCAACGGTTCACCGCGTAACGTTTCTGTCGAACTCTTGAAGCCTGCGCACATTGTAAATGAAGGACTCGTAGCTCCGACATCGGATGCATCGCTGCCGGTTCCAAGTACATCGCTGCCGGTTCCAAATGCATCGCTGCCTGTCCCAAGTACATCGCTGCCGTTTCCAAGTGCGCCGTTACGCACCTACTCGCGCAGGAGAGTCACCTTCGCAGACTCCCCACATTAATGTAAGTTTTTTGTAAGCGTTGCGCGTAGTATGTAAGTTTTTTGTATCTAGCAGTAAGTACCTTTTGTAACATTTCCTTTCCGTAAAGCGTATTGTTAAAAGCGAAATCTTGTATGCTTCCGCTTCTCTTTGGGGGGGAGTGTGTAGGGGCAACATGCGCTTCCGCGCATTGCCACGGCGCTAGTGTCGCCTGGCAATAGCAGCATGCGAGCTGCATAGCGAGTCGCCCCTCTTGACGATCGTTCGTCCGCTGCCTAGAGCGTTTTCCGCCTAGGCGCCATGCTAGTAGATTCTGCTCTCAGTCGTCTTACTAGGCAGACGTGCTCGTTCCTTAGCCGTTGCTAAGCGTATATATATAACTTCCGTTATTGCCTCGTGGGCAACACGTGCCATTGTAACAAGTAATAAAGTTCTCGTTGTTAATATTACCAGCAGCAGTGATTTCGATTCAATTGCAATCTATTGGGACTAAACGCGTAGTAGGTCGCCTTCTCTATCTGGTCACCATAGGGATAAAACCTACAACTGCGAGTTGCGAGTTTGTGGAGTTCTTGCAAGTTGACGAGAAATTGCGAGTTGTGTTTGGTGGCTCTGAGTATGGCCACAACACGAAAAGAGGAGACGACGCTGTGACGGACATTCGAGGGCGAATGTCGTTGCAGGATGGCCGAGTGTGGGATCAGGACCCCCAGAACAAGTATACTGTAGGAGATTGGGAAGAAGGGAGGGTTCCGTGGGTGAGCGCGTTAGCCGATCGGCTAACATCAGTGAGGCCGGGGTTCTCGATTCCCGCGGCGGCGGTGCCCTCATTTTTCCTGAGATCCTACATGTATGGGCGTTAAAAGTACGAGCAGTTTTACGAGCGAGAAAATTATTTAAAGAAGTAATCGAAGATAACGAACCACCAGTGTCGAACGATCTAGCATCGGATCAAGGGAAAGCAAGACAGATATGGGAATCTAAAAATGACGAAGCATTTGGACTGATAATTGTTACATTGTCAGACGAGCAAGCAGGTCAATTTTTAGAGGAATCCAAGGCGAAAAAGGTTTGGGAAGAACTAAGAAGACTACACGAAGGTAATATACAAGATAAGAAAATTGAGATTGGACTGGAGCTAAAGAATATACGAATGGATGCGAATGAATCAGTTATGGAATATGTTACAAGAACAAGGAATATTGCATCCAAAAGCGCCAAAATAGGATCTCCATTTGACCCACGTGAGGTAAGCTACCATATGATTAGAGGAATACATCCTAGATACGAGAAAACTGCAGCAGTGTTAAGAACACAAAAGGATGTCAATTTAGATGATATTAAACGTATATTAATGGAAGAAGAAAGCCGACAGAATCAGAACGGTACATATGGTAGAAACGAATCATGGAAGACGGAGAATGCTTACAAGGCAACAAGACATCCAACCAACAGAGGAAAGCGCGGAGCGTGCTATATATGTGGGAAGAATAACCACATAGCGAGAGATTGCTATCACAGGAGAGATCCGACGCCAGCGAAACCTCCAAATAGAAGACCAGGAAATCATCACAACCAGGGACACAATATCAATCAAAATAGTTACAGAAGATCACAGCAGAAGGAAGAACACAGCAGTATGGTGAAGTGCGACAAAAGTGAATATAATTTCCTAGTGACAAGTGGAAAAAGTGTGCGAAAGTGTAATAATAGACAAGTATGGACAATAGACTCCGGTTCGACTGCGCACATGTCAGCGTGTAAAGAGAATATGATAAATGTGATAGAATATAAGGTCAAGATATGGTTAGCGGATGAAAGTAGAAGCATAGAATCTCAAGCGAAAGGAGATGTCAAAGTGAAGGTGTACAGCGGTAACAAAGAGAATAATATTTGTATTAGAAACGTGTTATACGTGCCCACATTGCGTTCTAATCTATTATCTGTTAGTCAGTTAAATGAGTATGGACATAAAGTAGTGTTCGCTGAAGGTGGCGCAAAAATAATTGGGAGATATGGAGAACAAATTGCAGAAGCTTTTGAAAAGGATGGTATTTTTATATTAGAAACTGATGTAATGGAAGGAAACACAATGTTGGCAGATGCAAGTAATGAGGAATGTACACGGAATGAGAGTATGGGTAAGCAGGGTAGATCAGATGTAGACATAGATACTCGTATAGGTAAAAGCAATAAGTTAGCGCATCGCGAAAAAATGTTATGGCATAGAAGACTTGGGCATATATGTGAAAATTATTTAGACTGTATGAAAAGGAAAGAAATGGTCAGGGACCTTGAGTATCGTCCTGAATCGCTAGGCTGGTGTGAAGCATGCGTGCTGGGAAAAATGGCACAAAAACCATTTTATCCTGTAAACTAGAGGGCTATTGTTGCTCGCTCGCTTCGCGAGCTCGCGGGCAGGACTGCTCTTACGAGAATGTTAGTGGTACGCATGGCTAGTAGGGCCCACAGCTATTAATGTCTTTCATTTTGTGCGTGACTCTCCACGAGCCACACAAAGAACTTCCCGATTCGTTAGTTGCTGTATATTATTATTATTATTTATTAAGTGTACGTTTTAAGAAGATTATACGTTTTCAGGGAAATTCAATAGTTTTCTACTTATCAAAATGTTTGCTATATGGCGTCGCATTAAACCAATATCGTATGCTCGTTGCTCACTTGGTTCCTTGTTATAGCATACTAATGTTGCAAAATAAATTGTCTTAATTAGTTTTTCGCAAACGATACAACTCATCATTATCCGGGTTTGCAGTATTGATCTTGGTTTTCTTCGATACTATTAATTTAAATTTTCTCAAAATATATAAACCGCTCAATTTTGAAACTTTGCTCAGTGCTACATACAACATTTGTAAAGTTCGTATTTCTGATGTTTTAAAATCCATACATACTTTCTTGTATGTTTGTCTCTGACTTTTATGAATCGCAATCGCTTCAGCAGGAACCACTGGAAATTGACTACGTGTGATTTGTTATTATCCTTCACTCGAAATATTTGCTTGATTCGATATTTTTTTATTATTGGTGTTAAATTTTGATTTATATTTGCATTTTTCATATAATCACGATAACGAGTTCTTACTTTCACTCCTGCTATGGCCAATTGAAAATCTAACCACAATATAGACGGAATTTTAGTATTTTCTTGAAAAGTAATAAATTTTAATATTCCGCATGCTCCATTAACCAATTCGTCTTCAAGGTCAATGTTATTAATTATCATATACTTTATATTAATTTTCAATTTAATCTCAGTTAACAATTCGTTTTGAACTCATTGTTTATTTAAAGATTGTAATATAAATGTTTTTGTACTTTCATCGATATTCTTTGAAAATGTATTCTCGGCGATGATTAACTCACTCTTGCATTGGAATAATTTTCGATTATTGTAAGCGGTTACATTAGCATTAGTTGCATAATTGGAAAATCATTTTTTTTAATTAAAAAAAAAACAAGAAAAATTTTTTTTTTTAATATATATATATAGTTACGTTTACTTCTTCGGTGGATACGCCTTTCGTATAAATTGCAATGTTTAATCAACTCCTTTCGAAAAAAACTAAAAACTACTTGACCAAAATGGACCAAAATCTAATCAGCTCTAAGTTACAGCGGGGCACATCGATTGCATCATTCATCATTCCGATCGCGTTGTTACTTTTTCTGAAAACGTTAACGAAAAATTTGATACCATAGAAACGGACATACGCACACACACACACATACCGACATTTTGATGAAAATAGTCTAAAATGACTCCAATGACCATGAAACGTGAAGATCTGCTAAAAATTCGATTTTCGATTTTCGGGGTAATTACAATAACTTCCCTATGAAATCGGGAAGTTAAAAATATTGTAACAAGAGAGCCGTTAGAACTGATACACATGGATTTGTGTGGGCCGATGCGCGTGAACTCAATTGGTGGCAATAGATATATTTATGTATTAGTAGACGATTATTCCAGATATATATGCGTATATTTACTCAAAAGCAAGGAGGAAACATTTCAATGTTTTCTTGAATACCTTACAATGTATGAGAACCAATTGAATAAAAAAATAAAGAGGATTAGGTCGGATAACGGTAGGGAGTTTATTAATAGTGATTTTAGGAAGTTATGTACAGATAAGGGAATTCATCAGCAGTCAACGGTGCCATATAATCCAGCGAGCAATGGGGTAGCTGAAAGAACAAATAGAACACTATTGGATAAAGCAAGAACGATGCTGCTGGATGCAGGGTTGCCTGAGGAGTTCTGGGCAGAAGCGATGAAGACAGCTGCCTTTATAAAGAACGTAACCTTGTGTAGGGAGAGGGGTGAGAAAACACCGATGGAACTGTGGTCAGGAAGGAAGCCAACAGTTTCGTACATCAAGGTATTTGGAAGTGTCGCCTATTATTATATACCGAAGAACTTACGGCACAAATTAAAGCCGAAGGCAAAGAAGGGAATATTTGTGGGATACTCTGAGGGTAGTAGATCTTATAGAATATATGACACTGAACAAAGGAAGGTAGTGGAAGCAAGAAATGTTAAATTTAATGAAAACGAGAAGGGGGTACTAATCATGAAAAATGGACAAGGTAATGAAGTGTCAAATGGGCTCAGTAATATTACTTATATAGATATACTTGAGGGGAACAAACATGAAGAGAAGGAAGGAGATGTAGAAGAAACTCAGGTTGAAGGCAATGAAGGAACAGGTGTTGATACAGAACAAGATGATTGTCCTGAAGAAGGGGTTGAAAATGAAACAGATATAGAGCAACAACCAATAGTACCTAAACCAAGAAGGAAGGCAAAAGAAATAGAAGAAGAACACAGAAGAAATAGACAACAACAAGAAGAAAGATTATTAGAGCAAGGAGTGAGAAGATCTGAGAGGATCAAGAACACATATCAACATGCCAACATAGCTGTGAGTGAGATAATACCAAAGAACCTGCACGAGGCATTGCAATCTTTAGAGGCTAATAGATGGGAAGAAGCAATGAAGGAAGAATTGGACTGCATGGGAAAACGAGAAGTGTGGAGGCTAGTACCACGACGACCAGAGATGAAGGTTATAAAATCAAAGTGGGTTTACAACAAGAAACACATAGGAGAGAACAGCGTGCGATACAAAGCCAGATTAGTGGCAGTGGGCTGTCAACAACGGCAAGGGATGAATTACGAAGAGTCATTCGCACCTGTTATTAAAATGCAAACGATAAGAACATTACTACCCAGATAGCCAAGCGATCCTCGCGCACAGATCGAGCCCGGCGTGTCGGGGTCAGGTAGACGGGCCGAACGTCGCTTGAATGGGCAAAAGGCACACGATGGCTATAATCTGAGGAGGGCATTTATGACCGTGAGGGCTCGTAACGTTCCCTCGGCGCAAACCCGGCACAAGCTTCCCCTCGGCACGTCGGTCCTGATTTCTGCCAAATTTTAAGTAGGTCCGAGATTGTAAGAGGGCAGCACGGTCGCATTAATGTGGCGAATGTCGTAAAATTTGGCAGAAATCAGGACCGACGGGCCGAGAGCAGCTTGTGCCGAGGGAACGTTACGAGCCCACACGGTCATAACTGCCCTGGTCAGAATCGAGCATTTTGGCTATCTGGGTCGATAGCGAGCATCTACAAAATGAGAGTAAAACAATATGACGTGAAAGCGGCATATTTATACAGCGATTTGAAAGAAGATGTATATATGGAACAACCGCCAGGATTTAATAAAAAATAAAATAAAATATGCAAATTAATAAAAAGCATTTATGGACTGCCTCAATCTGGATTTTATTGGAACAAAAAGTTAAACGAAATAATGGAAAAGATAGGGTTAGAAAGGTAGAAGAAGATCCATGCGTATACGTGAAGAAAGAGAACAATAGACTGTTAATGATAGGAGTATATGTGACGATTTCCTAGTCGTAGGAACGGACAACCAAAAAATAGAAACTGATATTAATAAGATAAGAAAGTACGTCGATCTCGTAGAAACGGTAAAGAAAAGTTTTTTAAATGTAGATATACCAGAAACAAAGGCAGGATTAGAATTATCACAACGCGAATATATAGATAAGATAGTGCGTAAGTTTGACATGGCAGAGTGCAAAATAGAAAATACACCGTTAGATGTACAACAGGATTTAGATCAATACGAAGAATCGTCGAAGATAGATTCGTTATTATATCAAGAGATGTTAGGATCTCTAATGTACCTGGGAATTGCAACGAGACCTGATATTGTACATAGTATAAGTAAGTTGTCGCAATATAGTAAGGATCCGCGTCAGATTCATTTGAACGCGATAAAACGAGTATTTAGATACGTAAAGGGTACCAAAGACTATAGACTAACATACGATGACAAGTGTGATATATTAACCGTTAGCACAGATGCGAGTTGGAACAGTACAAAAGATGCCAAGTCATTTAGTGGATATACTGTCAAATTAGGGAACAATATAATAGGATGGAGGAGTAAGAAGCAGGATTTAGTAGCATTGTCCACGTGTGAGGCCGAGCTCATGGCAATGTGTGAGGGAGTGCAAGAATTAAAGTGGGTTCAAGGGTTATAAGAAAGCTTAGGCACAGATATCGGAAATAGAACGCCAATTAAAGTAAACACTGATAGTAAAGCAGCTATGGATTGGGTACACAAGAACAAAGTCACTAATAGAACAAAGCATATTAACAGAAAGTATTTTTTTATAAAAGACGAAGTAAAGAAGAATAACATTGTAATAGAACATGTAAACTCAGAAGATATGGAAGCAGATCTAATGACAAAAGCATTAAATGCAAATAAGTTAAGGAAAAACCTAGACAAGTTGAATGTACGAGGTGAATTCACACTGAAAGCCAAGGGGGGATTTGTAGAGGAGTGACTGTCAGTATGAATGCACCATAAAGGTTACGGATGAAGAGTGGGGTGTGAGAGAGACGAGCGAAGAAAAGAGAGAAAGGAGAGAGATCGTCATGGCGTACGGGATGGATGAGAGTCATGCCGCGTAAAGTGTAGAAGTACGTTTCTTTTTTGTATAATCATATTTCATTAAACAGTTAATTATTAGTATGTGGTAATTCGTTATTGGTTTCTCTATCACGTGCTATACCCGCTGTGCATCGTGATCCCGCAACATGTAGGATGTGTGTTACTAGATATACGATGTGTGTTGTATGATCTCGATGTGTGTAACACACACCGTAGATCTCGTAACAACATCGAGATCGTATAACACACATCGCACATTTCGTAACATACATTGTATATCTCGTAACACACATCGAGATTGTATAACACACATCCACACACATCGTATATATTGTAACACACATCGAGATCGTATAATACACATCCACACACATCGTATATCTCATAACACACATCGAGATCGTACAACACACATCGCATATCGCATAACACACATCGTATATCTCATTAGACACATCGAGATCGTATAAGAGACATCGTATATCTCATAACACACATCGTATATCTCGTAACACACATCGAGATCGTACCGTATATCTCATAACACACATCAAATATCGCAGAATATACATCTACATCGTATAACACACATCATATATCTCATAACCAGAGTAGGGCAATAATCAACTAATATTTAAAAATGACTAATAGTCTTTTTGAATGTCAGTTATAGCAAAATAGTCATTAGTCAAAACTTTTTGATTAGTTAGTGACAGTTAGTCACAGGTCTAAGTAATCGTTAGCTATAGCTTATTAGTGAATTAGTACCCAGACAGCACAGCCTGCCCGAGCCCACCGCCGGCCCAAACCTCCCGAGGCCCGTGACCTACAGGTTACTATCTAACACAATGCTCCCAAGTAGCACAGAAACATTCTATATACGTTCAGACAACGTCGGCTTCGGATATTCCGTTGTTCGGAAAACGTACAGGCAAAGCCCAAATGTTCTAGCAGAGAGGATAAGAGAGTGCTCACGCCCGGGTCTGAGTTGCCACCACTTTCTGGCACGCTCACGCTTAGCACGGAACAGCTCCTACACCGAAGATAGAGCCCGTTTTTACCACAAAACAGCGACCATACCATGCAGCAGCATGTTTTAGCATGAAACAGAACCTTTGCTAGCCTGTGGCATAAATCAGAACTAGCTTCAACCGATGCTTCGGGCGATATAACCATGTCTCGGAAATTGCTAAAATTCGATGCGGTAATAATTCTAATAAATTTAATATTAATAAATAACTTTATTAGAAGAACGCGCGTGGAATTGATATAAAAAGTGTAATAAAAGTAACAATTGCAATTAAAATCACAATAAACATAATAAAAATTAAAATTGCAATTACAATTAAAATCATAATGAAAATTGAAATTGATATTGAAATTGAAATTGAAGCAAAAACTCTAACTCGAACAAATAATACCAATGCTAATACTTTCTGCTAGATTATGGCTATTTATAAAAACCACACTGTTTTTTAGGACGTTAGACTTTCAGACCTAAAATAGACGTAAAATGAATGTGTTTAGGACGTCTTGTGCTATCTGGGCAGCTCGATTAAAAGGCGATGAGGTCCGACGAGTGCCGAACGTCAGAGACCCAACGACTAACGAACGTAACAAACAAACAATGTAAGCAGATGGGGAATCATGCACGAATGAAAGTTTAAACTTTTAGATTTTTCAATATACTCCCCTACATAAAATTATTGCGAGTTAATTGCGGTGCTTTTCCTGATGAAAATGGGGACCAAACTCGAGTGTAATGAAACAATTTTTATTGATACGTAGTGTTATGATAAAAATTATGATTTTATTGAAGTAGTCCAAATTATGTCGTATTTGGTCTCATTTTCATCGGGATAAGCTCTACAACTTATTAGTATTAAAATTACAAAAGTTTAAGTTGACAATAATGCTCGATTCTCTATCAGCTTCATTGTACGCTGTTGGTCGGGCGCTAGTCTTTAAAGTTCGGAGTTCGAAGAGTCGTGAGAGATATCGATGTGCAAAAACTGCCAATTCAATTGCGGAACTTCTTTATTTTTCATTATTCTCTTATGGAATTTGTACCAACTAACTCGTGACATTTTCTGATTAAAACGATAGTAAACATGGTACAAATAGGACTGTATCTAGCAGTGTTATCCGCGGATTTATTCGAAGGTTTCAGCCCTGAAGCTACGAGCTCAGACTGCCTCGGTGGCCGAGTACTACAATAAAAATTAACATGGCCTATATTCTATGTGTAAATTATTCTTTATTACATAATTTATTTTCCCGATCAAACATTTATTTCAAGGTTTTGGATAAAAATTTGAATTATGAAAATATGGAAAGGAATATAAAAGGGAAATATTAATAAATAAGGTAGAATCGGCGTATATGTATATAATTTATTTATTGTGACTCAGGCAAATACAAGAAACCGCTTTGACATTTTTGATTCGACAAAGCGACGACGCAATCTTTTCTTAATTAAATAGATAATTTTATTTAACTAAAAATAAAAAGAAATAACATTTTAACTCTTATTTCAACAAAAAGAAGAATATAAAAATACAATTTAAATTATATAATTTCATAATACTCTTTAAAATTATATACAGGGTGTCCCACATAACAGTTCTCACGATTTTTCAAGTACTTGCGATAATCTTACAAAAAAATGTTTTAAACAAAAGTTGATCAGTCTTCGATTGGCTATACATTGGCAATAAAAAAAGTTAGAATTTTTTCTTTTTTTTTAGTATTGTCAAGGCCTCCTTCATTTTTTTAAATGGAACGAGGTATTTTTTAATACATCAATCGATGCAGCTGGACATTCGTTATAAAAAAGTACTAACCTATGTATGTCGAAAAGTTAGTAGTCCAGGAGATATTTCAATTTAAATAATTCTAAAATACCATTACTGTCGTACTAATTGTAGGGGTACGCGCACAGTGGGTCGACGTCAGCAGACCTGGTGACGTCAGAGCCGTCTGGCAGACATTTCAAATGTGTGAGTAGGCCCAGGTAGGCCCGTCTGTGAGACCCTTCTAGTTTCGCCCTGCATCGACCGACAGGACGGGCCTCGTTTTGGAAACTCGGAGTTTATTGAACCCGTGTTTGCTGGCCGTTCCCGGGGCTGTTCTCTATGGAGAGGTTTATGACAGGTCATTACTATTGAGCTGGAAGTCAACACTTTCTCGTACAACGCGTGTTAACTGTAAAGTAATTTTCAAATTGCTTTACAGTAAAAAATTATGAATTGGACGCGCTAAAAACAGCTTTCTGAAAAATAGCTACACTGTCGATCTCCCAATAAAATGACCCGTCCATTTGCATGCCCAATGTTTTATTGCACGTGCCGATAGCCGCTACGCTATTGTACATCGCACAGTGGTGCAAAATCCTCAAGACGTGGCAAGAATTCGTTTATTATGGTAATGTCATTTTAAAAAATCTATGTGTATTGAAATACATTGCAGTATTAATACGTTGCAGTATTAATGCATCGATCGTAGATTATAATAGAACCTAAACACTGACATTGGGAACAACTGCGACATACACTATTGAAGGAAAACATTTTTTCTCATTTCTTTGTTGTTTTTGTGTATATGCACTCCTTGATTTTCAAAGGTTTCATAGTGTAAGTATTATTCATTGCGGTGAGTACATTACTTTAAATTATAAAAAATGCATAGCTAATTGTTAATTTTATTTGTATACATATTAATGAGACCCTTTGGGTCCCACCGATTTTTATTTGGTTATAATCCAAAAATTTGCGATTTGTTGTTACTTTTCTGCAAATAAGGTCACAATGGTTTTAGAAAGTGTGAGGTAAACGATATTTTCAAATCCATATTTATTAAGCTTAAGATTTTTAAAACTAAGAAAATGAAAACACTATCCGAATACCCAAAGTCACAAGTTTTTCATTAAATTATATCATAGTGTAACCATTAGAGTATTTAATAAAAATGATTTCAGTTGAAAAAATATTTGTTTTCATAGTTCATTTTGCAATTTTTTTTAAACAGGTCCATTGCTGTCAGCACCAGAAAATTGAAAAAAATAAAAATTATGATAATATAGCCCCAAGTGTCCTCTTTAAGGACCCGTTTTTAAAAATACAGATACTTGAAAATTGGCGACATGAAAATTATTTGAAGTGAACGCTGCACCGTCCTACGCCGGACGAAAAACAAAATCATTTGATTTTCCTCCTACATCGTCCGGCGTCGAGGGCCCATGGGGTTTGTCCATTGTTACCCTTCTCGAAGCACTCGAAAAAGGTTCGGCTCCCCGTTGACTTTGACCATTTCGTCCGGTGTCTGGCCCACTGTGAGCACCTTGCCGGACGAAATCTGGCGAAAAGACACCAACACATCCCTACCGAACACTCGTCTGTGTGGGCTGATGTCTGATGTAGGACGAAAACGGATCCACTGTGCGCGTACCCTAAGGGGACCCCGTTCAGACACAGCGGAATCCGCGCGTTTTTGACGCGCACGCGGGCTCTTAACCACATCCAGCATATTTTCAGCCATTTCATAATTTCTCTATCCGTATTCTTTTTCCTGTTTGATATTGCCTCTTCTAGAGATTTGGTTGAGACAAAATCTTCTCGTTTCATTCCATACAAAATGAACCTATTTTTTCGGCAACTCTTTATTTTATTATAATAGTCATGAGCAGTATATAATTGCGCATGCTCGCATTGGAGCTTATTCTCAAAGACAGTGTTGCCCAACGAGCGATAATTTCCAAGGCATACAGTAATTTGACAAAGCAATTAAAAAGTTGTTTTAACTATGATTAATTATTAGAAATGGAATTATTCCACTTTCAAAAAAAGTATTTTTGTGATAACATTTTTAGCTAAAATTCTTTTGATTACTTTATCAAGAAATCGTGCTCCATTGAAAATGTATGATTATAAATATAGAAAGAGAATATCTATATCTTACTAAAATTACAACTAACTCATTTTTGTCCAAAAGTGGACTTATTCCACTTTCAAAAATAACGGCAAACATAATTGGAAGTGTACGATACGAAAATTTATAGGAATATATATAGGAAACCTTACCTTCCTTCAAACCATACCTTTCTATTTACGGTTCTGATTCTGTTAGAGTCGGCAGAAAAAGGAATATAGCGATAAAATAAACTTAAAAACTTGAAAGGCAACGAAAATGAAGGCCTAGTGTCAGTTGGTTTGTTTAGGAATGTTTCTTTTACATCTTATAATCTGTTTTTAGTAATGTCCACACTTTTGGCATATTTTCTAGATCCCAACAAGATTTAAGATTTTATTCCACTGAAACCGATGAGAGTTTCAAGGTTTTCTTTAACCTTTCATTAAAAAGGTGTCGTTGGCCAAGAGTGGTTTCTAATATTGTTCTCAAGACATAAAGAGGGCCATTTAGTCGTATACAGTCTCCTGGTACTTTCCCGAGACCTGCGGTATAGACAACGAACCATAATAGCGGTGCACTTGACACGCCTCTACCTGAAACGGGGGTACACGGCGCCTTTTTTTTTAAATCGCCAGTCTTTTCAAGGAAACTGCAAGGAATATAATCATATTTTTCTCAAAAAAATCAGTCTGGCCTCCACCGAAAAAACGTAATAAAAGAGTTTGTTTAAATTTTTCGATATTATAAAGCTGATTATCGAGGTTGAAAATAATATTTTATAATAGCCCAATTCTTCCCGAATAAAACGAAAAAAATGTAGCTTAATCGGACAAACAGTTTCCGAGATAAAAATTCGTAAGTGAGGTCCGTTTTCGCCAAAATGGGCCAAAATTGTTAATTTCGAAGACCTGTCATTTCTAACAAAAAATTCGAAATCGACAAAATGATGAAATGAACGACCCAATACAATTGTTATTTGTATGCTTTATTTTAATAAGGTAGTACAACATAAAGAATAAACATTTGTATATGTCTAACATAATGTGTACAGGGTGAACCACGAATCGTGATCAGTGAGTGATTAATCTGTTATCAAATAAACAACGTTATGTCCTGACTGATTCCCATACTGTAGACTCATTATTATTATCTTTATCAGGATATACACCTAATTATGATTGCTTGGTTAGAGACATGAAAACTCAGTCTTCCCATTAATGTTAAGGCAATAAAAAAAGGTTTTAATTCTAAATCTGTCTTTATCTGTAGCTAATTTGAACTAATATTGTTAATAATTACTCATGTTGTTTCAATTCCCCTGGACGATTTTTTTTGGCCCGTTAAATAATCTATGTACTGAAACACAGTGTATAAACATAGTATGTATTTCACACCTCCCTCTCCCCACTTAGACTACGCCTATGACAACAAGTTGATCGCGATTACATTTTAAGATAAAAAGTAGATCTTATGTACACAAAAGTTGGCCACCCCTGAAATACAGCATGGTTTCAACCTTTGGTAAGAATATCTTGTATGATATACGAAGAATTAGGATGACAATAAGCAAATTCACTCTAGATTACGAAATCACGACCGTAATCATGATTCTGAGATTACTATGACACAATACTGTGGCCGTCACTACTGTTTATAATACTGTTTATATTATTCAAAATACAAAGTAACGAAAAGAATAAGGAGTAGATAATGGAAACAACTCGTCCGGGACATCGTCAATCTTTGACACAGCAGCTTCTATTGCTTGGAATCTGCACCCCTAAAAAAATTTATTTTTTTTCTACAGTTTATAATTTGCTCACAGTTGCGTAAACAAATATATAAAATGCACGATGTAAGTTCGAGTATTTTCGTTTCTTTCAACTTAAAAGCATTGGTTTTTGCACATGATATCCATAAAAATTGCAGTGAGAGCCGCTGGACCATACTTATCCTGAAAAACCCTTTCGGTTCTTCGTAAAACAGTTCGTCGAAATAAAAGTTCTTCTTAACTGTTTTAGGAACCGAAGTCGATATTAAACAGTTTTCGAAGTCTGATTCTGAATCATTCAGTTACATTCTATTTCAATTACATTGTGCTCCAAATACATTAAATTTCAATTACAATGTAATTCAACTACCCAAATGGCGCTGAGACGTCTAAAAGATATACTTTAGATACCTGCCGCAAGACATTCAGACGTCTCGAAAGTCGCTGGAACACCGCTGGAAGGTCGCTGGAATGTCCTATGTTACAAAACGGTACGTCTAATACACGTCTTTTAAGTTTTTACGGTTGAAATGAGATGTCTAAAAGGCGTTTTCGTTCTGCAGTAAAACGACGTCTCCAAAAAGGCTCTTTTAGACGTCTAAAAGACGTCCCAAAAGGACGTAAGACGTTCAGACCTAAAAAAGACGTAATAACGACGTGTATAAAACGTAGTGTGCTATCTGGATACGATTATTCGCGATTAGTGTAATTACTAACAATTAAATTGATATTAAACGGTTTGAATTATCTCATACAACTAGAGTATAATCTATCCTATGCTGAATATTAAATTAATTTATATTTTTATGCCAAGTTCTTCAGAAAACTACGCAAAATATATATTAATTTCAGAGTAAAATGTGTTCTAACTCTCGGGAACTTTTCTCCAAGTTGTATATTAAATCTAGAAATAGAGAGAGAGAGATTGTATTTAAAACTATTAATTTCTCTTTCTGAAAAATGATGTAAGATCTCATCTTCTTTGGCGCGGGAGGGGGAAATCCGCTCTACCTTCGGTCTAGGAGCTGATCCAGGCTAAGCGTCCGCTCTACCTTCGGTCTAGGTGCTGATCCAGGCTAAGCGTCCGCTCTACCTTCGGTCTAGGAGCTGATCCAGGCTAAGCGTCCGCTCTACCTTCGGTCTAGGAGCTGATCCAGGCTAAAAGTGGGAGGGGGAAATCCGCTCTACTTTCGGTGTAGGAGCTGATCCAGGCTAAGATTTTCGTGGTGGCAGCACTATACCGGTGGCAGCTCAGAACCCGGGCGTGAGCACTCTCTTATCCTCTCTGGTTCTAGTAACGATCTAGTAAGATTCTACGAAAGTCCCTGGAAGGTTCATGTTACAAAGTTGGACATCTTGTAAACGTTCAGTGGCGACGTCCCTAAAAAAGGTTTAGGATATCCGAAAGTAACGTTCTCTGGGAGTTTCTAAAAAAAGCTTTTAGGATGTTCGAAAGTAACGCTCGCTGGCCATTTTGTGAACGCTTTCTGGACATTTTGTAAAGGTTTAAAGAAGTAACATTTATTTAAAATTTCATTTATTTTATATTTTTTTTGCATTGGGTATACGTAACAAACAAGATTTTACACGATTATATTGACATATACGAAAATAACAAGATTGTAAGGACATTTCATTTGCTTCTTATTTTCGACTGCTGCAACCTCTTGGCTCCGCTTCCTGCTGTCTACTTTCAAACTCTCTGGGCCTGTTTAAAGTCAGCGATTCCATGCTGGTAGCAGCGGCTGAAAATAAAATATATTTTTAAGAAAAAAGATATACTAATTACAGTAATACGATGAGATGTATAGCTATGAATGTAATAATTTAATGTTCTATATGTAGAGCGATTTCTTTTTTGTATCTACATACCAATCTTGCTGCAACTTCCTCGCTCCTCTTCCTGCTGCTTTCTTTCATGCACTCTCTATCTCTTCGGGGAGGATGGCGTATGCTCCACTGATAACAGTAACTAGAAATAAAATATATTTTTATGAAAAAAGATATACTATTTACAGTAAGGGAATGAGATGTATAGCTATGAATGTAATAATTTAATGTTCTATATGTAGAACGATTTCTTTTTTGTATCTACATACCAATCTTGCTGCAACTTCCTCGTTCCTCTTCCTGCTGCCTTCATTCAAACTCTCTGGGCCTGTTTAAAGTCAGCGATTCCATGCTGGTAGCAGCGGCTGAAAATAAAATATATTTTTAAGAAAAAAAATATGCTAATTACAGTCATCGGATGAGATGTATAGCTATGAATGTAATAATTTAATGTTCTATATGTAGAGCGATTTCTTTTTTGTATCTACATACCAATCTTGCTGCAACTTCCTCGTTCCTCTTCCTGCTGCCTTCTTTCAAACTCTCTGGGCCTGTTTAAAGTCAGCGATTTTCCATGCTGGTAGCAGCGGCTGAAAATAAAATATATTTTTAAGAAAAAAAATATACTAATTACAGTCATCGGATAAGATGTATAGCTATGAATGTAATAATTTAATGTTCTATATGTAGAGCGATTTCTTTTTTGTATCTACATACCAATCTTGCTGCAACTTCCTCGCTCCTCTTCCTGCTGCCTTCTTTCATGCACTCTGTATCTCCTCGGGGAGGATGGCGTATGCTCCACTGATAACAGTAACTAGAAATAAAATATATTTTTATGAAAAAAGATATACTATTTACAGTAAGGGAATGAGATGTATAGCTATGAATGTAATAATTTAATGTTCTATATGTAGAGCGATTTCTTTTTTGTATCTACATACCAATCTTGCTGCAACTTCCTCGTTCCTCTTCCTGCTGCCTTCATTCAAACTCTCTGGGCCTGTTTAAAGTCAGCGATTCCATGCTGGTAGCAGCGGCTGAAAATAAAATATATTTTTAAGAAAAAAAATATGCTAATTACAGTCATCGGATGAGATGTATAGCTATGAATGTAATAATTTAATGTTCTATATGTAGAGCGATATCTTTTTTGTATCTACATACCAATCTTGCTGCAACTTCCTTGTTCCTCTGCCTGCTGCCTTCTTTCAAACTCTCTGGGCTTGTTTAAAGTCAGCGATTCCATGCTGGTAGCAGCAGCTGAAAATAAAATGTTTTTAAGAAAAAAAATATACTAATTACAGTCATCGGATGAGATGTATAGCTATGAATGTAATAATTTAATGTTCTATATGTAGAGCGATTTCTTTTTTGTATCTACATACCAATCTTGCTGCAACTTCCTCGCTCCTCTTCCTGCTGCCTTCTTTCATGCACTCTGTATCTCTTCGGGGAGGATGGCGTATGCTCCACTGATAACAGTAACTAGAAATAAAATATATTTTTATGAAAAAAGATATACTATTTACAGTAAGGGAATGAGATGTATAGCTATGAATGTAATAATTTAATGTTCTATATGCAGAGCGATTTCTTTTTTGTATCTACATACCAATCTTGCTGCAACTTCCTCGTTCCTCTTCCTGCTGCCTTCATTCAAACTCTCTGGGCCTGTTTAAAGTCAGCGATTCCATGCTGGTAGCAGCGGCTGAAAATAAAATATATTTTTAAGAAAAAAAATATACTAATTACAGTCATCGGATGAGATGTATAGCTATGAATGTAATAATTTAATGTTCTATATGTAGAGCGATTTCTTTTTTGTATCTACATACCAATCTTGCTGCAACTTCCTCGTTCTTCTTCCTGCTGCCTTCTTTCAAACTCTCTGGGCCTATTTAAAGTCAGCGATTTCATGCTGGTAGCAGCGGCTGAAAATAAAATATATTTTTAAGAAAAAAAATATACTAATTACAGTCATCGGATGAGATGTATAACTATGAATGTAATAATTTAATGTTCTATATGTAGAGCGATTTTCTTCGTATCTACATACATACCAATGTTGGTTTTCTTCTCCAAACTTAGGGGAGTGGGTAAAATTTTATTTTCTGTCCCACACAATACGGTTTTCCTTCGTTTTGACTTCTTCGCCGCTTGCATATGGTGCAATGGTCACAGCTCGTCACAGACGAGAATACTCCTCATCTTGGATTTCCAGGATTCATCATCTACTTTGTCGATATTCTGCGCGCCGTGTAAATAGTACCGTCATTTTTCTTCTTCGGCATTGACCGCGTTTTCACTTTATAAGTTAGGTTTTCGCGTGAATTATTCACTGTACGGCGTACGGTATGGTCACATATTGTGCAGGATTTCTCGCGCGATGGCGGCACTGATATATATACTATGGATACGAGATGCTGTGAAACATATTGAAGTGGCTTTACATGCCAGCGCTGCGAAGAGGACACCGCTGTACTATATTCCCCCGTACTCCTCTTCACCCCCGTAGTACTCTACACTTTGCCACTCTTCAGGTGGCGTTGTTCGCAATGTAGTTGCGCGTTGGGGAGAACGACCATTTTTAACCACTTTGGTTTACAGCGTGGTTTGGAGCAGGCGTGTATTTTACTGTTTATCGTGTTTTGTCGTGCATATTTAGTGAACTTTCGGAGTTAGCAGGTATGTTAACATCATTTAAATTGAATATTAGAAATAAAAGTATGATAAATTGCGAGGAAACTATTATGGTCAGCTATGTAGCTGTATGTGAATCTGATCATGCTATGTTTTATTGCAGTTAGGGACCATGGGTAAATGCTTAGTTTGCGGAAAGTTAAGCAACAATAAAACAAAAACGTCGTTACACAAGTATGTAAAGATAACCTAACCTCTTCCAAATTTCGTAGTTAAATTAATTTTTTACTCATTTATTTTATTACTCAATTCTTTTTGTTTACTGTTTTTTTCATTCTCATATGATTTTGCATAGATTTCCTCGAAATGAAGCATTGTGTAAACAGTGGGTCAAAGAAATAGGTCGGGAAGGATGGATGCCTACAGACAGTAGTTTCATCTGTACTGATCATTTTCATGAAGATAGCATCGTGGTACACTGTAAAAAAAAGCTTTGATGCCTGGGAGTGTGCCCATGATTTTACCGAAACAGTCAAGATGTGAACCACAGAGGAATATCTTACGGGAAAGTAATGGTAGAGGTAAGACACTTTGTCTTTGTTAATAAAGGGTTACGAAGTATATAATACATACTGGTTTCTTTTCAGATAATAATGATGTTCTGGCAAGTTTTGCAACAATAGAAGAAGTCCCAGAACCACTGATTGTTGTAGAATCTGTAACCAGCAACCAGACACGTAAGTTGAAATAAGTTTCAAATATACAGAGTATCCCATTTTAATCTATAAATGAAATTAGCTCTTCCAATTTTTCTTATTCATAAAGCAAAAACTTACTTTAATATATTAAAAGTAGCATATAATGTTACTATTTAAGGATTAAAATCTGTCTACAGTACTGAACAATATTTCCCATTGCAGTTAGTAAAGATTTCTCTTCACCATGCACATCAAAAACTGCAGATGTAAGGGAGAAGCGTCAACGTGCTACACTGCATGAAAAAGTACTGCATGATCATCATTACCACAGTACACCACGAAGTATGTTGAAGAAATTCTGCAGTATGCGAACAAGATTGCAGTCCACGATGCAGAAGAATAGATTACTAAAGCAGCGGGTCACATGACTGAAAAAAAAGGTACACTCTTTACAAGATGTGATACGAGGGTTGAAGGAAAACAGACTTCTGCCTGATAGTGCATACTATTGCCTTTCTGCTAATGCCGATGCTTCATTGGAATTGTTCAACCGCATGCTTAAAAACAGGAAAAACATAGGCAAACTGACGCGAGACAAATACCCTCCAGCACTGCGCGCGTTTGCTTTAACGGTGCACTTTTATTCACCTAAAGCATATTCATATATAAGAAAAACCTTTAATTTAGCGCTTCCGCACGCAGATGTCCTCAGAACGTGGTATACTTGTGTAGATGCAGAACCAGGTTTTACTGAGGAATCTTTTACAACGTTAAAAGAAAAATCTGAAGAGTTAAAAGAAAAGGGGCAAAGACTGCTTTGTGCAGTAATATTTGATGAAATGGGCATAAAAAAGGGATGTCAGAGGGGTCGCGACGGGATAATGCGGGGGCATGTTGATTTAGGTATCGGTATCAGTGGTGGGGATGACCTCCTAGAGGCCAAAAATGCCCTTGTAATAATGGTTGTTCCGCTAGACAGTAATTGGAAACTTCCAATCGGATATTTTTTAATTACGACTTTAAACGCCGAAACTAAAGCCAATTTATTGCGAGAGGCATTCATTCGCCTACAGAAAGCGGGCGTGACGGTATGCAGTTTGACGTTAGACGGTCCATGTGATCATTTCGCCGCAGTAGAGAAATTAGGTGCCCGAATGCATGTCGATCCGAGAAACACAGGGCATGACAATATTTATAATATATTTAAAGCTCATTTCACACATCCTGTGCCTGGCGAGCCAGACGTTAACGTAATATTCGATGCTTGCCACATGTTAAAGAACATCAGAAATTGTTTAGGCGAGTATTTAGTTCTATTTGATGGAGAAGGGAACAAAATCGAGTGGCGATATATTCAAGCACTTGCTTTACTACAACAAAAGGAAGACCTACGTTTGGGTAATCGGCTTCGTACGAAACATATAAACGTTAAAAGTTTAACAGAAATTAAGATTCCTCTTTATTTACTAGATTTGTAGTCTACATTCTGTAATCACCAATAATACCAGTGATGATGAATGGTACTGAATTCTGCCTCCCTACATTGCTTGGATGACAAAGATCATGGTTCATGATTGGACGTAAAAGAGTAAAATTGAATTCATTCTGTTTAATTGTACGTATTTATACTTTAATATTATTATAACATATAATTGCACATAAATGAAATATTTATATCACATGTATTACTTGTTTGTAAAGTAATTAATAAATTTATTTAAGTATTATTATGTATCTAATTTCGTTTACTCCTTCTCTTAAAACGTAAAAAATACATATCTCCACTTCCTTTATTTATAACAATGAAGTAAATGACAATAATGTTTAGAAACATTTTTAAAATTACTATTCACTTTCTGCAAATTCCAATAATCATTACTCCTGTTTCTTTTATATTATATTTATATATTTATTTCACTATTTTCATAAATATTATTTTTTGCAACCAGTTTTTTTAATTTTAACCTTTATACAAGCAGTTCGTATTATTGTGCTATATTAATATGCGTCCCTTGTAAATTCAATCTTTCAAACTTCGCGCTAGTTCCGTTAGTACAGCGGTGTCCTCTTCGCAGCGCTTGCATCTAAAGTCACTCTTCAATATGTTTCAACTGCTGTACGGCTGGCTTATGGGAATCTCGTATCCATAGTATATATATCAGTGGATGGCGGCGATTTCAGCTTCAGTGAAGTCGATAGAATAGGGTACCTTGAGCTCCCCGCAGAATTTTAAAAAATTGTTATTATTTGAATCTGAAAAATGAATGTATAACATGTGTATTTGTGTATATTTTGTAACTTGTACGACACGTCCTGAAGTCTTTTTGTCCGGAACAGATTAGATTTAACATGGATTTAACAGATCTTCATATTAATAGATACGTTACTGTTTAGGCCGCGCATGCGCGTGAAATCTTGTACCATATCGGTTGATTCGAAACATACGAAACCGAAAGAATTATTCTGCGGAAATGAAGAGATATTCGCAAGAAACTGCTACGCCCTAGTTCAGACACGGCGGAAACCGCGCGATTTTTGTTTTTGATTGTTCGACCGCGCGGTTGCGTGTGAACGAATACATAAACGTTAATATTTATACATAAGGTACGCGGTTCAAATTGGTTCAAATCGCGCGGATTCCGCCGGGTCTGAACGAGGTTTATTGTTACTGTGTAACATATAATAAATCTAAGCCGTATTTATTCAAATTATTGCAAATATATAGATTTGGGTTAGGTCTAAACAATCTACAAATTCTGGATGACATCTACAATGAGAAGATTACATATGTGAACAGAGTGAGTTGTGGTTAGGTCCTGGGAGGGCGGGTCAGTGGCTCAGGTGGTAGAGTGTCTGATTCGTAGCAGGAAGGCCAGGGTTCGATTCCCGGGATGGCATAAATTTCCAAGGTGTGGTTTTTTCTCCTGCTACGGACTCAGTGCCTACTGTCGGGGTCATGGGGCAACCAATGGCAACGAATTTCCCCTCTATCCAGGGAATCGGTAAACTATTGGGAGCCCAAGTTGGCCATCCCGCCTCATAAAGGTACCCGCCGGCTCTATCTCCTCTGTTTGGGGGACAAGAGTAAGGAAGGGGGTGGTCAAGCGAACAAATGGTACTACTGAGGAAAACTGGAAACGGAAACTGGGCATGGACCCTACCAAAAAAACGGAATCAAAAAACGCAAACGGAACATCACTTAAAAAACCTTTAAGGGAAAGGCGGGTGGACGGAGCTAATTGCTGAACACCGACCAGAACCGAGGATGGTGGTCCCATCCAAACAATCAGCCATATTTTCTAGGATGTGTCAAGCCCACCCAAGAAGGAAGATCCCGATGAACCTGATATCAAATCTCTGAGGAGACAGATTTCGGTGAAGTTGGTGAACCCTTCCTTCTCAACCCCATCGCGAAGTAGGTCGGCAGGTGAAGACCGAATGGAATTGATGTCTCGGCCCAGCCGAGATTTCGATGAAGTCGGATTGGATCCGAAGTAGCAGTAACTTCTTCCCAATGGTCAAAAACAATACGCGGTCCCTTGCATTTGTACTCCCAATAGACTCACAGCATAGGCGGGGAGGGATTAGCCCTAGGGGAGGGTGTGGAATTGCCCTAGGGGAGGGTGTGGGTAAGTTTCTGGACTATCCGGAAATAGTGTAGGGACGGGCTCTCAAAACTTGACACATTCGACATGAAAATATGGTGAAGGGGGGGAGTCTAAAAGGGCAGGCAAGACACCCTGCAGGTCTGAAGGTGAGGGGGCCCGACGTTCACACCGAGCCGTAAAACAGCTCAAAAACTCAAAAAAAATTAGGTAGCAGGCCCGCTCATCAATGACGACCGACCCGTCTAGTAAGTCGACGACTCTGAAAATGGCCCGGGCCGAATAAAACAGAGGGGACGGCTGAAAAACGAGGACAATTGCAACCCGCTAAAGGGCCGAGTGCCGGCAGCGCCAATTGTGAAACTGGTGTTTAAAAACCGGTGTGCCCTAAGGAAGCGAGGGGCGGCCGAACCGCCCCTCCCCGGCAATAAACACGACTACTACTACTACTACTACTAGGTCCTGGGAGGGGTGGAGAGGGTCGGCACGACACGCATACAAAAATCCAGGTCAATAGCAATAGTTTTTTGCGAATATCTCGAAAACTAAGAGACCCCTCATATGCGAAAAGGACAATATGTGAAAAAGTTGTTCAAAATGTGTAGCTGCATAACATATTTAAATTTCATCAAAATCGGAGAGGATTTCTAAATAATTACCCCACTTTTTTGCGAATATCTCGGTAACCGTTCATTTTTGCAATATTATTTTTTCGGTTTCATATCACCGCCCTCTTCCCGCATCATACGCGCCTACCACCCACCACCGCAGGCGTTGTCAATATATTAAACCACCCCTGGGTTTTAATCGACAAACTTTGGGAGCATATTCTACAAGTGGAAATAAGAAAAAAATCTTATTTGAAGTTTGCTCAGAAACGCTTTATGTATTACAAAGTTATAAGCAAGTAAAGTTGAAACGGAAATTTAAAAAAAAATGTAATTTGTAGATTCTTATCGCAGTTTCGGATTTCGGTAATCATCCAAAGGCTGTGCCGACTTGACCCAGCTGCGCGTAGTCTCGACTATAAGGAGTCTCTCGACTCCTTATAGTATTATTTAAAATTATTTAAAACTGCTTTCAGATTCTTGCCCATTATTTAAAACTGCTTTCAGATGTTCGCCCAAAGGCAAGGGCCAAGGCAAAAGAATTGCAGTCAGGATTAGTAGAAGAGACTCAATTAAGCAAAAGAAAAATAAAAGCGATGAACGATAGCGATGACGAGTCCGATTCGATGTTGCCTCCGCCTTTGGCATCAAAACGACTGAACGAGTTAGGTATGTGAATACAAAATCAAATATGCTACTAATTGTGCTAATTGTTTAATTATATTCCATCAATAATCATTGTATCGGTATGACAACCGTGATTATTATTTTCATGTACATGCAGCGACAGGGCTATAGATGCATTAAACAATATCGGACAAATGAGGTTCCGAGGAATTCTGTAATTATTGGTAAGCTATGTAAACGAATCTAAATATGGAAGTACGTATTTCTAAGCATGGAATCTAATAAAAAATTTTTATTTTTAGGAAACTCGCCGACCCAAAAATGACAAGTACAGTGTTTTCTCGATAATTGCCCAAAATACTATCATAGTTATGATATGACAATAGTTATCACCAGATTTCCTCTCTGCTATCACAAAACTTCAACCTCCCAGAGGTGCTTAGTCGTAACCAGTCGTAACCAGTCGTAACACGTCTATAATACACAGTGGGTCCGTGAGACAGGCAGGCCAGATGACATTTGGGACATTTGTCGAGAAAACACTGTGAACAGCATTGGAAAACGACCACCGACAAACAGCGTCTACTACGATTTTCACCACTTTTGACCCTCTATAGCTCGCGTCTAAATCGATTTCAATGACATTTTCAGGACGTGTAAAAAAGTTATCGTCTTTTTTAGAGCGTCCGAATATGAATTTGAGTAACTGTATATAATTAAAGGTACGCTCTAAAAAAGACGATAACTTTTTTAATATTGTACCATACGATTTGAACTTTCTTGGGAAGCTAGAGCGATTAGTTTACTACAGGATATGAAAAGAAATTTTGATCGGGACAGTTTCAGAAATATTGAAAAATATTGAAAATTTAATAAGTATGCTCTCTGGACTGTGCCAATTATATCCACTGTGAAAGTT
Source organism: Lasioglossum pauxillum (assembly GCA_933228785.1). Classification (NCBI taxonomy): domain Eukaryota; kingdom Metazoa; phylum Arthropoda; class Insecta; order Hymenoptera; family Halictidae; genus Lasioglossum; species Lasioglossum pauxillum. Next base: position 24,880,511 of record OW121703.1, on the reverse strand, counting down.
TCATCGAAATCAGTTGATGCGGAATGGAACGACAGGCATTGAAAGATGTAAGAATTCTTAGATATACATACAGTGAACCGGATTAATATTCGGATGCTCTTAAAAAGGCGATAACTTTTGTAATATTGCACTATAAGATTTGAACTTTTTTGGGAAGCAATTTGTTTGCTACAAGATCTGTAAAAAGTTTTTCCAAAAGTAATAATTGATTGAAATTGTAGAAAAAATACTAAAAGTAGCATTTTACAAATTTTTAATTATTAAGCTATTAAGCATATTTTGAAAATTTCGTCAAATTCTGTCGACGTTGCAATGAGCTCCAACCGTTTAAAGTTGGTCAAAATTGCAGATTTTCTGCATTTTTTTATTTAACTGCAATAAATCTAAAGATTCCTACATCTTTCAATGCCTGTCGTTTTTTCCCGCATCAACCGATTTTGACGAAAGTTTCTCAGTGCATATAATTCAACAGATCTACAAAACGTATTTTTTAAAATGTTCTGCGATATGCGATGTGTGTTGTACGATCTCGATGTATGTGGATGTGTGTTATACATCGTTTTGCGCTTTTCTTTGAGCCAGTTCATTGTTAATTGCTGTGATATGCATTTGATGTATTCTTATTATGAAAAAATTTGTAAATAATGTATAACTTGCGATATTTGTAATGAAACAGTGTTATCGCGCTTGATAATATGGTTTCAATTTATTAATAAGTAGAAAGTTGTACATATACTGTTTTTAATTGTTATAATATTCAATAAACTATATTTAAAATGTAGTAAAATGTTTTAATTTGTTCTATTTTTAAATAAATATTATAAATTATCAAGGAATGGGTAGTATGGATTTTAAATTCCCGCGTTTTCAATTCAGATGGCGCTCGATTTCCGTGCTAACAATAAAAATACATTGAGTGAAAGTACCCTTGCTCACGCCTAGGAACATTCGTAAAACCTAAGAAACGAACATTCCTAAAAAGTTGTAGAATTCAAGTCCTAGGGTCATTCTTCGAATGTGAAGAATGGACGTAGGACTTCTGGGCCAGATCTGGGCATAAACTGGCCGTGAAACGTACGTTCTACGAACTAGTGATGGACATTATCGACTAAATTCAACTATCGGCTAATTACTATTCAGTTACTACATACAGAGAGGATGTGAGAGTGCTCACGCCCGGGTCTGAGTTGCCACCGGTATAGTGCTGCCACCACCAAAATGCCTACACCGATAGTAGAGCGGATTTCCCCCTCCCACTTTTAGCCTGGATCAGCTCCTAGACCGAAGGTAGAGCAGACGCTTAGCCTGGATCAGCTCCTAGACCGAAGGTAGAGCGGACGCTTAGCCTGGATCAGCTCCTAGACCGAAGGTAGAGCGGACGCTTAGCCTAGATCAGGTCCTAGATCGAAGGTAGAGCGGATTTCCCCCTCCCGCGCCAGAGAAGATGAGATCTCACATCATTTTTCAGAAAGAGAAATTAATAATTTTAAATACAATCTCTCTCTCTCTCTATTTCTAGATTTAATATACAACTTGGAGAAAAGTTCCCGAGAGTTAGAACACATTTTACTCTCAAATTAATATATATTTTGCGCAGTTTTCTGCAGAACTTGGCATAAAAATATAAATTAATTTAATATTCAGCATAGGATAGATTATACTCTAGTTGTATGAGATAATTCAAACTGTTTAATATCAATTTAATTGCTAGTAATTACGCTAATCGCGAATAATCGTATCCAGATAGCACACGACGTTTTATACACGTCGTTATTACGTATTTTTTAGGTCTGAACGTCTTACGTCCCAAAAGCACGTCTTTTAGACGTCTAAAAGAGCCTTTTTGGAGACGACGTTTTTACTGCTGAACGAAAACGCCTTTTAGACGTCTCATTTCAACCGTAAAAACTTAAAAGACGTGTATTAGATGTGTATTATATTACGTTTTGTAACATAGGACATTCCAGCGACCTTCCAGCGGTGTTCCAGCGACTTTGGACACGTCTGAATGTCTTGCGGCAAACGTCTAAAGTATATATCTTTTAGACGTATCAGCGGCATTTGGGTAGTTGAATTACATTGTAATTGAAATTTAATGTATTTGGAGCACAATGTAATTGAAATAGAATGTAACTGAATGATTCAGAATCAGACTTCGAAAACTGTTTAATATCGATTTCGGTTCCTAAAACAGTTATGAAGAACTTTTATTTCGACGAACTGTTTTACGAAGAACCGAAAGGGTTTTTCTGGATAAGTATGGTCCAGCGGCTCTCACGGCAATTTTTATGAATATCATGTGCAAAAACCAATGCTTTTAGGTTGAAAGAAACGAAAATACTCGTACTTACATCGTGCATTTTATATATTTGTTTACGCAACTGTGAGCAAATTATAAACTGTAGAAAAAAAATAAATTTTTTTAGGGGTGCAGATTCCAAGCAATAGAACTGCTGTGTCAAAGATTGACGATGTCCCGGACGAGTTGTTTCCATTATCTACTCCTTATTCTTTTCGTTACTTTGTATTTTGAATAATATAAACAGTATTATAAACAGTAGTGACGGCCACAGTATTGTGTCATAATAATCTCAGAATCATGATTACGGTCGTGATTTCGTAATCTAGAGTGAATTTGCTTATTGTCATCCTAATTCTTACCAAAGGATATTCTTACCAAAGGTTGAAACCATGCTGTATTTCAGGGGTGGCCAACTTTTGTGTACATAAGATCTACTTTTTACCACGTTTTTATTTATCTTAAAATGTAATCGCGATCAACTTGTTGTCATAGGCGTAGTCTAAGTGGGGAGAGGGAGGTGTGAAATACATACTATGTTTATATACACTGTGTTTCAGTACATAGATTATTTAACGGGTCAAAAAAAATCGTCCAGGGGAATTAAAACAACATGAGTAATTATTAACAATATTAGTTCAAATTAGCTACAGATAAAGACAGATTTAGAATTAAAACCTTTTTTTATTGCCTTAACATTAATGGGAAGACTGAGTTTGCATGTCTCTAACCAAGCAATCATAATTAGGTGTATATCCTGACAAAGATAATAATAATGAGTCTACAGTATGGGAATCAGTCAGGACATAACGTTGTTTATTTGATAACAGATTAATCACTCACTGATCACGATTCGTGGTTCACCCTGTACACATTATGTTAGACATATACAAATGTTTATTCTTTATGTTGTACTACCTTATTAAAATAAAGCATACAAATAACAATTGTATTGGGTCGTTCATTTCATCATTTTGCCGATTTCGAATTTTTTGTTAGAAATGACAGGTCTTCGAAATTAACAATTTTTGCCCATTATGGCGAAAACGGACCTCACTTACGAATTTTTATCTCAGGAACTGTTTGTCCGATTGAGCTACATTTATTTCATTTTATTCGGGAAGAATTGGGCTATTATAAAATATTATTTTCAACCTCGATAATCAGCTCTATAATGTCGAAAAATTTAAACAAACTCTTTTATTACGTTTTTTCGGTGGAGGCCAGAGTGATTTTTTTTAGAAAAATATGGTTATATACCTTACAGTTTCCTTGAAAAGACTGGCGATTTAAAAAAAAAGGGCGCCGTGTACCCCCGTTTCAGGTAGAGGCGTGTCGAGTGCACCGCTATTATGGTTTGTTGTCTATACCGCAGGTCTCGGGAAAATACCAGGAGACTGTATACGACTAAATGACCCTCTTTATGTCTTGAGAACAATATTAGAAACCATGGATAGAAGAGTGCACTCTTGGTCAACGACACCTTTTTAATGAAAGGTTAAAGAAAACCTTGAAACTCTCATCGGTTTCAGTGGAATAAAATCTTAAATCTTGTTGGGATCTAGAAAATATGCCAAAAGTGTGGACATTACTAAAAACAGATTATAAGATGTAAAAGAAACCTTCCTAAGCAAACCAGCTGACACTACGCCTTCATTTTCGTTGCCTTTCAAGTTTTCAAGTTTATTTTATCGCTATATTCCTTTTTCTGTCGACTCTGACAGAATCAGAACAGTAAATAGAAGGTATGGAGGGGTTTCCTATATATATTCCTATAAGTTTTCGTATCGTATACTTCCAATTATGCGAGCCGTTATTTTTGAAAGTGGAATAAGTCCACTTTTGGAAAAAAATGAGTTAATGGTAATTTTAGTAAGATATAGATATCCTCTTTTTATATTTATAATCGTACATTTTCAATGGAGCACAATTTCTTGACAAAGTAATCAAAAGAATTTTAGCTAAAAATGTTATCACAAAAATACTTTTTTTGAAAGTGGTGTTACGTCCGATGACGTATTGTATAGGTTAAGACCATATAATTATAAACATATATATATATATATATATATATCGTTAGCAATAAGTACACAACCATTATAACACAAACACAATAGTTATAAGTGCATATTCACCGTCGTGCGTAAGCGTTCCACGCACCATCTATTCTCTATTCTATCTTTCATTTTCTTTCCCATTCTACTCCCAAAACCTATCCCAAGTACAACCTCTCAACTGTCCCCGTTGCCACGCGACGCTCGAAGTACGTCATCGCGTCCAGCGATCCCTACCCCTCGCGTTAGCATCTCCCAACCTGCCGCCCACTCCCACTCCTAATTACCCTACTCCACTGACACCTCCAAAATGAAGGAGCTCAATGGAACATCGGTTGCATTCAGTTCCTTCTCTGACTCCACCTGGAGTTATCCCCTCACCTTCTGCTCGCGTCTCATTAACATAGCATTTTATATCTCTCGCGTTAGTATTAATAAGTCTTCAGTGTAGCCGTTCAACGGCATATTTCTTTCGCATTATTATTATTAAAGTTCCATTTTTCTACAATTAAATCGATCCCCGATCATTCCGACTCCTTTACATTCATCGCATGTAATATTGGGCTAATTGTCTCAGTGCTCATATGAATTCCCTGTATTGTACGCCTGAGCCCACCAGGTAGCTCGGTACGATAGACGGATTCTGCACCAAACTAGTTGTTGTTTCTATTAGCGTAGATTCACTATTGTAGTTGCACAATATCACATGCCACGCCGTGCCGACCGCAAGTCATGTAATATTGAACTGATTATCGCATTGCTCATACGGATTCCCTGTATTGTACGTCTGAGCCCACCAGGTAGCTCGGTACGATAGACGGATTCTGCACCAAGCCAGCTGTTGCTCCTATTAACGTAAATTCACTGTTGTAAGTGTACAATATCACATGCCACGCCGCGCCGGCCGCAAGTATCAATTACGGAAACTTCTACGCGACTACTTTCGTGAGGAGGCCGCTAAAGACGAATTTACTAGAGTCATCGGTGCGCGTGGGATTCCGATAATCATTCGCGACGTGGTATTCACGGGGAAGATTCGCATCGTTTCGATTCAGAAGGAGCAGATTCCTTGGAGGACGCCTGCCCGACTCTCGTTACAGGGCGTCGACCTTGTTCGAGACCGATCTTCTTATCGGTCAGCTGAGCACGCGGCATACCCGGCTCCCGGGACGAGCCCGGCCTAAAGGAGTCATCTTACGTAAACGAAGGCCCATATCGCTATTGCCTAGGTCAAGATCCGGTGAGTGCTTCTGTAAACCGTAGGGAACCGTTGCGTCGTGACCCGAGTTAGACACGGTTAGACTCGCCGTGTGGACTCAAAAGCTGGATTATTTATTAGCGTCTCGATCCGCGAATTCTTAAATTGCCTTAAGCAACAAATCCGAATCGCGGGACGTAACAGTGGAATAATTCCATTTCTAATAATCATAGTTAAAACAACTTTTTAATTGCTGTGTCAAATTACTGTATGCCTTGGAAATTATCGCTCGTTGGGCAACACTGTCTTTGAGAATAAGCTCCAATGCGAGCATGCGCAATTATATACTGCTCATGACTATTATAATAAAATAAAGAGTTGCCTAAAAAATAGGTTCATTTTGTATGGAATGAAACGAGAAGATTTTGTCTCAATCAAATCTCTAGAAGAGGCAATATCAAACAGGAAAAAAAATACGGATGGAGAAATTATGAAATGGCTGAAAATATGCTGGATGTGGTTTAAGCCCGCGCGCGCGGTTGAAAACGCGCTGATTCCGCTGTGTCTGAACGGGGTCCCCTTAGGGTACGCGCACAGTGGATCCGTTTTCGTCCTACATCAGACATCAGCCCACACAGACGAGTGTTCGGGAGGGATGTGTTGGTGTCTTTTCGCCAGATTTCGTCCGGCAAGGTGCTCACAGTGGGCCAGACACCGGACGAAATGGTCAAAGTCAACGGGGAGCCGAACCTTTTTCGAGTGCTTCGAAAAGGGCAACAATGGACAAACCCCATGGGGCCTCGACGCCGGACGATGTAGGAGGAAAATCAAATGATTTTGTTTTTCGTCCGGCGTAGGACGGTGCAGCGTTCATTTCAAATAATTTTCATGTCGCCAATTTTGAAGTATCCGTATTTTTAAAAACGGGTCCTTAAAGAGGACACTTCCCAGATAGCACAAAGACATCTTAAAGTACGCCTAAAAGTTGCCTGACGCAAGACGTAACGTACATCTTTAAGTCGTACGTTGCGTCTGTGGCACGTCGTTTTCACGTCTTTTCCACGTACTGTGTACAACTTTAACAGGTCTTTGTTACAAAACTGTGCGACTTAAAGTCGTCTCTCACGGGTCTTTTCGACATCTTTAAGATGCCGCTTTAAGACGCAAAAAAGTTGCCTTTTCGCACATCTTTTATGCATCTTTTATGCATCTTTTTTCAGACGTACAAAATCTTCAAATTTAAGAAAAAATTATTAAAAAATTAGAATCTATATATATATATTACTACTTTTTCATGTACTACTTGAGAGAATATTCCATTTTGTCTCTTCGAAAAAACCTTATTACAACAATTTAGTTTTTATGCAAGCATACTGGGCGGGAATCGAACTCGGGACCTACCGTTTAACTTCATGATGGTTTCCTCGCTAAGCCATGCGAACCTTTAATGTTAGGTTCATTACTTTTTATTCTTATAGGCTCAAATCATATCAAATCATATATATTAATATATAAAAAATATTTTAACAGAAGTTTATCTCTTCTAATAATTATATAACCTAATTATTTAATTATTTACCTAAAATATTTTTTAGATAAAAATCAAACTACTTTTTTTTAATGAAGCATAGTATCAGTATATTAACGATTAAGAGATATACATATTTTCGTAAGTACTTCAATCGTTTCTGCCGTGAAAACGGCATCCCGAAAGAGGCAACTTTTACACGTCCATAAAGGCACCTCTGTTGGGACGACGTTTGCACGTTCGAAGGCAGGTGCCTTTTATGCATTTCATTTCTAACCTGAAAACGGCGTACCGAAAGAGGCAACTTTTACGCGTCCTTAAAGGCACCTCTGCTGGGACGACGTTTTCACGTTCGAAGGCAGGTGCCTTTTATGCATCTCATTTCTAACCTGAAAACGGTGTACCGAAAGAGGCAACTTTTACGCGTCCTTAAAGGCACCTCTGCTGGGACGACGTTTTCACGTTCGAAGGCAGGTGCCTTTTATGCATCTCATTTCTAACCTGAAAACGGCGTCCCAGAAAAGATGCCTTTATGGACGCCTAAAAAGCGTCTTACTGAGACGTGAGACGTAAAGACATAGAACGGACATGAAAACGGCAACTTAAAGTCGTCCTGTGCTATCTGGGTTGGGGCTATATTATCATAATTTTTATTTTTTACCACGTTTTTATTAGCTCGCTTTCTTTTCAATTTTCTGGTGCTATGATAGCAATGGACCTGTTTAAAACAATTGCAAAATAAACTATGAAAACAAATATTTTTTCAACTTAAATCATTTTTATCAAATACTCTTATGGTTACACTATAATATAATTTAATGAAAAACTTGTGACTTTGGGTATTCGGATAGTGTTTTCATTTTCTTAGTTTTAAAAATCTTAAGCTTAATAAATATGGATTCGAAAATATCGGTTACCTCACACTTTCTAAAACCATTGTGACCTTATTTGCAGAAAAGTAACAAAAAATCGCACATTTTTGGATTATAACCAAATAAAAATCGGTGGGACCCAAAGGGTGTCAGTAATATGTATACAAAAAAAATTAACAATTAGCTTTGCATTTTTTATAATTTAAAGTAATGTACTCACCGCACTGAATAATACTTACACTATGAAACTTTTGAAAATCAAGAAGTGCATATACACAAAAACCACAAAGAAACGAGAAAAAATTTTTTCCTTCAATAGTGTATGTCGCAGTTGTTCCCAATGTCAGTGTTTGTGCTTAGGCTCTATTATAATCTACGATCGATGCATTAATACTGCAATGTATTTTAATACACATAGATTTTTTAAAATGACATTACCATAATAAACGAATTCTTGCCACGTCTTGAGGATTTTGTACCACTGAGCGATGTACGATAGCGTAGCGGCTATCGGCACGTGCAATAAAACATTGGGCATGCAAATGGTGGACGGGTAATTTTATTGGGAGATCGACAATGAAGCTATTTTTCAGAAAGCTGTTTTTAGCGCGTCCAATTCATAATTCTTTACTGTAAAGCAATACAAAAATTACGTTACAGTTAACACGCGTTGTCCGAGAAAGTGTCGACTTCCAGGTCAATAGTGATGACCTGTCATAAACCTCTCCATAGAGAACAGCCCCGGAAACGGCCAGCAAATGTTGGTACAATAAACTCCGAGTTTCCAAAACAAGGGCCGTCCTGTCGGTCGATGCAGGACGAAACCAGTGTCGCCAGTTAGTAACCGAACGGTTACTCGAGGGGAATACAAGGTACCCCCTCTCTGATGACCAGAGCGGCAGAGGAGTTCAGGAGTAGAGTAATATGTGACACGTTGCGCGTGCGCGACGGGGATTTAGTGGGGCGAATGGAAGACACGTTGCGCGTGCGTGATGAGGATGCAACAATGACATGACATTTCGCAGGTTTTAGGTTATTGCAGCGTATCGTAGTTATGAAATGAATCATACGAATCGTTCTGCAGATTATGAACTTTCTTTATTATAAATGAAATGAATTTCTAACATGTGGTAGTTTCAGTTGTAGATTATGGATATTGAAAAAAATGTTGAAATCTGTAGTACTATTTATATATTAAAAATTTTGGTATAGGGAAGATGAAAGAAATTGTAGAACTGAATACTGAATGTAATAAATATATTATAGGTACATAATACAATAAAATTGTAGGAAAATATAGTCTATCAGCTATATATATATATACGCTATGGGAAAGGATGGTAAAGGGCAACAACTATTGACGGTGAATATTAATATATATATTGAGTTATTGACGGTGAATATTAATATATATATATATATTAAAGAACATATTAATGATCTCTACTCATATAACATCTCATATTACATACAATAATGTCGTTCTGCAGAACGATTCGTATGATTCATTTCATAACTACGATACGCTGCAATAACCTAAAACCTGCGAAATGTCATGTTGTTGTTGCGTCCTCATCGCGCACGCGCAACGTGTCTTCTATTCGCCCCACTAAATCCCCGTCGCGCACGCGCAACGTGTCACATATTACTTTGGTCATCAGAGAGGGGGTACATTTTTTCACCGTGACTCCCCTCAACTGGCGACACTGGACGAAACTAGAAGGGTCTCACAGACGGGCCTACCTGAGCCTACTCACACATTTGAAATGTCTGCCAGACGGCTCTGACGTCACCAGGTCTGCTGACGTCGGACCCATTGTGCGCGTACCCCTACAATTAGTACCACAGTAATGGTGTTTTAGAATTATTTAAATTGAAATATCTCCTGGACTACTAACTTTTCGACATACTATTGGTTTTCTGGGAAGCAGGATCTAGCATCTTAAATGAAAAACGCGTTAGTGAAATTCACTCTTGCAAGTGTTCTCTCTGCCTTCTCAAAATCGACTGACTAAACGACTGCAGAGAGGATGTCTCTGCCGACTGCAACGGAAAAGAAAGAAAAGCCCAGGTCAGTTGGGCTAAATGCCCTTAGCTTTATCTGCGTTTCAACAACACATGGCTCTTGGGTGTTTTATTACCGATATCCTTCGGGTCTAAGAGGCCTGGGTTAGGAAATAAACATTTGACCCTCGGCAGAGTTGGGCAAAAAATTTAATTAGATACAAATTTCGGATCACGGATCATAGATAGAAAATTTTTAATTAGTTACTCGAAGATAAAAATAAAAATAACTTGTATCCGAAGTTTAATTAGATACTTTCATATTCGAAGCAAAAGGATCCGAAGCTACGGATACATTTTTAACTAGTTAAGTATCTAATTCAAAGATCCTTTCGGATCCTTCAAGATCCTTTCGGAACCTTCAAGATCCTTTGGACCAGCTCGAGGCTTGAATGAACACGTTCCGAGGCCCGAGTGTCGGGCCCCGAGGCCTGAGCCCAGAATACAATAGAAGTACAATAAACACGACCGGCCAATCCCCCGGTCAGCCAGGTAGCTCTACATGAAACCCCTGACAAGTGCATCCTGAACTTGTTCATTTTTCGTAATGCCCTCACGAAAGTGGCACGAGCGAGTTCGTGGCGTTCTTCCGATTAAAAAAAGTCTAAACGCGATAGAATTCGGTCAGTGCTTACTGCCTTTATTTGTGAAGATATCTTTGAAAAAACGTGGTAAAATGTATCTAAATCAAAAATTTGCTCCATCATCGGTGCTAGGGCGACGAAGCGACGAGTTGGCTGGGCCGCCTTGGCCAAGTGGTGCAATAAACACGACCGGGCAATCCCCCGGCCAACCAGGTAGCTCTACATGAAACCCCTGACAAGTGCATCCTAAACTTGTTCATTATTCGTAACACCCCCACGAAAGTGGCACGAGCGAGTTCGTGGCGTTCTTCCGATTAAAAAAAGTCTAAACGCGATAGAATTCGGTCAGTGCTTACTGCCTTTATTTGTGAAGATATGTTTGAAAAAGTATCTAAATCAAAAATTTGCTCCATCAGCGGTGCTAGGGCGACGAAGCGACGAGTTGGCTGGGCCGCCTTGGCCAAGTGGTGCAATAAACACGGCCGGGCAATCCCCCGGCCGTGTTTTTTGTACTTCTATTGTATTCTGGGATCAGGCCTCGGGGCCCGACACTCGGGCCTCGGAACGTGTTCATTCAAGCCTCGAGCTGGTCCAAAGGATCTTGAAGGTTCCGAAAGGATCTTGAAGGATCCGAAAGGATCTTTGAATTAGATACTTAACTAGTTAAAAATGTATCCGTAGCTTCGGATCCTTCTGCTTCGGATACAAAAGTATCTAATTAAACGTCGGATTTTGGATCCGAACCTTAAGATCACGAAACTTAGTTACTTATCTTTTAGTTGGATCTGGATTTAGATACGTTTTGACTTAAATACTGCCCAACTCTGCTCACGACTCTTCGAACTCCGAACTTTAAAGACTAACGTCGGACCAACAGTGCACAATGAAGCAGATAGAGAATCGAGCATTATTGACAACTTAAACTTTTATAATTTTAATACGAATAAGTTGTATAGCTCATCCCGATGAAAATGAGACCAAATACGACATCATTTGGACTACTTCAATAAAATCATAATTTTTATCATAACACTACGTATCAATAAAAATTGTTTCATTACACTCGAGTTTGGTCCCCATTTTCATCAGGAAAAGCACCGCAATTAACTCGCAATAATTTTATGTAGGGGAGTATATTGAAAAATCTAAAAGTTTAAACTTTCATTCGTGCATGATTCCCCATCTGCTTACATTGTTTGTTTGTTACGTTCGTTAGTCGTTGGGTCTCTGACGTTCGGCACTCGTCTGACCTCATCGCCTTTTAATCGAGCTGCCCAGATAGCACATGACGTCCTAAAGACATTCATTTTACGTCTATTTTAGGTCTGAAAGTCTTACGTCCTAAAAAACAGTGTGGTTTTTATAAATAGCCATAATCTAGCAGAAAGTATTAGCATTGGTATTATTTGTTTGAGTTAGTGTTTTTGCTTCAATTTCAATTTCAATTTCAATATCAATATCAATTTCAATTTTCATTATGATTTTAATTGTAATTGCAATTTTAATTTTTATTATGTTTATTGTGATTTTAATTGCAATTGTTATTTTTATTACACTTTTTATGCCAATTCCACACGCGTTCTTCTAATAAAGTTATTTATTAATATTAAATTTATTAGAATTATTACCGCATCGAATTTTAGCAATTTCCGAGACATGGTTATATCGCCCGAAGCACCGACGAGGTACTATTAAAGACTGCCAGCCCCTGTGTTAAACAGCGAGACGGGTAAGTGGGCGCGATGGGCGCGGAGATAACGTAGAGCTTACAGTGAGCTGATATACCACATAGTCAAAAGTTCCACCACCGACGAGATATTCGTCAAGTTGAAGAAGAATGATATAGTATAATAGAATGCTGACATTACCCATTCTGTAATTGCCTTATAATACTATATATAATTCTCTTATTGCATTCTTATTTCCTTATTATTACCATTGTAATAATAGTTTTACAATATAATCGATAGTTTATAGATGTAGGAAAAATGATAGTAATTACCCAGATAGCACAGGACGACTTTAAGTTGCCGTTTTCATGTCCGGTCTACATCTTTACGTCTCACGTCTCAGTAAGACGCATTTTAGGCGTCCATAAAGGCACCTCTGCTGGGACGCCGTTTTCACGTTAGAAATGAGATGCATAAAAGGCACCTGCCTTCGAACGTGAAAACGTCGTCCCAGCAGAGGTGCCTTTAAGGACGCGTAAAAGTTGCCTCTTTCGGTACGCCGTTTTCAGGTTAGAAATGAGATGCATAAAAGGCACCTGCCTTCGAACGTGAAAACGTCGTCGCAGCAGAGGTGCCTTTAAGGACGCGTAAAAGTTGCCTCTTTCGGTACGCCGTTTTCAGGTTAGAAATGAGATGCATAAAAGGCACCTACCTTCGAACGTGAAAACGTCGTCCCAGCAGAGGTGCCTTTATGGATGTGTAAAAGTTGCCTCTTTCGCAACGCCGTTTTCACGGCAGAAACGATTGAAGTACTTACGAAAATATGTATATCTCTTAATCGTTAATATACTGATACTATACTTCATTAAAAAAAAGTAGTTTGATTTTTACCTAAAAAATATTTTAGGTAAATAATTAAATAATTAGGTTATATAATTATTAGAAGAGATAAACTTCTGTTAAAATATTTTTTATATAATAATATATATGATTTGATATGATTTGAGCGTATAAGAATAAAAAGTAATGAATCTAACAGTAAAGGTTCGCATGGCTCAGCGAGGAAACCATCATGAAGTTAAATGGTAGGCCCGAGTTCGATTCCCGCCCAGAGTATGCTGCATAAAAACTAAATTGTAATAACCCAGATAGCACAGGACGACTTTAAGTTGCCGTTTTCATGTCCGGTCTACATCTTTACGTCTCACGTCTCAGTAAGACGCATTTTAGGCGTCCATAAAGGCACCTCTGCTGGGACGACGTTTTCACGTTCGAAGGTAGGTGCCTTTTATGCATCTCATTTCTAACCTGAAAACGACGTACCGAAAGAGGCAACTTTTACGCGTCCTTAAAGGCACCTCTGCTGCGACGACGTTTTCACGTTCGAAGGCAGGTGCCTTTTATGCATCTCATTTCTAACCTGAAAACGGCGTACCGAAAGAGGCAACTTTTACGCGTCCTTAAAGGCACCTCTGCTGGGACGACGTTTTCGCGTTCGAAGGCAGGTGCCTTTTATTCATCTCATTTCTAACGTGAAAACGGCGTCCCAGCAGAGGTGCCTTTATGGACGCCTAAAATGCGTCTTACTGAGACGTGAGACGTAAAGATGTAGACCGGACATGAAAACGGCAACTTAAAGTCGTCCTGTGCTATCTGGGATCTGACTACTGAATTTTTATAAAACTCGTATCTGGAAAAGTTCAATACGAAATATGCATTTTCTTCGAGTGCTTGGAGATTTTCAATTTTTTTAACATGTTTGCATAATCTGAAAAATCTGAAAAAAATCTCAGTCATGTGTGGTATTGGGTAGAATATTTATTAATTTTTTTGTAATTGTTTATTGAGCATGGTTCGACTAAAAATCAATTTGTGTTGGGGGCCCGCTGGACCATCTTAACTTCAAAAATCAACGAAGAAAATTATTTAAGAAATACAAAACATATTTTAGGATGGACCATTAAACCCGGTTTTTAAAAAAAAATTTCGTACAAATATCGCTTCGATATCTTTTTTAGATCAAAAGTTATAGCAAAATGTGGATTGCGCCGCGCCGTGCCGGGCCGGGATTCAAATGCGCGCTGTCTCCAGATGCCGACTTTCCGACTCATGCTTCCGAAACTTCGGTAACGTGAAAATCGAAGGGACGCGTCGGCGTCGACCAGCGAGCAGGTAGCAGGTAGTCCACACGGACAGGATAGAGGTACGCTTGTGTGTGTAGCGCGCGTGCAATCGAGCAGGCACTCACACAGGCAGAGTGGAAGTACGTTCGTGTGTAACGCGTGCGCAGCAGAAGCAACGTGGCGAGGACGGTGCGTCCACGGTGTCAGAGTGGGGGGTCCTGTGCCGGAGGGGAAACGTCCTCGCGTCCACGATTCTGGCATCACTGGTGGCAACCAGTGGCAACCAGGGAGTGTCGACTCCTATGTTAAAAAGTGGCAACGAATTTAGTTGCTCTCGATGATTTTAGGTGTGGTGGCAGCACAGTAGTTATAACGTATATGTGTGTGGTGATCACACACACCTGACTCACACATAGCCAACTTCTTATGTACGTGTAATCGTATTCATCGCTAGCTATTGAATATGAATGGTTATGAATTTGTTAGAAAAATGAATTTGTAATAAAACATATTTATTCATAAAATTACGTATATGCTACATACATAGTAAATTTTACAATAATAGTAATATATATACATAATAATATATATCAGCAAACCTATATTTTGTTCAGTACTTATGCATTTATCATATAAAAATAAAATAGAAACCCAAGTAGCACAGAAATATCCTATTTACGTTCAGAGAAGGCCGGCTTCGGACATTCCGGTGTACGGAAAATGTACAGGCAAATCCCAAATGTTCTAGTAACGGTCTAGTAAGGTTCTACGAAAGTCCCTAGAAAGTTCATGTTACAAAATGGTATACCTTATAAACGTTCAGTGGCGACGTCCCTAGAAAATTTTAGGATATTCGAAAGTAACGTTCTCTGGGAGTTCCTAAAAAACGCTTTTAGGATGTTCGAAAGTAACGCTTTCTGGACTTTTTGTGAACGCTTTCTGGACATTTTGTAAAGGTTTAAAGAAGTAACATTTATTTAAAATTTCATTTATTTTATAATTTTTTTGCATTGGGTATATGTAACAAACAAGATTTTACACGATTATATTGACATTTACGAACATAACAAGATTGTAAGGAGATTTGCTTCTTATTTCCGACTGCTGCAACCTCTTGGCTCCGCTTCCTGCTGTCTTCTTTCAAACTCTCTGGATCTGTTTAGAGTCAGCAATTCCATGTTGGAGGCAGTAACTAGAAATAAAATATGTTTTTATGAAAAAAGATATACTAATTACAGTAATAGGATGAGATGTATAGCTACGAATGTAATAATTTAATGTTCTATATGTAGAGCGATTTCTTTTTTGTATCTACATACCAATCTTGCTGCAACTTCCTCGCTCCTCTTCCTGCTGCCTTCTTACGTGCACTCTGTGTCTCTTCGGGGGGGATGGCGTATGCTCCACTGATAGCAGTAACTAGAAATAAAATATGTTTTTATGAAAAAAGATATACTAATTACAGTAATAGGATGAGATGTATAGCTATGAATGTAATAATTTAATGTTCTATCTGTAGGGCGATTTCTTTTTTGTATCTACATACCAATCTTGCTGCAACTTCCTCGCTCCTCTTCCTGCTGCCTTCTTACGTGCACTTTGTGTCTCTTCGGGGGGGATGGCGTATGCTCCACTGATAGCAGTAACTAGAAATAAAATGTATTTTCAAGAAAAAAGATATACTAATTACAGTCATAGGATGAGATGTATAGCTACGAATGTAATAATTTAATGTTCTATATGTAGAGCGATTTCTTTTTTGTATCTACATACCAATCTTGCTGCAACTTCCTCGCTCCTCTTCCTGCTGCCTTCTTACGTGCACTTTGTGTCTCTTCGGGGGGGATGGCGTATGCTCCACTGATAGCAGTAACTAGAAATAAAATGTATTTTCAAGAAAAAAGATATACTAATTACAGTCATAGGATGAGATGTATAGCTACGAATGTAATAATTTAATGTTCTATATGTAGAGCGATTTCTTTTTTGTATCTACATACCAATCTTGCTGCAACTTCCTCGCTCCTCTTCCTGCTGCCTTCTTACGTGCACTCTGTGTCTCTTCGGGGGGGATGGCGTATGCTCCACTGATAGCAGTAACTAGAAATAAAATGTATTTTCAAGAAAAAAGATATACTAATTACAGTCATAGGATGAGATATATAGCTATGAATGTAATAATTTAATGTTCTACATGTAGAGCGATATCTTTTTTGTATCTACATACCAATCTTGCTGCAACTTCCTCGCTCCTCTTCCTGCTGCCTTCTTTCAAACTCATCTCGGCCTCTTTACAGTCAGCGATTCCACGCTGGTAGCAGCGGCTGAAAATAAAATATATTTTTAAGAAAAAAGATATACTAATTACAGTAATAGAATGACATGTACAGTTATGAATGTAATAATTTAATGTTCTATATGTAGGGCGATTTTTTTTGTATCTACATACCAATGTTGGTTTTCTTCCCCAAACTTAGGGGAGTGGGTAAAATTTTATTTTCTGTCCCACACAATACGGTTTTCCTTCGTTTTGACTTCTTCGCCGCTTGCATATGGTCCAATGGTCACAGCTCGTCACAGACGAGAATACTCCTCATCTTGGATTTCCAGGATTCATCATCTACTTTGTCGATATTCTGCGCGCCGTGTAAATAGTACCGTCATTTTTCTTCTTCGGCATTGACCGCGTTTTCACTTTATAAGTTAGGTTTTCGCGTGAATTATTCACTGTACGGCGTACGGTATGGTCACATATTGTGCAAGATTTCTCGCGCGATGGCGGCGATTTCAGCTTCAGTGAAGTCGATAGAATAGGGTACCTTGAGCACCCCGCAGAATTTTAAAAAATTGTTATTATTTGAATCTGAAAAATGAATGTATAACATGTGTATTTGTGTATATTTTGTAACTCGTAGGACACGTCCTGAAGTCTTTTTGTCCATGTTTTGTCCGGAACAGATTAGATTTAACAGATCTTCATATTAATAGATACGTTACTGTTTGGGCCGCGCATGCGCGTGAAATCTTGTACCATATCGGTTGATTCGAACATACGAAACCGAAAGAATTATTCTGCGGAAATGAAGAGATATTCGCAAGAAACTGCTACGCCCTAGTTCAGACACGGCGGAAACCGCGCGATTTTTGTTTTTGATTGTTCGACCGCGCGGTTGCGTGTGAACGAATACATAAACGCTAATATTTATACATAAGGTACGCGGTTCAAATTGGTTCAAATCGCGCGGATTCCGCCGGGTCTGAACGAGGTTTATTGTTACTGTGTAACATATAATAAATCTAAGCCGTATTTATTCAAATTATTAGTCTAAACAATCTACAAATTCTGGATGACATCTACAATGAGAAGATTACATATGTGAACAGAGTGAGTTGTGGTTAGGTCCTCGGAGTGGTGGAGAGGGTCGGCACGACACGCATACAAAAATCCAGGTCAATAGCAATAGTTTTTTGCGAATATCTCGAAAACTAAAAGAGACCCCTCATATGCGAAAAGGAAAATATGTGAAAAAGTTGTTCAAAATGTGTAGCTGCATAACATATTTAAATTTCATCAAAATCGGAGAAGATTTCTAAATAATTACCCCACTTTTTTGCGAATATCTCGGTAACCGTTCATTTTTGCAATATTATTTTTTCGGTTTCATATCACCCCCCTCCTCCCGCACCATACGCGCCTACCACCCACCACCGCAGGCGTTGTCAATATACTAAACCACCCCCGGGTTTTAATCGACAAACTTTGGGAGCATACTCTACAAGTGGAAATAAGAAAAAAATGTTATTTGAAGTTTGCTCAGAAACGCTTTATGTATTACAAAGTTATAAACAAGTAAAGTTGAAACGGAAATTTAAAAAAAAATGTAATTTGTAGATTCTTATCGCAGTTTCGGATTTCGGTAATCATCCGAAGGCTGCGCCGACTTGACCCAGCCACGCGTAGTCGAGACTCTCGACTCCTTATAGTATTATTTAAAATTATTTAAAACTGCTTTCAGATTCTTGCCCATTATTTAAAACTGCTTTCAGATGTTCGCCCAAAGGCAAGGGCCAAGGTAAAAGAATTGCAGTCAGGATTAGTAGAAGAGACTCAATTAAGCAAAAGAAAAATAAAAGCGATGAACGATAGCGATGACGAGTCCGATTCGATGTTGCCTCCGCCTTTGGCATCAAAACGACTGAACGAGTTAGGTATGTGAATACAAAATCAAATATGCTACTAATTGTGCTAATTGTTTAATTATATTCCATCAATAATCATTGTATCGGTATGACAACCGTGATTATTGTTTTCATGTACATGCAGCGACAGGGCTATAGATGCATTAAACAATATCGGACAAATGAGGTTCCGAGGAATTCTGTAATTATTGGTAAGCTATGTAAACGAATCTAAATATGGAAGTATGTATTTCTAAGCATGGAATCTAATAAAAAATTTTTATTTTTAGGAAACTCGCCGACCCAAAAATGACAAGTACAGTGTTTTCTCGATAATTGCCCAAAATACTATCATAGTTATGATATGACAATAGTTATCACCAGATTTCCTCTCTGCTATCACAAAACTTCAACCTCCCAGAGGTGCTTAGTCGTAACCAGTCGGAACCAGTCGTAACACGTCTATAATACACAGTGGGTCCCTGAGACAGGCAGGCCAGATGACATTTGGGACATTTGTCGAGAAAACACTGTGAACAGCATTGGAAAACGACCACCGACAAACAGCGTCTACTACGATTTTCACCACTTTTGACCCTCTATAGCTCGCGTCTAAATCGATTTCAATGACATTTTCAGGACGTGTAAAAAAGTTATCGTCTTTTTTAGAGCGTCCGAATATGAATTTGAGTAACTGTATATAATTAAAGGTACGCTCTAAAAAAGACGATAACTTTTTTAATATTGTACCATACGATTTGAACTTTCTTGGGAAGCTAGAGCGATTAGTTTACTACAGGATGTGAAAAGAAATTTTGATCGAGACAGTTTCAGAAATATTGAAAAATATTGAAAATTTAATAAGTATGCTCTTTGGACTGTGCCAATTATATCCACTGTGAAAGTTTCATCGAAATCAGTTGATGCGGAATGGAACGACAGGCATTGAAAGATGTAAGAATTCTTAGATATACATACAGTGAACCGGATTAATATTCGGATGCTCTTAAAAAGGCGATAACTTTGGTAATATTGCACTATAAGATTTGAACTTTTTTGGGAAGCAATTTGTTTGCTATAAGATCTTTAAAAAGTTTTTCCAAAAGTAGCAATTGATCGAAATTGTAGAAAAAATACTAAAAGTAGCATTTTACAAATTTTTACGTGGGCCTATATCGACAATTTAAAAAATACGTTTTGTATATCTTTGCCTATTAAGCATATTTTGAAAATTTCGTCAAATTCTGTCGACGTTGCAATGAGCTCCAAACGTTTAAAGTTTAACATTTTTATTATGAAAAAATTTGTAAATAATGTATAACTTGCGATATTTGTAATGAAACAGTGTTATCGCGCTTGATAATATGGTTTCAATTTATTAATAAGTAAAAAGTTGTACATATACTGTTTATAATTCTTATAATATTCAATAAACTATATTTAAAATGTAGTAAAATGTTTTAATTTGTTTTATTTTTAAATAAATATTATAAATTATCAAGGAATGGGTAGTATGGATTTTAAATTCCCGCGTTTTCAATTCAGATGGCGCTCGATTTCCGTGCTAACAGAAAAATACATTGAGTGAAAGTACCCTTGCTCACGCCTAGGAACATTCGTGAAACCTAAGAAACGAACATTCCTAAAAAGTTGTAGAATTCAAGTCCTAGGGTCATTCGTAAAACTTAAGAAACGGAGATTCCTAGAACGTCCAGAATTCAAGCCCTAGGGTCATTCTTCGAATGTGAAGAATGGACGTAGGACTTCTGGGCATAAACTGGCCGTGAAACGTACGTTCTACGAACGACCGTGGCTACTTGGGAAGTTTATGCAAATATTGCTGAATATTGCATCCAGCGATGTCGATCAGTCGATGCCAAACAATAGCACTGAATATCACACAATAATGAATACAGAAGACACAGTATGCAACCGTATTAAACAATCAGAAGCAATTAAACAGTATCACATATGACAGTTGACAGTGCGCGGCATTGTGCGATGGAGTGGGGGTACAGTTTATATCCCCACCGCCGGGGCACTACTGTGCTGCCATCACACCTAAAATCCAGAAGAAACTAAATTCGTTGCCACTTTTTCATATAGGAGTCGACAGCCCCTGGTGGCAACTCAGACCCGGGCGTGAGCACTCTTATATCCTCTCTGATATGCATAATATGTCTATATTAGTATCAGAATTTTTCAGTGGTGTTAGTTTTACGGATTATTGTGTAAGATGTGATGAATATTATAAACTACAAGGTATATACCGATAACTCTCTAAAAAAGTATGAGCGAAACAAATATTAAATTTTCAAATTGGGATATATTTTATGTGTTGCAGAAATGAAGACAGTGATTTTTGACGCTACCCATCATTATTGAAAAACTTGTAAGTACAAGGTGTATTATGTATCTAATAAAGTAAATAATGCTTTCTTGTATCACATATTACTTACCATTTTACTAATTTTTAGTTTTGGAACGAGTTCTGTGTATTTGTAATATATTTTAAAATAATTATATTGTTATATCCAACGTTATTTATATACATAATATAATAGTTACGTATATTAATTTTTGAAAAATTGTTTTAGGTCATCGTGTCGCCACTAACAATAAGATGCTGCGATTTTTCTTCCGTCAAAAATGCTGCTCCGGTCTAGTCCAGGACATATTAGTACATATATATCGGTAACATGTGAGAGAAAATTTAACGGGCGATTCTTCAAGATAGTATGAGACGAAAATCAAGAAAAAAAATGGTGATGTTCGTTTTCAATGGATAACAATCATCAATTGAATGCTAATTAGTAGTCATTTCGATAACTGTGTCACTTTGATCATTGGGTGCTCTTCAGTGAGTAGTTTTATTTACGTATATAATAATTACACTTATAATGAAGACAAACGCACCAAAAATATTTTCCGCTGTAACACACGCCGCACTATAGGGTGTCGTGGGGCAATGATGGTCGTCGGTGATGGGTGTATTGAATTATTACACGATCACAATCATCCGGAACGAATGCATACAATTGTGCATGATTGAGCATGAGAAGATGAAGCAAGAAATGCTTCAGCTTAGCCGAGAAACGGCGTTACCATTCAAGCAAATATTCGACAATGTTTGTAGAAAGTATGTTTTCAAAATAAAACTACCCACTGATTTTCCAGGTAGTTTTCCATTTTCAAAAGAGCACCCAATGATCAAAGTGACACAGTTATCGAAATGACTACAAGAAAATTCAATAGCAAACGAACATTTAGTTTTATGATGAACAGTAGTATTCGAAACAAACGAAAGTTAACGACAAAACAAATGCCTGCAGAGACCGTGTGGGATTGCTGATATTATTTTTAAAATTTACGTTTTATATTCCAAACATAACTGATGAGCATATGATAACCGTAAACGAATAAGATTTGTAGATTCTGTATGTATTTTTCATGTATACATATAATACAATATTTATTAACTTATTATATAACTTATTCTTAATTATTCTTATCTTATCTTAATTTATTATGACCTGCAATTAAACCATTACAACAAAAGATTACATTTTAATTTGCTTGTTCTTTTTAGCTAAAGCTGTTGCAATGATATTTAGCATTAAGAAAATCACCAATCTAAGCCCTTCCTTTTCAAAGGTATCTCTTGAAACGATAAATTATATTCATCAGTACAAGCAGCAGATTCGAAACTATCATCTTCATTGGCAATTTCACTGTTTCAGCTGAAAACAAATTATATAGAAATTATACAAATTTAACCTATTGCAGACAGAGGTCAAGTATTGATTATAAAGAGATTTATACCTTGCACTTTCATATCCTACACTTATGCCGGGTCTATGACGATGAAAATTTTCTTCACAATACACACAGGCGGAGAATTTTATTCTCTGTATCCCAATGTCAGGTTCTCAAATCCTTGGGAGGCCTCAGAGAATCTTAATTGGCACAGATTGCATCGTCTGTAAAATATAATTAAAGAAATCACAAAGTATCATGTCCATTACTTTTGAACTAACTTTTTACAGACAGAATTTACTTATCTAAAATATTTTAATCAGACTTTAGCATTCAATTGATGATTGTTATCCATTGAAAACGAACATCACCATTTTTTTTCTTGATTTTCGTCTCATACTATCTTGAAGAATCGCCCGTTAAATTTTCTCTCACATGTTACCGATATATATGTACTAACCCAGACAGCACACCGGCTCGATTTCAGCCTGCTTTTTATGCGCGCCATGGCCCGGAAATAGCCAGGCATGGGCTCGCCTGACGGCCGTGCCAGATTTCAGCTAGATTTCAGCCCATTTACAAGATTGCAAGGGTGCGGCATTTGCGTTCTCATTTCGTGATAATACAAACAAGGGGTTTTTCAGTAGTCAAAAACGCCAGATAAAAGATCAATCTAGGCAGCAAACACCCTCAAAAGTCTTTTTTTTTCCTATACGAGGTGTAATTTGCATTATATATGTTATGAAAATAGCTACATGCGCAGTTGTATGCTTCCGTATGATGCAAATTACGACTCGTAAATGTAAAAATAGGAGTTTCGAGGGCGATCACGGCCTAGATTGATCTTTTATCTAGCGTTATTGACTACTGAAATATCAAATTTTTGTATTATTAAGAAATGAGAACGTGAATCCCGCACCCTTGCAATCCTCATTTCCACGCGACCCGCACTGTGACGCGCATGCGCGAGAAAAGTTGGGCTCAATCGAAGCACTGATTGGCCACATTAGACTCTGGCTGAAATCTAGCTGAAATCTGGCACGGCCGTCAGGCTGTGGGCTCGAGCCCATGCCTGGCTATTTCCGGGCCATTGCGCGCATAAGAAGCAGGCACGGATCCAACGGAATCAGCCTCGAGCCGATCCAAGCATTGTGTTAGGTAGTAACCTGCCGGTCACGGGCCTCGGGAGGTTTGGGCCGGCGGTGGGCTCGGGCAGGCTGTGCTGTCTGGGTAATATGTCCTGGACTAGACCGGAGCAGCATTTTTGACGGAAGAAAAATCGCAGCATATCTTATTGTTAGTGGCGACACGATGACCTAAAACAATTTTTCAAAAATTAATATACGTAACTATTATATTATGTATATAAATAACGTTGGATATAACAATATAATTATTTTAAAATATATTACAAATACACAGAACTCGTTCCAAAACTAAAAATTAGTAAAATGGTAAGTAATATGTGATACAAGAAAGCATTATTTACTTTATTAGATACATAATACACCTTGTACTTACAAGTTTTTCAATAATGATGGGTATTTGAAAATTTGAAAATTTAATATTTGTTTCGCTCATACTTTTTTAGAGAGTTATCGGTATATATCTTGTAATTTATAATATTCATCACCTCTTACACAATAATCCGTAAAACTAACACCACTGAAAAATTCTGATACTAATATAGACATATTATGCATATATAGAAAATATAACTAGAAAATATAACCATAAACTAATCACCCAGCACAACTCATGATGGTAAACTACAGCTGAATTCTCGTTCCGTGCGCAGTCCATTTTGTGTCCAATTCTACATGTGCGCAATTCGTTTTCTGTGGTGTGCAATCCCGCCGTGCGCCAAACAGCCGCGTGCGCAAAAGAGCTGTGTCTGTAGGGAGTATGGCGCTGTGTCGCCATTCCCCTAGGTCGCGCCTAGGGAGACCACCGATAGGGAGTTGGCACTCCTACTCCCAACCGTCTCTCGTAGAGACCGTTATGCTTGGCGTTCCAAAGCAGTTCAAAAATGTCAGCTCTTTAGTTCGCACGTATTGAACACATACTTCCAGTTGTACTGAGTTTTGAGGCTTACCTCTTTTGTATATATATATATATTCTCCGTCGTACGGTTACGACGGACGTCACTACCGTGTGAATAAAAGTATTATTTAAATGGTTCTCGTTGAACTACAAATATCTGCAGTGAATTTCTTCTGAGGTCCTAACCACGTGGTTCCCGCTATACGTAGAGTAGGCTACGTTCTTCGGTACCTTCCCCGAAGCTTCTGTTTATCTCCTGAAGATAGATCAGCCATTAAGGGGGTAGTTACACCTTGGTTACAACTAGAATCTTACTAGAATCTTACTAGAAAACATGGGTTTACGGGAAAACAAATGCTGTCCTTATTTCAGCAAATTGTGGGCTGGTTGAGGGCTCATTCTAAAGAGGAAGGTTTGACGATAGTCGCTCTGGTCATTAGGCTAACGAGATTATGTTTATATCTAATAATATGAAGGCCCAAAGTAGAGAAAAAATCTTGGAAAAAAACCCGCAGGTTTCAATGCATTTTTCTGTCTCTGAAAGACTTTTTGACTGCCCTAATGACCAGAGCGACTATCGTCAAACCTTCCTCTTTAGAATGAGCCCTCACCCAGCCTACAATTTGCTGAAATAAGGTCAGCATTTGTTTTCCCGCAAACCCATATTTTCGACCCAAAATCTAGTAGGATTCTAGTAAATTAGCAAATAACTAGTCAAATAAGAAATCCTACTAGATTTTGGGTCGAAAATATGGGTTTGCGGGAAAACAAATGCTGACCTTATTTCAGCAAATTGTAGGCTGGGTGAGGGTTCATTCTAAAGAGGAAGGTTTGACGATAGTCGCTCTGGTCATTAGGGCAGTCAAAAAGTCTTTCAGAGACAGAAAAATGCATTGAAACCTGCGGGTTTTTTTCCAAGATTTTTTCTCTACTTTGGGCCTTCATATTATTAGATATAAACATAATCTCGTTAGCCTAATGACCAGAGCGACTATCGTCAAACCTTCCTCTTTAGAATGAGCCCTCAACCAGCCCACAATTTGCTGAAATAAGGACAGCATTTGTTTTCCCGTAAACCCATGTTTTCTAGTAAGATTCTAGTAAGATTCTAGTTGTAACCAAGGTGTAACTACCCCCTTAAGGGGGTAGTCTACCCGATGGTTACAACTAGAATCTTACTAGAATCTTACCAGAAAACATGGGTTTGCGCGCTTCGGTTGTTTGACCTTATTTGAGCAAATTTTGGGCTGGGTGAGGGCTCATTCTAAAGAGGAAGGTTCACCACACTGCGCCCTGCTCATGATTTTAACGAGATTATGTTTAATATGTATAATATAAGGGCCCAAAGTAGAGAAAAAATCTAGGAAAAAAAACCGCAGATTTCAATGCATTTTTCTGTCTCTGAAAGACTTTTTGACTGCTATGATGAGCAGAGCGCAGTGTGGTGAACCTTCCTCTTTAGAATGAGCCCTCACCCAGCCCAAA
Source organism: Lasioglossum pauxillum (assembly GCA_933228785.1). NCBI lineage: Eukaryota > Metazoa > Arthropoda > Insecta > Hymenoptera > Halictidae > Lasioglossum > Lasioglossum pauxillum. The sequence continues at coordinate 24,854,656 of OW121703.1, read as the reverse complement.
ATTTGCTGAAATGAGGTCAAACAACCGAAGCGCGTGATTTCATTCACATTAGCAGAATTTCCCCCATATTACACTCATGATGATAGAGTGCAGAGCAAGCTAGAGCCAAATTTAGTTCAGCCAGTTTTGACGAGATGGCGCCTAGTCAGGAAGACCAATGCGTAAAGATCCGCAGTTTAATTATAACTTCGCGTTTCCTTAATTCCAAGTGTGTGGAATGTAAAAGGGGAAGAATAATTGGCTAATGTTAAATTTTATACATTTATTTTTTTAATAACAAACAAATATAACTCGAAATCATTTAATATAATATGGGAATAGCAAGCAACGCCATCTCGTGTTCATCAGGCAGTGCGTGTTTCTCAGTGTCACCAAACTCTTTTTTTGCATACAGGTTGTTCACACTGATTTTCTAATTGTAACCATGGGGTAGACTACCCCCTTAAACCTACATGTCCTGTGGGGACGTGGTTCCCCCTTCCCTGTGATGGTCTGGAGTGGGGGTCGACGGCGCTGTCTGCGCGTCGAGCCTGCCGCTTCGTCTCTCTCGTCTTGCGACCATCGAGTTGAACGTTACATATAAAGTCCGTGTTCATTTATTCCACCTCAACCACGTGTTGTGGCATCCATCTTGTTTACCGATCACGTGTAATTCCGACCGCGTGTGGACGCGGAATATCGCTGTTATACATAGAGCGATAGAGTTTTCCACAGTCCAATTTAGCGTGCGCCATCTCGCCGTGCGCCATCGTACTGTGCGCCATAGAGCCACCCCCGTTTCGAATCTGCTGCTTGTACTGATGAATGCAATTTATCGTTTCAAGAGCTTAGAAGGGCTTAGATTGGTGATTTTCTTAATGCTAAATATCATTGCAACAGCTTCAGCTAAAAAGAACAAGCAAATTAAAATGTAATCTTTTGTTGTAATGGTTTAATTGCAGGTCATAGTAGATTAAGATAAGATAACAACAGAGAGGAAATGAGAGTGCTCACGCCCGGGGATTGGCCGTGCCGCTTTTGTCTCCACATCATGTTTAGCCTGGAACAGCTCCTACATCATCTTTAGCATGGAACAGAACCTACATCATCTTTAGTAGGAAACAGAACCCACTTCACTGTTAGTACATCTGTGGCCTGAATAGAAACTAGCATCAACCAAAACTTCGTGCGCCATTACCGTTCATTAGAAACTGCTTCGTATAACATTACCATTCGTCAGAAACTGCTTTGTGCGATGTTACCATGACGAAGAATCCGTTGAATTTCGTATTATATTGATACGATGAGGAAAATTTGACGCAATAAAGTTTATTTTTTAATCTTGCCAAAGTAGTACATATCGGATCGGCACGTTCGAGTCCGACAACTGAGGCGTTATTGTTTTTCGATCGAATTCTTTTCTACTATTTACGTTAGATGTGAGACAATAATAAAGTCGCAGTAAATTGTTCGACGTTAAATCAGTGTATATTAAAATACACATGTAAAATAAATACACGAATATTTGTGAAATGAAAATACACGGGGTGCCCGTGGCCGACCCGACCACGCATACGAAAATCCAGGAGTAGTCTTTCAAAATTGAAACCTCACCTTATATGTGTATCGCCGTATATAGAATATCGTTCGACGATCGTAGTGATATATCTGTAGAAACAGTTGACGAGCAGTGATGTCAGAACCGTGTTACTGTGGTACTGAACCATACCCCCTCCATAGCCTACTATCGCCCCTTCGTTCCTTTCCAACGCGCCCGCGCGCCACACTCACCAGCGTACCTCTACTGTATCCGTGTGCGCTGCTCGTACGCTGCTTGTGCGCTTGCGCCAGCCACAATCTATTTTTAGCACCTTCCATGTTGTATTGTTTTGCGGCAACGAAACTGAAATTCGGCTTTCGAGCCGTCGAGCGTACGAATCGCAATCTGGAGCTAGCCTTCGAGTCCCCGTGCAGCGATATTTCTTTTTCATTACTTTCTTTATTTTCATTCCTTTTTTTTATTTCATTATTTAACCTTCCAGAAAATTAAAAATGTAAAAACTATGTTAAAAATATGTTTTCATTTTAAATAGACACGTTTTATTGCTATTATTCATTTTAATAGAAACGTTGTATTTATTTGGACTAATTGGAGAATACAAAAATGCAGACAGTATTTTTTAGTTTACGAAACAATTTGTAGATTTATTAGTTGTCAATTTTACAAGCATACACAAGTTTATTTGACCTTCTGTCTTCCTGTAATAAAAAAATACAGTCAAAATTATAATTATAATAGCATTTCATAAAATATCGAGGTTATTGCAAACTCATCTTTTTTCGCAATGAAGCTCTACTTTCATTGCTTCTCTCGAATGTCCATTTCCTTCCGAGGCAGTGGCGTTTCTAGATGTAAACAAAAAATGTTGACATAAAATGTATCATAATTAAACTACAATTATTCTAATCACGTGGAATGTAGTACATATTAAGTTTTAGTTACCTGGATTTTCTTCTTCGACGTTAAGCTTACTGCTAAGTTTACTGCTTCTCTTAAATTGCGTATACAGGGTGAATTCGATAAAGCAGGACACCTAAATATCTCCGTTACTTTTCGTTGTACAAAAAAACTTCGTAGGACAAAGTTACACTGTTTGAAGGACCACATATAACGGTGTAAGGGGAAAAAAATTTCAAAGTCATTTTTATGAGATTCCAAGGTTATCGATGTTTTTTCAGATGGAATGATATATTTTCGTTAACGTAATGTTGTAGCTGACAAAATAACGAATTCATGCATGTAACACAATATGACCTTCCAATGACCTTCAACCCAGAAAAATGGTATAAATAAAATTCAACGTGTAACATTCATTTGATGTATTTCTGTTACGCCAAATGTTCAAAAATATTCCCTTGAGCTGCTATACATTCAAATGTATCGCAATACACAACATAATAATAGATTCGGTGTTGACAGGAGGACAATTATGATATACCTTCACCCAGTGGCGCACCCAGGGGGGGGGCAGGGGGCCAAGTCCCCCCCCCAAGAATAATGACACTGGAAAATTGGTCAAACTGTAAATAGCTGCTTCCTCTACGATTTCGATGATTTTTGGATATTTTATATGTAAAACTCAACATTTTGAACAACTTTACCCTATACATGTAAGGTATGCACTTGCTTGGGTTCCAAGATATTTGCAAAAACTGCCAATACTAGATTACTGAATTCTGCCTATTGTTGTGCGTCTGCGGCCGTGTACGCGTCAGTATTGGTGCTCCTACCGCGCCGCTGCGCCGCACAGTGGCAGAGAGGATAAGAGAGTGCTCACGCCCGGGTCTGAGTTGCCACCACTTTCTGGCACGCTCACGCTTAGCACGGAACAGCTCCTACACCGAAGATAGAGCCCGTTTTTACCACAAAACAGCGACCATACCATGCAGCAGCATGTTTTAGCATGAAACAGAACCTTTGCTAGCCTGTGGCATAAATCAGAACTAGCTTCAACCGATGCTTCGGGCGATATAACCATGTCTCGGAAATTGCTAAAATTCGATGCGGTAATAATTCTAATAAATATAATATTAATAAATAACTTTATTAGAAGAACGCGCGTGGAATTGATATAAAAAGTGTAATAAAAGTAACAATTGCAATTAAAATCACAATAAACATAATAAAAATTAAAATTGCAATTACAACCCAGATAGCACAAGGACATCTTAAAGTACGCCTAAAAGTTGCCTGACGTAAGACGTAACGTACATCTTTAAGTCGTCCGTTGCGTCTGTGGCACGTCGTTTTCACATCTTTTCCACGTACTGTGTACAACTCTAACAGGTCTTTGTTACAAAACTGTGCATCTTAAAGTCGCCTTTCACAGGTCTTTTCTACATCTTTAAGATGCCGCTTTAAGACGCAAAAAAGTTGCCTTTTTGGACATCTGAAAAGACGTACAAAATCTTCAAATTTAAGAAAAAATTAGAATCTATATATATATTATATATATTACTACTTTCATGTACTACTTGAGAGAGAATATTCCATTTTGTCTCTTCGAAAAAACCTTATTACAATTTAGTTTTTATGCAGCATACTCTGGGCGGGAATCGAACTCGGGCCTACCATTTAACTTCATGATGGTTTCCTCGCTGAGCCATGCGAACCTTTACTGTTAGATTCATTACTTTTTATTCTTATACGCTCAAATCATATCAAATCATATATATTATTATATAAAAAATATTTTAACAGAAGTTTATCTCTTCTAATAATTATATAACCTAATTATTTAATTATTTACCTAAAATATTTTTTAGGTAAAAATCAAACTACTTTTTTTTAATGAAGTATAGTATCAGTACCCAGATAGCACAAGGACATCTTAAAGTACGCCTAAAAGTTGCCTGACGTAAGACGTAACGTACATCTTTAAGTCGTCCGTTGCGTCTGTGGCACGTCGTTTTCACATCTTTTCCACGTACTGTGTACAACTCTAACAGGTCTTTGTTACAAAACTGTGCATCTTAAAGTCGCCTTTCACAGGTCTTTTCTACATCTTTAAGATGCCGCTTTAAGATGCAAAAAAGTTGCCTTTTTGGACATCTGAAAAGACGTACAAAATCTTCAAATTTAAGAAAAAATTAGAATCTATATATATATTACTACTTTCATGTACACTTGAGAGAGAATATTCCATTTTGTCTCTTCGAAAAAACCTTATTACAATTTAGTTTTTATGCAGCATACTCTGGGCGGGAATCGAACTCGGGCCTACCATTTAACTTCATGATGGTTTCCTCGCTGAGCCATGCGAACCTTTACTGTTAGATTCATTACTTTTTATTCTTATACGCTCAAATCATATCAAATCATATATATTATTATATAAAAAATATTTTAACAGAAGTTTATCTCTTCTAATAATTATATAACCTAATTATTTAATTATTTACCTAAAATATTTTTTAGGTAAAAATCAAACTACTTTTTTTTAATGAAGTATAGTATCAGTATATTAACGATTAAGAGATATACATATTTTCGTAAGTACTTCAATCGTTTCTGCCGTGAAAACGGCGTTGCGAAAGAGGCAACTTTTACACATCCATAAAGGCACCTCTGCTGGGACGACGTTTTCACGTTCGAAGGTAGGTGCCTTTTATGCATCTCATTTCTAACCTGAAAACGGCGTACCGAAAGAGGCAACTTTTACGCGTCCTTAAAGGCACCTCTGCTGCGACGACGTTTTCACGTTCGAAGGCAGGTGCCTTTTATGCATCTCATTTCTAACCTGAAAACGGCGTACCGAAAGAGGCAACTTTTACGCGTCCTTAAAGGCACCTCTGCTGGGACGACGTTTTCACGTTCGAAGGCAGGTGCCTTTTATGCATCTCATTTCTAACGTGAAAACGGCGTCCCAGCAGAGGTGCCTTTATGGACGCCTAAAATGCGTCTTACTGAGACGTGAGACGTAAAGATGTAGACCGGACATGAAAACGGCAACTTAAAGTCGTCCTGTGCTATCTGGGAATTAAAATCATAATGAAAATTGAAATTGATATTGAAATTGAAATTGAAGCAAAAACTCTAACTCGAACAAATAATACCAATGCTAATACTTTCTGCTAGATTATGGCTATTTATAAAAACCACACTGTTTTTTAGGACGTTAGACTTTCAGACCTAAAATAGACGTAAAATGAATGTGTTTAGGACGTCTTGTGCTATCTGGGCAGCTCGATTAAAAGGCGATGAGGTCCGACGAGTGCCGAACGTCAGAGACCCAACGACTAACGAACGTAACAAACAAACAATGTAAGCAGATGGGGAATCATGCACGAATGAAAGTTTAAACTTTTAGATTTTTCAATATACTCCCCTACATAAAATTATTGCGAGTTAATTGCGGTGCTTTTCCTGATGAAAATGGGGACCAAACTCGAGTGTAATGAAACAATTTTTATTGATACGTAGTGTTATGATAAAAATTATGATTTTATTGAAGTAGTCCAAATTATGTCGTATTTGGTCTCATTTTCATCGGGATAAGCTCTACAACTTATTAGTATTAAAATTACAAAAGTTTAAGTTGACAATAATGCTCGATTCTCTATCAGCTTCATTGTACGCTGTTGGTCGGGCGCTAGTCTTTAAAGTTCGGAGTTCGAAGAGTCGTGAGAGATATCGATGTGCAAAAACTGCCAATTCAATTGCGGAACTTCTTTATTTTTCATTATTCTCTTATGGAATTTGTACCAACTAACTCGTGACATTTTCTGATTAAAACGATAGTAAACATGGTACAAATAGGACTGTATCTAGCAGTGTTATCCGCGGATTTATTCGAAGGTTTCAGCCCTGAAGCTACGAGCTCAGACTGCCTCGGTGGCCGAGTACTACAATAAAAATTAACATGGCCTATATTCTATGTGTAAATTATTCTTTATTACATAATTTATTTTCCCGATCAAACATTTATTTCAAGGTTTTGGATAAAAATTTGAATTATGAAAATATGGAAAGGAATATAAAAGGGAAGTATTAATAAATAAGGTAGAATCGGCGTATATGTATATAATTTATTTATTGTGACTCAGGCAAATACAAGAAACCGCTTTGACATTTTTGATTCGACAAAGCGACGACGCAATCTTTTCTTAATTAAATAGATAATTTTATTTAACTAAAAATAAAAAGAAATAACATTTTAACTCTTATTTCAACAAAAAGAAGAATATAAAAATACAATTTAAATTATATAATTTCATAATACTCTTTAAAATTATATACAGGGTGTCCCACATAACAGTTCTCACGATTTTTCAAGTACTTGCGATAATCTTACAAAAAAATGTTTTAAACAAAAGTTGATCAGTCTTCGATTGGCTATACATTGGCAATAAAAAAAGTTAGAATTTTTTCTTTTTTTTTAGTATTGTCAAGGCCTCCTTCATTTTTTTAAATGGAACGAGGTATTTTTTAATACATCAATCGATGCAGCTGGACATTCGTTATAAAAAAGTACTAACCTATGTATGTCGAAAAGTTAGTAGTCCAGGAGATATTTCAATTTAAATAATTCTAAAATACCATTACTGTCGTACTAATTGTAGGGGTACGCGCACAGTGGGTCGACGTCAGCAGACCTGGTGACGTCAGAGCCGTCTGGCAGACATTTCAAATGTGTGAGTAGGCCCAGGTAGGCCCGTCTGTGAGACCCTTCTATTTCGCCCTGCATCGACCGACAGGACGGGCCTCGTTTTGGAAACTCGGAGTTTATTGAACCCGTGTTTGCTGGCCGTTCCCGGGGCTGTTCTCTATGGAGAGGTTTATGACAGGTCATTACTATTGAGCTGGAAGTCAACACTTTCTCGTACAACGCGTGTTAACTGTAAAGTAATTTTCAAATTGCTTTACAGTAAAAAATTATGAATTGGACGCGCTAAAAACAGCTTTCTGAAAAATAGCTACACTGTCGATCTCCCAATAAAATGACCCGTCCATTTGCATGCCCAATGTTTTATTGCACGTGCCGATAGCCGCTACGCTATTGTACATCGCACAGTGGTGCAAAATCCTCAAGACGTGGCAAGAATTCGTTTATTATGGTAATGTCATTTTAAAAAATCTATGTGTATTGAAATACATTGCAGTATTAATACGTTGCAGTATTAATGCATCGATCGTAGATTATAATAGAACCTAAACACTGACATTGGGAACAACTGCGACATACACTATTGAAGGAAAAAATTTTTTCTCATTTCTTTGTTGTTTTTGTGTATATGCACTCCTTGATTTTCAAAGGTTTCATAGTGTAAGTATTATTCATTGCGGTGAGTACATTACTTTAAATTATAAAAAATGCATAGCTAATTGTTAATTTTATTTGTATACATATTAATGAGACCCTTTGGGTCCCACCGATTTTTATTTGGTTATAATCCAAAAATTTGCGATTTGTTGTTACTTATCTGCAAATAAGGTCACAATGGTTTTAGAAAGTGTGAGGTAAACGATATTTTCAAATCCATATTTATTAAGCTTAAGATTTTTAAAACTAAGAAAATGAAAACACTATCCGAATACCCAAAGTCACAAGTTTTTCATTAAATTATATCATAGTGTAACCATTAGAGTATTTAATAAAAATGATTTCAGTTGAAAAAATATTTGTTTTCATAGTTCATTTTGCAATTTTTTTTAAACAGGTCCATTGCTGTCATAGCACCAGAAAATTGAAAAAAATAAAAATTATGATAATATAGCCCCAAGTGTCCTCTTTAAGGACCCGTTTTTAAAAATACAGATACTTGAAAATTGGCGACATGAAAATTATTTGAAGTGAACGCTGCACCGTCCTACGCCGGACGAAAAACAAAATCATTTGATTTTCCTCCTACATCGTCCGGCGTCGAGGGCCCATGGGGTTTGTCCATTGTTACCCTTCTCGAAGCACTCGAAAAAGGTTCGGCTCCCCGTTGACTTTGACCATTTCGTCCGGTGTCTGGCCCACTGTGAGCACCTTGCCGGACGAAATCTGGCGAAAAGACACCAACACATCCCTACTGAACACTCGTCTGTGTGGGCTGATGTCTGATGTAGGACGAAAACGGATCCACTGTGCGCGTACCCTAAGGGGACCCCGTTCAGACACAGCGGAATCCGCGCGTTTTTGACGCGCACGCGGGCTCTTAACCACATCCAGCATATTTTCAGCCATTTCATAATTTCTCTATCCGTATTCTTTTTCCTGTTTGATATTGCCTCTTCTAGAGATTTGGTTGAGACAAAATCTTCTCGTTTCATTCCATACAAAATGAACCTATTTTTTCGGCAACTCTTTATTTTATTATAATAGTCATGAGCAGTATATAATTGCGCATGCTCGCATTGGAGCTTATTCTCAAAGACAGTGTTGCCCAACGAGCGATAATTTCCAAGGCATACAGTAATTTGACAAAGCAATTAAAAAGTTGTTTTAACTATGATTAATTATTAGAAATGGAATTATTCCACTTTCAAAAAAAGTATTTTTGTGATAACATTTTTAGCTAAAATTCTTTTGATTACTTTATCAAGAAATCGTGCTCCATTGAAAATGTATGATTATAAATATAGAAAGAGAATATCTATATCTTACTAAAATTACAACTAACTCATTTTTGTCCAAAAGTGGACTTATTCCACTTTCAAAAATAACGGCAAACATAATTGGAAGTGTACGATACGAAAATTTATAGGAATATATATAGGAAACCTTACCTTCCTTCAAACCATACCTTTCTATTTACGGTTCTGATTCTGTTAGAGTCGGCAGAAAAAGGAATATAGCGATAAAGTAAACTTAAAAACTTGAAAGGCAACGAAAATGAAGGCCTAGTGTCAGTTGGTTTGTTTAGGAATGTTTCTTTTACATCTTATAATCTGTTTTTAGTAATGTCCACACTTTTGGCATATTTTCTAGATCCCAACAAGATTTAAGATTTTATTCCACTGAAACCGATGAGAGTTTCAAGGTTTTCTTTAACCTTTCATTAAAAAGGTGTCGTTGGCCAAGAGTGGTTTCTAATATTGTTCTCAAGACATAAAGAGGGCCATTTAGTCGTATACAGTCTCCTGGTATTTTCCCGAGACCTGCGGTATAGACAACGAACCATAATAGCGGTGCACTTGACACGCCTCTACCTGAAACGGGGGTACACGGCGCCCTTTTTTTTAAATCGCCAGTCTTTTCAAGGAAACTGCAAGGAATATAATCATATTTTTCTCAAAAAAATCAGTCTGGCCTCCACCGAAAAAACGTAATAAAAGAGTTTGTTTAAATTTTTCGATATTATAAAGCTGATTATCGAGGTTGAAAATAATATTTTATAATAGCCCAATTCTTCCCGAATAAAACGAAAAAAATGTAGCTTAATCGGACAAACAGTTTCCGAGATAAAAATTCGTAAGTGAGGTCCGTTTTCGCCAAAATGGGCCAAAATTGTTAATTTCGAAGACCTGTCATTTCTAACAAAAAATTCGAAATCGGCAAAATGATGAAATGAACGACCCAATACAATTGTTATTTGTATGCTTTATTTTAATAAGGTAGTACAACATAAAGAATAAACATTTGTATATGTCTAACATAATGTGTACAGGGTGAACCACGAATCGTGATCAGTGAGTGATTAATCTGTTATCAAATAAACAACCTTCTGTCCTGACTGATTCCCATACTGTAGACTCATTATTATTATCTTTATCAGGATATACACCTAATTATGATTGCTTGGTTAGAGACATGAAAACTCAGTCTTCCCATTAATGTTAAGGCAATAAAAAAAGGTTTTAATTCTAAATCTGTCTTTATCTGTAGCTAATTTGAACTAATATTGTTAATAATTACTCATGTTGTTTCAATTCCCCTGGACGATTTTTTTTGGCCCGTTAAATAATCTATGTACTGAAACACAGTGTATAAACATAGTATGTATTTCACACCTCCCTCTCCCCACTTAGACTACGCCTATGACAACAAGTTGATCGCGATTACATTTTAAGATAAAAAGTAGATCTTATGTACACAAAAGTTGGCCACCCCTGAAATACAGCATGGTTTCAACCTTTGGTAAGAATATCTTGTATGATATACGAAGAATTAGGATGACAATAAGCAAATTCACTCTAGATTACGAAATCACGACCGTAATCATGATTCTGAGATTACTATGACACAATACTGTGGCCGTCACTACTGTTTATAATACTGTTTATATTATTCAAAATACAAAGTAACGAAAAGAATAAGGAGTAGATAATGGAAACAACTCGTCCGGGACATCGTCAATCTTTGACACAGCAGCTTCTATTGCTTGGAATCTGCACCCCTAAAAAAATTTATTTTTTTTCTACAGTTTATAATTTGCTCACAGTTGCGTAAACAAATATATAAAATGCACGATGTAAGTTCGAGTATTTTCGTTTCTTTCAACTTAAAAGCATTGGTTTTTGCACATGATATCCATAAAAATTGCAGTGAGAGCCGCTGGACCATACTTATCCTGAAAAACCCTTTCGGTTCTTCGTAAAACAGTTCGTCGAAATAAAAGTTCTTCTTAACTGTTTTAGGAACCGTAGTCGATATTAAACAGTTTTCGAAGTCTGATTCTGAATCATTCAGTTACATTCTATTTCAATTACATTGTGCTCCAAATACATTAAATTTCAATTACAATGTAATTCAACTACCCAAATGGCGCTGAGACGTCTAAAAGATATACTTTAGATACCTGCCGCAAGACATTCAGACGTCTCGAAAGTCGCTGGAACACCGCTGGAAGGTCGCTGGAATGTCCTATGTTACAAAACGGTACGTCTAATACACGTCTTTTAAGTTTTTACGGTTGAAATGAGATGTCTAAAAGGCGTTTTCGTTCTGCAGTAAAACGACGTCTCCAAAAAGGCTCTTTTAGACGTCTAAAAGACGTCCTTTTGGGACGTAAGACGTTCAGACCTAAAAAAGACGTAATAACGACGTGTATAAAACGTAGTGTGCTATCTGGATACGATTATTCGCGATTAGTGTAATTACTAACACTTAAATTGATATTAAACGGTTTGAATTATCTCATACAACTAGAGTATAATCTATCCTATGCTGAATATTAAATTAATTTATATTTTTATGCCAAGTTCTTCAGAAAACTACGCAAAATATATATTAATTTCAGAGTAAAATGTGTTCTAACTCTCGGGAACTTTTCTCCAAGTTGTATATTAAATCTAGAAATAGAGAGAGAGAGAGATTGTATTTAAAACTATTAATTTCTCTTTCTGAAAAATGATGTAAGATCTCATCTTCTTTGGCGCGGGAGGGGGAAATCCGCTCTACCTTCGGTCTAGGAGCTGATCCAGGCTAAGCGTCCGCTCTACCTTCGGTCTAGGTGCTGATCCAGGCTAAGCGTCCGCTCTACCTTCGGTCTAGGAGCTGATCCAGGCTAAGCGTCCGCTCTACCTTCGGTCTAGGAGCTGATCCAGGCTAAAAGTGGGAGGGGGAAATCCGCTCTACTTTCGGTGTAGGAGCTGATCCAGGCTAAGATTTTCGTGGTGGCAGCACTATACCGGTGGCAGCTCAGAACCCGGGCGTGAGCACTCTCTTATCCTCTCTGACAGTGGTCGATTTACTCCAAAACGTGGCCAAAAAAAAATGAATTTTCGAATCAAGAGTTTTGTATACGTGGGTTGGCTACCCTGATAGTTGGGCTATTGGATGGTTAATGGGAAAAGGGCCTGACCTTTCCCCATGTTACACAAGGATATAACAACTGGAAGAAAGCCGTTGATAAATTTAATAAGCATCAAAACACAAAATATCTCGTAGAAGCTGTTATGACTTACGAAAAACTACAAAATATTAGAGATGGAAAATGTCTTTCAGTTGATCGACAAATTGACGCAAGCAAGATATCACAAGCTGCAGTTAACCGGAAACGATTGGAACCGATTATAAAAACAATAATTTTATGTGGTCGGCAAAATATACCTTTGAGAGGACATCGCGATTATGGAGAAATTTCATTTGAACAGGAGCCAATCGCTAATGAAGGCAATTTTCGAGCTTTATTAAGAATGAGAGTCGATGCGGGCTATGAGAACCTCACTGAACATTTTAAACATGCTGCTAAAAACGCTACCTACATTAGCTGGAACATACAAAATCAAATCATAAATGCTTGTAATGAAGTCATTTTTAACCATTTGGTTAAAAAAATTAATTCGGCGAAATGTTTTTCACTTCTTGCTGATGAAACTTGTGACATTTCTACCACTGAGCAACTTTCCTTGTGTGACAGGTATATAGACGAAGAAAATGATAGCAAGCTTTGTGAACAATTCTTACAATTTGTTCCTGTAACAAATACTACAGGAAAAAACTTATCTCAGACAATATTAGAAAGCTTAAATAACTATGGTAACACATACAGTGAACCGGATTAATATTCGGACGCTCCAAAAAAGACGGTAACTTTTTAAATATTGTATTACAGTAAATTCTCTATAAACGCGAACGCCTCGGGGGGATTTCTTCGCATTTTTCGATCGTGGTCCTACGTTTTTCGAGCCTCAAAGGCCGAGCCGAACGTAGAGAAGGACAGCGCGTGTAAAGCGAGACCACGCACGGGCCTTTGAATTGTGCCGGCGACTCCGACTCTCCGCGTCTCTTTCTTTTCTATACGCGCTATCCTTCCTTGCGCCCGAAACGTTCATCGTCATTTAAACCACTACAGTTTAAATACCATCGAAGGAAAACTATCGAATTGAAGCGTTTACATCCGTCAGGAAAAGACACACTTTTTGTAGTTCTTGAACTGTTTTAAGTAATATACTTAAGATTTATTTAAGATTTATTTAATTTTGTTTCTTATTAAAAAATTGTAATGGAGCGAGCGACGCGCGTGACTTGACACGGTGTTCGGTTTTGCGACATGATCGGTCATAGTTCATCACGTCTTTATATTTGCGAAATCGAACGTTACTGCCGGGAAACCGGACGACGCACGACCACTGTACTCTTATGTTCTAAAGTTACTTCATATGTATATACCGTCAATTAAACCACTAAATTCAGTTTAAATTAGGTCGTGTTTGGTATCATTTTAATCAGAAAAATGCCAGAAATAAGGTAGTGAATGTCCCATAACAGTATCATGGAAAATAAGGAAGATAGACTGTTGATGTAACGTTATGATGACTCACGGGCGTTTGAACTGTGCCGACGACTGCGACTCTCCGCGTCGCGTTAGTAGTGCTTCACACCGATATACCGAGCCGAGATCTGTGTGCTAAGTTGGAGGGGATATTTCTTTCGCGTTTATCGTGAAGAGATTTTCGCGTTTATAGAGAATTTACTGTATACGATTTTAACTTTTTTGAGAAGCTAGAGCAATTAGTTTACTACAGGATGTGAAAAGAAATTTTTTCAAAAATTGCAATTGATGAAATTTTTTATGTGGGCCTATATTGAAAATTTTAAAAATTTGTAGGTCTATGTCAATTACATGCTCTGTGAAAGTTTCATCGAAATCGGTTGATGTGGGAATGCAATTTTTACCATCTTTGAACGTTTGTAACTCATTGCAACGCCGACTGATTTTGTCGAAATTTTCAGAATATTTTTAATTGACACAGATTTACAAAACGTATTTTTTAAATTTTCAATATAGGCCCACATAAAAAAGTTGTAAAATGCAACTTTTAGTATTATTTGTACAATAACGATCAATTGCAATTTTTAATAAAATTTCTTTACACATCCTGTAGTAAACTTATTGCTCTAGCTTCCCAAAAAAGTTCAAATCGTATAGTACAATATTAAAAAAGTTATCGTCTTTTTGGAGCGCCCGAATATTAATCCGGTTCCCTGTATGTAAAACATGTTTAGCTTCTACCCAGATAGCACAGCCTGCCCGAGCCCACCACCGGCCCAAACCTCCCGAGGCCCGTGACCTACAGGTTACTATCTAACACAATGCTTGGATCGGCTCGAGGCTGATTCCGTTGGATCCGTGCCTGATTTTTATGCGCGCAATGGCCCGGAAATAGCCAGGCATGGGCTCGAGCCCACAGCCTGCCGGCCGTGCCAGATTTCAGCCAGATTTCAGCCAGAGTTTAAGAGGGCAGCACGGTCACGCTAATGTGGCTAATCAGTGCTTCGATTGAGCCCAACTTTTCTCGCGCATGCGCGTCACAGTGAGGGTCGCATGGAAATGGGGATTGCAAGGGTGCGGGATTCGCGTTCTCATTTCTTAATAATACAAAAATTTGATTTTTCAGTAGTCAATAACGCTAGATAAAAGATCAATCTAGGCCGTGATCGCCCTCGAAAGTCCTATTTTTACATTTACGAGTCGTAATTTGCATCATACGGAAGCATACAAAGGCGCATGTAGCTATTTTCATAACATATATAATGCAAATTACGCCTCGTATAGGAAAAAAAAGACTTTTGAGGGCGTTTGCTGCCTAGATTGATCTTTTATCTGGCGTTTTTGACTACTGAAAAAACCCATGTTTGTATTATCACGAAATGAGAACGCAAATGCCGCACCCTTGCAATCTTGTAAATGAGCTGAAATCAGGCTGAAATCTGGCACGGCCGGCAGGCTGTGGGCTCGAGCCCATGCCTGGCTATTTCCGGGCCATGGCGCGCATAAAAATCAGGCCCAAATCGAGCCGGTGTGCTGTCTGGGTAAAAGCAAAATCGTGGAACAGCCCTGGGTATCGTTAGGGGATATTTTGACTAAAAAACGAAAAAAAAGATCATTCATTGTGTTTCATATTATTATCACTAGTTATAACGCGCTAACTGTACATTAGCAATTCTTGCACCAGGCCACAAAATTTTGTCCGTTCAACTCGGCCCCCCCCAAGATTAAATCCTGGGTGCGCCACTGCCTTCACCTATACGTTCGTACAGAATCGTGTTTATCCACTACTAATTACTCAGAAGACCTCCTTGCTATCAGATTTCCACAGTTTCTAAGATTTCTCGATCAATTTATCGATGAACGTTTCACAATGGGTTACTCGAAGGAAGATAAGATTGATATGATTTTCATTTATTGAGAAAGTCGACAGTGTTTAAGAGAAGCCGTGCAGTTGTACAAGGACCGATTTCCTAATCGTAATTGTCCATCAGTTTCCGTTTACTCTAATTTGTTAAATAAATTCCGTGAAACTGGTAGTGTCGAAAATAAAAAACGTACAAAAGTGAGGACTGTAAGGAATGAAGCAAACACAATTAATGTTTTGGCAGCAGTGAATACAAACCCTCATGCCAGTGCCGGATTAAGCCAGCGCGGGGCCCGTAGCAAATGTTATGGCGGGGCCCCCATGAATGACCTTTTTTTTGGGGGGTAGCAAAAATACGTGTGCCCCCTGGCATCGCCAGACGCCCTTGCACGTTCATGTATCGGCGCCTCTCCGATGAAGCGCCCGTGGGGCACAATCTTCCCAACCGCACGCGGCGGCCCTGTTTTGTATGGTAATAGAATAATACACAACTTTTCTCGTTTTAATATCAGCAAATTTAGATATCACACTAGACAAATCAATTTCTCTAAGTAGCTTACATTCAATGTTCATTAAGGCGAGCTTGTTTAAACGATCTTGTCCCATCATGTTCCTTAACTCATTTTTTACACGCTTTAATGTCGAAAAAGAACGTTCTCCGCTGCAGTTAGTAATCATTAAAGACAAGTAAATTCGCAACACTATTTCTACATTTGGGAAACACGACTCTAATGAATTTTCCATTATAAGTTTATAATATTGGAGTTCAAGAGCCTCATGCTTTTCGTTGTTAATAGCAGTAGCCACATTAGTCTTTAGAAGTTCAGCGAACTGCACAAGTTCGTCGCCTAGGCTTTCTTCCAAATCCTCTTGGTAAGCACTGACAATATTTGGAGTTCTTTTCAATATCTCTTCTGCTGTAAGAGATTTTAACTGCCGAAATATTCCAAATATGTCAATCACTCTATAGTACGCTTCCATGCGTTTAGTTAAGGCAGACAGTACATTATCAATTATCACAATAAACACCTGTCTTTCAAATTTTTGTTTAGGTGTTTGATTTTCTACAACTTCATCGAGCGTAGTAGAGCCGCTAAAATCGTCGTACTTACAAGGGAACATATTCAGATGCGAAAATCGGATTTTGATGAAACTTTGGGAGCTTATAGTACTTTGAAAAATATTTGACACGTATTTTTTTTTATCGGCAACCATCCACTCTGAAGGGGTGAAAACAGCCCTCAAAGTTGGGGGTCAAAACCATATTTTTTGAGATATCTCAGAAACCAGAGGTCCAAAAAATTTGAATTTTTTTTTAAATTGTGTGTTTTTCAATGGGGAATGTAGTCGCGTAAAAAAATTTTAACAAAAGTTTTTTGTTTAAACAATATATTAAAAATTTGATTTTTTTTGCAGTTTCTCGTATTTATTGTTAGTTCATTTTAATGTAAACTTGGGTGTGTGATCTTTGATTTTTTTGCCATTTAACAATAATTATGCATAATGGAAGATAGTCTTGCACCTGGCGTGTGAAGGAATTCTGGCTTGTTTTATCGAAATATAAGCATTTAGTATGAACATATATAGTATTTTAAACAATAACACTGGATTATATGTCGTTTGTTATTTTATCAGTAGCTAAAGAAGGTGGCGCAGATAGCAGCGTGACGCGGTGTTAATTACCGCGGCGGAGTAAGGGTACCGACTTGTATGCATAGCCAATTCGTCTGCGAATTTCTGCTGTCGTTGGGCTTTCGGTCAAAATATACCTGGAGCCTTTTCAAATACACTGCGGATCCTTCAAATAATCGAAACTGGAGTTTCCCTCGTTGTATATGATAGTTCTGATAAGAGCTGGTGACAAAATGCTGCACACTGCAGTTTTACCTTGGTTATTTATAGCATTTGAGAAGGAAACGAATATTTTCAAAAGTTTCTATTGATTATTACGGTGAAAGAGGAGGAAATGTAAAGTAGTCTTAAGAATGTACATATAAATATGGGCACATTGCTTTGTGTGCTACAGTTTTTCTGCATCACGGTTTGAGTTGTGTAGGATTTCGTTATCAAATTAACGTGCATATTAAGAAATTAAGGCTACTGCTTTCGAATTTGTAAAACAGTGCCACATAACAAATAATTTCTGGCGATAATCAAGGTAAACATCCGATAATTATATTATTTTTACTTTTCTTGATTGTTTATTTTTAGATTCGTTTTTACAAACATGAAGATCAATCCGATGAACATTATAAACATTTTGATCGAAACATATCACAGCAATAATAACAAGGAAACACCCAACGACAGCAGAAATTCGCAGACGAATTGGCTATGCATACAAGTCGGTACTAGGGTGGACCTTAGCTATACTTGATGAAAATTATTTTGCAAAATTTTTTCCCGGGCACCCCCCAGAATTGTGACAACTGTTGAGAAAATGATCTGGAAACAATTTGGGGCCGATTGGATCATGGGAAACCGGCGCTCAACGAATTTGAAAATTTTTTTTTTTAATCTTAACATAAATATACGTTGTAATATATTGTTGAATTTGTCTTTTTTTTCTCTGTAAGAATCCATATATAGCATAATCAGTTGTTAATAGAAAAAACATCTGTGACCTTGAAAACTTGAAAAAATGACCTTGAAAAAATTTTTTTTCTTTGATGCTATATTCACCTCCTTATATACTACAACTTTTGTTTGAAAAGTTTTTTCATATATATATAACTGACAGAGATATAATAGAGTTTATTTTAAACGTTCGTAAATACTCTTGTAGAAGAAAGATGAACCAAAGTACCCAGGTGTTTAAGATACATTTTAAATTTTATCTAAAATATATAATAGTTGTATTTCTGATAATACTACAGTTTCTTAAATAGTTAATTCGTATATTTTTTAGAATTTTAACACCTCCCTTAGAATCATCGGTAGAAGACTTGAACAACTAAAGGTGTCCTGATTGGAAAATCCAAAATCCAGCAAACCAATCAGGGTATCTTCTGCTTATGACAATCGGTAAAAAGCCGCCCTCTCGATCCATAGAGGAGCCTCGAAAGTCAAGTTGACGTTCAGTTCAGTCCAAGCCCTCGAACAAATTCGTGAACCGACGCGTCCGCGAGCAAACAGTTAAGAAAACAGTACGTTCTGGTTCTGAGTCTTCGGCGTGGTGACATTCAAATACGTGGTGAAAGTAAATTTCAAATGGAAGGTACGAGGAAAAAATGATTTTTACTCGGGCACGCAGAAACCCAAATTATAGGTGCAAAATTGCCATCCAACGGGCAAGTTTTAAGAGTGCTATTTCACAATTTGCGCAATGTGAAATTGAGTGTTCGCGGTAGTGCTCACTTAGTTATCAAGGAAGTTCAAGTGTTTTGGCAGAAAGCCAAAATTCCCATGAAAGTATTTAAGAATTGCATCGAAAAATTGGAATCATTGTATAAAGAATGGGTGAGCTTGCATAAAAATTGCAAACGCCGTACTAAAATTCAAGAAGATCGTGAAAAGGAATTTGTCGACAAACTGGAAGATCTTTTTGATATTGCACATGCGGATGCATTAGAAACGATTCAAATAGAGGAAGACAAACTGTTTCTGTTAAGTCAACGGCAACGGGGACGCCCTGGTTCTATGATTGGAGCGGATCGTGCATTATATCGAAAAGAACTGAGAAAAGCGTTGCGACAGGAGCAAGAAGAATCTAGACTAGCAAAGTATAAGGCAGACTCTGTGCCAGGTAAATATTCTTTTGCAGTTTATTTTTAAAAGCCAAAATATTGATCATTATCTTAGATATAAATATTCTTTAATATTTATTTATATGTTGATATCTTTTAAATGTAGTTGAAACAATGGAAATATCATCGTCCAGCGAAGAAGAGAACGTGTCAAGTCAGGATGGCAATATTGAAATTGATATTCCTGTGGATGAACCTGGTCCAAGCAACCGTAAAAAGATACGTGGTCAAAAAGAGTTCATTACGGATAAACTTGTTGCAACACATGACAAGTGCAAAGTAAGCGATCGTGATGCTGTTCGTATAATAACAGCAACAGCACAAGCTCTTAATCATGATCTAGACGACTTAATTATCAATCGAACATCTATTCGACGTCAACGCACGAGGATTCGAGAAAAACTTGCAGAGAAATATCGCGCAGCGTTCAAAAATTGTGAATTGTAGATTGGAGCGTATTAATGAATTTATTTAATATCTCTGTCAGTTATGTATATATGAAAAAACTTTTCAAACAAAAGTTGTAGTATATAAGGAGGTGAATATAGCATCAGAGAAAAAAAATTTTTTCAAGGTCATTTTTTCAAGTTTTCAAGGTCACGGATGTTTTTTCTATTAACAACTGATTATGCTATATATAGATTCTTACAGAGAAAAAAAAGACAAATTCAACGATATATTACAACGTATATTTATGTTAAAATTTAAAAAAAAAAAAATTTTCAAATTCGTTGAGCGCCGGTTTCCTATGATCCAATCGGCCCCAAATTTTTTCCAGATCATTTTCTCAACAGTTGTCACAATTCTGGGGGGTGCCCAGGAAAAAATTCTTTTTTCAAAAAATAAGGTCCACCCTAGTCGGTACCCTTACTCCGCCGCGGTAATTAACACCGCGTCACGCTGCTATCTGCGCCACCTTCTTTAGCTACTGATAAAATAACATAACGACATATAATCCAGTGGTATTGTTTAAAATACTATATATGTTCATACTAAATGCTTATATTTCGATAAAACAAGCCAGAATTCCTTTACACGCCAGGTGCAAGACTATCTTCCATTATGCATAATTATTGTTAAATGGCAAAAAAAAAGAAAATCCTGAAACATGTATCCCCTATTTTGGATCAAAGATCACACACCCAAGTTTACATTAAAATGAACTAACAATAAATACGAGAAACTGCAAAAAAAATCAAATTTTTAATATATTGTTTAAACAAAAAACTTTTGTTAAAATTTTTTTACGCGACTACATTTCCCATTGAAAAACACACAATTTAAAAAAAAATTCAAATTTTTTGGACCTCTGGTTTCTGAGATATCTCAAAAAATATGGTTTTGACCCCCAACTTTGAGGGCTGTTTTCACCCCTTCAAAGTGGATGGTTGCCGATAAAAAAAATACGTGTCAAATATTTTTCAAAGTACTATAAGCTCCCAAAGTTTCATCAAAATCCGATTTTCGCATCTGAATATGTTCCCTTGTTAGTATTTCGCTTGCGTAGTCTTGAAGTTTGTTGCTGATATTCTTCATAGTCAGTCAGGATTTTGGCTTTGGCCTCAATATCTGAAAATGTAGACCGCATTGCTTGAACGTACCCGTGTAACGATTCATAAAGGGCATATCCCGTGTTAAGGTCTTGATCAGGTGATTGTAATGAAGCGTTAGTCGTTTGCATGCGTTCTAGAATTCGGTTCCATAAAATGGTCATTATTCCCGTTTCCAACTTGCTCATCTTCGAAACTAGTCCGTACGCTTGATTACGACACTCTACCTTTTGATCCATGTTATTTGTGATGCCATCCAAAACTTGTTTGATAGTGGTAAAACCACATAATAGTGCCTTTGTCGCATCAGCTCGGGCAGACCACCTGGTGTCCGACAGTGTCTTCAAAATTGGGAGTTTTGAACTTGTATCTTCCAGTGCTTTTGTAAGAAGGCCCCATCGATGGGTAGAAGCGGAAAAAAATGTATAGAGGCTTTCAACAAAATCGAAAAAAATCGATGCTTCTATACAACATTCTGCAGCACACTTAGCAACCAAATTCAGTGAATGTGCAAAGCAGGGAATGTATTCTGCGTACCTATTTATCTCCTTAATGCGTGCTTGTAAGCCGTGGTATTTCCCACTCATGTTGCTGGCATTGTCATAGCTTTGACCACGACAATCTTTGATATCAATGCCATTTTCCTTTAAAAACTCAAGTAAACTTTGGGCGAGTTGTTTAGCAGTATGAACTTCCATATCCAAAAACTTCATGAACCTTTCCACTGGTCCTGATGGTAAGACATAGCGCACTATTAGAGTGAGTTGGTCCACATGAGAAATGTCTGGAGTAGAGTCCAGTGATACTGAATAGTACTTGCATTTCTTAATTTCGCAAATAATATGATCCAGTAAGCTTGATCCAAGTAGATGGATAAATTCCTCGCATGTTGTTTTTGACAAGTATGATGTATGTCCCTTTCCTTTATTTGCATAAGTATTTATATGCTGAGCCAGAAAAATGTCGAACTTGGCTATTAATTCCAACAAACCTAAATAATTTCCATTATGAGGAGAACCAATAGTTTCATTACTACCCCGAAATGCAAGACCTCGTTCTGCTAAAAATTGGATAACGGAAGCAATTCGCTCTAAAAGTGCATTCCAATATTTTTGTTCGGCCTCAATTTGGCTTACAAGTTGAGAATCGACACGTGCATCCTTGTTTTTGCGAACTAACAGCGAAATTATCGCTTGTCTATGGGCGGGGCTTTCTTCATGTCTTTTCAACAAATTATTTGCGTTTTTCCAGTCGTCAAATCCTTCTTTCGTAAACCGTGACGAACAGTCTGCATCAGTAACTTTGCAAACAAAACAGAACAGTAGTCCTTTAGTTTCTGAATAACACAACCAATCTCTCACGTAACTTTTGTTTGTTGGTTTATGGGTGTATGTGAAAAACGACTTTCGACAAAATTGTGGATTACTTTCTTTATCGTATGTTTTTTTTTGAAAACAAGAAATCGCTGTTCATATGTTGCACTTCGCTACTTCCTTTCGCAATCCAATAATCTCGATTGAAGTTGCTCGGCCATTCACCAATATCGTTGGAGTACATTTTACTTTCGTATTGTTTTTGGCTTGTAGAAGATGTTGCTACATTGAAAGCATTTGCTGTGCTTTCCGCCTCTCTTTGGCGTAATGATGATTCTCCTATAACACTGCCTTCATCTACTACACAGTGTGACTCGACTTCTGTATTTTCTGCTTCGATTTTTTTGGATTCAGCACCATCACGCGCGACATTAAAAAATTCAGACAGCTTGCGAGTTTTTGATATGTCATCTTGGTTTTTTTTTCCTTTTCATCTTTTGCTTTACGTTTTGCACTTCCAGAAGGGTAATGTCGATTCGTATCTCTGGCTCTGTTGCTCATGTTGACTACCTCGATCTGGGTAGAAGGGAAAATGAATTTAAAAATAAAATGTAATCCTCCTTCTTCCTACTAATATTACATATAAATGTGCGGAAATTTGAACAGCGTCTTATGATATAACAATTTACTCATGATTATACATTGTATATACTTCATGTATTTTAATTCTTAAATGATCACGATAATAGAAACGAATATAAATAAAAATGCATGAACTAAAATTTAAAGTTATAATTTTAAATGCAAGAAATATAAAATGACTCCAATTTAAAAAAAATAATTTAAGGATTCCAAAATATAACAAAATATAATTTAAACAAAGAAAAAAGAGAACACTATGCAGAAAAACTACAAACTTATTTAACATTGCATAGTTCTTCATCTCTTAAATATATTACATAGGCCGTAGACAGGAGCGCAGATCGTGAAGAGTGTCGCGATTGAAACTTGAAATTGATAATGTGGAAATGTCAGGCAATGGATAGGTTAAAGAAAAATTGTATCATTTTCGTACTTACCAAACAGAAGAAAAATAAAACAGCATACAAAAACTGTAACTATAACGTGTAAGAGAGTAAATGTACGAGGAGGATTAAACAATATTTTATTCCGGCCTTTCAATAAGCTGTTCCACAAAAGAATCAGAGCTCTCCGTACGGCGTTGCCTACGAAGCCTCGGCCGATCGTCTTTTTAAAAACTGAAATTCTATTATTTTAACGGAAATTCACACACACACGCACACATGCATTCTTTCGGCGCGTTTGTTCGGCACGCATACACACCCATATACACGTATCTCCGTCTCTATCCTACAAACGAACTATAACTATAACGAACCATAATGCCTCGAACACACCTAAACATTTCGACGAACAGCGCGCCGAACAGCGCGCCAAACCGTTCAAAACGGCGCGCATCGGCCAACGGCAAACGGCTAACGGAACGGGTTTGTGACATTTCCAGAATTTCTTGCGAACAATTATGGAAGCTGCAGCGGCGTATACTAAACAAAGAAATATAGAAAGTGTTGACAGTTTATTGAGTGAATTAAAGTTTCAAAGTGAAATGTGTTCAGGTCTGTATGAAGGATTATAAAGACATCAGATTCGTTTTTTCTAAAACTTTTTATTCAATTTCATTAATATTTTATTTTTGAGATATATAGACATTTAGAAACAAGAATCGGTTCAGTAGAAGTCGATATCTAAAAGTTGATTTTTGGCAAAATGTTACAAAATTTTACAAGCTAAACATTTTTTGCTCAAGGCGCGGGGCCCCCAGAAGCGCGGGGCCCGTAGCATTTGCTACTTCTGCTACGGGGCTTAATCCGGCCCTGCCTCATGCTAGTACGAGGCAAATCGCACGAGGAAGTGACATTAGTCACAAATGTGTAGTGTAAATACTCCAGGAACACAAATTTCACCCCTTTCACCTATCAATTCCTCAAGAACTTCATGGTAGAGACTTTGTAAATCGTGTAAACTTTTGCCAGTGGGGATTGAGGCAATTGATAAACGATAGAGCATTATTTAATCAACTATTATTTACCGATGAAGCTTCGTTTACAAATCACGGGCAAATAAATTTAAAAAACCTGTATTATTGGTCATCTGAAAATCCGCGGTGGTTACGGACAGTCGACAAACAAAGACCATGGTCCGTCAATGTTTGGTGCGGAATTTTAGATAACCAAATAATTGGGCCTCACTTTATTACCGGAACATTACCCAGACAGCACAGCCTGCCCGAGCCCACCGCCGGCCCAAACCTCCCGAGGCCCGTGACCTACAGGTTACTATCTAACACAATGCTTGGATCGGCTCGAGGCTGATTCCGTTGGATCCGTGCCTGCTTTTTATGCGCGCAATGGCCCGGAAATAGCCAGGCATGGGCTCGAGCCCACAGCCTGCCGGCCGTGCCAGATTTCAGCCAGATTTCAGCCAGAGTCTAATGTGGCCAATCAGTGCTCCGATTGAGCCCAACTTTTCTCGCGCATGCGCGTCACAGTGCGGGTCGCATGGAAATGAGGATTGCAAGGGTGCGGGATTCGCGTTCTCATTTCTTAATAATACAAAAATTTGATTTTTCAGTAGTCAATAACGCTAGATAAAAGATCAATCTAGACCGTGATCGCCCTCGAAAGTCCTATTTTTACATTTACGAGTCGTAATTTGCATCATACGGAAGCATACAACTGCGCATGTAGCTATTTTCATAACATATATAATGCAAATTACGCCTCGTATAGGAAAAAAAAAGACATTTGGGGGCGTTTCCTGCCTAGATTGATCTTTTATCTGGCGTTTTTGACTACTGAAAAAACCCATGTTTGCATTATCACGAAATGAGAACGCAAATGCCGCACCCTTGCAATCTTGTAAATGGGCTGAAATCTGGCTGAAATCTAGCACGGCCGGCAGGCTGTGGGCTCGAGCCCATGCCTGGCTATTTCCGGGCCATGGCGCGCATAAAAAGCAGGCCCAAATCGAGCCGGTGTGCTGTCTGGGTAAATGCAGAAAAATACATTGCATTTTTACGAGAATCGTTACCAATTCTCCTGGAAAATACACCCTTGAACATTCGTGAAAATATGTGGTATCAACATGACGGATATCCGGCCCATTCTTCCCGTGTCGTAACACAATTCTTAAATAACAAGTTTCCAAATCGTTGGATTGGACGTAACGGACCCGTATTATGGCCAGCTCGCTCACCAGACCTTACACCCCTTGATTTTTATCTATGGGGAAAACTGAAAGACGATGTTTATAGTGAACCACCAACGACTATAGACGACATGAAAGAAAGAATTGTCCAGGCTTGTGCGTCGATTTCCTCAGAAATAAATTGCACAGCAGTACGTTCTGTAACTTCACGGCTGAATGAATGTATAGCAGCTCAAGGGAATATTTTTGAACATTTGGCGTAACAGAAATACATCAAATGAATGTTACACGTTGAATTTTATTTATACCATTTTTCTTGGTTGAAGGTCATTTGAAGGTCATATTGTGTTACATGCATGAATTCGTTATTTTGTCAGCTACAACATTACGTTAACGAAAATATATCATTCCATCTGAAAAAACATCGATAACCTTGGAATCTCATAAAAATGACTTTGAAATTTTTTTCCCCTTACACCGTTATATGTGGTCCTTCAAACAGTGTAACTTTGTCCTACGAAGTTTTTTTGTACAACGAAAAGTAACGGAGATATTTAGGTGTCCTGCTTTATCGAATTCACCCTGTATACGCAATTTAGGAGAAGCAGTAAACTTAGCAGTAAGCTTAACGTCGAAGAAGAAAATCCAGGTAACTAAAACTTAATATGTACTACATTCCACGTGATTAGAATAATTGTAGTTTAATTATGATACATTTTATGTCAACATTTTTTGTTTACATCTAGAAACGCCACTGCCTCGGAAGGAAATGGACATTCGAGAGAAGCAATGAAAGTAGAGCTTCATTGCGAAAAAAGATGAGTTTGCAATAACCTCGATATTTTATGAAATGCTATTATAATTATAATTTTGACTGTATTTTTTTATTACAGGAAGACAGAAGGTCAAATAAACTTGTGTATGCTTGTAAAATTGACAACTACCCAGACAGCACACCGGCTCGATTTGGGCCTGCTTTTTATGCGCGCCATGGCCCGGAAATAGCCAGGCATGGGCTCGAGCCCACAGCCTGCCGGCCGTGCCAGATTTCAGCCAGATTTCAGCTCATTTACAAGATTGCAAGGGTGCGGCATTTGCGTTCTCATTTCGTGATAATACAAACATGGGTTTTTTCAGTAGTCAAAAACGCCAGATAAAAGATCAATCTAGGCAGGAAACGCCCCCAAAAGTCTTTTTTTTTCCTATACGAGGCGTAATTTGCATTATATATGTTATGAAAATAGCTACATGCGCAGTTGTATGCTTCCGTATGATGCAAATTACGACTCGTAAATGTAAAAATAGGACTTTCGAGGGCGATCACGGTCTAGATTGATCTTTTATCTAGCGTTATTGACTACTGAAAAATCAAATTTTTGTATTATTGAGGGATAGGTTGGTGGGTTAGTCGGCGACTGCGGTCGGGTGTGATCGGCATCTAGGGGAAAGATGGCGGACGATGGTTTTCGCGCGGGAACGAGCGAGCGCGGGAACTAGCGGCGTGGCGTGGCGAGCAGTAGTGGTAGTCGTTGAGTGGTAACGGTAGGACGTTGACGGTGTACTTTTCTATTATTAAATATTCATTAACGTAACCAACCGTAGTTATCAATTCCGTCCACCTCGATTAATCAATCCTACAATTGGGGGCTCGTCCGGGATCGAGAGATTGAGACGGATCGCGAAATTGGTGCGGAGGTTATAAAACGTGGGCGTAACGTACGGCTGTCGTTCAGTTCGCGAGTGAGACAGACAGGTTTTACAGTTGTTCGGTACAGTGGAAAGTTGACCACGTACCGGTAAGTTGCACCGAAGTGTAATTCTCGTGAAAGATCGGTCGAAGAAGAACGATGAATCCAGTGCCAGAGAAAAGTACAGATAACGTGACAAACGGCGGAGATAGATCCGATAAGAAGGAGAAGCGGATCGAGGCGTTGGACGAAGAAACAATACACGATTTGAAAGTAGATCAATTGAAAACAGAATTGAAAAAACTCGGTTTGTCAACAACAGGGAAGAAATGAGAACTGCGTGCGCGATTGATAGCAGCTGTGCAGAATGATTCACAAGAACAGACCGATAGCGAAGAGGAGACCGACAGCGAAGAGGAGATCACGGGGGACGATGAGGAAGAGGAAGAACATGGAGGACGGAAGAACAAGAAGAGGAACCGGAAACGAAAGGAGAGCAAATTCACTATCAAAGACGTAGAGGGCAGTCTTTGCCATTTCACTGGAGACGATAAACGATCGGTTAAAAAATGGATATCGGACTTTGAAGATACAAGCGAATTGTTGGGCTGGGATAGCATACAGAGTTTTATATATGGCAAAAAAATGTTGCAAGGTTCAGCGAAAAAATTCGTGACGTTTGAAAAGGGAATCACATCGTGGAAAAAACTGAAACGTTGTCTAATCCGTGAGTTCCACGTTCAGAAAAACAACGCGGAAGTCCACGCTCAACTGTATCGACGGAAGAAATTACCTAGTGAGACCAGTCGGCAATACATTTATGAGATGCAAGAGATAGCCGAGCAGGGAGAGATCGATGAAGATGCTCTTATACAACATATAATAGATGGAATACCGGATAGCAACGAATCTAATAAGGCAATATTGTACAGCGCTCGAAGCTTACGTGCGTTAAAGAAAAATCTGGAGGTGTACGACCGATTGAGGGAAAGAACCGATCGGAAAAAGGGAGTGACGAAGAAAGAAGAGACGAAGAAAGACGAAAGAAGATCGACAAGTAAGGCAGTGTCGAAGGGCAACGCGAAGTCACACTGCTACGCATGCGGATCGACGGAGCATGCAGTGAAGGAATGTCCGAATAAAGACAAAGGCCCAAAGTGTTTCGGCTGTAACGAATTTGGACATATCTCGAAGGCATGCCCGAAAAGGAGTGAAGAACAGCAGCGGAAGTCAGTGAATTGTGTGCGAAGTACGGACGATAAACTCGCGGCAGTAACAATTAATGACGTTATGTGCTACGCGTTAATAGACACCGGCAGTGACGTAAATTTGATTCGGGAGGACATTTTTAAAAAAATTGCAAGTGCGAGGTTATGTGCAACGCGTCGGGTGTTAACGGGCTTCGGGAATTTGCAAACGATACCAGTGGGTCGGTTCGACGCTAATTTAAGTGTAGATGGAACGAAATATAATACCGAAATTTTAGTAGTACCGTCGGAAACAATGACATCCGAAGTGATTTTGGGGCGAAATTTTTTAGCACAGGTAGAAGTGTACATTCGCGGCGGTGAGATAACCATAGACCGGTGAACGATGAAAAATGCGCGTGCGACGGAACGGATGAGACTGTGTCGGACGACGTAAGAAACGAAGTAGGGGAACTGATGCAAATTAATTATGTGGAAGGGAGTGAATTAGACGTGTCTCAAAAATACCGCGAGAGATTAAACAAGTTAGTTGCGAATTATCAGCCAGCGAAAAATACGAATACGTCGGTAGAGACAAAGATTGTGTTGCGCAGCGAGGAGCCGATCAGTCACCGTCCGAGGCGACTGGCTCCAAGGGAGAAAGCGGTGTTGGACAAGCAGATAGGTGAGTGGTTGGAGAATGGAATAATATACCCCAGTACCAGCGAATTTTCGAGTACAGTGGTGATTGTGCCGAAGAAGAATGGGGAATACCGGGTGTGTATAGACTATAGAAAAATAAACAGACAAATGGTGCGTGATAGATTTCCCATGCCTCTCATAGAAGACAGTATAGACTCCTTATCAGAAGCGCGAGTGTTCTCGGTAATAGATTTAAAAAGCGGATTTTTACATGTACCGGTAGAGAAAAATAGTCGAAAGTATACAGCATTTGTAACCCCAAGCGGACAGTATGAGTTCGCGAAGACTCCGTTTGGTCTGTCGAATAGTCCAGCTAGTTTTACGCGTTTTATAACCGAGATTTATAAAGAGTCAATTCGGAATAAGAGCGTTATTATATACGTCGATGATATAATAATTCCAGGGAAAACCGGAGAAGAAGCGTACGAAAAGTTGGTAGAAGCGGTAGAAATCGCGGCGAGAAACGGATTAGAAATTAACTGGTCGAAATCTAAGTTCATGCAGACGCGTGTAGAATATCTAGGTCATGAACTCGAGGGCGGACGCGTATACCCCTCGCCTCTGAAGACGAAAGCGGTACAAAATTTTCCGATGCCGAGAAATAGAAAACAGGTGCAGAGTTTTCTAGGATTAACGGGTTATTTCAGGAAATTCATCCGTGATTATGCTAAGCTGGCCCGCCCGCTATCGGAATTATTAAAGAACGAAGTAAAATTTCGGTTTGGGACGGATCAACAAAGATCATTCGAAATATTAAAGAATTCGTTGTCGAGCGGACCAGTGTTGCGTATTTACAGTTCGACGGCAGAAACCGAGGTACATACAGATGCGAGCAAAGAGGGATATGGCGCGGTACTGCTGCAGAAAGATAAAGGCGGAAAAATGTTGCATCCAGTACATTACATGAGTAGAAAGACTTCAGATGCCGAAAAGAATTATCATTCGTATGAACTAGAATTATTGGCGGTTATAAGAGCGGTGCAAAAGTTTAAGGTGTATTTGTTAGGTGTAAAATTTAAATTGGTTACCGATTGTGAGGCGTTGAAAAAAACGCTGTATAAACAAGATATAGCGCCTAAGGTCGCGAGATGGGCGTTGACACTAGAGGAATTCGAATACGAAGTCGAGCACCGATCGGGTTCGCAGTTACGTCACGTCGATGCGTTAAGCCGGTACCCCGTTCGCGTAATCGAAGATAGGTTAATCGCTACGTTGCGTGCGAGGCAGGAGGAAGATGACCGAATTCGAGCAATAAAGCAGGTGCTGAAAACCGAACCCTACGAAGATTACGTCGTGGAAAACAATCTCGTCATGAAACAAGTTGGAGATAAGAGAATCATGGTCCTGCCGGCTTCCATGTGCAACGAAGTTATCAGGAGAGAGCATGAGAACGGCCACTTCGGAGTGAAAAAGATGGCCGAGAAAATTACCGAAGAATTCTATATACCGAATTTGTCGGAGAAACTGGAGAGGTATGTGAAGTGTTGCATACCCTGCATATTGGCAGAAAAGAAGAAGGGGAAGGTAGAGGGAGAATTGAGGCCAATACCTAAAGGAGATGTACCATTGTCAACGTACCACGTAGATCATATGGGACCAATGACGATTACAGGTAAATCGTATAAGTACCTTTTCGTAGTTGTAGATGCATTCTCCAAATTTGTATGGATATATCCCACCAAGACGGTAAGAACGACGGAAGTGTTGGACAAGTTGAATCTACAGCAGAAGACCTTTGGAAACCCAACTCGTATAATTTCGGATAGAGGGACTGCATTCACGTCGAACGAATTCCGTGAATATTGTGCCGGAGAAAATATCGAGCACATACTCATCACCGCGGGAGTGCCGCGGGGAAACGGACAAGTCGAGAGAATGAACAGGATCATAATACCGGTGTTGACTAAGTTGTCATTAGATAATCCGGACAGATGGTATCGATATGTAGACAAGGTGCAGCGCAGCATTAATAGCACCTACCAACGTAGCGTAGGGATGTCCCCGTTCGAAGTAATGTTTGGAATAAAAATGAGACAGCAGGAAGACGTCAGAATTCTTGAGTTGATCCAACAGGAAGCGACAGAATTATACAACGAAGAGCGGGACAGGTTACGGGAGATGACGAAGGAGAATATAATTAAAATCCAAGAGGAAAATCGAAGGAGCCACAAAAAAAACAGTAAGGCAGCGACAACATACAGAGAGGGCGATTTAGTCGCAATTAAGAGAACACAATTCGGGCCCGGCCTCAAAATAAAGGCGAAATTCTTGGGGCCCTATAGGGTAACAAAGACGAAGCAGAACGACAGGTACGAGGTTGTTCGCATGGGAGACGGAGAAGGTCCTCGTCTCACTTCGACGTCTGCGGATTACATGAAGCCGTTTGGAAGGACCTCTTCGGGGAACGAAGAGGATGGAGCAGGAATGGCCGAATGAGGGATAGGTTGGTGGGTTAGTCGGCGACTGCGGTCGGGTGTGATCGGCATCTAGGGGAAAGATGGCGGACGATGGTTTTCGCGCGGGAACGAGCGAGCGCGGGAACTAGCGGCGTGGCGTGGCGAGCAGTAGTGGTAGTCGTTGAGTGGTAACGGTAGAACGTTGACGGTGTACTTTTCTATTATTAAATATTCATTAACGTAACCAACCGTAGTTATCAATTCCGTCCACCTCGATTAATCAATCCTACATTATTAAGAAATGAGAACGCGAATCCCGCACCCTTGCAATCCTCATTTCCATGCGACCCGCTCTGTGACGCGCATGCGCGAGAAAAGTTGGGCTCAATCGAAGCACTGATTGGCCACATTAGACTCTGGCTGAAATCTGGCTGAAATCTGGCACGGCCGGCAGGCTGTGGGCTCGAGCCCATGCCTGGCTATTTCCGGGCCATTGCGCGCATAAAAAGCAGGCACGGATCCAACGGAATCAGCCTCGAGCCGATCCAAGCATTGTGTTAGATAGTAACCTGTAGGTCACGGGCCTCGGGAGGTTTGGGCCAGCGGTGGGCTCGGGCAGGCTGTGCTGTCTGGGTAATAAATCTACAAATTGTTTCGTAAACTAAAAAATACTGTCTGCATTTTTGTATTCTCCAATTAGTCCAAATAAATACAACGTTTCTATTAAAATGAATAATAGCAATAAAACGTGTCTATTTAAAATGAAAACATATTTTTAACATAGTTTTTACATTTTTAATTTTCTGGAAGGTTAAATAATGAAATAAAAAAAAGGAATGAAAATAAAGAAAGTAATGAAAAAGAAATATCGCTGCACGGGGACTCGAAGGCTAGCTCCAGATTGCGATTCGTACGCTCGACGGCTCGAAAGCCGAATTTCAGTTTCGTTGCCGCAAAACAATACAACATGGAAGGTGCTAAAAATAGATTGTGGCTGGCGCAAGCGCACAAGCAGCGTACGAGCAGCGCACACGGATACAGTAGAGGTACGCTGGTGAGTGTGGCGCGCGGGCGCGTTGGAAAGGAACGAAGGGGCGATAGTAGGCTATGGAGGGGGTATGGTTCAGTACCACAGTACCACGGTTCTGGCATCACTGGTTCTAGTGAGCGACGACCTTTATGTTCCCCCTTTTGGCCCCAAATACGCCGCGGGTCACCACTGATTTAAACAATTATTTTAAAATAAATTATTATTGAAATAATAATTCAAATAATGAATATAGAAACAAATTATAAAAATTTATTTGTTTAAACAATTATTTTAACAATAAATTATTATTGAAATAATAATTCAAATAACGAATATAGAAACAAATTATAAACATTGATTTGTTTAAACAATTATTTTAACAATAAATTATTGAAATAACAATTCAAATAATGAATATAGAAACAAATTATAAACATTTATTTATTTAAACAATTATTTGAACGATTAATTATTGAAATAATAATTCAAATAACGAATGTAGAAATAAGTACTTCATCATTAAATTAATTTCCAAGATATAAAATCTGTGTTTCTTCGAAATCTTCCGCTTCGATTTTTTGTCCTTATACGAGCATATTTTGAGCTGCACAAAGGCTCATTCGATAGAGAAAGGTTCATCACGGGGCGCTCTGCTCATCATATCAGTCAAAAAAATCTCTTTGAGACAGGAAAATACATTGAAAACTGCGGTTATTTTTCTGGATTTTTTCTCTACTTTGGGCACTCATATTATTAGATATAAACATAATCTCGTTAAATCAATAGCAGAGCGCGCCGGATTTAACCTTCCTCTATAGAATGAGTCCTCACCCAGTCCAAAATCCGCTCAAATAAGGACGAAAAATCGAAGCGCGTAAACCCATGTGTCGACCTAAAATCTAGTAAGATTCTAGTTCCTTTCTAGTTACTTCATTGGGTATAGATCCCCCTAAGGGGGTAGTCTACCCGATGGTTACAATTACAATCTTACTAGAATCTTACTAGAAAACATGGGTTTGCGCGCTTCGGTTGTTTGACCTTATTTGAGCAAATTTTGGGCTGGGTGAGGGCTCATTCTAAAGAGGAAGGTTCATCACACTGCGCTCTGGTCATGAGGTCAACGAGATTATGTTTAATATGTGTAATATAAGGGCCCAAAGTAGAGAAAAAATCTAGGAAAAAAACCCGCAGATTTCAATGCATTTTTCTGTCTCTGAAAGACTTTTTGACTGCCCTAATGACCAGAGCGCAGTGTGATGAACCTTCCTCTTTAGAATGAGCCCTCAGCCAGCCCAAAATTTGCTGATATAAGGTCAAACAACCGAAGCGCGTAAACGCATTTTTTCGACCCAGAATCTAGTAGGATTCTAGTTATTTGCTAATTTACTAGAATCCTGCTAGATTCTGGGTCGAAAAAATGCGTTTACGCGCTTCGGTTGTTTGACCTTATATCAGCAAATTTTGGGCTGGGTGAGGGCTCATTCTAAAGAGGAAGGTTTGACGATAGTCGCTCTGGTCATTAGGGCAGTCAAAAAGTCTTTCAGAGACAGAAAAATGCATTGAAACCTGCGGGTTTTTTTCCAAGATTTTTTCTCTACTTTGGGCCTTCATATTATTAGATATAAACATAATCTCGTTAGCCTAATGACCAGAGCGACTATCGTCAAACCTTCCTCTTTAGAATGAGCCCTCAACCACAATTTGCTGAAATAAGGACAGCATTTGTTTTCCCGCAAACCCATATTTTCTAGTAAGATTCTAGTAAGATTCTAGTTGTAACCAAGGTGTAACTACCCCAGTATACATAAGGGGGTAGTCTACCCCATGTTTACAATTAGAAAATCAGTGTGAACAACCTGTATGCAAAAAAAGAGTTTGGTGACACTGAGAAACACGCACTGCCTGATGAATACGAGATGGCGTTGCTTGCTATTCCCATATTATATTAAATGATTTCGAGTTATATTTGTTTGTTATTAAAAAAATAAATGTATAAAATTTAACATTAGCCAATTATTCTCCCCCTTTTACATTCCACACCCTTGCAATTAAGGAAACGCGAAGTTATAATTAAACTGCGGATCTTTACGCATTGGTCCTCCTGACTAGGCGCCATCTCGTCAAAACTGGCTGAACTAAATTTGGCTCTAGCTTGCTCTGCACTCTATCATCATGAGTGTAATATGGGGGAAATTCTGCTAATGTGAATGAAATCACGCGCTTCGGTTGTTTGACCTCATTTCAGCAAATTTTGGGCTGGGTGAGGGCTCATTCTAAAGAGGAAGGTTCACCACACTGCGCTCTGCTCATCATAGCAGTCAAAAAGTCTTTCAGAGACAGAAAAATGCATTGAAATCTGCGGGTTTTTTTCCTAGATTTTTTCTCTACTTTGGGCCCTTATATTATACATATTAAACATAATCTCGTTGACCTCATGAGCAGAGCGCAGTGTGGTGAACCTTCCTCTTTAGAATGAGCCCTCACCCAGCCCAAAATTTGCTCAAATAAGGTCAAACAACCGAAGCGCGCAAACCCATGTTTTCTAGTAAGATTCTAGTGAGATTCTAGTTGTAACCATCGGGTAGACTACCCCTATAAGGGGGTAGTCTACCCCATGGTTACAATTAGAAAATCAGTGTGAACAACCTGTATGCAAAAAAAGAGTTTGGTGACACTGAGAAACACGCACTGCCTGATGAACACGAGATGGCGTTGCTTGCTATTCCCATATCATATTAAATGATTTCGAGTTATATTTGTTTGTTATTAAAAAAATAAATGTATAAAATTTAACATTAGCCAATTATTCTTCCCCTTTTACATTCCACACCCTTGCAATTAAGGAAACGCGAAGTTATAATTAAACAGCGGATCTTTACGCATTGGTCCTCCTGACTAGGCGCCATCTCGTCAAAACTGGCTGAACTAAATTTGGCTCTAGCTTGCTCTGCACTCTATCATCATGAGTGTAATATGGGGGAAATTCTGCTAATGTGAATGCAATTACGGAAAAACAAATGCTGACCTTATTTCAGCAAATTGTAGGCTGGGTGAGGGCTCATTCTAAAGAGGAAGGTTTGACGATAGTCGCTCTGGTCATTAGGGCAGTCAAAAAGTCTTTCAGAGACAGAAAAATGCATTGAAACCTGCGGGTTTTTTTCCAAGATTTTTTCTCTACTTTGGGCCTTCATATTATTAGATATAAACATAATCTCGTTAGCCTAATGACCAGAGCGACTATCGTCAAACCTTCCTCTTTAGAATGAGCCCTCAACCAGCCCACAATTTGCTGAAATAAGGACAGCATTTGTTTTTCCGCAAACCCATGTTTTCTAGTAAGATTCTAGTAAGATTCTAGTTGTAACCAGCGGGTAGACTACCCCCATAAGTGCTTTATTCAAATTTATAATGAGAAATTCAGAATACAATGAATTTCCTAATATAAAATTTTATTTTATTTCGGTTGCGTTGTTCTATTTTCGAATGTAAAAGCTACAAACAATTATGTCTTTTATTTTACTTACTTATGAAAAGTAACGTCAGGAGCATATTGGACCTTGCAGATGCAACACCTTTTAACCATTTTTAAAATAAATATAGTTTCACTTAATGAAATCCAATAAATAAACGCGTGTCTTTGAATTCTAATCTGTTATTATAACCAAAAAACCAATAAATGTCAAAATCTAAATAAATATTAACAAATTAATCAATACTATGTAGAAATCTACATTATCTAGCAAGCAAGTAGGGGAATCTTTCCCCACCGACACATCACTTAGAAAGAGAACGCTATGCCCCCCGGCTAATGCTCTCTCTCTCACTCTTTGTACCGCGCGCCGCCATTGTGGTCTTCAACTCGCCCATAAGGGGGTAGTCTACCCGATGGTTACAACTAGAATCTTACTAGAATCTTACTAGAAAACATGGGTTTACGGGAAAACAAATGCTGTCCTTATTTCAGCAAATTGTGGGCTGGTTGAGGGCTCATTCTAAAGAGGAAGGTTTGACGATAGTCGCTCTGGTCATTAGGCTAACGAGATTATGTTTATATCTAATAATATGAAGGCCCAAAGTAGAGAAAAAATCTTGGAAAAAAACCCGCAGGTTTCAATGCATTTTTCTGTCTCTGAAAGACTTTTTGACTGCCCTAATGACCAGAGCGACTATCGTCAAACCTTCCTCTTTAGAATGAGCCCTCACCCAGCCTACAATTTGCTGAAATAAGGTCAGCATTTGTTTTCCCGCAAACCCATATTTTCGACCCAAAATCTAGTAGGATTTCTTATTTGACTAGTTATTTACTAATTTACTAGAATCCTACTAGATTTTGGGTCGAAAATATGGGTTTGCGGGAAAACAAATGCTGACCTTATTTCAGCAAATTGTAGGCTGGGTGAGGGCTCATTCTAAAGAGGAAGGTTTGACGATAGTCGCTCTGGTCATTAGGGCAGTCAAAAAGTCTTTCAGAGACAGAAAAATGCATTGAAACCTGCGGGTTTTTTTCCAAGATTTTTTCTCTACTTTGGGCCTTCATATTATTAGATATAAACATAATCTCGTTAGCCTAATGACCAGAGCGACTATCGTCAAACCTTCCTCTTTAGAATGAGCCCTCAACCAGCCCACAATTTGCTGAAATAAGGACAGCATTTGTTTTCCCGTAAACCCATGTTTTCTAGTAAGATTCTAGTAAGATTCTAGTTGTAACCAGCGGGTAGACTACCCCCATAAGACGGCGCAGTCTATCTCTATATGTCTATGACACGGCCACGGTGTATTATAGAGGTGTTCTGGCTACTCTCGGGAAAGTGAAAAAGATAGCGCTGGGTTCTCTCTGGTCGCCGCCAGATGGGTCCGTGTTCTAAGGTATCATTGTATCAGTGTATCACGTTGCCTCCATTGCACTCCATTGCTGCTCCATAATGGAGGCAACGTGATACACTGATACAATGATACCTTAGAACACGGATCCATCTGGCGGCGACCAGAGAGAACCCAGCGCTATCTTTTTCAAAACTTCAGCCTTACAGAGGGCTTAGTCGGAACACCTCTATAATACACCGTGGACACGGCCAAAACCCGGGCGTGAGCACTCTCATTTCCTCTCTGGCCGTGCCGCTTGTGTCTCCACATCATGGAGATCCTGGGACTGCTCCTACATCATCTTTAGCATGGAACAGAACCTACACCATCTTTAGCAAGAAGCAGAACCCACTTTACTGTTATTAAATCTGTGTAATGGATCAGAACTGGCTTCAACCATCGATCAGATAATATTGTTTAATAGTTCATATCATTTAATAGTATCTGGTCGGTGATTGAAGCTAGTTCTGATCCATTACACAGATTTAATAACAGTAAAGTGGGTTCTGTTTCTTGCTAAAGATGGTGTAGGTTCTGTTCCATGCTAAAGATGATGTAGGAGCTGTTCCAGGCTAAACATGATGTGGAGACAAAAGCGGCACGGCCACGGTGTATTATAGAGGTGTTCTGGCTATTCTCGGGAAAGTGAAAAAGATAGCGCTGGGTTCTCTCTGGTCGCCGCCAGATGGATCCGTGTTCTACGGTATCATTGTATCAGTGTATCACGTTGCCTCCATTGCACTCCATTGCTGCTCCATTATGGAGCAGCAATGGAGTGCAATGGAGGCAACGTGATACGATACACTGATACAATGATACCGTAGAACACGGATCCATCTGGCGGCGACCAGAGAGAACCCAGCGCTATCTTTTTCAAAACTTCAGCCTTACAGAGGGCTTAGTCGGAACACCTCTATAATACACCGTGGGCACGGCCAAACCCCGGGCGTGTGCACTCTCATTTCCTCTCTGGAGTGACACTACCCTGGTATATATGGTCTATGGTCGTCATGTCGTCTGCTTGCGTTGAGCTGAAAAACATATGCTACTTGTGCTTCTACGTTACCGTTACTCTGTATAATTCTCGTCACAGCGAGCGCCATGTTAAAGTGCATTTAATTTGAAATTGTTTCCGTTGAGCGATCAGTTGATAGTTGACTTTAAAACTCCATATTATTCTACAG
Organism: Lasioglossum pauxillum; assembly: GCA_933228785.1. Classification (NCBI taxonomy): domain Eukaryota; kingdom Metazoa; phylum Arthropoda; class Insecta; order Hymenoptera; family Halictidae; genus Lasioglossum; species Lasioglossum pauxillum. Next base: position 24,816,219 of record OW121703.1, on the reverse strand, counting down.
CGTAAAATGTCAAGTTTTCAGAATACATACAAAAGCCAACCGTTCGGTTTTGCAAACCAAGATGTGGGTCGTTCTATTCGTGCGGAAAAACATGCAAGCCGACGCAAAACCGTAAGAGTTAAAACTTTTAACGAAAACAGAAATATATTGGACAGTTCGTTGAAAGAAGCACTGACTGAAGGTATGTGAAATTCATTTGATAGTATTTAGAGTACATTATTATATTTGTGTTACTGTTGTTTATTAGATTGTTTATTGATTTTAGAACCGAAGATACCTACAGCAGCTGAAAATCGTATGGAAAGATTATTAAAGTGGAAGGTAGATCGCGAAAGACGTAAAAAGCTAGAACAAGCTAAAAAGAAACGTCCTTTCATTGTTGGAAAAGTACATCATAAAATATACTCGCCGATCTCAAAGGATGAACATATTACTTCGATCGCTGCAAGCAAAACGGTATGTAAATCGAACAAATATGTACCTCCAGCCCCACCGAAAAGAATAACAAGAGCTACGGAGAAAAGATTAATGGTTAAAGCTCAGTTAAATAAAATAAACAACAATCCAATAAAAATAGATAATTCTGTGCAAAACAAACAACCCAAACTTACAATGAGACAGGAAGAGTCCTTTGCTCCGGAAGGTTATAAATTTAAGCCACCGGAAAACTTAAAGAGAGTGCCTTTATTTGGTCGGGTGACCAATAGTATAAATGATAGCTTCAACAAAATTTTGACACCATTTACAAGAACTTCAAGGGTTAGTAGAAAAAGTAGTGTTACAAACCTTCCTGCAGAACCGATAAACAACATATTAAACATATCCTACACTATTGAGAAAAAGCAAGATGACGATGATAATGATTGCGATACAGATGAAGATTCCATTGAATCAGTTGTATTAAAACTGTTGTCCGACGATCAGAAAGTGTTCAATTCATCTGATAGACATAATAGTAGAAGTAGCAAGAATAACGATGACAGTAGCAATAATGTTAACGAGAATGACTCAGAAAAAAATAAACTTACTGACTCCGAGGAAAATGAGAAAAATGTCAATATTTCAGTTGAAGAGGAAGAACATACGGCGCAATACTTTGAGTTTCTTTTAAATAAGGAAATAAAAAGGCAAAGCCAATTGTGTGAGAAGTGGGTGAAGATAAAAGAAGAACCGGGAGTTACAGAAGACGCGCAGTATCGAATTAATCAAGCTATTGGACAAACAAACTTATTAATGAATAAAAAATTTGTAAAGTTTCGTAATTTAGTTTCTGACTGTGCAACGGGGCAAGGAGAAATGTTAGTCACGTGCAATGATTTGCAAGGTTTCTGGGACATGATGTACATAGAAGTAGACGATTGTAACTTGCGATTCCAAAAGTTGGAACAACTTCGTTCACGAGGATGGGAAGAGGAGCAAGTAATCGCTATTAATAAACCTCGTGCAAGAAAGAAAGAAGCTGCGAGAAAAAATGTTGTACGTACAAAATCAAACGGCATCGGAGCATTTTTAGCAAAGAGAAAACAGAATATGGTCGAAGGAACACAAAATAATAATGATACGAAAAACCCTGGAATTGTAAATAATGAAATTTTAAGTAGTAAATATGAGAACAATGAGAATAATCCAAATTGTAAATTTCGTGTGTTGCGAAAACTGCAACTTTCTGATACAAAGAAGCTCGATAGTCCTTTAACTATGATCAAAATAAGTCGAATGTGCAAAACACCTGAAGTTCGATCAGACGACACCATACCCTATATTAATTTTCGTCAAACACCATCGAGAGGTATATTAAAACAGTTGAAGCATTCTTGTACGAAATTAGCACACAAGGTTAATTTCAATGACAATGTAGAATCAAAAAACGAAGATGAAATAAAAAAGTCAGCTGCTGTACTTACTGAAAGAGATGACTTTGACTTCGACTGTGTTGGTCAGGAAACTAATGCAGGAAGAAAGTTAACTTTTAGCGATGACAGCTTCGAAGAGCCTACAAATGTTTTTGACGATGGCAGAAATTCTGATTCAAAGTATGCGAATGCAAATATGTGTGCACAAAAGACTGTACCAACCGTAAACATCGTACCTGCGACACCATTACAAAAATCAATGTTGGATTGTAAATCGAGTACACTATCGCCAAACAGAAAATTGACAGGACAGAATACTTTTTGCAAAGACGATGAGAGTCCATCATTGAATATCGTAGTTTCTACACCACTCAAGGAAGTTGTAGATAACACAGATTCGAATGAATCCAAACAGAAATTGCAGAAACGTGTATCTGTAAATGAAGAACAGAAAACAGCTGAACAACACAGTGACAATATAAGAGTATTAAGAAATAGAAGTATTATTCCAGGAAATACACCGACACAGAAAAAAAGATACTCTAGAAAACTGTCGATGAATGTGCAGGAATTAGAATACAAAGAGAATAAAACTCCTACGAAAGCCAAAAGTAAAAGTTTGAATAAAGATAATACATTTGTTCATTCGGAAGTAGATTTACACGAGGCTATTCGCGGCATGAGCTTAGAAGAGGAGCATGTAAGGAGACGATCTAGCCGAAGAAGCATCAAATTTTCTGGTAATAACGATTCTAAGTGTACAGTTAACAATATACTTTTGGTAGGTTTCAATTTTTTAAATAAATGTATTTTCTTACAGAGAAAGAATGCAGTGGCTGTGTAGATAAGCTGACATTTTCTATGACCCCTCATGTTAGACAGAGTAGAGCGCAGTCCACTGAAAAGAAGAGAAGCACGGCAACTAAAGAATCGACTGACACAACAGAAAAACGTAACTATACCTGGTAGCTTTGTTTGTCTTTATTTTTAATCTGAGGTATTAAAAATTTTTATTGCAGTTCCTGAACGGGTCCGCAGATCTAGGAGCAGGAAAGCATAATTACCAAACTAAAATGCACGTTTTAATTTCCTTGCGAAGTAAAAGCCACAACATATTTTAATACATGACAAATACATATTTTAATACATAACATAAAGTGCAAAACATAACTCATTTAATAGTAAAGGCTTTTTTTTAAATTATTCAGATACCTATGAGTCAAGATTCTTTATTAGAGAGCGAAATATTAGTTTAATAAGAGGTAGTACTCCGATTCGTGAGACGCTGGCAATTTACTGCATCTTGCGGTTAGTTTCTACGCTAGATGTGTTTTCTCGATAAGTGTCAAAACACGGGTACGGTCAGGAATACTATTCTCTAATTTCTGCCGAACGTAGAAAAGGACAGCGATCCTCGAAAGGTATAATGACAAAACTTTTTTATTTTTCATTGTTCTTTTTTTATGGGTCTTTGACCAACATATTCTAGACCAATTATATTGTACATACTTATGTAATGAGTTCAAAGTATAATATTTCCCATACGCTGTTCTTCCTTGCGTCCAAAACTTTCATCGTTTATTACTAGACTGCGGAAATTTATGCAAAATAAAAATTGTCTGCATCGGTTGCAATAGATAGAAAACAAATTGCATGTAACAAGCAAAATGCTCGATTTTGGACGGGCATCCTATGTTTCGAGTAGCTTCAAGCGTCGTTCTGTCAGCATAATGCCCGTCACCTGCTCGCCAGACTGGGCTCGATTTCTGCTCGAGGCAGGCCTGGCTGACTGGGTTATATCTACCGCTGCTAACAACAATGAAGAAAGGATGGAAAGGAGTGGATGGAGAAAGGAAGAAGAGAAAGAAGGGCGTTCGAAAAGTAGAATGGGAGGGTGAGGTAAAGGAAAAATTTAGAAGACAAACAGAAGGAATAGAATTAACAGGGGAAGGTATAGGGGAAAGATTAGGAGAATTAGAAAGGAAGATCAAGGAAATAATGGAAGAAAAGGAATAGAGGAGGATATAAAAATGGAGGAATGGAAAGATTATTTTATGGGATTGCTAGGAGGAGTGGAAACAAGTAATAGGAGGTGGAGGGAGAAGGAGAAGTGGTAGGACTGACGAAGAGGTAGAGAGAGTAATAAGAAAATTGAAAGGAGGGAAAGCTGAAGGAGAGGATGAGATGGGGAAATATAGAAAAGTAAGGAGAGAGCTGTGGAAAATATGCAACAAGATATGGAATGGGGAAGAATGGCCGGAAGAATGGAAATCAGGAGTAATAGTGCCTATAAAAAAGAAGGGAGATAGAAGAACAGTGGATTGTTACAGAGGAGTGACATTATGGAGCACTCTGTACAAAATATACGCTATAGTCCTAGAGGGGAGACTTGGTGAATCTTGTCCAGAATACGACGATAAATGTGTAAAGATAATTGAAAGGAAAGAAGGTATGTGATTTCGCTCATATTTATATACCATATTCATATTTATAGAGGGGGAATTCGATAAAGCAGGACACCTAAATATCTCCGTTACTTTTCGTTGTACAAAAAAACTTCGTAGGACAAAGTTGCACTGTTTGAAGGGCCACATATAACGGTGTAAGGGAAAAAATTTTCAATGTCATTTTTATGAGATTTCAAGGTTATCGATGCTTTTTTAAATGGAATGAGGTATTTTTTAATACATCAATCGATGCAGCTGGACATTCGTTAAAAAAAGTACTAACCTATGTATGTCGAAAAGTTAGTAGTTCACGAGATATTTCAATTTAAATAACTCTAAAATACCATTACCCAGACAGCACAGCCTGCCCGAGCCCACCGCCGGCCCAAACCTCCCGAGGCCCGTGACCGGCAGGTTACTACCTAACACAATGCTTGGATCGGCTCGAGGCTGATTCCGTTGGATCCGTGCCTGCTTCTTATGCGCGCAATGGCCCGGAAATAGCCAGGCATGGGCTCGAGCCCACAGCCTGACGGCCGTGCCAGATTTCAGCTAGATTTCAGCCAGAGTCTAATGTGGCCAATCAGTGCTTCGATTGAGCCCAACTTTTCTCGCGCATGCGCGTCACAGTGCGGGTCGCGTGGAAACGAGGATTGCAAGGGTGCGGGATTCACGTTCTCATTTCTTAATAATACAAAAATTTGATATTTCAGTAGTCAATAACGCTAGATAAAAGATCAATCTAGGCCGTGATCGCCCTCGAAACTCCTATTTTTACATTTACGAGTCGTAATTTGCATCATACGGAAGCATACAACTGCGCATGTAGCTATTTTCATAACATATATAATGCAAATTACGCCTCGTATAGGAAAAAAAAAGACTTTTGAGGGTGTTTGCTGCCTAGATTGATCTTTTATCTGGCGTTTTTGACTACTGAAAAACCCCTTGTTTGTATTATCACGAAATGAGAACGCAAATGCCGCACCCTTGCAATCTTGTAAATGGGCTGAAATCTAGCTGAAATCTGGCACGGCCGTCAGGCGAGCCCATGCCTGGCTATTTCCGGGCCATGGCGCGCATAAAAAGCAGGCTGAAATCGAGCCGGTGTGCTGTCTGGGTACTGTCGTGCTAAGATGTTACACAAGTAAGTAAACACTAACGACTTAGTACGACAGTAATGGTATTTTGGAGTTACTCCTGAACTACTAACTTTTCGACATACATAGGTTAGTACTTTTTTATAACGAATGTCCAGCTGCATCGATTGATGTATTAAAAAATACCTAATTCCATTTAAAAAAACATCGATCACCTTGAAATCTCATCAAAATGACCTTGAAAATTTTTTTCCATTACACCGTTATATGTGAGAGGCCTTCGATGGCGCACAGTACGATGGCGCACGGCTCTGTGGCGCACGCTAAACTGGACACAGCTCTTTTGCGCACACGGCGGTTTGGCGCACGGCGGGATTGCACACCACAGAATACGAATTGCGCACATGTAGAATTGGACACAAAATGGACTGCGCGCGGAACGAGAATTCAGCTGTAGTTTACCATCATGAGTTGTGCTGGGTGATTAGTTTATGGTTATATTTTCTAGTTATATTTTCTATATATGCACAGAGAGGATATGAGAGTGCTCACGCCCGGGTCTAACTTGCCACCACTTTGTGGCACGCTCACGCTTAGCATGGAACAGCTCCTACACCGAGGATAGAGCCCACTTTTACCACGAAACAGAGACCACAGCATGTATTAGCATGAGACAGGACCAGGCTAAGCGTCCGCTCTACCTTGGGACTAGGATCTGATCCAAGCTAAGAGTGGGAGGGGGGAACCAGGGGAAACCGCTCTACCGTCGGTCTAGGATCTGATCCAGGCTAGGATTTGGAGGCATCGAAAACCCGGGCGTGAGCACTCTCATATCCTCTCTGATATGCATAAGGCGGTAGTCTACCCGCTGGTTACAACTAGAATCTTACTAGAAAACATGGGTTTGCGCGCTTCGGTTGTTTGACCTTATTCAGGGTAGTGTCACTCAATGTATTGTTCTGTTAGCACGGAAATCCAGCGCCATCTGAATTTTGTGTTACACAACTAACGGGTAAAACGCGGGGATTCAAAATCCATACTACCCATTCCTTGCTAATTTATAATTTTTATTTAAAAATAAAACAAATTAAAACATTTTAATACATTTTAAACATAGTTTATTGAACATTAAAACAATTACAAACAGTATATGTACAACTTTCTACTTATTAATAAATTGAAACCATATTATCAAGCGCGATAACAATGTTTCATTACAAATATTGCAAGTTATACATTATTTACAAACTTTTTGATAATAAGAACACATCACATGCATATCACAGCAATTAACAATGAACTGGCTCAAAGACAAGCGCAAAACAATGTATAACACACATCTACACACATCGAGATCGTACAACACACATCGCATATCGCAGAACATACGTCGAGATTGTATAACACACATCCACACATCGTACATTTCGTAACACACACCGTAGATCTCGTAACACACATCGTACATATCGTAACACACATCGAGATCTTATAACACACATCGTACATATCGTAACACACACCGTAGATCTCGTAACACACATCGAGATCGTATAACACACATCGTACATACCGTAACACACACCGTAGATCTCGTAACACACATCGAGATCGTATAACACACATCGTACATTTCGTAACACAGACAGTAGATCTCGTAACACACATCGAGATCGTATAACACACATCGTACATTTCGTAACACACACAGTAGATCTCGTAACACACATCGTACATTTCTTTAATAATAACTTCGAAATGTGCGATGTGTGTTATACGATCTCGATGTGTGTTACGAGATCTACGGTGTGTGTTACAAAATGTACGAAGTGTGTTACGAGATTTACGGTGTGTGTTACGAGATATACGATGTGTGTGTTGTATGATCTCGATGTGTGTAACACACAACGTAGATCTCGTAACACACATCGAGATCGTATAACACACATCGTACATTTCGTAACACACACTTTAGATCTCGTAACACACATCCAGACACACCGTATATATTGTAACATACATCGAGATCGTATAATACACATCCACACACATCGTATATCTCATAACACACATCGAGATCGTACAACACACATCGCATATCGCATAACACACATCGTATATCTCATTAGACACATCGAGATCGTATAAGAGACATCGTATATCTCGTAGCACACATCGAGATCGTACAACACACCTCGTATATTTCATAACACACATCAAATATCGCAGAACATACATCTACATTGTATAACGCACATCATATATCTCATAACCAGAGTAGGGCAATAATCAACTAATATTTCAAAAAGACTATTAGTCAGTTATAGCAAAATAGTCATTAGTCAAAACTTTGTGATTAGTTAGTGACAGTTAGTCACAGGTCTAAGTAATCGTTAGCTATAGCTTATTAGTGAATTAGTAGTTGATGATCAGTAATCTTTAGTCATCAGTCACTATTATGCGATTAACATACATTAATATTATTAATTAATTATCACTAATTAATCAGAAAGTTTTGATGACCATTAGTTATTTTTAAATATTAGTTGATTATTGCCCTACTCTGCTCATAACACACATCAACATCGTATAATATACATCGCATATCGCATAACATACATCGCATATTGCAGAACATACATCAAGATCATACAGCACACATCGCATATCGCATAACACATCATATATCATAGAACGTGAGGGTCATCTGCCCTTCCTTTGCGCAATCAACGATCGGCTCAAAACACTTACCAAAGCCACAGTTGCACCAAAAGGAGGTCATGGTGATAATTTGGTGGTCTGTGGTCAGTTTGATTTACCACAGCTTCCTGAATCCTGGTGCATCCATTACAGCTGAAAAGTACCGCCACCAAATCGACGAAATGTACGAAAAACTTCAACGTGTGTGCCCAGCACTGGTCAGCAGGAATGGTCCTATCCTTCTCCACGACAACGCCCAGCCACACTTTGCCCGACCGACCCTTCAAAAGTTGAACAAATTAGGCTACAAAACTCTAAATACCTCATCCACCATACTCACCAGATCTCTCGCCCACCGATTACCACTTTTTTAAGCACCTAGACAACTTCTTGCGTGTGAAATGCTTTAAATCCCAGAGAGATGCAGAAACGGCATTCAACGAGTTTGTTGCCTCCAGGACTCCAGAATTAAATTCAACCGGAATAACAAAACTTTCCAACCTATTTAATTGAAATCGTATATGTTTGTTTACAACATGCACCAAAATGTTGTCATCAATTCCATCTGGCGGACACTTTGAGAATTACTCTTGCAAGTAGTGACATCTTTATTTTGTGTTACGGTACTAAACTTTTGCTAACAGTTCTCCTATTAGAGTGACACTACCCTGGACCTTATTTGAGCAAATTTTGGGCTGGGTGAGGGCTCATTCTAAAGAGGAAGGTTCATCACACTGCGCTCTGGTCATGAGGTCAACGAGATTATGTTTAATATGTATAATATAAGGGCCCAAAGTAGAGAAAAAATCTAGGAAAAAAACCCGCAGATTTCAATGCATTTTTCTGTCTCTGAAAGACTTTTTGACTGCCCTAATGACCAGAGCGCAGTGTGATGAACCTTCCTCTTTAGAATGAGCCCTCAGCCAGCCCAAAATTTGCTGATATAGGGTCAAACAACCGAAGCGCGTAAACGCATTTTTTCGACCCAGAATCTAGTAGGATTCTAGTTATTTGCTAATTTACTAGAATCCTGCTAGATTCTGGGTCGAAAAAATGCGTTTACGCGCTTCGGTTGTTTGACCTTATATCAGCAAATTTTGGGCTGGGTGAGGGCTCATTCTAAAGGGGAAGGTTTGACGATAGTCGCTCTGGTCATTAGGGCAGTCAAAAAGTCTTTCAGAGACAGAAAAATGCATTGAAACCTGCGAGTTTTTTTCCAAGATTTTTTCTCTACTTTGGGCCTTCATATTATTAGATATAAACATAATCTCGTTAGCCTAATGACCAGAGCGACTATCGTCAAACCTTCCTCTTTAGAATGAGCCCTCAACCACAATTTGCTGAAATAAGGACAGCATTTGTTTTCCCGCAAACCCATATTTTCTAGTAAGATTCTAGTAAGATTCTAGTTGTAACCAAGGTGTAACTACCCCAGTATACATAAGGGGGTAGTTACACGTCGGTTACAATTAGAAAATCAGTGTGAACAACCTGTATGCAAAAAAAGAGTTTGGTAACACTGAGAAACACGTACTGCCTGATGAACACGAGATGGCGTTGCTTGCTATTTCCATATTATATAAAATGATTTCGAGTTATATTTGTTTGTTATTAAAAAAATAAATGTATAAAATTTAACATTTGCCAATTATTCTTCCCCTTTTACATTCCACGCCCTTGCAATTAAGGAAACGCGAAGTTGTAATTAAACTGCGGATCTTCACGCATTGATCCTCCTGACTAGGCGCCATCTCGTCTAAACTAACTGAACTAAATTTGGCTCTAGCTTGCTCTGCACTCTGTCCGTAATACGGGGAAATTCTGCTAATGTGAATGCAATCACGACTGAACGTTGTTTGACCTTATACGAGCATATTGTGAGCTGGGTGAGGGCTCATTCTACAGAGGAAGGTTAGATCTAGCGCGCTCCAGTCATTACACAAGTCAAAAAAGTCTTTTAGAGACAGAAAATGCATTGAAATCTGCGGGTTTTTTTCCTAGATTTTTTCTCTACTTTGGGCCCTCATATTATTAGATATAAACATAATCTCTTAACCTAATGACTGGAGCGCGCTAGATCTAACCTTCCTCTGTAGAATGAGCCCTCACCCAGCTCACAATATGCTCGTATAAGGTCAAACAACGTTCAGTCGCAGACCCATATTTTCTAGTAAGATTCTAGTTGTAACCAACGTGTGACTACCCCCATACAGAGAGGATAAGAGAGTGCTCACGCCCGGGTCTGAGTTGCCACCACTTTCTGGCACGCTCACGCTTAGCACGGAACAGCTCCTACACCGAAGATAGAGCCCGTTTTTACCACAAAACAGCGACCATACCATGCAGCAGCATGTTTTAGCATGAAACAGAACCTTTGCTAGCCTGTGGCATAAATCAGAACTAGCTTCAACCGATGCTTCGGGCGATATAACCATGTCTCGGAAATTGCTAAAATTCGATGCGGTAATAATTCTAATAAATTTAATATTAATAAATAACTTTATTAGAAGAACGCGCGTGGAATTGATATAAAAAGTGTAATAAAAGTAACAATTGCAATTAAAATCATAATAAACATAATAAAAATTAAAATTGCAATTACAATTAAAATCATAATGAAAATTGAAATTGATATTGAAATTGAAATTGAAGCAAAAACTCTAACTCGAACAAATAATACCAATGCTAATACTTTCTGCTAGATTATGGCTATTTATAAAAACCACACTGTTTTTTAGGACGTAAGACTTTCAGACCTAAAATAGACGTAAAATGAATGTGTTTAGGACGTCTTGTGCTATCTGGGCAGCTCGATTAAAAGGCGATGAGGTCCGACGAGTGCCGAACGTCAGAGACCCAACGACTAACGAACGTAACAAACAAACAATGTAAGCAGATGGGGAATCATGCACGAATGAAAGTTTAAACTTTTAGATTTTTCAATATACTCCCCTACATAAAATTATTGCGAGTTAATTGCGGTGCTTTTCCTGATGAAAATGGGGACCAAACTCGAGTGTAATGAAACAATTTTTATTGATACGTAGTGTTATGATAAAAATTATGATTTTATTGAAGTAGTCCAAATTATGTCGTATTTGGTCTCATTTTCATCGGGATAAGCTCTACAACTTATTAGTATTAAAATTACAAAAGTTTAAGTTGACAATAATGCTCGATTCTCTATCAGCTTCATTGTACGCTGTTGGTCGGGCGCTAGTCTTTAAAGTTCGGAGTTCGAAGAGTCGTGAGAGATATCGATGTGCAAAAACTGCCAATTCAATTGCGGAACTTCTTTATTTTTCATTATTCTCTTATGGAATTTGTACCAACTAACTCGTGACATTTTCTGATTAAAACGATAGTAAACATGGTACAAATAGGACTGTATCTAGCAGTGTTATCCGCGGATTTATTCGAAGGTTTCAGCCCTGAAGCTACGAGCTCAGACTGCCTCGGTGGCCGAGTACTACAATAAAAATTAACATGGCCTATATTCTATGTGTAAATTATCCTTTATTACATAATTTATTTTCCCGATCAAACATTTATTTCAAGGTTTTGGATAAAAATTTGAATTATGAAAATATGGAAAGGAATATAAAAGGGAAGTATTAATAAATAAGGTAGAATCGGCGTATATGTATATAATTTATTTATTGTGACTCAGGCAAATACAAGAAACCGCTTTGACATTTTTGATTCGACAAAGCGACGACGCAATCTTTTCTTAATTAAATAGATAATTTTATTTAACTAAAAATAAAAAGAAATAACATTTTAACTCTTATTTCAACAAAAAGAAGAATATAAAAATACAATTTAAATTATATAATTTCATAATACTCTTTAAAATTATATACAGGGTGTCCCACATAACAGTTCTCACGATTTTTCAAGTACTTGCTATAATCTTACAAAAAAATGTTTTAAACAAAAGTTGATCAGTCTTCGATTGGCTATACATTGGCAATAAAAAAAGTTAGAATTTTTTCTTTTTTTTTAGTATTGTCAAGGCCTCCTTCATTTTTTTAAATGGAACGAGGTATTTTTTAATACATCAATCGATGCAGCTGGACATTCGTTATAAAAAAGTACTAACCTATGTATGTCGAAAAGTTAGTAGTCCAGGAGATATTTCAATTTAAATAATTCTAAAATACCATTACTGTCGTACTAATTGTAGGGGTACGCGCACAGTGGGTCGACGTCAGCAGACCTGGTGACGTCAGAGCCGTCTGGCAGACATTTCAAATGTGTGAGTAGGCCCAGGTAGGCCCGTCTGTGAGACCCTTCTATTTCGCCCTGCATCGACCGACAGGACGGGCCTCGTTTTGGAAACTCGGAGTTTATTGAACCCGTGTTTGCTGGCCGTTCCCGGGGCTGTTCTCTATGGAGAGGTTTATGACAGGTCATTACTATTGAGCTGGAAGTCAACACTTTCTCGTACAACACGTGTTAACTGTAAAGTAATTTTCAAATTGCTTTACAGTAAAAAATTATGAATTGGACGCGCTAAAAACAGCTTTCTGAAAAATAGCTACACTGTCGATCTCCCAATAAAATGACCCGTCCATTTGCATGCCCAATGTTTTATTGCACGTGCCGATAGCCGCTACGCTATTGTACATCGCACAGTGGTGCAAAATCCTCAAGACGTGGCAAGAATTCGTTTATTATGGTAATGTCATTTTAAAAAATCTATGTGTATTGAAATACATTGCAGTATTAATACGTTGCAGTATTAATGCATCGATCGTAGATTATAATAGAACCTAAACACTGACATTGGGAACAACTGCGACATACACTATTGAAGGAAAAAATTTTTTCTCATTTCTTTGTTGTTTTTGTGTATATGCATTCCTTGATTTCCAAAGGTTTCATAGTGTAAGTATTATTCATTGCGGTGAGTACATTACTTTAAATTATAAAAAATGCATAGCTAATTGTTAATTTTATTTGTATACATATTAATGAGACCCTTTGGGTCCCACCGATTTTTATTTGGTTATAATCCAAAAATTTGCGATTTGTTGTTACTTTTCTGCAAATAAGGTCACAATGGTTTTAGAAAGTGTGAGGTAAACGATATTTTCAAATCCATATTTATTAAGCTTAAGATTTTTAAAACTAAGAAAATGAAAACACTATCCGAATACCCAAAGTCACAAGTTTTTCATTAAATTATATCATAGTGTAACCATTAGAGTATTTAATAAAAATGATTTCAGTTGAAAAAATATTTGTTTTCATAGTTCATTTTGCAATTTTTTTTAAACAGGTCCATTGCTGTCATAGCACCAGAAAATTGAAAAAAATAAAAATTATCATAATATAGCCCCAAGTGTCCTCTTTAAGGACCCGTTTTTAAAAATACAGATACTTGAAAATTGGCGACATGAAAATTATTTGAAGTGAACGCTGCACCGTCCTACGCCGGACGAAAAACAAAATCATTTGATTTTCCTCCTACATCGTCCGGCGTCGAGGGCCCACGGGGTTTGTCCATTGTTACCCTTCTCGAAGCACTCGAAAAAGGTTCGGCTCCCCGTTGACTTTGACCATTTCGTCCGGTGTCTGGCCCACTGTGAGCACCTTGCCGGACGAAATCTGGCGAAAAGACACCAACACATCCCTACCGAACACTCGTCTGTGTGGGCTGATGTCTGATGTAGGACGAAAACGGATCCACTGTGCGCGTACCCTAAGGGGACCCCGTTCAGACACAGCGGAATCCGCGCGTTTTTGACGCGCACGCGGGCTCTTAACCACATCCAGCATATTTTCAGCCATTTCATAATTTCTCTATCCGTATTCTTTTTCCTGTTTGATATTGCCTCTTCTAGAGATTTGGTTGAGACAAAATCTTCTCGTTTCATTCCATACAAAATGAACCTATTTTTTCGGCAACTCTTTATTTTATTATAATAGTCATGAGCAGTATATAATTGCGCATGCTCGCATTGGAGCTTATTCTCAAAGACAGTGTTGCCCAACGAGCGATAATTTCCAAGGCATACAGTAATTTGACAAAGCAATTAAAAAGTTGTTTTAACTATGATTAATTATTAGAAATGGAATTATTCCACTTTCAAAAAAAGTATTTTTGTGATAACATTTTTAGCTAAAATTCTTTTGATTACTTTATCAAGAAATCGTGCTCCATTGAAAATGTATGATTATAAATATAGAAAGAGAATATCTATATCTTACTAAAATTACAACTAACTCATTTTTGTCCAAAAGTGGACTTATTCCACTTTCAAAAATAACGGCAAACATAATTGGAAGTGTACGATACGAAAATTTATAGGAATATATATAGGAAACCTTACCTTCCTTCAAACCATACCTTCCCAGATAGCCAAGCGATCCTCGCGCACAGATCGAGCCCGGCGTGTCGGGGTCAGGTAGACGGGCCGAACGTCGCTTGAATGGGCAAAAGGCACACGATGCCTATAATCTGAGGAGGGCACTTATGACCGTGAGGGCTCGTAACGTTCCCTCGGCACAAACCCGGCACAAGCTTCCCCTGGGCCCGTCGGTCCAGGTGCTCGGCCCTGGACGGGCCGAGGGGCAGCTTGTGCCGAGGGAACGTTACGAGCCCACACGGTCATAACTGCCCTGGCCAGAATCGAGCATTTTGGCTATCTGGGTTCTATTTACGGTTCTGATTCTGTTAGAGTCGGCAGAAAAAGGAATATAGCGATAAAGTAAACTTAAAAACTTGAAAGGCAACGAAAATGAAGGCCTAGTGTCAGTTGGTTTGTTTAGGAATGTTTCTTTTACATCTTATAACCTGTTTTTAGTAATGTCCACACTTTTGGCATATTTTCTAGATCCCAACAAGATTTAAGATTTTATTCCACTGAAACCGATGAGAGTTTCAAGGTTTTCTTTAACCTTTCATTAAAAAGGTGTCGTTGGCCAAGAGTGGTTTCGAATATTGTTCTCAAGACATAAAGAGGGCCATTTAGTCGTATACAGTCTCCTGGTATTTTCCCGAGACCTGCGGTATAGACAACGAACCATAATAGCGGTGCACTTGACACGCCTCTACCTGAAACGGGGGTACACGGCGCCCTTTTTTTTAAATCGCCAGTCTTTTCAAGGAAACTGCAAGGAATATAATCATATTTTTCTCAAAAAAATCAGTCTGGCCTCCACCGAAAAAACGTAATAAAAGAGTTTGTTTAAATTTTTCGATATTATAAAGCTGATTATCGAGGTTGAAAATAATATTTTATAATAGCCCAATTCTTCCCGAATAAAACGAAAAAAATGTAGCTTAATCGGACAAACAGTTTCCGAGATAAAAATTCGTAAGTGAGGTCCGTTTTCGCCAAAATGGGCCAAAATTGTTAATTTCGAAGACCTGTCATTTCTAACAAAAAATTCGAAATCGGCAAAATGATGAAATGAACGACCCAATACAATTGTTATTTGTATGCTTTATTTTAATAAGGTAGTACAACATAAAGAATAAACATTTGTATATGTCTAACATAATGTGTACAGGGTGAACCACGAATCGTGATCAGTGAGTGATTAATCTGTTATCAAATAAACAACCTTCTGTCCTGACTGATTCCCATACTGTAGACTCATTATTATTATCTTTATCAGGATATACACCTAATTATGATTGCTTGGTTAGAGACATGAAAACTCAGTCTTCCCATTAATGTTAAGGCAATAAAAAAAGGTTTTAATTCTAAATCTGTCTTTATCTGTAGCTAATTTGAACTAATATTGTTAATAATTACTCATGTTGTTTCAATTCCCCTGGACGATTTTTTTTGGCCCGTTAAATAATCTATGTACTGAAACACAGTGTATAAACATAGTATGTATTTCACACCTCCCTCTCCCCACTTAGACTACGCCTATGACAACAAGTTGATCGCGATTACATTTTAAGATAAAAAGTAGATCTTATGTACACAAAAGTTGGCCACCCCTGAAATACAGCATGGTTTCAACCTTTGGTAAGAATATCTTGTATGATATACGAAGAATTAGGATGACAATAAGCAAATTCACTCTAGATTACGAAATCACGACCGTAATCATGATTCTGAGATTACTATGACACAATACTGTGGCCGTCACTACTGTTTATAATACTGTTTATATTATTCAAAATACAAAGTAACGAAAAGAATAAGGAGTAGATAATGGAAACAACTCGTCCGGGACATCGTCAATCTTTGACACAGCAGCTTCTATTGCTTGGAATCTGCACCCCTAAAAAAATTTATTTTTTTTCTACAGTTTATAATTTGCTCACAGTTGCGTAAACAAATATATAAAATGCACGATGTAAGTTCGAGTATTTTCGTTTCTTTCAACTTAAAAGCATTGGTTTTTGCACATGATATCCATAAAAATTGCAGTGAGAGCCGCTGGACCATACTTATCCTGAAAAACCCTTTCGGTTCTTCGTAAAACAGTTCGTCGAAATAAAAGTTCTTCTTAACTGTTTTAGGAACCGTAGTCGATATTAAACAGTTTTCGAAGTCTGATTCTGAATCATTCAGTTACATTCTATTTCAATTACATTGTGCTCCAAATACATTAAATTTCAATTACAATGTAATTCAACTACCCAAATGGCGCTGAGACGTCTAAAAGATATACTTTAGATACCTGCCGCAAGACATTCAGACGTCTCGAAAGTCGCTGGAACACCGCTGGAAGGTCGCTGGAATGTCCTATGTTACAAAACGGTACGTCTAATACACGTCTTTTAAGTTTTTACGGTTGAAATGAGATGTCTAAAAGGCGTTTTCGTTCTGCAGTAAAACGACGTCTCCAAAAAGGCTCTTTTAGACGTCTAAAAGACGTCCTTTTGGGACGTAAGACGTTCAGACCTAAAAAAGACGTAATAACGACGTGTATAAAACGTAGTGTGCTATCTGGATACGATTATTCGCGATTAGTGTAATTACTAACACTTAAATTGATATTAAACGGTTTGAATTATCTCATACAACTAGAGTATAATCTATCCTATGCTGAATATTAAATTAATTTATATTTTTATGCCAAGTTCTTCAGAAAACTACGCAAAATATATATTAATTTCAGAGTAAAATGTGTTCTAACTCTCGGGAACTTTTCTCCAAGTTGTATATTAAATCTAGAAATAGAGAGAGAGAGAGATTGTATTTAAAACTATTAATTTCTCTTTCTGAAAAATGATGTAAGATCTCATCTTCTTTGGCGCGGGAGGGGGAAAACCGCTCTACCTTCGGTCTAGGAGCTGATCCAGGCTAAGCGTCCGCTCTACCTTCGGTCTAGGTGCTGATCCAGGCTAAGCGTCCGCTCTACCTTCGGTCTAGGAGCTGATCCAGGCTAAGCGTCCGCTCTACCTTCGGTCTAGGAGCTGATCCAGGCTAAAAGTGGGAGGGGGAAATCCGCTCTACTTTCGGTGTAGGAGCTGATCCAGGCTAAGATTTTCGTGGTGGCAGCACTATACCGGTGGCAGCTCAGAACCCGGGCGTGAGCACTCTCTTATCCTCTCTGCCCCATAAGGGGGTAGTCTACCCGATGGTTACAACTAGAATCTTACTAGAATCTTACTAGAAAACATGGGTTTACGGGAAAACAAATGCTGTCCTTATTTCAGCAAATGGTGGGCTGGTTGAGGGCTCATTCTAAAGAGGAAGGTTTGACGATAGTCGCTCTGGTCATTAGGCTAACGAGATTATGTTTATATCTAATAATATGAAGGCCCAAAGTAGAGAAAAAATCTTGGAAAAAAAACCGCAGGTTTCAATACATTTTTCTGTCTCTGAAAGACTTTTTGACTGCCCTAATGACCAGAGCGACTATCGTCAAACCTTCCTCTTTAGAATGAGCCCTCACCCAGCCTACAATTTGCTGAAATAAGGTCAGCATTTGTTTTTCCGTAATTGCATTCACATTAGCAGAATTTCCCCCATATTACACTCATGATGATAAAGTGCAGAGCAAGCTAGAGCCAAATTTAGTTCAGCCAGTTTTGACGAGATGGCGCCTAGTCAGGAGGACCAATGCGTAAAGATCCGCTGTTTAATTATAATTTCGCGTTTCCTTAATTGCAAGGGTGTGGAATGTAAAAGGGGAAGAATAATTGGCTAATGTTAAATTTTATACATTTATTTTTTTAATAACAAACAAATATAACTCGAAATCATTTAATATGATATGGGAATAGCCCCTTATGGGGGTAGTCTACCCGATGGTTACAACTAGAAAATCAGTGTGAACAACCTGTATGCAAAAAAAGAGTTTGGTGACACTGAGAAACACGCACTGCCTGATGAACACGAGATGGCGTTGCTTGCTATTTCCATATTATATAAAATGATTTCGAGTTATATTTGTTTGTTATTAAAAAAATAAGTGTATAAAATTTAACATTTGCCAATTATTCTTCCCCTTTTACATTCCACACCCTTGCAATTAAGGAAACGCGAAGTTATAATTAAACTGCGGATCTTTACGCATTGATCCTCCTGACTAGGCGCCATCTCGTCAAAACTGGCTGAACTAAATTTGGCTCTAGCTTGCTCTGCACTCTAACATCATGAGTGTAATATGGGGGAAATTTTGCTAATGTGAATGCAATTACGGGAAAACAAATGCTGACCTTATTTCAGCAAATTGTAAGCTGTGTGAGGGCTCATTCTAAAGAGGAAGGTTTGACGATAGTCGCTCTGGTCATTAGGGCAGTCAAAAAGTCTTTCAGAGACAGAAAAATGCATTGAAACCTGCGGGTTTTTTTCCAAGATTTTTTCTCTACTTTGGGCCCTTATATTATACATATTAAACATAATCTCGTTGACCTCATGACCAGAGCGCAGTGTGATGAACCTTCCTCTTTAGAATGAGCCCTCACCCAGCCCAAAATTTGGGTACTTTCAAGGGTACTTTCACTCAATCAGAGAGGAAATGAGAGTGCTCACGCCCGGGGTTTGGCCGTGCCGCTTTTGTCTCCACATCATGTTTAGCCTGGAACAGCTCCTACATCATCTTTAGCATGGAACAGAACCTACACCATCTTTAGCAGGAAACAGAACCCACTTTACTGTTATTAAATCTGTGTAACGGATCAGAACTAGCTTCAACCACCGACCAGATAATATTAATAATAGTATCTGATCGGTGGTTGAAGCCAGTTCTGAGTCATGCCACAGATTTAATAACAGTAAAATGGGTTCTGTTTCTTGCTAAAGATGGTGTAGGTTCTGTTCCATGCTAAAGATGATGTAGGAGCTGTTCCAAGCAAGATGTGGAGACAAAAGCGGCCAAAACCCGGGCGTGAGCACTCTCATATACTCTCTGACTCAATGTATTTTTCTGTTAGCACGGAAATCGAGCGCCATCTGAATTGAAAACGCGGGAATTTAAAATCCATACTACCCATTCCTTGATAATTTATAATATTTATTTAAAAATAGAACAAATTAAAACATTTTACTACATTTTAAATATAGTTTATTGAATATTATAACAATTATAAACAGTATATGTACAACTTTCTACTTATTAATAAATTGAAACCATATTATCAAGCGCGATAACACTGTTTCATTACAAATATCGCAAGTTATACATTATTTACAAATTTTTTCATAATAAGAATACATCAAATGCATATCACAGCAATTAACAATGAACTGGCTCAAAGAAAAGCGCAAAACGATGTATAACACACATCCACATACATCGAGATCGTACAACACACATCGCATATCGCAGAACATTTTAAAAAATACGTTTTGTAGATCTGTTGAATTATATGCACTGAGAAAGTTTCGTCAAAATCGGTTGATGCGGGAAAAAACGACAGGCATTGAAAGATGTAGGAATCTTTAGATTTATTGCAGTTATAGGCCGAAAATCGTGAAAATCTGCAATTTTGACCAACTTTAAACGTTTGGAGCTCATTGCAACGTCGACAGAATTTGACGAAATTTTCAAAATATGCTTAATAGGCAAAGATATACAAAACGTATTTTTTAAATTGTCGATATAAGCCCACGTAAAAATTTGTAAAATGCTACTTTTAGTATTTTTTCTACAATTTCGATCAATTGCTACTTTTGGAAAAACTTTTTACAGATCTTATAGCAAACAAATTGCTTCCCAAAAAAGTTCAAATCTTATAGTGCAATATTACAAAAGTTATCGCCTTTTTAAGAGCATCCGAATATTAATCCGGTTCACTGTATGTATATCTAAGAATTCTTACATCTTTCAATGCCTGTCGTTCCATTCCGCATCAACTGATTTCGATGAAACTTTCACAGTGGATATAATTGGCACAGTCCAAAGAGCATACTTATTAAATTTTCAATATTTTTCAATATTTCTACTGTCCCGATCAAAATTTCTTTTCACATCCTGTAGTAAACTAATCACTCTAGCTTCCCAAGAAAGTTCAAATCGTATGGTACAATATTAAAAAAGTTATCGTCTTTTTTAGAGCGTACCTTTAATTATATACAGTTACTCAAATTCATATTCGGACGCTCTAAAAAAGACGATAACTTTTTTACACGTCCTGAAAATGTCATTGAAATCGATTTAGACGCGAGCTATAGAGGGTCAAAAGTGGTGAAAATCGTAGTAGACGCTGTTTGTCGGTGGTCGTTTTCCAATGCTGTTCACAGTGTTTTCTCGACAAATGTCCCAAATGTCATCTGGCCTGCCTGTCTCACGGACCCACTGTGTATTATAGACGTGTTACGACTGGTTACGACTGGTTACGATTAAGCACCTCTGGGAGGTTGAAGTTTTGTGATAGCAGAGAGGAAATCTGGTGATAACTATTGTCATATCATAACTATGATAGTATTTTGGGCAATTATCGAGAAAACACTGTACTTGTCATTTTTGGGTCGGCGAGTTTCCTAAAAATAAAAATTTTTTATTAGATTCCATGCTTAGAAATACGTACTTCCATATTTAGATTCGTTTACATAGCTTACCAATAATACAGAATTCCTCGGAACCTCATTTGTCCGATATTGTTTAATGCATCTACAGCCCTGTCGCTGCATGTACATGAAAATAATAATCACGGTTGTCATACCGATACAATGATTATTGATGGAATATAATTAAACAATTAGCACAATTAGTAGCATATTTGATTTTGTATTCACATACCTAACTCGTTCAGTTGTTTTGATGCCAAAGGCGGAGGCAACATCGAATCGGACTCGTCATCGCTATCGTTCATCGCTTTTATTTTTCTTTTGCTTAATTGAGTCTCTTCTACTAATCCTGACTGCAATTCTTTTGCCTTGGCCCTTGCCTTTGGGCGAACATCTGAAAGCAGTTTTAAATAATGGGCAAGAATCTGAAAGCAGTTTTAAATAATTTTAAATAATACTATAAGGAGTCGAGAGTCTCGACTCGTTATAGTCGAGACTACGCGCGGCTGGGTCAAGTCGGCACAGTCTTCGGATGATTACCGAAATCCGAAACTGCGATAAGAATCTACAAATTACATTTTTTTTTAAATTTCCGTTTCAACTTTACTTGTTTATAACTTTGTAATACATAAAGCGTTTCTGAGCAAACTTCAAATAACATTTTTTTCTTATTTCCACTTGTAGAATATAATCCCAAAGTTTGTCGATTAAAACCCGGGGGTGGTTTAGTATATTGACAACGCCTGCGGTGGTGGGTGGTAGGCGCGTATGGTGCGGGAGGAGGGGGGTGATATGAAACCGAAAAAATAATATTGCAAAAATGAACGGTTACCGAGATATTCGCAAAAAAGTGGGGTAATTATTTAGAAATCCTCTCCGATTTTGATGAAATTTAAATGTGTTATGCAGCTACACATTTTGAACAACTTTTTCACATATTTTCCTTTTCGCATATGAGGGGTCTCTTTTAGTTTTCGAGATATTCGCAAAAAACTATTGCTATTGACCTGGATTTTTGTATGCGTGTCGTGCCGACCCTCTCCACCCCTCCCAGGACCTAACCACAACTCACTCTGTTCACATATGTAATCTTCTCATTGTAGATGTCATCCAGAATTTGTAGATTGTTTAGACCTAACCCAAATCTATATATTTGCAATAATTTGAATAAATACGGATTAGATTTATTATATGTTACACAGTAACAATAAACCTCGTTCAGACCCGGCGGAATCCGCGCGATTTGAACCAATTTAAACCGCGTACCTTATGTATAAATATTAACGTTTATGTATTCGTTCACACGCAACCGCGCGGTCGAACAATCAAAAACAAAAATCGCGCGGTTTCCGCCGTGTCTGAACTAGGGCGTAGCAGTTTCTTGCGAATATCTCTTCATTTCCGCAGAATAATTCTTTCGGTTTCGTATGTTTCGAATCAACCGATATGGTACAAGATTTCACGCGCATGCGCGGCCTAAACAGTAACGTATCTATTAATATGAAGATCTGTTAAATCTAATCTGTTCCGGACAAAAAGACTTCAGGACGTGTCGTACGAGTTACAAAATATACACAAATACACATGTTATACATTCATTTTTCAGATTCAAATAATAACAATTTTTTAAAATTCTGCAGGGAGCTCAAGGTACCCTATTCTATCGACTTCACTGAAGCTGAAATCGCCGCCATCGCGCGAGAAATCTTGCACAATATGTGACCATACCGTACGCCGTACAGTGAATAATTCACGCGAAAACCTAACTTATAAAGTGAAAACGCGGTCAATGCCGAAGAAGAAAAAATGACGGTACTATTTACACGGCGCGCAGAATATCGACAAAGTAGATGATGAATCCTGGAAATCCAAGATGAGGAGTATTCTCGTCTGTGACGAGCTGTGACCATTGCACCATATGCAAGCGGCGAAGAAGTCAAAACGAAGGAAAACCGTATTGTGTGGGACAGAAAATAAAATTTTACCCACTCCCCTAAGTTTGGAGAAGAAAACCAACATTGGTATGTAGATACGAAGAAAATCGCTCTACATATAGAACATTAAATTATTACATTCATAGCTATACATCTCATCGTATTACTGTAATTAGTATATCTTTTTTCTTAAAAACATATTTTATTTTCAGCCGCTGCTACCAGCATGGAATCGCTGACTTTAAACAAGCCCAGAGAGTTTGAAAGAAGGCAGCAGGAAGAGGAACAAGGAAGTTGCAGCAAGATTGGTATGTAGATACAAAAAAGAAATCGCTCTACATATAGAACATTAACTTATTACATTCATAGCTATACATCTCATTCCCTTACTGTAAATAGTATATCTTTTTTCATAAAAATATATTTTATTTCTAGTTACTGTTATCAGTGGAGCATACGCCATCCTCCCCGAAGAGATACAGAGTGCATGAAAGAAGGCAGCAGGAAGAGGAGCGAGGAAGTTGCAGCAAGATTGGTATGTAGATACAAAAAAGAAATCGCTCTACATATAGAACATTAAATTATTACATTCATAGCTATACATCTCATCCGATGACTGTAATTAGTATATTTTTTTTCTTAAAAACATTTTATTTTCAGCTGCTGCTACCAGCATGGAATCGCTGACTTTAAACAAGCCCAGAGAGTTTGAAAGAAGGCAGCAGGAAGAGGAACAAGGAAGTTGCAGCAAGATTGGTATGTAGATACAAAAAAGATATCGCTCTACATATAGAACATTAAATTATTACATTCATAGCTATACATCTCATCCGATGACTGTAATTAGCATATTTTTTTTCTTAAAAATATATTTTATTTTCAGCCGCTGCTACCAGCATGGAATCGCTGACTTTAAACAGGCCCAGAGAGTTTGAATGAAGGCAGCAGGAAGAGGAACGAGGAAGTTGCAGCAAGATTGGTATGTAGATACAAAAAAGAAATCGCTCTACATATAGAACATTAAATTATTACATTCATAGCTATACATCTCATTCCCTTACTGTAAATAGTATATCTTTTTTCATAAAAATATATTTTATTTCTAGTTACTGTTATCAGTGGAGCATACGCCATCCTCCCCGAGGAGATACAGAGTGCATGAAAGAAGGCAGCAGGAAGAGGAGCGAGGAAGTTGCAGCAAGATTGGTATGTAGATACAAAAAAGAAATCGCTCTACATATAGAACATTAAATTATTACATTCATAGCTATACATCTTATCCGATGACTGTAATTAGTATATTTTTTTTCTTAAAAATATATTTTATTTTCAGCCGCTGCTACCAGCATGGAAAATCGCTGACTTTAAACAGGCCCAGAGAGTTTGAAAGAAGGCAGCAGGAAGAGGAACGAGGAAGTTGCAGCAAGATTGGTATGTAGATACAAAAAAGAAATCGTTCTACATATAGAACATTAAATTATTACATTCATAGCTATACATCTCATTCCCTTACTGTAAATAGTATATCTTTTTTCATAAAAATATATTTTATTTCTAGTTACTGTTATCAGTGGAGCATACGCCATCCTCCCCGAAGAGATACAGAGTGCATGAAAGAAGGCAGCAGGAAGAGGAGCGAGGAAGTTGCAGCAAGATTGGTATGTAGATACAAAAAAGAAATCGCTCTACATATAGAACATTAAATTATTACATTCATAGCTATACATCTTATCCGATGACTGTAATTAGTATATTTTTTTTCTTAAAAATATATTTTATTTTCAGCCGCTGCTACCAGCATGGAATCGCTGACTATAAACAGGCCCAGAGAGTTTGAAAGAAGGCAGCAGGAAGAGGAACGAGGAAGTTGCAGCAAGATTGGTATGTAGATACAAAAAAGAAATCGCTCTACATATAGAACATTAAATTATTACATTCATAGCTATACATCTCATCGTATTACTGTAATTAGTATATCTTTTTTCTTAAAAACATATTTTATTTTCAGCTGCTGCTACCAGCATGGAATCGCTGACTTTAAACAAGCCCAGAGAGTTTGAAAGAAGGCAGCAGGAAGAGGAGCGAGGAAGTTGCAGCAAGATTGGTATGTAGATACAAAAAAGAAATCGCTCTACATATAGAACATTAAATTATTACATTCATAGCTATACATCTCATCCGATGACTGTAATTAGCATATTTTTTTTCTTAAAAATATATTTTATTTTCAGCCGCTGCTACCAGCATGGAATCGCTGACTTTAAACAGGCCCAGAGAGTTTGAATGAAGGCAGCAGGAAGAGGAACGAGGAAGTTGCAGCAAGATTGGTATGTAGATACAAAAAAGAAATCGCTCTACATATAGAACATTAAATTATTACATTCATAGCTATACATCTCATTCCCTTACTGTAAATAGTATATCTTTTTTCATAAAAATATATTTTATTTCTAGTTACTGTTATCAGTGGAGCATACGCCATCCTCCCCGAGGAGATACAGAGTGCATGAAAGAAGGCAGCAGGAAGAGGAGCGAGGAAGTTGCAGCAAGATTGGTATGTAGATACAAAAAAGAAATCGCTCTACATATAGAACATTAAATTATTACATTCATAGCTATACATCTTATCCGATGACTGTAATTAGTATATTTTTTTTCTTAAAAATATATTTTATTTTCAGCCGCTGCTACCAGCATGGAATCGCTGACTTTAAACAGGCCCAGAGAGTTTGAATGAAGGCAGCAGGAAGAGGAACGAGGAAGTTGCAGCAAGATTGGTATGTAGATACAAAAAAGAAATCGTTCTACATATAGAACATTAAATTATTACATTCATAGCTATACATCTCATTCCCTTACTGTAAATAGTATATCTTTTTTCATAAAAATATATTTTATTTCTAGTTACTGTTATCAGTGGAGCATACGCCATCCTCCCCGAGGAGATACAGAGTGCATGAAAGAAGGCAGCAGGAAGAGGAGCGAGGAAGTTGCAGCAAGATTGGTATGTAGATACAAAAAAGAAATCGCTCTACATATAGAACATTAAATTATTACATTCATAGCTATACATCTTATCCGATGACTGTAATTAGTATATTTTTTTTCTTAAAAATATATTTTATTTTCAGCCGCTGCTACCAGCATGGAAAATCGCTGACTTTAAACAGGCCCAGAGAGTTTGAAAGAAGGCAGCAGGAAGAGGAACGAGGAAGTTGCAGCAAGATTGGTATGTAGATACAAAAAAGAAATCGCTCTACATATAGAACATAAAATTATTACATTCATAGCTATACATCTCATCGTATTACTGTAATTAGTATATCTTTTTTCATAAAAACATATTTTATTTCTAGTTACTGCCTCCAGCGTGGAATTGTTGACTCTAAACAGACCCAGAGAGTTTGAAAGTAGACAGCAGGAAGCGGAGCCAAGAGGTTGCAGCAGTCGAAAATAAGAAGCAAATGAAATGTCCTTACAATTTTGTTATTTTCGTATATGTCAATATAATCGTGCAAAATCTTGTTTGTTACGTATACCCAATGCAAAAAAAATATAAAATAAATGAAATTTTAAATAAATGTTACTTCTTTAAACCTTTACAAAATGTCCAGAAAGCGTTCACAAAATGGCCAGCGAGCGTTACTTTCGAACATCCTAAAAGCTTTTTTTAGGAACTCCCAGAGAACGTTACTTTCGAATATCCTAAACCTTTTTTAGGGACGTCGCCACTGAACGTTTACAAGATGTCCAACTTTGTAACATGAACCTTCCAGGGACTTTCATAGAATCTTACTAGACCGTTACTAGAACATTTGGGCTTTGCCTGTACGTTTTCCGAACAACGCAATATCCGAAGCCGACGTTGTCTGAACGTATATAGAATGTTTCTGTGCTACTTGGGTGGGTACCCAGATAGCACAGCCTGCCCGAGCCCACCACCGGCCCAAACCTCCCGAGGCCCGTGACCTACAGGTTACTATCTAACACAATGCTTGGATCGGCTCGAGGCTGATTCTGTTGGATCCGTGCCTGATTTTTATGCGCGCAATGGCCCGGAAATAGCAAGGCATGGGCTCGAGCCCACAGCCTGCCGGCCATGCCAGATTTCAGCCAGATTTCAGCCAGAGTTTAAGAGGGCAGCACGGTCACACTAATGTGGCCAATCAGTGCTTCGATTGAGCCCAACTTTTCTCGCGCATGCGCGTCACAGTGCGGGTCGCATGGAAATGAGGATTGCAAGGGTGCGGGATTCGCGTTCTCATTTCTTAATAATACAAAAATTTGATTTTTCAGTAGTCAATAACGCTAGATAAAAGATCAATCTAGGCCGTGATCGCCCTCGAAAGTCCTATTTTTACATTTACGAGTCGTAATTTGCATCATACGGAAGCATACAACTGCGCATGTAGCTATTTTCAATAATGCAAATTACGCCTCGTATAGGAAAAAAAAGACTTTTGAGGGCGTTTGCTGCCTAGATTGATCTTCTATCTGGAGTTTTTGACTACTGAAAAAACCCATGTTTGTATTATCACGAAATGAGAACGCAAATGCCGCACCCTTGCAATCTTGTAAATGGGCTGAAATCTGGCTGAAATCTGGCACGGCCGGCAGGCTGTGGGCTCGAGCCCATGCCTGGCTATTTCCGGGCCTTTGCGCGCATAAAAATCAGGCCCAAATCGAGCCGGTGTGCTGTCTGGGTAGTTTTATTTTGAAAACATACTTTCTACAAACATTGTCGAATATTTGCTTGAATGGTAACGCCGTTTCTCGACTAAACTGAAGCATTTCTTGCTTCATCTTCTCATGCTCAATTGTATGCATCCGTTCCGGATGATTGTGATCGTGTAATAATTCCCCAGATAGCCAAAATGCTCGATTCTGGCCAGGGCAGTTATGACTAGAGATGGGATGAACTGCTACTTCCGAATCACTCGTGATTCAATCACGTTCGTTCGAAATCACGGTGTTCTTTCACAGTGATTCGTGATTTTTCGTGATCGCTTCTGATTGGTGAAGAGCATAGGAACATAACTGTTCTTGGTCACTCTATGTTCTCGGGACATGTTACATAACAAAAAACAAAAATGTAAGTTATATCGCATAAAGGCACAAAGTATATTAAACAATGAAGAATATTGAATAAATTAATAATTAGTAATAACTAATGACTATGAATTGTAAAGGAAAGTTCAGTCTAAAATTTTTTCAAACTTTAAACCTTGTGAAATGTTTTATATTGTGTGGTATATTGTATATAATATAAAAGATATAAATGATTACAAATGTATAAAAACTTAACATAAATAAGTAGTATAATTTAAATAGAAACAAAAATATGAAAAATTAGTAAATATATTTATGTGTTATATAAACAATATGTAATATAAGAATATATAAAAATACTTAACCTAAAAAGCAAAATAAAACTCCAATAAATGAAAGAAATAAAGCATATAACAAATAACGAATCTATGTGTTACAAACTATAATAAACTATGTTTAACAAACTATAATAAACTATGTATAACAAAATATAACTATGTATAACGAAGTATTTATATTAAATAATAATAAAGTATGTGTTATGATTTAAGAACAAAAGCATTGATAATTTTTCGGCTTTTAGTCGATTTCTTTTTTCGTTTAATATTAGTCCTGCTTTAGAAAAAATACGTTCGCATGGAACTGATGTTGCGACGACACAAAATAATCTTTCGATCAATTTCCTTAGTAATGGGAATTGGTGTTGGTGATCTTGCCACCAAATTAATGGGTCCCCAGATCTATTGTAAAATTCGATCCTTAAATACTGGTCTATTTCATATAATACTTTTGTTTCTAGCGAAACCATTTCTGGACTATTTTTTTTTACGTTTTCTTCTAGTACGGCCCATATTGATAATTCATTTTCCATACAAATGCTTTGTACTTCTGGATCCGCTATATCATTTTCCTGTTGCATGGTAATATTTGAATCATTTATTAACGAGTTTATTATTTCTATTTTAATTTTTTCTATTTGTTGTGTAGAAAAAAATGCATTCTTAAACCGTGGGTCTAAAAATGTACTTGTTTGTATTACTATGTTTTCTTTTACATCTCTGAATCTGTTATCAATGTTAGTTTGAATGTTCTGTAATATTAATTGTGTGTCAATTGAAAAATCTTTATCTTTTAATTTGGTGCATATATTATGTAATCCAGAAATAATTGGAATTATGATTGAAGCTGTAGTGTACTTTTCTCCACTAATCACTTTTGTTGCAGATTCTATTGGTTGTAAAATTACTGCAAGTTCATGTAATATTTCCCATTCTGCGTTGGAAATTTGTGGTAAATTCCTGTTAAGGAGGGCCATCGTAACTTTAACTGGTTCTTCTAGGAAAATCAATCTGTCTATAATTGCATAGGTAGAGTTCCATCTAGTCGGTACGTCAAGTATTAATGTATGTGTATCTCTACCTGCTGTTACTTGATAATTTTTTAATTTTTCTGCGGCTGTGGTGCTTTTCTTAAAATGTTTAATTATTGTTCTAATCTTGTTCAGTAATGAATTTAATGCATCATTATTTAAACTAGATTTAACTATTAAATTTAAATTATGTGCAAAGCATGAAATATGTGTCCAATTGCAGTGATACATTATTGCATTTTTCATATTTGTGGCATTATCAGTTGTGGCAAAATTAATTTTGTTTAAAATTCCCCAATTCTCGCTTGTTATTTTCAAATTATTCGCAATGTTTTCACTGGTATGGGACCCAATAATTTGGGTACAACCTAGAAGTATTGATTGTAATTTAAAATTACGCACAAAATGCGCGGTTATTGCCATAAAACTTTCTACATTTTGTGACGTCCACGTGTCGGTCGTTATGCAGACTTGGATGGATTTTTTTAATTTTTCAATGCATATTTTCTTGCATTCTTCAAAGCGAAGCGGTATTAATGATTTTGAAATCAATTTTCTGTCCGGAAATGTATAACTAGGATTTAAAGCTTTTACAAATGCTTTAAATCCTCTTTCTTCAACTATTCTAAATGGTTGTAAGTCGTGTACAAACAAATCTAACAATTTTTCATCTATTTGTTTTCGATTTGCAGTAGTCAGTCTTTTTTGTATAAATGAAGTGATGTGTTGTTGCCTGTTTAAATTTATAATGTGTCCGGATGTTGCAGGCGGTGATGAGGAAGCAGTGCTCGGTCCAGGTTGACAAATTTGTGGATCATCAGGGTTGTCTCTAGATTCCGGTGACTGCGATAGAAGATCACCTGTTGATTGTAATGGCTGAAAGAAATGGAATCATTAGAAAATATATTTTGCAATCAATAGATACTATACATGAAAGAGCTCTCAGGAAAGTCTTTCTAGATTTAAGATAATTAAGGTAATATGTGAAAACAAAAATAGATATTTTTATTGCATTTTTACATCTTTTTAATTTTTTTTATTTTAGTTTACATGTATTAATATGCAGATACATATGTAGCGTTAAAATGAAGGTAACGATATTCACCGTGTCTTATGATTAGTTCAGCATACCTGATTTGTTGTTTGTCTCCATGTTAATGAGATGGTGGGATGAACTGCCTTCAAATGTTTTTTTAAATTAGTAGTAGTTGTCTTATAAGACAATTTTTTTTTGCAGATTTTGCAAATAGCATATCCGCTATTGTTTATTTGTGTGAAGAAATTCCACAAATCACATCCTCTGGTTTGCACAGACATCGTACTGCAGATACTGTCTCTCAGAGCTCGAGAATAAATGAAATGAATCTGTGCACGAGGAAAGGATCTCTAATCTATAACAGCGATCGCGCACGCGAGTGGACATCTCACCCCTTGTTTATTTTATCTCAAGTGGCGTTGACTCGCTTCGTTAGAAAAGATATAGCAGTATTTTATAAGAAACTAATTCATTTTGGAACTATGTTCGTTACAGTATTCTATATCCTTATATTTTTAATTTAAAATAAGACCATATAAATAAATGTACTATAAATTTAATTTATTAGACTTAGATTTTATATATTACACGAGTATATCGATATATAAAAATATTATAAAGAGAAATATGTATGCGCGTTTATTGTAAGCGTTTTGATTTATTGAAAATTAGCTATTCGTGATACCATTTATTCATTCATTGTAAGGTAGCTCGTTATAGGATACCCTACTATGTACTATACATATCCATTTTCAGTTGTATATACTTTTTAAAAATGAATTGTATATAAATATAGAACATTTTAATAATATTATTATGTTTTATAAATAATATTAAATAATATAATATTATATTTTATAAATATATTATATTTTTATATATGCTGATAATTATGAAAATGTCAATCTATACTTTATACAAGTTGCATTTTTTATTTATTTTGTTACTTCACAATGTACATAAAATAATATACTATATATACATATGATATCTTTTATATATTCTAAATATCTATTTATAGCACTACATAGTAATAATTAATATAATTATAGTGTAACTGAAACTAAAAATTGGGGATATAATAAAGAAACATACAACCATGAATTTACAGGTTCTTGTATTAATATTTATTCTCATCTCTACATTATGCGACATATACTATGTATATAGCGTACAATTATAGCAAATTGATCTTTTACAATATCTTTTTCCTCGCAAATAGTATGTAATGTTCGTTTTTACATCATATTGAATATGTTTGAACTCATTTCGCATCCAATAATTTTGAATAACAAAATTCTGTGAACATATATTAGTGATCTCTATACATGTCCTATAAGGTGATAAATTAGTAAATGATGTATACATAATAAACCACTGGCATACAAAATCTAAATCTTCCAGCTTCTAATTAAAACATTTTTCAAGTGTTCGGTTACCTATTCATATATACAGAAAGTGATAGAAATTAATATAGTAATAATATATTTCTCAATCTATATACATACAGGATAACTTTGGATACAATTCAATTTTATTAATCGCTTAATCTTAAATTACATCATGCATACCAATTAATAAACCAATTTCTTGAATCTATATAAGAATCAAATGATCGTTTAATTAAGTTATATATACATCATTATTGTCCATACCTTTCTACTAATTAAATAAATAATACAATATTTTAACTCAAAGATGAAGAATTACTATGACTTGAGATAAAAAAGTTAGGATCACAGTTAGTCGTGATCGTGAATTAATCACGATCTACGAATTATCATTATTCATACCATGAATTATCATTATATTAAGTAACGTATTATCTGGTATTGGTATTTAAATAAGAAATTGTCTATACCTTTCTACTAACTACATAAATAATACCATTTTTTAACTCAAAGATGAAGAAGTACTATGACTCGAGATAAAAAAGTTAAAATCACAGTCGTGATCGTGAAATAATCACGAGCGTGATCGTGATTTCGTGATCACTGTGATAAATCACTGTGAGTGATTTTGAACGCCATCTCTAGTTATGACCGTGTGGGCTCGTAACGTTCCCTCGGCACAAGCTGCTCTCGGCCCGTCGGTCCTGATTTCTGCCAAATTTTACGACATTCGCCACATTAATGCGACCGTGCTGCCCTCTTACAATCTCGGACCTACTTAAAATTTGGCAGAAATCAGGACCGACGGGCCGAGGAGAAGCTTGTGCCGGGTTTGCGCCGAGGGAACGTTACGAGCCCTCACGGTCATAAGTGCCCTCCTCAGATTATAGCCATCGTGTGCCTTTTGCCCATTCAAGCGACGTTCGGCCCGTCTACCTGACCCCGACACGCCGGGCTCGATCTGTGCGCGAGGATCGCTTGGCTATCTGGGTCAATACACCTATCACCGACGTCCATCATTGCCCCACCACACCCCGTAGTGCGGCGTGTGTTACAGCGGAAAATATTTTTGGTGCGTTTGTCTTCATTATAAGTGTAATTATTATATACGTA
Source organism: Lasioglossum pauxillum (assembly GCA_933228785.1). NCBI lineage: Eukaryota > Metazoa > Arthropoda > Insecta > Hymenoptera > Halictidae > Lasioglossum > Lasioglossum pauxillum. The sequence continues at coordinate 24,783,295 of OW121703.1, read as the reverse complement.
AACAAAACTACCCACTGATTTTCCAGGAAGTTTTCCATTTTCAAAACAGCACCCAATGATCAAAGTGACACAGTACAAGTTATCGAAACCACCCAGACAGCACAGCCTGCCCGAGCCCACCGCCGGCCCAAACCTCCCGAGGCCCGTGACCGGCAGGTTACTACCTAACACAATGCTTGGATCGGCTCGAGGCTGATTCCGTTGGATCCGTGCCTGCTTCTTATGCGCGCAATGGCCCGGAAATAGCCAGGCATGGGCTCGAGCCCACAGCCTGACGGCCGTGCCAGATTTCAGCTAGATTTCAGCCAGAGTCTAATGTGGCCAATCAGTGCTTCGATTGAGCCCAACTTTTCTCGCGCATGCGCGTCACAGTGCGGGTCGCGTGGAAATGAGGATTGCAAGGGTGCGGGATTCACGTTCTCATTTCTTAATAATACAAACATTTGATATTTCAGTAGTCAATAACGCTAGATAAAAGATCAATCTAGGCCGTGATCGCCCTCGAAACTCCTATTTTTACATTTACGAGTCGTAATTTGCATCATACGGAAGCATACAACTGCGCATGTAGCTATTTTCATAACATATATAATGCAAATTACGCCTCGTATAGGAAAAAAAAAGACTTTTGAGGGTGTTTGCTGCCTAGATTGATCTTTTATCTGGCGTTTTTGACTACTGAAAAACCCCTTGTTTGTATTATCACGAAATGAGAACGCAAATGCCGCACCCTTGCAATCTTGTAAATGGGCTGAAATCTAGCTGAAATCTGGCACGGCCGTCAGGCGAGCCCATGCCTGGCTATTTCCGGGCCATGGCGCGCATAAAAAGCAGGCTGAAATCGAGCCGGTGTGCTGTCTGGGGCACTACAAGAAAATTCAATAGCAAAAGAAGATGTAGTTATGATGAACAGTAGTTTTCGAAACAAACGAAAGTTAACGGCAAGACAAATGCCTGCAGAGCAGGGATTCTAACCGGACGCCTAACCCTAACCCAAACCCGGTTAATCAAGGAAGGTTACTGTAACCCGCTGCAACCCATACTATCCTCGAGGGAACGGTTCTCAAATCTTAGAGAGAGCGGGTTAACCCGCTCGGAGCGGGTTAACCCGCTCGGAGCGGGGGTTACTATTAAATAGAGATTCACGGAATATAACCCGAATCATAACAAAAATAATGACGCACAGGATGTTTACGATCCATTTTAATTTGGTTTATAGTTTCTAGTTTCTTTTACAACTATCAAACTATTAAGCAACTAATTGAATTATTAAAGAAAGTAAAATATCACTTGCTTTACTCTCTTAACTTTATAAACGAATAAAAATTAATAAGAATCTTTTGAAAGCCTATAATATATCGCTAATCGACACTGAACACAATCTGAACTATAAATGTTTTCAACACAACGTGTGAAATAAGAATGGGAATGGGTGGGCAACCCATAACAATAGAAAATCGAGAAACAGTTGATCAATCTTTTCTCCGTTTCGCTTTTTTTTTGTTCCGCGTCAAACAATTGCCAATATCGACACGCCAACAACGATATCACAATATCAGGTATTCTTGGCTCATTATTGCCTTATTATACAATATATACGTTCTTTCAGATACACACAACATATTCATACTCTTCATAATTACCTAAAATACAAATTTCTCTACCGAATTTCTTTATCAATGATAAGTTGTTGTTGTAAACTCTAGCTGTGAAAATGATTGAATTGGAAGGGATTGAAATAGAAGGTGAAGTGCAGTATGTGTGACAAGAAAGTATGGTTAACAAAAGTATATATTGTAACGAAAAAAACAGAAAATTACAAAGGAAAATGATATACAAGATGTGATATGAACGATGATGTGTACGGTCGGTGTGAAGCGCGAGTATCGCGAGTACAATCGTGCGTAGTGAGTTTTGAACTATGTTGTGTCAGTATGACAAGTAGGAATTGTGAGAATTCAATAACCCCCGAGAGGCAAACGGTGCTCTCTTTTATACATTGGTGGGCCATCGGCTTCGGAAGGATTGAGGAGTGGGGACTTTGAAATTAAACTTCTAGGATCGCAGCAACGTTCGTTAGGGCAATGACCTAACAAGCGAAGCTGCGAGGGAAACAAAGGAATTAGGTAACGGATTGACTGCAAGGAAAACACAGGAGACGATGGCCCACGATACAATTTGACGGGTTCAACAAACTTTCGATGCGGCGAGGTTTATGTGTGCGGTCGATCACCTCGCCGCTTGTTGTCAAACTCGCGCAGCTGATCGGTGTCGATACATAAGAAGTGATCGCGCGCTCGACAGGTTTTTTCTATACCCGTGTCGCGGGTAAGAAGAATACACAAGGTTTAACCAAAAATGCTCGGAACGGAATTACAACTATTATCGATCGGATTGACGTTTCTGAACAGTTGTCCTCATATGATATCACATCGATTTGTAGATAAATTCAACTGATTGGCACCAAACCATAATTATAAATAAGAAAAGAAGTTCAAACTTCGTACTCAAAACCCGCTCTCAGTGTGTGTTACAGTGTTTCATGGGTTACCAAGAACCGAAACCGATTCGGGTTACGGTTTCCAATCATAACCCGCTCTTACCCGGTTATTTTTTTTTTTTTTTTTTATTTAAGCTTTAGGCCTAACTTGGCCCATAAGCTGGCTTGTATAAAGTACATATACAATATGTTAAACATAACATTCATTTTACTTATACCTATTAGTCTATAAACTATATACTAAACAAATATATATTTATTTACATATATAACCAGGTATAACTATATCTCTTCGTTTCTATATATGTCTTTGGTTAAATCAGTTTTCTCGATTTGGTACACATTTTGAACATATCACAATTTGTTCTTTACATCATATTGTAACTTACTTACTATTTGTTCTTATTATCTAATTCAAGCTTCTTCCTTTATGATTATTTCCTCATCTTGATCTATTATAGATTATAGATACAGATTGATTAAGCAGATTGAGATTCCCTTGAGAAATTGGGATGTTAGATGAATAGGTTATTTGAATTGCAGAAGTCATTAATGATGTTTAGGGCTTTTATGTTAATATGCTTAAAAAATGTGTCTATTTTAAAAGGCGGTTTCCAATTATCTTTTGACAATTTGGAGATCATTAGATTTCTCTTTTTGGTTCGGAGATGACAGTGCCATAATAAGTGATCAATGTCTTGGATTGGATAATTACATTCACAAGTGGAGTGATTTATTATTTTGAGCCTGGCTAGGGATTCAAAGGTGTTGACGTGGTTCGTTCTCATTCTACCAAATCTGACTATGAGGTCTCTAGGGAGATCGTGTTCTCTATACCAGGGTTTCTTTTGTAGTTTGAAGAATTTTTGGAAGTATAGAATTCCTTTATTCTGAAACTGAGTTCTGAGAAGAGATAGGAAATCGTTCCACATTTCATCTTTGAAAGTGTATTTGAGGTCTGTGTATGGAATTTTATGTTCACGGGATGGGGCTTTTTTGGTGGCTTCTTTTGCCAGGTTGTCAGCTAATTCGTTTCCCTTTACGCCGCAATGGGAAGGGATCCATATTAGCGAGACTTGTTTTGGATTGTGTGATTCGGAAGCTATGTTGAATATTTTCTGTTTGATGTCAATTATGTGAAAGTTAGTACGGGTATTTATGAAGAGGCTTTTAATTGAGATAAGGGCACTGAGCGAGTCCGAACAGATTAGCAGTGGTTTGTCTGAGCTTTTGAAGTAGTCCAGAGCTATTGATATAGCAGCACATTCTGCTGTAAAAACCGATGCTGTAGGGTTAATATTAATGGGGACTGCGAGTTTTATTTCCGGGCAAACGAAAGCTGCACCTGTTGAGAGCCCGCCTTGTACCTTGGAACCGTCAGTGAAGATGTGAAGGTGATTAGGATAGTGTGTCATAATATGATCTATAAATTCTGCATTAGGGTGAGGGGATTTTTGGAGATGAAGTCCTGTTGAAAGATCGCAGGAAATATGAAAATTGGGGACGCTGTATGGTACGGTTATGCAGGGAAAATGATAATCTTTGTGACATATATCTGAGATCTTTTGAACAGAGAGGATACAATTCATGAGGACATTGGAGGTTTTATTGAGCATTGTACTTGGGTTATTAAGGATTATGTGGTACAGTTCTTGTAGATTTTTATTGCATATATGATTTGTGTTGGAAGTGATTTTGGTGAGATGGATTTTACCTAAAAAGGATGCTCTGTTTTGTAGGAAGGGAATTCCTGATTCTGCAAAAACGATATTAGTAGGGGTGGACATTCTGAGACCAAGGGCTAGTTTAAGGGCACGCGCTTGAATGGATTCTAGCTTGGTTATAAGAGCCTGTTGGCTAGGGTAGTAGATGTGAGATGCATAATCCAATCTGGATCTGATTAGAGATTTGTAAAGTATTATAAGTGTATCAGGGTGGGCTCCCCACCAAACACCTCTGAGGAATTTAAGTATGTTCATGGTCCGTAAACAACGGCTATGTAAAGAGTAGATATGGGCTTTAAAGTTAAGTCTATTGTCAAAGAGGATTCCGAGAAATTTGGCAACGTCAACGTCTGTCTTTTCTGTTGCATCTAATTGAAATAGGGTACTTCCAGCTGTTAATTTAAGGTTGTTGAAAATTACAATGTTGGTTTTTTCTGCAGAAAGATCAAGTCCTAGTGCGAGAAGATGGGATCTTACCTTTGTGAAAGATATTTCTATTTCTGTTTTGGCTTTTTCCAGGATATAGTTTCTAGTGTAGATAGCAATATCATCTGCGTACTGGGATGCTTGTACACTACTGGGAAGGTTTTGGAGGATGTTCGCTACGTATAAGTTGTAAAGGAGAGGGCTAAGTACTCCCCCTTGCGGCAGGCCTTTGTATATTATTCTCATACCATGGAAGCTGGGGGACCAAGCAAAGCGGCAGTAGGACCAATTTGCTATGAATTGAAGAATGTTGAGTGGGATACCCATATTTGCTAAAAGTTTCAGGAGGATGTTAGATTGTACATTATCAAAGGCTGCACTGACGTCAAGGAATGCTGCGATAGTGTATTGATTTTTTGTAAATCCAGAGCGTATGAATGTTGCTAGACTGAGGATGTTGTCCGTGGAAGAGCGACCCTTTCTAAATCCTGATTGGGTTGGGGGAATGAGACCTTCAGTCTCACACCACCAGGTCAATCTGTTCTTAATTAACCTTTCCATAATTTTGCACATGCAAGATGTAAGAGAAATTGGTCTGAAGTTTTGGTTGTCAGGTTTTTTGATAAAGAGGACCTGAGTTTTGTTCCAATCTTCTGGTATGATGTGTTTGGTGAAGATTTCGTTATAAACGTCTAGAAGGAGGAGTCTAGATTTAATTGAAAGGTTTTTAATCATCTTGTAATCTATTCCATCAAGTCCGGGTGAAGAATTGGGATTGGAACCATCTATAGCTGCATTGAATTCGGTGAGGTCAAAGTGAGAATCCAGAAAAGCGTTAGGAGTAATTTCTATATTCATGATAGGATTAGTCGGAACCCATGGCGGGGAGAGTTTGTCTGTGGCTGTCTTAAGATTTTCCTTGAGTATATTACTATTTATAACTTCTTTATTCTTGATTGATGTCCACTTGTTTTTTAGGATTTTGATGTGGTTCCAGATGTACGAATGTGAAGTCTTATGGGATAGATTTGCTGCGAAGTTCCGAAAGTTATCTCTTTTTTTCCTTTTTAATATTTTCTTGGTAAGTGCTACTTGTCTTTTGTACAGTATCCAGTTGGTAGAAGTTGACTGATGTTGCCATTTCTTGAAGTAGGCCTTCCTAATCCTAACCTCTCTGTCACAGTCCTGATCCCACCATGATAGTGGGTTTCTATGAAGGTGTACGTTAACGGACCTTCTCTTCGGTGTGCTCTCGAGAACTGCTTGTATCATACCTTGTACAAAGTGATCGTATTTTTCTGTAGGGGATGTTTCCTGAGTCAGATTGGAAGTGTCCAGGTAATAGTCCATTTTGTTGGTGTATTCCTCCCAGTTAGTCCTCTGTGAGGATAGTCTATTGTTCTTAGGTTTGTAGACATTTTTTGTTACATTGATTGAAATATGTAGTGGAAAATGGTCTGAGCCAAAGGGATCTTCTTCCTGGGTCACAGTGGTTTCTTCTCCGATACTCCCGTATGTTAAGACCAGATCAAGGTTGTTGAACAAGCTGTTTCTGACGTCAAAATGTGATGAAGAGTTGTGGTTGATTATGTCTATTTCATTCCTATCTAATATTTGCAATAATTTCCTCCCTGGTACGTCTATTTTTGGGCAGTTCCATTCCATGTGATTGGCATTGAAATCTCCCATAATAATGAAAGGTCCAATGTCTATGAGTGATTGAAGAAATGTGTCCCAGGTTGCATCCATTATTTTGTTGGATGGAGGTCTGTAGCATGCTACTATTGTAATTTTTTCAGATAGATTGGTAATTTGAATGCAGCATGTTTCTGTTTGACCGTCTGAAATTTCAAGATTAGGGAGAGGACTGTATTTCAAATATTTGGCGATGAAAATTACGATTCCACCACCTTGTCGATGTTGCCTGTCTTTCCTTATTGTGTAAAATCCTGAAAGTTGAAATTCTGTATCAGGTCTTAGCCAGGTTTCGACGCAAATAACTATATCTGCCTCCTTTGCTAGATGGATTACTTCTATCTTTTTCGTTTGTATGCTCCTACAGTTCCAGAAGAGGATACGTAAGGAGTTAAGCATGTTTTTGTGACGTGGTCTTTCCTTTTTTAATTTATATATATAAAAAATTAGGGTTTTGAGGATGTAGATGAGGCTGGTTTATATTGTTTGATAGAAGGAGATAGTTTCATGTGGGGGGAAGATTGGATGAGTGTTACCGAATTTTGGGTTGAAGCTGATGTTTTTGTTAGATTTGATGAACGTAATACAGATGGTGAGGAGTTCTGTTTAATTTTGGAGTTATTTACATTTGAGATAATATCTATTTTGTTTTTAAATACCTGTGTGGTGGTAGGTGCTGGATAGGAGATATTGTTTTTGGAGGATGTTAGAGTCGTAGGTTTGGAAGTGGGTAAGGACGAAGCAGGTGCCTGTTGTCCTCCTATTGTCTTGAGATGAAGGATGCTCTGTTGGCTTTTTGAACAAAGAGGAGGAAAGTTCTCTTTGGTGTCCTGTATGGAATTATATTTTTTACCTGGATTGGGATTTGTAATGATTTGCTTCGCTTCATAGAAGCTAACATTGAGAAGGGACATCTGTCTATTTATTTCTTTTTTTATTTGTAAAGCGGAGCAGCTGGGATGTAAGGTCTGATGAGCCTCTTTGCAATGAGCACAATTTGGCATATCACTTTGACAATCAGAAATGTTGTGTCCCGATGTACCACAATTTTTACAAATCATTTCGCTGCGGCAGAACTTTGCAGTATGCCCTGTTCTGAAGCAGTTATAGCATATTTTAAGAGGTTCAATATACAGCTCAACAGATGTGTGTATCAGTTTGTACAGTTTAATGTAGTCTGTCAGGCATGTTCCTTCGAAGGTGATAACAATGGATTCACTAGGAATCCACTCCCAAGAGCCTGATTGTGGGTTTCTTACTTTCCTATTGAGTCTCCTGGCATTCAGGATAGGAACTGGTGAGTCAGAATATTTCAGAATGTCATCGAGATCACAATCAGTGGAGAAGCCTTTTATTAAACCTTTTCTACAGATGCGGTATTTAGGAATGAATATATTAATTCCCTGTAGATCTTTATTTTCGGCTTTTACAAAATTGTTGGCTTGTATATGAGTCTTAAATTTAATGTTAAATTTCCCGAAACCTTCATTTTTAATTTCTTCCACGCCTTCATGATTTTTACTGAGGGTTTTAGCTAAAAAAAGAGCATTCTGAGAGTTTCTAGGTTTCGCCATTGTCTTACTAAAGATGGCTGCAACGTACGCTGAGCCTTTGTGGGAAGCTGGATATAGGTTTACATCAAATTCCCGTCTTCTTTTAACGGAATTAACAGTATATTCTATGTTTTTCAAGTCGCTTACTTCTGTCTCCAATGTATTTAAGTTAGAAATTTCCTGTGTTTTTCTCTTTTTATTATTTGATGAAATATCCGTTTGCTTCCTGACCGCCATGGCGGCTTCACCTACGCCAGAGGCCCCAAGGGCCAAGGCTGCAATATATTCCTGATCCTGAAGCACTTTGTTTGAATTAATGTGGTTTCAGCAGAAAGATTAAACAGTTCTAATGTACTATTTATTATAATAAATGAAATGTATTTAAGAAAAAATAAAGAGAATAGAAAGAAAACACATAGGGTATATTTTCCTTCCGGCACCTTACTCCATTCCCGCAACGAGATCATCTCTCTTACCCGGTTAACCGGGTTACAGGTGGCCATCTAGTAACCGGTTACCGAAGCTACGCGGGTTATTGAGAACCGAATCCGATTCGGGTTAGGTTTTTGATCCCTGCTGCAGAGACTGTGTGGGATTGCTGATATTATTTTTAAAATTTACGTTTTATATTCCAAACATAACTGAGCATATGATAACCATAACGAATAAGATTTGTAGATTCTGTATGTATTTTTCATGTTCATATTTTTCATGTATACATATAATACAATATTTATTAACTTATTATATAACTTATTCTTAATTATTCTTATCTTATCTTAATCTATTATGACCTGCAATTAAACCATTACAACAAAAGATTACATTTTAATTTGCTTGTTCTTTTTAGCTAAAGCTGTTGCAATGATATTTAGCATTAAGAAAATCATCAATCTAAGCCCTTCCTTTTCAAAGGTATCTCTTGAAACGATAAATTGTATTCATCAGTACAAGCAGCAGATTCGAAACTATCATCTTCATTGGCAATTTCACTGTTTCAGCTGAAAACAAATTATATGGAAATTATACAAATTTAACCTATTGCAGACTGAGTTCAAGTATTGATTATAAAGAGATTTATACCTTGCACTTTCATATCCTACACTTATGCCGGGTCTATGACGATGAAAATTTTCTTCACAATACACACAGGCGGAGAATTTTATTCTCGGTATCCCAATGTCAGGTTCTCAAATCCTTGGGAGGCCTCAGAGAATCTTAATTGGCACAGATTGCATCGTCTGTAAAATATAATTAAAGAAATCACAAAGTATCATGTCCATTACTTTTAAACTAACTTTTTACAGACAGAATTTACTTATCTAAAATATTTGAATCAGACTTTATGTTAAATTTCCTTTTTCTATGTGTATATTTGTCGTTGGTCGACTAGCGTGGAGGATGAGTGATCTTCTAACTATTCTAATTGCATGGAATATATTTCTATACATATATATAATAGTGAAAATAAACTTAACATTTCTCTCTTCATATTAAATATTACACAACCGTTAAATCAAATTATACTTTCTGATATACGTCCATCCTTCATGCAGACTCGCGCAGAACAAGGAACCGGAACTCTAACAACTCCGCTGAGTTGCCACATATGAGAGAAGAAAATAAGTTGCCAACTCTATAAAACTTAACACTTTAGCATTCAATTGATGATTTTCATCCATTGAAAACGAACATCACCATTTTTTTCTCGATTTTCGTCTCATACTATCTTGAGGAATCGTCCGTTAAATTTTCTCTCACATGTTACCGATATATTTGTACTAATATGTCCTGGACTAGACCGGAGCAGCATTTTTGACGGAAGAAAAATCGCAGCATATCTTATTGTTAGTGGCGACACGATGACCTAAAACAATTTTTCAAAAATTAATATACGTACCTATTATATTATGTATATAAATAAAGTTGGATATAACAATATAATTATTTTAAAATATATTACAAATACACAGGACTCGTTCCAAAACTAAAAATTAGTAAAATGGTAAGTAATATGTGATACAAGAAAGCATTATTTACTTTATTAGATACATAATACACCTTGTACTTACAAGTTTTTCAATAATGATGGGTGGCGTCAAAAATCACTGTCTTCATTTCTGCAACACATAAAATATATCCCAATTTGAAAATTTAATATTTGTTTCGCTCATACTTTTTTAGAGAGTTATCGGTATATATAAGTTGCCCGACCGTGTTTATTGCATCACTTGCCACGGCTGTCGACGCGTTCGTCGGCCTGGCAGAAAATGATTCGAAGGATTTATTCGAAGACTTACCATGAATAATTTTACAAATAAACCCGCTTTATTCGAAATTTTTATTTATTTACATATAATTGTTGCCCATCTCTGCTGTTAACTAAATGAAAGATAAATATATGTCAGATATTTTAAGTGTATTTATTACAGCAATAAATTTTACTTACTGCTGCATCGAATGTTTCCTTCTCTTGCAACTTCATTTCCAAGAAATCCATTTCCTGTTCCGTCTTCATTGGAAATATTAACTCAGGAAACCGCATAAATAGTGAAGTTTGTCTGGATGAGTGTACTGAGTGTACTGAGTGTACTGTCTGTACTGACTTTACTGAAGCCGTTAATGCAGTAATATCTTTCTGCATTTCTTCCATCTTTTGCAGAACCTCCGTCACCAGTGCCCTTAACAAATGATTTTGCGCGGACAGTGATCGCAGTATTGTTTCCTGCTGGGCAGGGTAGTACCCTGGTCCTGGTTCCCTTCTGGAATTGTTTCTGATTCCAAATAGGGATTGAGACGGGAACCCATCATCTTGGTTCACGTCAGTGACTGAAAACGAAATATATTTTCATGAAAAAAGATTTACTAACTACGGTAATACTTAATGTTCTATAAGTAAGGTGCTTCTTTTTGTATTTACATACCAATATTAGCTTTATTCGCCAGACTTGGGGGAGAAGGCAATAATGTTTCATCTGACGAATATTCGCCGTCAGAGCTGCAAGCCCACAGTGGTGGCACAATTTTCCTTTTCCTGAGGACACCAGGCTGTTCGATCTCCGACTGCAGGTCACTCGTCTCTTCGGCCTCCTTCGCCTTGCTCCTCGCTTTCGCGTAGTCGTCTAGAAGCATTATATAATAATTATTATTTTAATTGTACATGTACGGCAAGCATGTCAAACACGCGGCCCCACCAAACAATTTGAAACTGATGATGACAATTTGTAGGTTTTACGCTTCAAATTCACCCTTTTGCAAGTGAATTTCACCTTTCTGCAAATCAATTTTACCCTTTTGCAAATCAATTTCATCCATTCAGAATATTTAAAATTAATTATTAATTTATTTCGATTAAATTATATATTTATTTAGACACACGTGAACGGTGTCATTACTCTACAAGGGAAGACTCAACATTCAATACGTTTCAATAAATATGTACTTTCATTTCTAAAATTTATTATTCAGAAAATGGCTACAATGAATATACATATGTATATACATACCTACACACAGTTTTCGCACATTACAATTCGAAAGAGGCAACTTTTACACATCCATAAAGGCACCTCTGCTGGGACGACGTTTTCACGTTCGAAGTTCGAAGGCAGGTGCCTTTTATGCATCTCATTTCTAACCTGAAAACGGCGTCCCGAAAGAGGCAACTTTTACGCGTCCTTAAAGGCACCTCTGCTGGGACGACGTTTTCACGTTCGAAGGCAGGTGCCTTTTATGCATCTCATTTCTAACCTGAAAACGGCGTACCGAAAGAGGCAACTTTTACGCGTCCTTAAAGGCACCTCTGCTGGGACGACGTTTTCACGTTCGAAGGCAGGTGCCTTTTATGCACTGATATATATACTATGGATGCGGTATTCGAGTTCTGGCCAGGTCCCGAATTAAACGTAGAATACAATGCCAGCGCCGCCAAGGAGTGCCCGGTGTACTGTATCCCCCGTACTCCTCTTCACCTCCGTGATCCTCTATATTTTGCCATGTGTTCGCGTCTCTCTTGGTGGCGCTGCTTTCAATCGAGTTGATTGGATGCCATCGACACCATGGTGTTTGAATTCGTCCAATCATCTCGATTGAAAGCAGCGTCACCTAAAGGGACGTAAACCAGCGTAAACTCATGGCAAAGTATTGAGAATCACGGAGGTGAAGAGGAGTACGGGGGATACAGTACACCGAGCACTCCTTGGCGGCGCTGGCATTGTATTCTACGATCAATTCAGGACAAAAAGCTGAGCAGCTGGCTTATGGCATGTCACGTCGTCCGAGATTTTCTTTAGCCAGAAGGGCGAAAATCCCAGCGACACCGGGTATTTATAGGCCTTTCGACCGGGCCGCGTTCGGCCGCGCGACACGCGGTCCACCCGGGACAAAAATTGTTCGCCAACTCGTCGTTTCTCAGTTTTTATAAATCAAGTTCGGGCACCAGGCACGGAAGGTACCACGCTAAGCTTCGTTAACACGAGCACGTTGAGAAACGGTAGTACGAGCTGGCGACAATCGAGATCGAGAACAATACACTTCGCGAACGGGTACAGGATACTACGCGAATCGAACACGAGGCATTCGCCGCGGCGGGAAGGTTTCTCACTACAATGACGACTCTCAGACCTTCGGTTAACCAAATCTTTATTTCCCCGTTGTTACAAGTACGATACCGGCAGCAACCGGCAGCGTTTCGAGGTTAACCGGCGCGTGACAGGTGGTCGGCAACGAAAGATCGTCGTACGCGCGATCTGTCCTTCACAGGACCTCTCGGAGACGCGTCGAACCCGGCAGCAACGTGATAACGACGTTGGCGTACGCGATATTCGCGTTTCACGCCCGAATTCAGATGGAAAACGCGTGATATAATATTCTTCTCGTCGGCGTAACGAGTCGCGGAAATACGACGCGAGCACGAGGCGGCCCCGCACCATGGAACGAAACGAGGTTCGAGTGAAAGATACGACGATGCACGGATCCTCGCCAAAAATAAAAATAGGGCTGAACCCTCGCAAATTAATCTTCACCGCGCGACCGTCGCTCGACGGATTCGTCTCGTCCGCAAACCTACTCTGCCCCCGGCAGCATCGAAGCCACGTCGAACTTTCTGCGACGCGATCGCGAACACGACACGTACCGAGCCAACGCGAAAAGATCACTCGTTCGAATGGAATTGGACAGAAGCTTACCCAGGGCAACTCTCAGCCTACGATATTGTATGGCGTCCTGTCCCTCTCGTCCGGCAGTTTGTTTCGCACAATTAATTAACTAACGTGAATGACGCAATCGTTAAGATATCTAATCCCCCGACTTTACTCAGTACGAGCCAACGAGGAAGTGATTTCCCCGTTGATCGCTCGGGAACGCGGAAGTGAAGCGTACACCCCCGTTCCGCTCTCGTTCCCCCGCGTAGGATTCGGCCTATCGCTGCTCGATATTCGGACGGGGCCTCGCTTCGCGCGACGGTCCCTGGCGTCCGGCGATTCGTCGGTTCTCCGGCAGCGTTGCTCGTGGATTCGCCGCTTCCCTGCGAGGTGATCGGCGCTAGCCAATCCGGCAGCTGGCCAGGCTTCTCTCCGGTTGAGGCGACGGCGAGGCAGCTGAGATTCTTGGCTTGGATTCCCCTGTCCTCGTCGGCGCCTCCAGGTTGTCTCTCCTGGGCCACGTCGATTCCTCGCTTCTCTAGGGTGGGAGTTTCGCCGATGCCGATCCTTCTGTCTCCTTTCTCGGCGGAATAAGTGCTCCGGGTCCCCCCCTTGGGGCCCGGGTACGGTCCTGCAGAATCGCGTCGCGCAAATTGGCGCGACGCTCAAAAATATTAGAACTCGCCCATGGGTCTCGCTCGTGCCCAGGGCGAGCGCTCGCCACGGCCCGTCTCGCATGTTTTACTGCCAGAGGGTGACCCGGTCTTCCGATACTCGCTATCGGGGGCCATAGGCAAAACTGCCACGTCACAGGCAATACCGCATCCATAGTATATACATCCATGCTTTTGTGCATCTCATTTCTAACCTGAAAACGGCGTACCGAAAGAGGCAACTTTTACGCGTCCTTAAGGGGGTAGTCACACGTCGGTTACAATTAGAAAATCAGTGTGAACAACCTGTATGCAAAAAAAGAGTTTGGTAACACTGAGAAACACGCACTGCCTGATGAACACGAGATGGCGTTGCTTGCTATTTCCATATTATATAAAATGATTTCGAGTTATATTTGTTTGTTATTAAAAAAATAAATGTATAAAATTTAACATTTGCCAATTATTCTTCCCCTTTTACATTCCACGCCCTTGCAATTAAGGAAACGCGAAGTTATAATTAAACTGCGGATCTTCACGCATTGATCCTCCTGACTAGGCGCCATCTTGTCAAAACTGGCTGAACTAAATTTGGCTCTAGCTTGCTCTGCACTCTATCATCATGAGTGTAACATGGGGGAAATTCTGCTAATGTGAATGAAATCACGCGCTTCGGTTGTTTGACCTCATTTCAGCAAATTTTGGGCTGGGTGAGGGCTCCTTCTAAAGAGGAAGGTTCACCACACTGCGCTCTGCTCATCATAGCAGTCAAAAAGTCTTTCAGAGACAGAAAAATGCATTGAAATCTGCGGTTTTTTTTCCTAGATTTTTTCTCTACTTTGGGCCCTTATATTATACATATTAAACATAAGCTCGTTAAAATCATGAGCAGAGCGCAGTGTGGTGAACCTTCCTCTTTAGAATGAGCCCTCACCCAGCCCAAAACTTGCTCAAATAAGGTCAAACAACCGAAGCGCGCAAACCCATGTTTTCTAGTAAGATTCTAGTTGTAACCAACGTGTGACTACCCCCTTAAAGGCACCTCTGCTGGGACAACGTTTTCACGTTCGAAGGCAGGTGCCTTTTATGGGGGTAGTCTATGCGCTGGTTACAACTAGAATCTTACTAGAATCTTACTAGAAAACATGGGTTTGCGGGAAAACAAATGCTGACCTTATTTCAGCAAATTGTAGGCTGGGTGAGGGCTCATTGTAAAGAAGAAGGTTTGGCGATATTCGCTCTGGTCATTAGGGCAGTCAAAAAGTCTTTCAGAGACAGAAAAATGCATTGAAACCTGCGGGTTTTTTTCCAAGATTTTTTCTCTACTTTGGGCCTTCATATTATTAGATATAAACATAATCTCGTTAGCCTAATGACCAGAGCGACTATCGTCAAACCTTCCTCTTTATAATGAGCCCTCAACCAGCCCACAATTTGCTGAAATAAGGACAGCATTTGTTTTCCCGCAAACCCATGTTTTCTAGTAAGATTCTAGTAAGATTCTAGTTGTAACCAGCGCATAGACTACCCCCGTATGCATCTCATTTCTAACGTGAAAACGGCGTCCCAGAAAAGATGCCTTTATGGTCGCCTAAAACGCGTCTTACTGAGACGTGAGACGTAAAGACATAGAACGGACATGAAAACGGCAACTTAAAGTCGTCCTGTGCTATCTGGGATAATACTATATTAATGAAAAATTTTCATATTTGCAAAAGGTATACAAACAAAATTATCTTTTTCGCAATAGTTCGGTAAAAGTAAACGTTTCTTATGGATACTAGATGAACAAAGATATATTTTTTTGGGATGACTTACTTTGTAAATACCTATTTTGCTGCTTTCTAATGGTTCGGTAAAATAATCTGTTTTCTCGGTAAAACAGTCACAAAGTAATTTATAAAATGAAGAATTATGAACCTCTTCAATAGATTTCACAATTATAATATCTCCACTTATGGCGGTAAAACATGAATCGGGCAACGAAGTACTTAAAATACAATTGTTTGTCACAGTTATAGATTTGATTGTACCGTCTTTATTCTTTATGAGACTGGGGGTTTTCGGCTTATCTTTAGTTGTATTATGAAATTTCTTTTCCCCTAATCTCTTAGCGACTTGTTCCAAAGGAAGATTATGCGACCGGACCATTTTTTTAATTTGAGTCATGAAATTTTCAAACGGAAATGCAGAATAATTGTCTAAATTACCAAAATTAAAAACGTCTTTTTCCAAATGAAGGAGATTATGAAAATTATATACCAGAAATTCTTTAGAATACAAGGTTGATATGTTTTGAACAAAGAAATGTAATAAATCATTGGCATATCTTCGCCACTCAGAATTTTGACATAAATCGGAAATTAATATGTAAATTGCACAATGTAATATCAAAAAATGTTTATATAAACTACTTGGCAGTACATTTGCCAAAACTACAGGTCCTAAATATAAAAGAAACGCTCGAAATTCTGTAGCCTTCCAGTATTTGAACGCCTGTAATGGCCGTGGACGCCGAGAGAACTCTACTGTGTAATTATTATTTTTTATTTCTAATAACCGTGTTGATATTATATTTATATTACGGGCACTTAATTTACATTTTTTGGGTCCTATCTCCATCCAAGTCCGAATCATTTTTTTTACAATGCCTAAACAAACTAAATGCATATAATCTAAAGGAACCTGGGTCACTAATCCTAGATCAAGTTTTGTGAGCAAACTTTCCAATACTTGGTGATCTTCATAATCATTCCTTTTGAAACCAATGTCTGTCCGTAGAGTAAAGTTAGATTCATATTTCCATGTAGTTCTACCAAAATATTTACCCTCTTGTGTACATTTCTCACAACCATGAAGAGAATTATGTAATTTTATACATTTCAGAAAAGCTCTTGCCGGTGCATCAGCTACAATGCAACTAACACGAAAAGTAAACTTTTTATTATTAATTGTGATGCCATTTTTTTCAAAACCAAGACATTCATCAACAAAGAGACGAAGAAAATTGTTAGAATCATCTGGTTTAGAATCTCCGTAATAAAGGCTGACAACAAAAGGTGTTTTATCAACGGATTGATCCAGTCTACATAATATGGGCCAAAAAGAATTTGTTGTGCTTGATTGTATTGGCAAACCATCGACATTAACGGTAATAGATAAAAGTGAATCCCATTTAAATTCCGATATTCTTCTATCCATTAAAGGATAATTTTCGGAAACCAATCCTGCTGAAACTCTTTCTATTATCCCAGTTTCAAGTCCAAAATACACGTATGAACCACTATCACATTCCTGAACGTTGATAGTCTTTGGTGTACGTAACAATGTACGCGAATCGATTGGCAAAGATGGATGATGCAATTTTAATATTTTCAATAATTCATCAAGAGCAGCATGAGTTACATTATGTTTATGGGACCAAGAGATCAGAGATGAATCTAAATTTGATGGTAGAAATACATCAGCTGTCGAAGTAGCATCAACAATTTCACTGGCAGATGTAGAAGGTAAATCACCAAGATCACAGGGTATACATAGATTGGAAGTACTACTTTGAGACGGAGACAGACTCGAATTATCATTTTTACCGCACACATTAAAACGCGTTTCTGGAATACTTATTCGAAGGCTGTGTTGTATTTCCTTTGCGTTTGCTGCTACATGCCGTTGTTTGGTCCGCTTTGACATCGATTTAGCTGAGCATGGTCCTTCTTCTCTCTCGGCCTCCATTTCTATCTTTGGTATACCTAAACCAATTGCTTAGGATAGCGAAGATGTCGGAATCTGTTGCTGTTTCTGCCAGTTTATGTCTACGCACAGCACCTGTAAAAAATAATTTCGTTTTGCTATACAGAGTGTTCACGCTAACACTAGCCAGCGTTTTTCTTGCAAATAGTAGACATTAGAAAAAATGAAGGAGGAAAAAGTTATACTGTTTTTTGCAAGTAATGTAATGTTTAATTTTGAGTAAAAAAAGTACTGACCTTTATTAGCTGTAAACGTAATAGTTAACGAATTGTTTCACTTTCATTAAAAAATGTCTGTGCACGATATTGTGGAGGAACAGTTAAAATAAGATCGGACTCCGTAGTATGTCTTCTCTACACAAGTTAATTCAAGAGAAAGCTCTGTGTACGACCAGAGACCACGTTGCCTCTACAACGACTCGTAACTGACTGACCCTGTCAACTTTTAGAAAACTCCCCAGGAAAAGGTAAAAATGAAAGAGAAGGGGAAAACCGAATAGTGGGAGGAAAGTAAGGAGAGAAAAGTAAGGAGAGGAAGGTACGGAAAGACTCAAGAGGAGAGGAAGGTCAGTTAATGACACGCGGAAAGAAGCAATCGCTGAAGGATGCTATGAAAACGGAGAAAACGAGAAGAGCTGGAAAAGGCAATCAGGAAAGGATGTCATAAAAAGGAAGGAAAGCTTCAACAGGCCCGAAGGCACACAGGAGAAGATTAAGCCCGCGTAGATCTGGTCGCCGGATGTGTACCAGGACTGACCAGACCCGCGCAGGACGGACAACAATAGGAAGGAAATATGGCAAGTAAATAAGGAGTTTTCTAAAACGACAGCGGCGTAGGGCAACGCCAAGGCAGGCACAATATCAAGTAACAGTTTCAATACTAGCAAAGATTTCCGTAAGACCGCGGAGTTTACGTGACAATGTTCATTAACATCAAATCGTGATTCACTATTGAAGTTATCATCAACGTTTATACGTGACTACCCAGACAGCACACCGGCTCGATTTGGGCCTGATTTTTATGCGCGCCATGGCCCGGAAATAGTCAGGCATGGGCTCGAGCCCACAGCCTGCCGGCCGTGCCAGATTTCAGCCTGATTTCAGCTCATTTACAAGATTGCAAGGGTGCGGCATTTGCGTTCTCATTTCGTGATAATACAAACATGGGTTTTTTCAGTAGTCAAAAACGCCAGATAAAAGATCAATCTAGGCAGCAAACGCCCCCAAAAGTCTTTTTTTTCCTATACGAGGCGTAATTTGCATTATATATGTTATGAAAATAGCTACATGCGCAGTTGTATGCTTCCGTATGATGCAAATTACGACTCGTAAATGTAAAAATAGGACTTTCGAGGGCGATCACGGCCTAGATTGATCTTTTATCTAGCGTTATTGACTACTGAAAAATCAAATTTTTGTATTATTAAGAAATGAGAACGCGAATCCCGCACCCTTGCAATCCCCATTTCCATGCGACCCGTACTGTGACGCGCATGCGCGAGAAAAGTTGGGCTCAATCGAAGTACTGATTGGCCACATTAGCTTGACCGTGCTGCCCTCTTAAACTCTGGCTGAAACCTGGCTGAAATCTGGCACGGCCGGCAGGCTGTGGGCTCGAGCCCATGCCTGGCTATTTCCGGGCCATTGCGCGCATAAAAATCAGGCACGGATCCAACGGAATCAGCCTCGAGCCGATCCAAGCATTGTGTTAGATAGTAACCTGTAGGTCACGGGCCTCGGGAGGTTTGGGCCGGAGGTGGGCTCGGGCAGGCTGTGCTATCTGGGTATCTCAGTAAGATAAAAGCAAAAATGTAGGCTGATCTTTATTTTACGGGACCAAGAATTTTTGCCTTTCTCCTATAAATTATTATCTATTTGATATGTAATTCAGTAGATTTGAAGTAGAGGAGAACTTAAGAAGAAAGAAGGAGTCCTACGGAAATCTTTGCTGATATTGAATCTCCTACTTGATATCATGCAAAGACCCTTTTCAAGGAACAAGGTGAACAAATTATTTGTTAATTAATAGGTTTACAGCTAATAAAGGTCAGTACTTTTTTACTCAAAATTTAACGTTCTTTGATTTTTTGGCATAAAAAATATAGCATTCCACTTAAAAAAACGAAGTTGACCTTCAAATCACCGAAACGCCTCCACTTACAAAAAGAATGTATGAATTACATAATGTATCGCTTCAAACCATACAACTTTTCTAGAAAAAGTTTTTTCATACAATGCATACTTTAGAAGTTATTTAGGGTAAACAAGTTGCATGGATCACCTTGTATATGTAACATATACAGGGTGAGGCGCAAATTAGTCCCCACGATTTTTCAGCCCCTTCGGATGGTCGGACAGAAAAATGTTTCTTACCAAAGTTAATCAGTATTTAACCGACAAGAAATTGCAATTTTTTAAAGTAAAAAAAAATCTATTTTCAACAAAAAAATCAAGGTCGCTGTCATATCTTTTAATAGTACTGGGTATTTTTAACTTCATAATATTGTAGGCGACGTCAAAACGAATTCAACGACCTACTTACATACATACTTACATACGATGACTTTCAGATGACCTTGAAAAAAAATATCGACATGAATCAATTGCCAGAATATTTGAAATATTTCGGCGGTACGTAATAGCAACGCCTCGCATTTAGAGGTAAACAAATGAACGTAAACATTGCTTCAGAACTTAACTCACAAAAAACCAAATTTATACGGAGCCACATTGAAAACAGAAATGTTAAACGTTTACATGTAATTAATTAATAATTAAATTAAATTTTCGAACTGCATCCCATCTTGTGTAACGCAAAGTTCTAAAAAAAAAAAGTAAAAGTTCAAAGTTTTTTTTTTCTTTTACCGCCGAAATATTTCAAATATTCTGGCAATTGATTCATGGCGATATTTTCTTTCAAGGTCATCTGAAAGTCATCGTATAGTAGATCGTTGAATTCGTTTTGACGTCGCCTACAATATTATGAAGTTAAAAATACCCAGTACCATTAAAAGATATGACAGCGACCTTGATTTTTTTGTTGAAAATAGATTTTTTTTATTTTAAAAAATTGCAATTTCTTGTCGGTTAAATACTGATTAACTTTTGTAGAAACATTTTTCTGTCCGACCATCCGAAGGGGCTGAAAAATCGTGTGGACTAATTTGCGCCTCACCCTGTACATGTTAGCATCCACGTCTACGCCTAGTCAAGAACCGATGCCGAGGCGACCCTTAGGATTGTAACGGTTTACGATAGGGCCTAAATAGGCCTACCTGATGACTAGTATGGGCACTTTGGGCCATCCAGCTATAGTTTGGTCAGGTCACATTTATGAGGGTGTAACGAAGGAAAGTTGCTGAGGGTATGCAACCCAAGGCCACACTGCCCAAAAGAATTGGGACTTTGTTTAAAGAAGATCTGGCAACAGAGTGGGGATGGCAGAGTACCTTTTGGTGAGAGGACTGTATCAGACTCCACGGCTCTCACCCCAGCACCGTCTTAGAGAAAAGTCGCGATTACTACAGTTGACATACATAATTTTTTATCTGCATTATTTTTTTATAAATGAAGGTGACCCTCAATTTTTGCAATGAAATGCTATGTATTTTTTATATAATATAAAAACGTATGTCAAAACGAATTCATTCGTATACGACATAATGACCTTAAAGGTCACACAAGGTCAGAAATAGAAGAATTATTTAAATCCAATTTTTTGTACTTACATTTTATCACTTGTATCACCCTGTATTCTTTTAAAGCGATCTTATTGTTTCTCCCGGTCCAATTGCACTTAAGAGCCAAAGTGTTCGTGAAGATTCTCTCCAACATCCTTCTAATAATTGCTGCCAGTGTATTTCCACCCATATAGCTCAAGTAATTAATCTGATATAATGTGTGGTCAAAATTAATTTACACAGTCAGTTTAGCAACAAGATAAGACTAGTTTCAAAATTATAAGTCGTGGATAAACCACAGACAACTCTAAATGAAGTTACATTAGAAATATTATCTGCTGCATTTTAAGATATGATAGCAAAAAACTTCAGTGATAGAATACTTACTAATATCTGTTCATGGTCCTTATTAGTTGAAAGCCAAATATTTAAATTTTCAAAATCCTCAATTTGGTTACAAGGTATCTTGATTTCTGGAGGCAGAGAAACTGATGTTGATGAAGTAGAGGGTAGTGACAATCGCATTAAAATATTATTCTGCGTTTCCCTAAGCTCTTTCATCTCATTTTTTATACCAGCAAGATGTTTGGCAATTACATCTGAAATAAATATATATATATAATTAAAACTTTAAATTTAATGTCGTGCGCTTAATAAAAGTAACAAAAGTAAGATTTCATAAATAGTTTGTTCACGATTGGAACAAAAAATGAATTGTAATAGATAATTCCGCGTGCACGAATTAGCGTTTACTTACACGAGTTCACGTGAACATAGTTACTGTAACGGTGTGAATGGAATGTAAATATCGAATGAGTGGTACGACTGATAGAATGTATGATCAAGGATTGAACGTGGTGATGTAAGAAAGAACGTGTGGTATGCCTGAAAAGAAGAATGAACGCTAGGCGGCTCGCGGAGCTAGATCGAAACAGAGATCGAAGCGAGCCGGATAAAAGAAAAGATAACGTGCAATAAATAGCGAAGAAAAAATAGAAAAAAGAGTTTTTATTAAGCCTGACCAAGTAGAAAAAATAAAAGCAAAAACATTACTTTACCTAATGAATTATTCAGCATGGATAAGGTAACTTCCTTGTACGATGGCTCATCTGTAGACATTGGAGAAGCATTCAACAGAACTAAAAATAATTATGTATTAGTTCATAACTTACAGACATATTCACTAAAAAGAATCTACAATACGTGGTAACACGTATAATTAAGTATAGGTTTAACTAATTCTTAACATAAACCACTCATTACTAATGTAACAATATACCCAGATAGCCAAAATGCTCGATTCTGGCCAGGGCAGTTATGACCGTGTGGGCTCGTAACGTTCCCTCGGCACAAGCTGCTCTCGGCCCGTCGGTCCTGATTTCTGCCAAATTTTACGACATTCGCCACTCGGACCTACTTAAAATTTGGCAGAAATCAGGATCGACGTGCCGAGGGGAAGCTTGTGCCGGGTTTGCGCCGAGGGAACGTTACGAGCCCTCACGGTCATAAATGCCCTCCTCAGATTATAGCCATCGTGTGCCTTTTGCCCATTCAAGCGACGTTCGGCCCGTCTACCTGACCCCGACACGCCGGGCTCGATGTGTGCGCGAGGATCGCTTGGCTATCTGGGTACTTACCAATGTTTGGCGTAGCTGCATCCATGGCTGTAGCTGATGTGCTAGCGAATGATGGTGCATCAGGAAAATCTGAAAAATGACATAGAAGTTAATCTTACAACAAGAAAAACAAAAGAGAACCAAATTTTTAATTGCAGTTAAATGCATGCATATGACTTACTGATACAATGTTGTTCGTCATTATAAGACATCACTGTCATATTCAATTTTTCTGATTTTCCTCTTTCGTTTTGATTTTCCTGGCTCTCCTTCCCACTCGGTAGCCACTTCTGATTCGCTTTCAGCCTGCCTACATTTTTCACGAGCTTTAGTTAAATCTATATAATCGGGAAGTTAAAAATCACGTATCTTATATAATCAATAAATATATCTATACATGTAATTTTTGAATGAATTGGATTTAAATATATATATGTCGGAGCCTGTCGAAATGACTCTCCATCGAATCCACTGGGGTTTGACCGGAGACGTTCTTCACCGGATCACTCATGGTTTTCGCACGCGTGAACTTAAATAAACCGGGATACAACAATCACCGTTTCACCCCACAATCCTCGACCCGTAGCGCAACGGCGAGACACGTCAACGAGTCCACGAGCCTGGCAGAATCTCCTTACACGGTCTCACGTCTGACTCTCTCCACTTCTACTCGCGACGACTAGCTGTCCACAAAACTCAAACGCTCTTCACGGTAGCGTAGCCAAAAACGTTCTGCCGCTCGTGGTCACGTTCAACAAGGCCCCAGCCCATTTTTTCAAGGGACCCTATTTCGCATCTCTCCTTGCGCCGCGCACGAAGAGGGATGCAGGTAAACGGGAAACGTTTTATTGCCTTTTCGCCGGGCAATTACTAACCCAGATAGCCAAACGATCCTCGCGCACAGATCGAGCCCGGCGTGTCGGGGTCAGGTAGACGGGCCGAACGTCGCTTGAATGGGCAAAAGGCACACGATGGCTATAATCTGAGAAGGGCACTTATGACCGTGAGGGCTCGTAACGTTCCCTCGGCACAAACCCGGCACAAGCTTCCCCTCGGCCCGTCGGTCCTGATTTCTGCCAAATTTTAAGTAGGTCCGAGATTGTAAGAGGGCAGCACGGTCGCATTAATGTGGCGAATGTCGTAAAATTTGGCAGAAATCAGGATCGACGGGCCGAGAGCAGCTTGTGCCGAGGGAACGTTACGAGCCCACACGGTCATAACTGCCCTGGCCAGAATCGAGCATTTTGGCTATCTAGGTAAGGTACGGCCAAGCATCTGACTCTCAGCTGTTCGACCGTAAACGCATAAACGAAATGCCCAAACCGTTATTTTTAAAGCTAAACTTAATCCTACACAGACGTATAATTCCAAGAGATAACAATTGTCTTTTACAATAAGCAAGCGTTACGCGTCTCTGCCAACGGGTTGCGTCGCTTCCGTCACGTCCCGACATATATACTACTCCAGTATCCGACGCTTCAGCTGAACGTAGTTCCTCATTATTGAAACTAATAAAAAATTATGTTCAATCATCAATAACTATTTAAATAACTTATAATTTTATACACAAATGTAATTTTTGAATAAATTGGATTTAAATATATATATATATATATATATATATATATATATATATATATTAATCTATATCTATATATATATATATATATATATATATAATGTATAATATATGTATTTAATCTATATCTATCTATCTATATATAAAGATAATGATTAAATAGATATGTATTTATATAATATATATAATATCTATTTAATATAATATATATATATTTAAATCCAATTTATTCAAAAATTACATTTGTGTATAAAATTACAAGTTATTTAAATAGTTATTGATGATCGAAGATAATTTTTTATTAGTTTCAATAATGAGGAACTACGTTCAGCTGAAGCGTCGGTTACTGGCGTAGTTAACACACATTATTTGTAATTCGAAAAATGAAAAATGTCTGATAAGTTTTCCTAGACCGCGGGACCTTTCAAAACGCCCCTTGCCGGACCTGACTATTTAGGACATTGTATTCTATTCTATTCTACAGCAAATTCTGAGACACATAGAAAAAAAAATGATTCGCTTCACATAAATTATACGTAATTTTTTGTTATAAAACAGCCCACTTACCAGTCTCATAAAATACTCGTCTAATACCATACAATGTCCAATTTTCATCCGGTAATATTCCTCCTTGTAGAGCTCTATCAAATTTAGCCATTAATTTATAAGGTGGCCACAAACATTCTTTTTTTAGCGGTGTGAGCCATTCAGTTCTTACAACACTGATGCCTCGACTACTGGCGTTCGTTGAATTAAATTCTACCACTTTGTACATTATATATCAAAAGAGCAATCACTTCGACAGTTCACAAAAGAATGAAATAGTGAAAACGACAAATACCAAATGACGATCGGCGCAACATCTTGAACGACGCGCGCTTCGCTTGTTTTCTGGCGCAGCATTCTCATCTTTATGCCAAATACCGTGAACGTACTACAATGAAGTGTTTCAGCGACGCTACTAGCGTCTCTGACTCTAACGCTGGAGGACCCAAGTTCAAATCCATGTATATATTTTATTCTTTTTCTTCTTTAAATGTACATTTTCAACTACTACCCAATTTTTATTATATTACTACAAACTTAAAGAAATAAATAAATTTCAAGACTGTACACATTGAAGTTTTGGTGTATCAACCATCGCACAAAAATAACAAATTATGAGAGTATATTCATAAATATATGAAAAAAATCAATTTGGAATATATATAAACATATATGGCCAATTATAAATATATATATGTGTTATAACATGTTTTTAATTGCAGCAACATTTCTGGTCTCTGTTAGACGAAATATGTAAATGTTGGCAGATTTTCGTTGGGCAAGTGTAGTATGATCGTTGCAAATTCCATGTTACTTAACCGACTATAATATCTGTAGGCCCAACGTTAGGTATTCGTTGGCAAGTTGACATCATTTTATCGTCGTTGGCCCTACGTTGGGTATTCGTCGGCAAATTGACATAATTTTTCATCGTTGGCCCTACGTTGGGGATTTGTCGGCAAAACCACTAACCATGCCCCACCATTCCCCAACAAACTCCCAACCGTTGGCCTCCGTTGGCCAACCGTAAATGCTACTAGGGCGTACAGGCGTATATAGTTTCAATAAAACTCTCTCGGGTTTCCGAGGTATATTTTGTAAAAGCACGCAGTCGCTTTATTTCACTTCCGTCCCATACACGTCTGCAGGTATTGGAGCCTGCTGGTGACCCTTCCACTATCCAGTCACCATTTCTCCACAGTGGTGACCCCGACGTGATCGGAAGTGAAAACTGATAAACGAGTGAGACCGACGGATAGTCAAGTATCAACGCGTTACGGTTAACCAGTGCCGACGCGTTGTGAGCAAGAGACAATTTATTGGCAAGAGGATTCGACGGCGACGGCGACTAACGTTTTCCACGGACGACGAGCATCGCCGAGAACACACGTTCCTGGCAACTTGGACGACTTCGGCAGCCCTATCCACCGGCATCGAGGCAGCGGCCCACAGGGAGCCGGCCCGTTTGGACAGCATACCGGCGTAGCAGAGTGGCAGCCATCGAGCCTGCCGTTCCTGAGCAGCATCATCAACGGGCAATCATCAGGACAGCTCCGCCGGTAAGCGTCGAGCGTCCCGTCAGTGTATCGCGTCGTCATATTGCGCGCCAAATTATTGTCGCGCCGCCATATTGCGCGCCAAATCGCGTTGCGTCGCCATATTGCGCGCCAAATCGCGTCGCGCCGCCATATTGCGCGCCAAATCGCGTCGCGTCGCCATATTGCGCGCCAAATCGCGTCGCGTCGCCATATTGCGCGCCAAGTCGTTGTCGCGCCGCCAACTGGATTGCCGTCGAGCTGCCATACTTCGCGCCGTATCGCGTCGTCGTAACTTTGAGCGTCGCCATCTTGAAAAGCTGTCACGCGTCTTTCGCGCGTTCTACCTCGCGTAATGGCTACACCGGATCCCAATGTCCTCGAGCTGCAAAGCCAGCTGGAGCGAGCTCGCCAGCAGATCGAGAAGCTGCGCGCGCGGAATGCACCCGAACCGCGTATCGACGCGTATCGCGTTCCTAAGCTGCCGGTATTTATTAAGCGAGAGCCGCGCACATGGTTTCGTCAGGTGGAAGCGTCGTTTAGAGTTGCGAGGATAACGAGCCAGAAGACCATGGCGGATACCGTGATAGCGGCCATCGACGAGGACGTCACGGTCGTCGTAGGCGACCTCATAGAGTATCCGGATCCTGTGAGCCCTTATGACCGACTCAAAGAGCGAATCATGGTCGCATTCGCGGCGTCCGACGAAGCGAGGCTCCGCCAGCTGTTGCGCGGTCAGCTTACAACCGAAGGAAAACCTTCGCAGCTCTTGACTCGCATGCGCAATTTGAGCGGTGATGCGTGCGGGGAAGCGGTCCTCAAATCGGTATTCTTAGAGCAACTGCCTCAGCACTGCCGGGGCATCCTGGCGGGGTCCAAGCTGGAATCGCTGCAGCAGCTCGCGGAGCTCGCGGATGCCGTTCTCGAGGCAGTCGGGCCCGGGCCCGGTGAGATCGCGTCAGCGTCGAGTGGCCCGATGCCCCAACGTTTCGGGGAGGACAATGCCCCCGCGATCGGGATTAATCAGCGTCTTTGTAATTTGGAGCGTAACTTAGAGGAAATCACCGCGCTTATGAAGCGATCACACTTTCCGCGTGGTCACCGATCGCGCAACCGCTCCGCGTCGGCCAGCCGGCGCTCGGGAAACCGCTTCCGCTCCCCGAGTAACTCCGGCTCTACGCTGTGCTGGAAGCATAGAAAATTCGGAGCGACGGCGCGTTCATGCGTTCCACCTTGCACCTGGCAGAACACCCCGCGCGACGCGGGAAACTGAGTAGGCCGGCCGTGTCAGAGGCGTCTGGGCGGGTTTCACAATCGAAGCGCCTCCATATCCGCGACCGGAGCTCCGGGTTGGTATTTCTGATCGACACCGGCGCGGACATATCGTTGTTGCCAAAGCCTTTGAATTTTAAGGGTGAACCCCGCGACCTGCAGCTGTTCGCCGCGAACGAGTCGCGCATTAAGACTTACGGCACCACGCGCCGAGCATTGGATTTCGGCCTGCGCCGTCCCATCGAATGGTCGTTTGTCATCGCGGACGTTCCGTCCCCCATTATTGGAGCGGACCTCCTAGAGCACCACGGCCTCGTGGTCGACCTCAGAAGGCGCAGCCTAGTCGATTCCCTCACAAAGCTCTAGTCATTTGGGTCCAGTAGGCCTTTCAGCGGGCCCTCCGTCTTTCGCGTCGACCCCACCGCGAGGTTCGCTCATGTCCTCGCAAAATTCCCCCGAGTGGTGGGTGTTGAACAACCGGCCCCTCTCGAGGTAAGGGGCGTATACCACCATATAGCCACGTCAGGCCCCCCGGTGGCAGAGCGGGCACGTCGCCTGCCTCCGGCCAAACTGAAAGCCGCTAAGGCCGAGATTGAGCGCCTGATCGAGGCTGGCATTTGCAGGCCGTCGGACAGCCCTTGGGCCAGTCCAATTCACCTTGTGCCCAAGAAGGACGGTGAATGGCGCCTGTGCGGCGACTATCGCCGCCTGAACTCGGTCACCATTCCCGACCGGTACCCGGTGCCACACCTTCACGATTTTCCAACCGTTCTACACGGAAAATCGGTGTTTTCGACTTTGGATTTGCTCAAGGCATTCCATCAGATTCCGGTGGCACCGGAGGATATTCCGAAGACTGCGGTCATCACCCCCTTCGGTCTATTCGAATACAAAGCAATGACGTTCGGGCTTCGGAACGCTGCACAAACTTCTCAGCGTTACATTGACCGAGCCCTGAACGGTCTGGATTTCGTTTTTCCGTATATAGATGACATTCTCGTGGCTTCCGCCTCCCAGGAGGAGCACGAGAGGCAGCTCGTTATAATTTTCGAACGCCTCCAGGAATTTCACCTCCGCCTGAATCTGGAGAAGTGCCGATTCGGCGTTGAGGAAGTGATTTTTCTTGGCCATTTGGTTAACAAAGATGGGTTCAGACCCACTCCTGATAAAATCGAAGCGGTTGCCAATTTTGCTAAGCCTAGTAGCATAGAAGAGCTCAGGCGGTTCCTGGGCATGATTAATTTTTATAGGAGGTGCATTCCGCACGCCGCTGCCATTCAGGCACCCCTCAACGCGTTCCTCCACGACGCTCGCAAGCGGGACAAACGTTCAGTTCCGTGGACGCCCGAAACGGAGGCGGCCTTTGAGGAGTGCAAACAATCCTTAGCGAACGTCGCGCTCATCGCTCACCCATCGAGCACCGCGACTGTTCGGCTCGTCACCGATGCGTCCAATTTCGCCATGGGCGCAGTCGTAGAGCAGTTTATCAACAATTCATGGCAATCCCTCGCGTTTTTCTCGAGAAAATTCACACCGGCTCAGGCGAAATATAGCACGTACGACCGTGAGCTTACAGCCGTGTATGAGGCCGTCCAGCATTTCCGCCATTTCCTGGAGGGTCGCGAGTTCTCTGTGTGCACCGACCACAAACCACTCATATACGCTTTTCAGCAATCGTCCGAGAAAGCGTCACCGAGACAATGTAGGCAGCTTTCCTTTATCGCCCAGTTCTCCACCAGCATGGTGTACCTGGCCGGTGAGCAAAACGTCGTTGCCGATTCTCTGTCACGGATCCAGGCGATCCGTTTTCCTACACAGTTCGACGCCAACGATCTGTCTTCCGAGCAGGGGAAATGCCCTGAGTTGAAGGAACTTCTTGAGTGTTCCGACCACTCGCTCAAAATTAAAAGACTGACGTTCGGTGCCGCGCAGTCACCAATTTTCTGTGACGTCTCGGAGGAGTCCATCAGGCCCTACGTGCCCGTTTCCATGCGGGAGCGCGTGTTCGCACTGTTCCACACGGACTCACATCCGGGGGCGAAAGTCACAGACCGCATCGTCAGACAGCGCTATGTCTGGCCAAATATGCACCGCGACATTGCGCGCTGGTGCAAAACGTGCATTTCGTGCCAACAGGCGAAGGTTGCACGCCATGTCAGGTTTCTCCCGAATAAGTTCGTGATTTCGGACGGGAGATTCTCGCACGTCCACATAGACATTGTCGGACCTCTGCCCTTGAGTGAAGGGTTTCGTTATTTACTGACAATAGTCGACCGCTTTTCGCGTTGGCCGGAGGCCGTGCCAGTCAAGGACGCCTCCGCAGAAACCATAGCGCGAGCTTTCTTCAATTCTTGGGTCGCGCGTTACGGCGCGCCCAAGTACCTCACTTCTGACCAGGGTACTCAGTTCGAGTCCCAACTCTTTTCGGCTCTCCTGTCGCTTATTGGTTGCCAGCGCATTCGTACGGCTTCGTACCACCCTGCCGCCAACGGTATGGTCGAACGCTGGCACCGCGACCTAAAAGCAGCCCTGACTTGTCACTCTCGACAATGGTCTCGGAGCCTTTCTACGGTGCTGCTAGGACTTCGCACACGCGTGCGTCTGGACACCCCCGCCTCTCCGGCGGACTTAGTGTACGGCGCTTCCCTGCGCATTCCCGAGAATAACACATCGCATCTGCGCCACACTGCGAAGGCTCCGTAGCCATAGTACAGTGCCCTGTCCTTCTTTTGGGGGGGGGGGAGTACTGTGGGGAATGCTATAGTTATTCCCCTAGATCGCGGACGTGGCGACACCGAAGATGAAGGCAGGTTGGCGAGCCTGAGCCACGCCGTTGTTTCGTTTTCCGGTTTCCTGGCGAGAGCACGCCGCTAGTGAGTCTGCTCTGATCTCTCGTACGAGAAGTTGTCAACGGTCTCGCGCCTCGTACAGGCGTATATAGTTTCAATAAAACTCTCTCGGGTTTCTGAGGTATATTTTGTAAATTTATACGAAAGGCGTATCCACCGAAGAAGTAAACGTAACTATATATATATATTTAGACATATTTAAAAAAAAAAATTTTTTTATAAAATTAAAACAAAAATTTTTATAAAATTAACAAATTTTTTCTTTTTTTTTTTAATTAAAAATACTTCTTTCCAATTATGCAACTAATGCTAATGTAACCGCTTACAATAATCGAAAATTATTCCAATGCAAGAGTGAGTTAATCATCGCCGAGAATACATTTTCAAAGAATATCGATGAAAGTACAAAAACATTTATATTACAATCTTTAAATAAATAATCAGTTCAAAACGAATTGTGAACTGAGATTAAATTGAAAATTAATATAAAATATATGATAATTAATAACATTGATGTTGACGACGGATTGGTTAATGGAGCATGCGGAATATTAAAATTTATTATTTTTCAAGAAAATACTAAAATTCCGTCTATATTGTGGTTAGATTTTCAATTGGCCATAGTAGGAGTGAAAGTAAGAACTCGTTATCGTGATTATATGAAAAATGCAAATATAAATCAAAATTTAACACCAATAATAAAAAAATATCGAATCAAGTAAATATTTCGAGTGAAGAAAAATAAGAAATCACACGTAGTCAATTTCCAGTGGTTCCTGCTGAAGCGATTACGATTCATAAAAGTCAGGGACAAACATACGAGAAAGTATGTATGGATTTTAAAACATCAGAAATACGAACTTTACAAATGTTGTATGTAGCACTGAGCAGAGTTTCAAAATTGAGCGGTTTATATATTTTAAGAAAATTTAAATTAATAGTATCGAAGAAAACCAAGATCAATACTGCAAACCCGGATAATGATGAGTTGTATCGTTTGCGAAAAACTAATTAAGACAATTTATTTTGTAACATTAGTATGCTATAACAAGGAACCAAGTGGGCAACGAGCATACGATATTGGTTTAATGCGACGCCATATAGCAAACATTTTGATAAGTAGAAAACTATTGAATCGGGAAGTTCTTTGTGTGGCTCGTGGAGAGTCACACACCAAATAAAAAACATTAAAAGCAGTAGGCCCTACTAGCCATACGTATCACTAACCCTCTCGCAAGAGCTGTCCTACCCGCGAGCTCGCGAAGCGAGCGAGCAACAATAGCCCTCTAGTTTCGGTTTCATA
Source organism: Lasioglossum pauxillum (assembly GCA_933228785.1). Classification (NCBI taxonomy): domain Eukaryota; kingdom Metazoa; phylum Arthropoda; class Insecta; order Hymenoptera; family Halictidae; genus Lasioglossum; species Lasioglossum pauxillum. The sequence continues at coordinate 24,751,474 of OW121703.1, read as the reverse complement.
TCACCCCCCTCCTCCCGCACCATACGCGCCTACCACCCACCACCGCAGGCGTTGTCAATATATTAAACCACCCCTGGGTTTTAATCGACAAACTTTGGGAGCATATTCTACAAGTGGAAATAAGAAAAAAATGTTATTGAAGTTTGCTCAGAAACGCTTTATGTATTACAAAGTTATAAACAAGTAAAGTTGAAACGGAAATTTAAAAAAAAATGTAATTTGTAGATTCTTATAGCAGTTTCGGATTTCGGTAATCATCCGAAGGCTGTGCCGACTTGACCGAGCCGCGCGTAGTCTCGACTATAACGAGTCGAGACTCTCGACTCCTTATAGTATTATTTAAAATTATTTAAAACTGCTTTCAGATTCTTGCCCATTATTTAAAACTGCTTTCAGATGTTCGCCCAAAGGCAAGGGCCAAGGCAAAAGAATTGCAGTCAGGATTAGTAGAAGAGACTCAATTAAGCAAAAGAAAAATAAAAGCGATGAACGATAGCGATGACGAGTCCGATTCGATGTTGCCTCCGCCTTTGGCATCAAAACAACTGAACGAGTTAGGTATGTGAATACAAAATCAAATATGCTACTAATTGTGCTAATTGTTTAATTATATTCCATCAATAATCATTGTATCGGTATGACAACCGTGATTATTATTTTCATGTACATGCAGCGACAGGGCTGTAGATGCATTAAACAATATCGGACAAATGAGGTTCCGAGGAATTCTGTATTATTGGTAAGCTATGTAAACGAATCTAAATATGGAAGTACGTATTTCTAAGCATGGAATCTAATAAAAAATTTTTATTTTTAGGAAACTCGCCGACCCAAAAATGACAAGTACAGTGTTTTCTCGATAATTGCCCAAAATACTATCATAGTTATGATATGACAATAGTTATCACCAGATTTCCTCTCTGCTATCACAAAACTTCAACCTCCCAGAGGTGCTTAATCGTAACCAGTCGTAACCAGTCGTAACACGTCTATAATACACAGTGGGTCCGTGAGACAGGCAGGCCAGATGACATTTGGGACATTTGTCGAGAAAACACTGTGAACAGCATTGGAAAACGACCACCGACAAACAGCGTCTACTACGATTTTCACCACTTTTGACCCTCTATAGCTCGCGTCTAAATCGATTTCAATGACATTTTCAGGACGTGTAAAAAAGTTATTGTGACAGAAAATGTGAAGGATGGTCTCTGACTGACCAGACTGATTTGATGGAATTTAATGGATTGATTGAATGAGTGAGAGGATTGATGAGTGAGTGAATGAAAGACGGAATACAAAATTGAGCAGAATGGATATGTATGGTTGCAACGGATGAATTTGAATAAAGGAAGGGTATGCACGTGGACTGTATAACGGGTTAAATTGAGTGAATCGGATCTACAATAAATATATAATGTATTTGCACTTGTCCTGAATAAGTTAACAATGAAATGAACTGTGATATGTATAAAGATGACTAAAATAAACGTGATGAAAGTACTATATAATTTGACACTTGTTAACAGCTGATTGCTTGACTGAGATAGAGAGCAGATCGAGGTTCTCACTCAGTTTTATTGTCTCGATCCTCCTGGAAGTTCGTCACGCACCAGTGATTCCGGTTGAGCGTTCGAGAACATTCCAGAAGGATCGAGACTGGGTTTGGCCAATCACGGTCTTGGCTCAACGCCTGCTCGAGCCTCGATGGCAGACGCCGATTTACCGTGTTCGGGTGAGGTTGCGCGGCACGTGCGCTGATTTGCTGTCGGATCGCCGGGATCGGTGGGCATCATGGCGCTCGCGCGCGCCAATCTCGAACAGTTATCGTCTTTTTTAGAGCGTCCGAATATGAATTTGAGTAACTGTATATAATTAAAGGTACGCTCTAAAAAAGACGATAACTTTTTTAATATTGTACCATACGATTTGAACTTTCTTGGGAAGCTATACTTACTACAGCTTACTATGCTTACTACAGGATGTGAAAAGAAATTTTGATCGGGACAGTAGAAATATTGAAAAATATTGAAAATTTAATAAGTATGCTCTTTGGACTGTGCCAATTATATCCACTGTGAAAGTTTCATCGAAATCAGTTGATGCGGAATGGAACGACAGGCATTGAAAGATGTAAGAATTCTTAGATATACATACAGTGAACCGGATTAATATTCGGATGCTCTTAAAAAGGCGATAACTTTTGTAATATTGCACTATAAGATTTGAACTTTTTTGGGAAGCAATTTGTTTGCTATAAGATCTGTAAAAAGTTTTTCCAAAAGTAGCAATTGATCAAAATTGTAGTAAAAATACTAAAAGTAGCATTTTACAAATTTTTACGTGGGCCTATATCGACAATTTAAAAAATACGTTTTGTATAAAGTTCAAACGTTTAAAGTTGGTAAAAATTGCAGATTTTCACGATTTTCGGCCTCTAACTGCAATAAATCTAAAGATTCCTACATCTTTCAATGCCTGTCGTTTTTTCCCGCATCAACCGATTTTGACGAAACTTTCTCAGTGCATATAATTCAACAGATCCACAAAACGTATTTTTTAAATTTTCAATACAGGCCCACATAAATAACTTGTAAAATGCAAGTTTTAATATCTTTTTCACAACTCCGACCAATTGCAATTTTTGAAAAAATTTCTTTTTTCATCGATCCTGTAGTAAACTAATTGCTTTAGCTGCCCAGAAAAGTTAAAATCGTATAGTACAATATTAAAAAAGTTATCCCACTTTTTAGAGCGTCCGAATATTAATCCGGTTCACTGTAGGCCGAAAATCGTGAAAATCTGTAATTTTCACCTTGAACGTTTGTAACTCATTGCAACGTCGACCGCGCGATTTTGACGAAATTTTTAGAATATTCGTTTAATTGACACAGACCGACGTACAAAACGTATTTTTTAAATTTTCAATATACAGGGTGTTTCGTCTAAAACAGGACACCTAAATATCTCTTCAGGTTATTGTGATGCAAAAAATATTTGTTGAAGGTCATTTTTTTCGGAGTTACCAAGGTCATCGATGTTTTTTGATACATAACTACATTTTTATTTTATTGCACCGTGTAACTGATCGAAAAATACTGGTAAAACTTTAGTTTTCGAAGATCAAGGTCATGTTTTTATAAATATCTGAATGTATTTGTCGATCAGTTACACGGTGCAATAAAATAAAAATGTAGTTATGTATCAAAAAACATCGATGACCTTGATAACTCCGATAAAATGACCTTCGGAAAAAAATATTCGTGCCAGATATTTGGTCCATTGACACCATGCACATTACTTAACAAATATTTTTTGCATCACAATAACCTGAAGAGATAGTTACGTGTCCTGTTTTAGACGAAACACCCTGTAGACCCCGTGAAAAAGTTTTAAAATGCAACTTTGTAGTCATTTAAATTACTGTAATTACTTAATGAAATGTTGCATGTAATTAGTACAGCTTGTCAAATCTAGCTGTGCTGTTGACCAAAACTTAGGAATGCGCAGAAAAAAACAAAGACCGCACTCGATGAGAGAAGGATGCAACATTTGACGGTAAGGTACACACCTCGTCAAAAGTACGTACTATTCATTATTTCTTACAGCAGTAAACATACAAAACAACTGTTTATATGTTTGTGTGAATACACTTGTGTCACTTTACTTTTTAACTGACTGAACTGTCGTCACGTGCATCGTTTGACAGGTGACGATCAGTTCTCTGTCGTTGCGAAGTTCCGCCTATTTACCATTGCGCAGCGGGGTCATTTCCCCGTGCGGGGGATATTCAGCCGCACAGCTAGATTTGACAAGCTGTACGAGGATCATTTGCAGAACCAATTGAAAACCGATATATGTGCAAAGGAAGGGCAGACGAGCCTCGCGTTCTGCGATATGCAGTGTGTGTTGTACGATCTCGATGTATGTTCTGCGATATGCGATGTGTGTTGTGTGATCTCGATGTATGTTCTGCGATATGCGATGTGTGTTGTACAATCTCGATGTATGTTCTGCAATATGCGATGTGTGTTATGCGATATGCGATGTGTGTTATACAATGTTGATGTGTGTTATGAGCAGAGTAGGGCAATAATCAACTAATATTTAAAAATGATTAAATGGTCTTTTTGAATGTTAGTCATAGCAAAACAGTTATAAGGCAAAACTTTTTGATTAGTTAGTGATAACTAATTAATAATATTAATGTATGTTAATCGCATAATAGTAACTGATGATTGATCATCAACTACTAATTCACTAATAAGCTATAGCTAACGATTACTTAGAGCTGTGACTAACTGTCACTAACTAATCAAAAAGTTTTGACTAATGACTATTTTGCTATAACTAATATTCAAAAATACGATGTGTCTTACACGATCTCGATGTGTGTTATGCGATATGCGATGTGTGTTATGAGATATACGATGTGTGTTACGAGATGTACGGTGTGTATTACGAGATGTACGATGTGTGTGGATGTGTGTTATACGATCTCGATGTGTGTTACGAGATATACGATGTGTGCGGATGTGTGTTATACGATCTCGACGTATGTTCTGCGATATGCGATGTGTGTTGTACGATCTCGATGTATGTGGATGTGTGTTATACATTGTTTTGCGCTTTTCTTTGAGCCAGTTCATTGTTAATTGCTGTGATATGCATTCGATGTATTATTATTATGAAAAAATTTGTAAATAATATATAACTTGCGATATTTGTAATGAAACAGTGTTATCGCACTTGATAAAATGGTTTCAATTTATTAATAAGTAGAAAGTTGTACATATACTGTTTATAACTGTTATAATATTCAATAAACTATATTTAAAATGTAGTAAAATGTTTTAATTTGTTTTATTTTTAAATAAATATTATAAATTATCAAGGAATGGGTAGTATGGATTTTAAATTCCCGCGTTTTCAATTCAGATGGCGCTCGACTTCCGTGGTAACAGAAAAATACATTGAGTGAAAGTACCCTTGCTCACGCCTAGGAACATTCGTAAAATCTAAGAAACGAACATTCCTAAAAAGTTGTAGAATTCAAGTCCTAGGGTCATTCGTAAAACTTAAGAAACGGAAATTCTTAGAACGTACAGAATTCAAGCCCTAGGGCACGGTAGTGTCACTCAATGTACTTTTCTGTTAGCATGTAGGGAGTATGGCGCTAGTGTCGCCATTCCCTTAGGTCGCGCCTAGGGAGACCACCGATAGGGAGTTGGCACTCCTACTCCCAAATGTCTCTCGTAGAGACCGTTATGCTTGGCGTTCCAAAGCAGTTCAAAATGTTCAGCTCTTTTGATCAGACGTATTGAACATATATTTCCAGTCCTACTGTGTTTCGAGGCTTACCTCTTTGTATATATATTCTCCGTCGTACGGCTACGACGAACGTCATTACCGTGTGAATAAAAGTATTATTTAAGGGGGTAGTCTACCCCATGGTTACAATTAGAAAATCAGTGTGAACAACCTGTATGCAAAAAAAGAGTTTGGTGACACTGAGAAACACGCACTGCCTGATGAACACGAGATGGCGTTGCTTGCTATTCCCATATTATATTAAATGATTTCGAGTTATATTTGTTTGTTATTAAAAACATAAATGTATAAAATTTAACATTAGCCAATTATTCTTCCCCTTTTACATTCCACACCCTTGCAATTAAGGAAACGCGAAGTTATAATTAAACTGCGGATCTTTACGCATTGGTCCTCCTGACTAGGCGCCATCTCGTCAAAACTGGCTGAACTAAATTTGGCTCTAGCTTGCTCTGCACTCTATCATCATGAATGTAATATGGGGGAAATTCTGCAAATGTGAATGAAATCACGCGCTTCGGTTGTTTGACCTCATTTCAGCAAATTTTGGGCTGGGTGAGGGCTCATTCTAAAGAGGAAGGTTCACCACACTGCGCTCTGCTCATCATAGCAGTCAAAAAGTCTTTCAGAGACAGAAAAATGCATTGAAATCTGCGGTTTTTTTTCCTAGATTTTTTCTCTACTTTGGGCCCTTATATTATACATATTAAACATAATCTCGTTAAAATCATGAGCAGAGCGCAGTGTGATGAACCTTCCTCTTTAGAATGAGCCCTCACCCAGCCCAAAATTTGCTCAAATAAGGTCAAACAACCGAAGCGCGCAAACCCATGTTTTCTGGTAAGATTCTAGTAAGATTCTAGTTGTAACCAGCGGGTAGACTACCCCCTTATGTATACTGGGGTAGTTACACCTTGGTTACAACTAGAATCTTACTAGAATCTTACTAGAAAACATGGGTTTACGGGAAAACAAATGCTGTCCTTATTTCAGCAAATTGTGGGCTGGTTGAGGGCTCATTCTAAAGAGGAAGGTTTGACGATAGTCGCTCTGGTCATTAGGCTAACGAGATTATGTTTATATCTAATAATATGAAGGCCCAAAGTAGAGAAAAAATCTTGGAAAAAAACCCGCAGGTTTCAATGCATTTTTCTGTCTCTGAAAGACTTTTTGACTGCCCTAATGACCAGAGCGACTATCGTCAAACCTTCCTCTTTAGAATGAGCCCTCAACCAGCCCACAATTTGCTGAAATAAGGACAGCATTTGTTTTCCCGTAAACCCATGTTTTCTAGTAAGATTCTAGTAAGATTCTAGTTGTAACCATAGGGTAGACTACCCCCTTAATGGTTCTCGTTGAACTACAAATATCTGCAGTGAATTTAATCTGAGGTCCTAACCACGTGGTTCCCGCTATACGTAGAGTAGGCTACGTTCTTCGGTACCTTCCCCGAAGCTTCTGATTATCTCCTCAAGATACATCAGCCATTAAACCTACAAGCACGAAAATCCAGCGCCATCTGAATTTTGTGTTACACAACTAACGGGTAAAACGCGGGGATTCAAAATCCATACTACCCATTCCTTGCTAATTTATAATTTTTATTTAAAAATAAAACAAATTAAAACATTTTACTACATTTTAAATATAGTTTATTGAATTTTATAGCAATTACAAACAGTATATGTACAACTTTTTACTTATTAATAAATTGAAACCATATTATCAAGCGCGATAACACTGTTTCATTACAAATATCGCAAGTTACACATTATTTACAAATTTTTCCATAATAAGACTACATCAAATGCATATCACAGCAATTACCGATGACCAGGCTCAAAGAAAAGCGCAAAACAATGTATAACACACATCGAGATCGTATAATACACATCCACGCACATCGTACATCTCGTAACACACATTGTATATCTCGTAACACACATCGAGATTGTATAACACACATCCACACACACCGTATATATTGTAACACACATCGAGATCGTATAATACACATCCACACACATCGTATATCTCATAACACACATCGAGATCGTACAACACACATCGCATATCGCATAACACACATTGTATATCTCATTAGACACATCGAGATCGTATAAGTGACATCGTATCTCATAACACACATCGTATATCTCGTAACACACATCGAGATCGAACAACACACATCGCATATCGCATAACACACATCGTATATCTCATTAGACACATCGAGATCGTATAAGAGGCATCGTATATCTCATAACACACATCGTATATCTCGTAACACACATCGAGATCGTACCGTATATCTCATAACATACATCAAATATCGCAGAACATACATCTACATCGTATAACGCACATCATATATCGCATAACCAGAGTAGGGCAATAATCAACTAATATCTAAAAAATGTCTTTTTGAATGTCAGTTATAGCAAAATAGTCATTAGTCAAAACTTTTTGATTAGTTAGTGACAGTTAGTCACAGGTCTAAGTAAACGTTAGCTATAGCTTATTAGTGAATTAGTAGTTGATGATCAGTCATCTTTAGTCATCAGTCACTATTATGCGATTAACATACATTACTATTATTAATTATTTATCACTAATTAATCACAAAAGCTTTGATGACCATTAGTTATTTTTAAATATTAGTTGATTATTGCCCTACTCTGTTCATAACACACATCAACATCGTATAATATATATCGCATATTGCAAGAACGTACATCAAGATCATACAACACACATCGCATATCGCATAACACATCATATATCATAGAACGTGAGGGTCATCTGCCCTTCCTTTGCGCAATCAACGATCGGCTCAGAACACTTACCAAAGCTACAGTTGCACCAAAAGGAGGTCATGGTGATAATTTGGTGGTCTGTGGTCAGTTTGATTTACCACAGCTTCCTGAATCCTGGTGCATCCATTACAGCTGAAAAGTACCGCCACCAAATCGACGAAATGCAAGAAAAACTTCAAAGTGTGTGCCCAGCACTGGTCAGCAGGAATGGTCCTATCCTTCTCCACGACAACGCCCAGCCACACGTCGCCCGACCGACCCTTCAAAAGTTGAACAAATTAGGCTACAAAACTCTAAATACCTCATCCACCATACTCACCAGATCTCTCGCCCACCGATTACCACTTTTTTAAGCACCTCGACAACTTCTTGCGCGTGAAATGCTTTAAATCCCAGAGAGATGCAGAAACGGCATTCAACGAGTTTGTTGCCTCCAGGATTCCAGAATTAAATTCAACCGGAATAACAAAACTTTCCAACCTATTTCATTGAAATCGTATATTTTTGTTTACAACATGCATCAAAATGTTGTCATCAATTCCATCTGGCGGACACTTTGAGAATTACTCTTGCAAGTAGTGACATCTTTATTTTGTGTTACGGTACTAAACTTTTGCTAACAGTTCTCCTATTAGAGTGACACTACCCTGCCCTAGGGTCATTCTTCGAATGTGAAAAATGGACGTAGGACTTTTGGGCATAAACTGGCCGTGAAACGTACATTCTACGAACGACCGTGGCTACTTGGGATGTTATGCGATATGCGATGTATATTATACGATGTTGATGTATGTTATGAACAGAGTAGGGCAATAATCAACTAATATTTAAAAATAACTAATGGTCATCAAAACTTTCTGATTAATTAGTGATAAATAATTAATAATATTAATGTATGTTAATCGCATAATAGTGATTGATGACTAAAGATGACTGATCATCAACTACTAATTCACTAATAAGCTATAGCTAACGATTATTTATACCTGTGACGAACTGTCACTAACTAATCAAAAAGTTTTGACTAATGACTATTTTGCTATAACTGACATTCTAAAAGACATTTTTAAATATTAGTTGATTATTGCCCTACTCTGGTTATGAGATATATGATGTGCGTTATACGATGTAGATGTATGTTCTGCGATATTTGATGTGTGTTATGAGATATACGATGTGTGTGGATGTGTATTATACGATCTCGATGTATGTTACAATATATACGGTGTGTGTGGATGTGTGTTATACAATCTCGATGTGTGTTACGAGATATACAATGTGTGTTACGAAATGTGCGATGTGTGTTATACGATCTCGATGTGTGTTACGAGATCTACGGTGTGTGTTACACACATCGAGATCATACAACACACATCGTATATCTAGTAACACACACCGTAGATCTCGTAACACACACCGTAGATCTCGTAACACACACCGTAAATCTCGTAACACACATCGAGATCGTATAACACACATCGTATATGTCGTAACACACACCGTATATCTCGTAACACACATCGAGATCGTATAACACACGTCGTACATTTTGTAACACACACCGTAGTTCTCGTAACACACATCGAGATATACGATGTGTGTTATGAGATATACGATGTCTGTTATACGATCTCGATGTGTCTAATGAGATATACAATGTTTGTTATGCGATATGCGATGTGTGTTGTACGATCTCGATGTGTGTTATGAGATATACGATGTGTGTGGATGTGTATTATACGATGTCGATGTGTGTTACAATATATACAGTGTGTGTGGATGTGTGTTACGAGATATACAATGTGTGTTACGAGATGTACGATGTGCGTGGATGTGTATTATACGATCTCGATGTGTGTTATACATTGTTTTGCGCTTTTCTTTGAGCCTGGTCATCGGTAATTGCTGTGATATGCATTTGATGTAGTCTTATTATGGAAAAATTTGTAAATAATGTGTAACTTGCGATATTTGTAATGAAACAGTGTTATCGCGCTTGATAATATGGTTTCAATTTATTAATAAGTAAAAAGTTGTACATATACTGTTTGTAATTGCTATAAAATTCAATAAACTATATTTAAAATGTAGTAAAATGTTTTAATTTGTTTTATTTTTAAATAAAAATTATAAATTAGCAAGGAATGGGTAGTATGGATTTTGAATCCCCGCGTTTTACCCGTTAGTTGTGTAACACAAAATTCAGATGGCGCTGGATTTTCGTGCCAACAGAAATGTACATTCAGTGACACTACCCTGGCCCCTGACCTACAGGTTACTAGCTAACACAATGCTTGGATCGGCTCGAGGCCCAAACCGGTTGATTCGTGCCTGGATTTTATGCGCGCATTGGCCCGGAAATAGCCAGGCATGTGCTCGAGCGCAGGGCCTGCCGGCCGTGCCAGAATTCAGCCTGTTTTTGAGAGGGCAGCACGGTTACACTAATGTGGCCAATCAGTGCTTCGATTGAGCCCAACTTTTCTCGCGCATGCGCGTCACAGTGCGGGTCGCATGGAAATGAGGATTGCAAGGGTGCGGGATTCGCGTTCTCATTTCCTAATAATACAAAAATTTGATTTTTCAGTAGTCAATAACGCTAGATAAAAGATCAATCTAGGCCGTGATCGCCCTCGAAAGTCCTATTTTTACATTTACGAGTCGTAATTTGCATCATACGGAAGCATACAACTGCGCATGTAGCTATTTTCAATAATGCAAATTATGCCTCGTATAGAAAAAAAAAGACTTTTGAGGGCGTTTGCTGCCTAGATTGATCTTTTATCTGGCGTTTTTGACTACTGAAAAACCCACGTTTGTATTATCACGAAATGAGAACGCAAATGCCGCACCCTTGCAATCTTGTAAATGGGCTGAAATCTGGCACGGCCGGCAGGCCCTGTGCTCGAGCCCATGCCTGGCTATTTCCGGGCCAATGCGCGCATAAAAACCAGGCCCAAATCGAGCCGGTGTGCTGTCTGGGTATATTCTACGGACGACCGTGGCTACTTGGGTGGCCAAACATCCTACATCCATTCTGTGCATTCGAAGAATTTCCCTAGGACTTGAATTCTAGAAGTTCTAGGAATATCTGTTTCTTAGTTTTTACCACGGTGTATTATAGAGGTGTTCCGACCAGAGAGGATATGAGAGTGCTCACGCCCGGGTCTGAGTTGCCACTGGTATAGTGCTGCCACCACCAAAATCTTAGCCTGGATCAGCTCCTACACCGATAGTAGAGCGGATTTCCCCCTCCCACTTTTAGCCTGGATCAGCTCCTAGACCGAAGGTAGAGCGGACGCTTAGCCTGGATCAGCTCCTATACCGAAGGTAGAGCGGATTTCCCCCTCCCGCGCCAGAGAAGATGAGATCTCACATCATTTTTCCGAAAGAGAAATTAATAGTTTTAAATACAATCTCTCTCTCTATTTCTAGATTTAATATACAACTTGGAGAAAAGTTCCCGAGAGTTAAAACACATTTTACTCTCAAATTAATATATATTTTGCGTAGTTTTCTGCAGAACTTGGCATAAAAATATAAATTAATTTAATATTTAGCATAGGATAGATTATACTCTAGTTGTATGAGATAATTCAAACCGTTTAATATCAATTTTATTGCTAGTAATTACGCTAATCGCGAAAAATCGTATCCAGATAGCACACGACGTTTTATACACGTCGTTATTACGTCTTTTTTAGGTCTGAACGTCTTACGTCCCAAAAGGACGTCTTTTAGACGTCTGAAAGAGCCTTTTTGAAGACGTAGTTTTACTGCTGAACGAAAACGCCTTTTAGGCGTCTCATTTCAACCGTAAAAACTTAAAAGACGTGTATTAGACGTACCGTTTTGTAATATAGGACATTCCAGCGACCTTCCAGCGGTGTTCCAGCGACTTTCGAGACGTCTGAATGTCTTGCGGCAGGCGTCTAAAGTATATCTTTTAGACGTCTCAGTGCCATTTGGGTAGTTGAATTACATTGTAATTGAAATTTAATGTATTTGGAGCACAATGTAATTGAAATAGAATGTAACTGAATGATTCAGAATCAGACTTCGAAAACTGTTTAAGAGCCCGCGCGCGCGGTTGAAAACGCGCTGATTCCGCTGTGTCTGAACGGGATCCCCTTAGGGTACGCGCACAGTGGATCCGTTTTCGTCCTACATCAGACATCAGCCCACACAGGCGAGTGTTCGGGAGGGATGTGTTGGTGTCTTTTCGCCAGATTTCGTCCGGCAAGGTGCTCACAGTGGGCCAGACACCGGACGAAATGGTCAAAGTCAACGGGGAGCCGAACCTTTTTCGAGTGCTTCGAGAAGGGTAACAATGGACAGACCCCATGGGCCCTCGACGCCGGACGATGTAGGAGGAAAATCAAATGATTTTGTTTTTCGTCCGGCGTAGGACGGTGCAGCGTTCACTTCAAATAATTTTCATGTCACCAATTTTGAAGTATCTATATTTTAAAAAACGGGTCCTTAAAGAGGACACTTGGGGCTATATTATTATAATTTTTATTTTTTCAATTTTCTGGTGCTATGATAGCAATGGACCTGTTTAAAACAATTGGAAAATAAACTATGAAAACAAATATTTTTTCAACTGAAATCATTTTTATTAAATACTCTTATGGTTACACTATGATATAATTTAATGAAAAACTTGTGACTTTGGGTATTCGGATAGTGTTTTCATTTTCTTAGATTTAAAAATCTTAAGCTTAATAAATATGGATTCGAAAATATCGGTTACCTCACACTTTCTAAAACCATTGTGACCTTATTTGCAGAAAATTAACAAAAAATCGCACATTTTTGGATTATAACCAAATAAAAATCGGCGGGACCCAAAGGGTCTCAGTAATATGTATACAAAAAAAATTAACAATTAGTTTTGCATTTTTTATAATTTAAAGTAATGTACTCACCGCACTGAATAATACTTACACTATGAAACTTTTGAAAATCAAGGAGTGCATATACACAAAAACCACAAAGAAACGAGAAAAAATTTTTTCCTTCAATAGTGTATGTCGCAGTTGTTCCCAATGTCAGTGTTTGTGCTTAGGTTCTATTATAATCTACGATCGATGCATTAATACTGTAACGTATTAATACTGCAATGTATTTCAATACACATAGATTTTTTAAAATGACATTACCATAATAAACGAATTCTTGCCACGTCTTGAGGATTTCGTACCACTGAGCGATGTACAATAGCGTAGCGGCTATCGGCACGTGCAATAAAACATTGGGCATGCAAATGGACGGGTCATTTTATTGGGAGATCGACAGTGAAGTTATTTTTCAGAAAGCTGTTTTTAGCGCGTCCAATTCATAATTCTTTACTGTAAAGCAATACAAAAATTACTTTACAGTTAACACGCGTTGTCCGAGAAAGTGTCGACTTCCAGCTCAATAGTAATGACCTGTCATAAACCTCTCCATAGAGAACAGCCCCGGAAACGGCCAGCAAATGTTGGTACAATGAACTCCGAGTTTTCAAAACGAAGGCCGTCCTGTCGGTCGATGCAGGACAAAACTAGAAGGGTCTCACAGACGGGCCTACCTGAGCCTACTCATACATTTGAAATGTCTGCCAGACGGCTCTGACGTCACCAGGTCTGCTGACGTCGGACCCACTGTGCGCGTACTCCTACAATTAGCACCACAGTAATGGTGTTTTAGAATTATTTAAATTGAAATATTTCCTGGACTACTAACTTTTCGACATACTATTGGTTTTCTGGGAAGCAGGATCTAGCATCTTAAATGAAAAACGCGTTAGTGAAATTCACTCTTGCAAGTGTTCTCTCTGCCTTCTCAAAATCGACTGACTAAACGACTGCAGAGAGGATATCTCTGCCGACTGCAACGGAAAAGAAAGAAAAGCCCAGGTCAGTTGGGCTGAATGCCCTTAGCTTTATCTGCGTTTCAACAACACATGGCTCTTGGGTGTTTTATTACCGATATCCTTCGGGTCTAAGAGGCCTGGGTTAGGAAATAAACATTTGACCCTCGGCAGAGTTGGGCAAAAAATTTAATTAGATACAAATTTCGGATCACGGATCATAGATAGAAAATTTTTAATTAGTTACTCGAAGATAAAGATAAAAATAACTTGTATCCGAAGTTTAATTAGATACTTTCATATCCGAAGCAGAAGGATCCGAAGCTACGGATACATTTTTAACTAGTTAAGTATCTAATTCAAAGATCCTTTCGGATCCTTCAAGATCCTTTCGGAACCTTCAAGATCCTTTTACCAGCTCGAGGCTTGAATGAACACGTTCCGAGGCCCGAGTGTCGGGCCCCGAGGCATGAGCCCAGAATACAATAGAAGTACAATAAACACGACCGGGCAATCCCCCGGCCAGCCAGGTAGCTCGACATGAAACCCCTGACAAGTGCATCCTAAACTTGTTCATTTTTCGTAATGCCCCCACGAAAGTGGCACGAGCGGGTTCGTGGCGTTCTTCCGATTAAAAAAAGTCTAAACGCGATAGAATTCGGTCAGTGCTTACTGCCTTTATTTGTGAAGATATGTTTGAAAATGTATCTAAATCTAAAATTTGTCCATCATCGGTGCTAGGGCGACGAAGCGACGAGTTGCCTGGGGCGCCTTGGCCAAGTGGTGCAATATACACGGCCGGGCAATCCCCCGGCCGTGTTTATTGTACTTTTATTGTATTCTGGGATCAGGCCTCGGGGCCCGACCCTCGGGCCTCGGAACGTGTTCATTCAAGCCTCGAGCTGGTCAAAAGGATCTTGAAGGATCCGAAAGGATCTTGAAGGATCCGAAAGGATCTTTGAATTAGATACATAACTAGTTAAAAATGTATCCGTAGCTTCGGATCCTTCTGCTTCGGATACAAAAGTATCTAATTAAACGTTGGATACAAGATCTTTTTGGATCCGAACCTTAAGATCACGAAACTTAGTTACTTATCTTTTAGTTGGATCTGGATTTAGATACGTTTTGACTTAAATACTGCCCAACTCTGACCCTCGGTATCTACTTTAACATAACTGAACCGATGTGACGCAATATTAATTTTTGCCCTTATATCAATACATACATAGGTTAGTACTTTTTTTATAACGAATGTCCAGCTGCATCGATTGATGTATTAAAAAATACCTCATTCCATTTAAAAAAATGAAGGAGGCCTTGACAATACTAAAAAAGAAGAAAAAATTCGACCTTTTTTTATTGCAATGTATAGCCAATCGAAGACTGATCAACTTTTGTTTAAAACATTTTTTTGGAAAATTATCGCAAGTACTTGAAAAATCGTGAGAACTGTTATGTGGGACACCCTGTATATAATTTTAAAGAGTACTATGAAATTATATAATTTAAACGGTATTTTTTATGTTCTTTTTGTTGAAATAAGAGTTAAAATTTTATTTGTTTTTATTTTTAGTTAAATAAAATTATCTATTTAATTAAGAAAAGATTGCGTCGTCGCTTTGTCGAATCAAAAATGTCAAAGCGGTTTCTTGTATTTACCTGAGTCACAATAAATAAATTATATACATATACGCCGATTCTACCTTATTTATTAACATTTCCCTTTTATATTCCTTTCCATATTTTCATAATTCAAATTTTTATCAAAAATCTTGAAATAAATGTTCGATCGGGAAAATAAATTATGGAATAAAGAATAATTTATACATAGAATATAGGCCATGTTAATTTTTATTGTAGTACTCGGCCACCGAGGCAGTCTGAGCTCGTAGCTTCAGGGCTGAAACCTTCGAATAAATCCGCGGATAACACTGCTAGATACAGTCCTATTTGTACCATGTTTACTATCGTTTTAATAAGAAAATGTCACGAGTTAGTTGGTACAAGTTCCATAAGAGAATAATGAAAAATAAAGAAGTTCCGCAATTGAATTGGCAGTTTTTGCACATCGATATCTCTCACGACTCTTCGAACTCCGAACTTTAAAGACTAACGTCGGACCAACAGCGTACAATGAAGCAGATAGAGAATCGAGCATTATTGACAACTTAAACGTTTATAATTTTAATACGAATAAGTTGCAGAGCTCATCCCGATGAAAATGAGACCAAATACGACATCATTTGAACTACTTCAATAAAATCATAATTTTTATCATAACACTACGTATCAATAAAAATTGTTCCATTACACTCGAGTTTGGTCCCCATTTTCATCAGGAAAAGCATCGCAATTAACTCGTAATAATTTTATGTAGGGGAGTATATTGAAAAATCTGAAAGTTTAAACTTTCATTCGTGCATGATTCCCCATCTGCTTACATTTGTTTGTTTGTTACGTTTGTTAGTCGTTGGGTCTCTGACGTTCGGCACTCGTCGGACCTCATCGCCTTTTAATCGAGCTGCCCAGATAGCACACGACGTCCTAAAGACATTCATTTTACGTCTATTTTAGGTCTGAAAGTCTTACGTCCTAAAAAACAGTGTGGTTTTTATAAATAGCCATAATCTAGCAGAAAGTATTAGCATTGGTATTATTTGTTCGAGTTAGAGTTTTTGCTTCAATTTCAATATCAATATCAATTTCAATTTTCATTATGATTTTAATTGTAATTGCAATTTTAATTTTTATTATGTTTATTGTGATTTTAATTGCAATTGTTATTTTTATTACACTTTTTATGTCAATTCCACGCGCGTTCTTCTAATAAAGTTATTTATTAATATTAAATTTATTAGAATTATTACCGCATCGAATTTTAGCAATTTCCGAGACATGGTTATATCGCCCGAAGCATCGGTTGAAGCTAGTTCTGATTTATGCCACAGGCTAGCAAAGGTTCTGTTTCATGCTAAAACATGCTGCTGCATGGTATGGTCGCTGTTTTGTGGTAAAAACGGGCTCTATCTTCGGTGTAGGAGCTGTTCCGTGCTAAGTGTGAGCGTGCCAGAAAGTGGTGGCAACTCAGACCCGGGCGTGAGCACTCTCATATCCTCTCTGTTCCGACTAAGCCCTCTGTACGGCTGAAGTTTTGAAAAAGATAGCGGTTGGTTCTCTGGTCGCCGCCAGATGGATTAGTGTTCCGATTACTTGGTATATCTCGGGGAGATAATCAGAAGCTTTGGGGAAGGTACGATGGAGAATATATGTACAAAAGAGGTAAGCCTCGGAGCACAGTAGGACTGGAAAGATATGTTCAATACGTCTGATCAAAAGAGCTGAACATTTTGAACTGCTTTGGAA
Organism: Lasioglossum pauxillum; assembly: GCA_933228785.1. NCBI lineage: Eukaryota > Metazoa > Arthropoda > Insecta > Hymenoptera > Halictidae > Lasioglossum > Lasioglossum pauxillum. The sequence continues at coordinate 24,734,107 of OW121703.1, read as the reverse complement.
CGCCAAGCGTAATGGTCTCTACGAGAGACGGTTGGGAGTAGGAGTGCCAACTCCCTATCGGTGATCTCCCTAGGCGCGACCTAGGGGAATGGCGACGTTAGCGCCATACTCCCTACATACTGCTGGTTCCGATTGATGGTGCACTTTCTCGCGCATGCGCGGCAATTTCAGCCACAGTAACGCCAGGGTAGTGTCACTCTAATAGGAGAACTGTTAGCAAAAGTTTAGTACCGTAACACAAAATAAAGATGTCACTACTTGCAAGAGTAATTCTCAAAGTGTCCGCCAGATGGAATTGATGACAACATTTTGATGCATGTTGTAAACAAAAATATACGATTTCAATGAAATAGGTTGGAAAGTTTTGTTATTCCGGTTGAATTTAATTCTGGAATCCTGGAGGCAACAAACTCGTTGAATGCCGTTTCTGCATCTCTCTGGGATTTAAAGCATTTCACGCGCAAGAAGTTGTCGAGGTGCTTAAAAAAGTGGTAATCGGTGGGCGAGAGATCTGGTGAGTATGGTGGATGAGGTATTTAGAGTTTTGTAGCCTAATTTGTTCAACTTTTGAAGGGTCGGTCGGGCGACGTGTGGCTGGGCGTTGTCGTGGAGAAGGATAGGACCATTCCTGCTGACCAGTGCTGGGCACACACCTTGAAGTTTTTCTTGCATTTCGTCGATTTGGTGGCGGTACTCTTCAGCTGTAATGGATGCACTAGGATTCAGGAAGCTGTGGTAAATCAAACTGACCACAGACCACCAAATTATCACCATGACCTCCGTTTGGTGCAACTGTGGCTTTGGTAAGTGTTTTGAGCCGATCGTTGATTGCGCAAAGGAAGAGCAGATGACCCTCACGTTCTATGATATATGATGTGTTATGCGATATGCGATGTGTGTTGTATGATCTTGATGTATGTTCTGCAATATGCGATGTATGTTATGCGATATGCGATGTATATTATACGATGTTGATGTGTGTTATGAACAGAGTAGGGCAATAATCAACTAATATTTAAAAATAACTAATGGTCATCAAAACTTTTGTGATTAATTAGTGACAAATAATTAATAATAGTAATGTATGTTAATCGCATAATAGTGACTGATGACTAAAGATGACTGATCATCAACTACTAATTCACTAATAAGCTATAGCTAACGTTTACTTAGACCTGTGACTAACTGTCACTAACTAATCAAAAAGTTTTGACTAATGACTATTTTGCTATAACTGACATTCAAAAAGACTATTAGTCATTTTTAAATATTAGTTGATTATTGCCCTACTCTGGTTATGAGATATACGATGTGCGTTATACGATGTAGATGTATGTTCTGCGAAATTTGATGTGTGTTATGAGATATACGGTACGATCTCGATGTGTGTTATGAGATATACGATGTCTCTTATACGATCTCGATGTGTCTAATGAGATATACGATGTGTGTTATGCGATATGCGATGTGTGTTGTACGATCTCGATGTGTGTTATGAGATATACGATGTGTGTGGATGTGTATTATACGATCTCGATGTGTGTTACAATATATACGGTGTGTGTGGATGTGTGTTATACAATCTCGATGTGTGTTACGAGATATACAATGTGTGTTACGAAATGTGCGATGTGTGTTATACGATCTCGATGTGTGTTACGAGATCTACGGTGTGTGTGTTACGAGATCTACGGCGTGTGTTACTAGATATACGATGTGTGTTGTATGATCTCGATGTGTGTAACACACACCGTAGATCTCGTAACACACATCGAGATCGTATAACACATCGTATATGTCGTAACACACACCGTAGTTCTCGTAACACACATCGAGATCGTATAACACACATCGCACATTTCGAATTTATTATTAAAGAAATGTACGATGTGTGTTATACGATCTCGATGTGTGTTACGAGATATACGATGTGTGTTATGAGATACGATGTCTCTTATACGATCTCGATGTGTCTAATGAGATATACAATGTGTGTTATGCGATGTGTGTTGTACGATCTCGATGTGTGTTATGAGATATACGATGTGTGTGGATGTGTATTATACGATCTCGATGTGAGTTACAATATATACGGTGTGTGTGGATGTGTGTTATACAATCTCGATGTGTGTTACGAGATATACAATGTGTGTTACGAGATGTACGATGTGTGTGGATGTGTATTATACGATCTCGATGTGTGTTATACATTGTTTTGCGCTTTTCTTTGAGCCTGGTCATTGTTAATTGCTGTGATATGCATTTGATGTAGTCTTATTACGAAAAAATTTGTAAATAATGTGTAACTTGCGATATTTGTAATGAAACAGTGTTATCGCGCTTGATAATATGGTTTCAATTTATTAATAAGTAAAAAGTTGTACATATACTGTTTGTAATTGCTATAAAATTCAATAAACGAGAAGTGGGGGTATTCCACGTTTATTCCTTGAATTCCCTAGCTCGCGTGCTATTTTTGCCCATGCCTGCAGTAGCCTATCTACAATGACGCAGCAGAGAGGCCAGGGCCCTGACGCCTTGAGGCAGTTATATTGGCAGGAATGTACCGAAACAATCTGTTCCGGACAAAAAGACTTTCGGACGTGTCCTACGAGATACAAAATGTACAGAAATACACATGTTATACATTCATTTTTCAGAATCAAATCATACCAATTTTTTAAAAGTCTGCTTGGTGCTCAAGCTACCATTGAAAAGGTTACGTTACTGTGGCTGAAATTGCCGCTCATGCGCGAGAAAGTGCACGAGTAATCGGAACACTGATCCATCTGGCGGCGACCAGAGAACCAACCGCTATCTTCTTCACTTTTCCGAGAGTAGCCAGAACACCTCTATAATACACCGTGGTTTTTACGAATGTTCTTAGGACGTGAAAATAAAGATGTCACTACTTGCAAGAGTAATTCTCAAAGTGTCCGCCAGATGGAATTGATGACAGCATTTTTTGGAGATGAGAGAGTGGTAACTATTTATACAGGGTGTTTACCTACAGGTGGGAGAAAATTGAAGGGGTGGTTCTCGACGATAATCTAAGACGAAAATGAAGAATAAAAAAATTGCTATTTCGGCTTGGTTATTTAGTTATTAACAATTAAAAATTCGCCTAAAATGCTGCAACACTTCTAACAAAAGTGTACGTTGCGTACGTCACACAGGCGCGCGACAGTCTCGTATCAAGTGACAAACGCATGCATACCTTGGTTCTCATTTGAGGCCCCAGCGAGGTGAAAATGCTTAAAAAATCGTTGGACGACATTGAACCTACCTACTCGTTAAAATCCACAAGGGCATTTGTAATATCCGCCCTATGAAATTATCGAGTAGAAGGGGTCAATGCCCTTTCACTTTTAAATTCTTCTCACACATATCCACAAATCCTTATTCTGTACTATAATTGTTCATAACACCGTACTTAATATACTGGAATAAACGCTCAGCACTATTTACAATATCATACACACGCACTACGAGTTTCCAGAGAGTACAAGTTTACCGAGGGGAATGAGGAGAACTGTAAAGAACTGGTAATCCTTTAATGTTGAAACACTGCACTTTATTTAACTTGATTTACGTCGCGAGACTCGCTCACAGACGGAACGGATACTTTGAGGTCATGCGATTTCTGAGAACGGAAATCTTTGACGCGTGCGAGAAGAATCGTCCGTACAAGCTGGCATTCGTATGCACACTGATTCAGGAGAGCTGATGTGGTCAATGCACACACATGAAATATTTCGCGGTCACAGACAGAATGAGAAGGAATCACGAAATTCGTGAAAACAGGATAGACAATGTATTGGTATAGCAACGCGCGACGTTTGGGCGGTAGTTTGCTGTAGATCTTCATTTGTTTTATCGATCTGGCATCGACCTCATCAGCTGTCTTGAATCAGTATGCATACAGATGCTAGCTTGTACGAACGATCCTTCTCGCACGCGTCAAAGATTTCCGTTCTCAGAAATCGCATGACCTCAAAGTATCCGTTCCGTCTGTGAGCGAGTCTCGCGACGTAAATCAAGTTAAATAAAGTGCAGTGTTTCAACATTAAAGGATTACCAGTTCTTTACAGTTCTCCTCATTCCCCTCGGTAAACTTGTACTCTCTGGAAACTCGTAGTGCGTGTGTATGATATTGTAAATAGTGCTGAGCGTTTATTCCAGTATATTAAGTACGGTGTTATGAACAATTATAGTACAGAATAAGGATTTGTGGATATGTGTGAGAAGAATTTAAAAGTGAAAGGGCATTGACCCCTTCTACTCGATAATTTCATAGGGCGGATATTACAAATGCCCTTGTGGATTTTAACGAGTAGGTAGGTTCAATGTCGTCCAACGATTTTTTAAGCATTTTCACCTCGCTGGGGCCTCAAATGAGAACCAAGGTATGCATGCGTTTGTCACTTGATACGAGACTGTCGCGCGCCTGTGTGACGTACGCAACGTACACTTTTGTTAGAAGTGTTGCAGCATTTTAGGCGAATTTTTAATTGTTAATAACTAAATAACCAAGCCGAAATCGCAATTTTTTTATTTTTCATTTTCGTCTTAGATTATCGTCGAGAACCACCCCTTCAATTTTCTCCCACCTATAGGTAAACACCCTGTATAGAAGGATCACCAGTAGGCTCCAACACCTGCAGAGCGTGTTGCTAGGAGGGAAGCAATTGACTATGTTAGAATAATATTTGTCCCAATATGAATTAAAAATGATCTCAATTGGTCGGTTCATTTTTGTGAAGTCATCGCCATGTGGCGGTATGTGGCTACTGATTCTTTTTGTTTTACACAGTTGCCGCATCTGTATTGTTTTCTTTTCTATGTTCTTCTCTATGCTTTTTTCAAACTTAACTGCCATATTGTCATGTACAAATATCATACAAAGACGTGTTGTGTTCTTACGCTAATAAATATATACTTATATCTATTGTTAAGGTAACTGAGTGAAGGGCGCTAATTTGTTGTTCGTATTTGGCGCGCGGCGTGTGGTGCGGAATGTTTGCGTGCGGGGCGCCACGAGCGCGTATCGCGAAACGACGGCGTTACCGATCGCTCTACGGTGTATAACGTTGGCCTTCCTTCTTCTTCGTTTTTTGCAGCCATAGCGATCGGTCGAGCGATTACGATTAACGAGCTTATCTCCTAATTACAATACGCACACTCTGTTTAAATAACTTAACAGGTTATGGGCCCAGTAGTGTCGCGAGTTCAATTTTTCATGTTCAAGGCGCGTGTGAGTTAAGCAGGGACTAAGCGAAAAGAAAATTCGAAAAGTAAAGTGGTAACAAACGGACTGTGCCAACACGTGGAATTTGTCTTTTTCAAAATGGAACGCTCGACGATTGAAAACATCTCAAGGGTGGAGAAGCTACGAAATGCTGAAAACTGGCAGCAATGGAAGTTCATCATAGAAGTCCTACTGGAGGATGACGATTTACTTGACGTATGTAATGGTACGATTACGGAGCCAAAAGCGGGAACGGAGAAATACGAAGAAAAGCTGAAGGCATGGACGAAGTCAAATCGTAAAGCAAAGAAGCTACTGGTAACGACGATTGAAAGTGAGCCATTGAGGCTAATAATGAACAGTACAACCGCGTGTGAAATGTGGCAAAAGTTATGTACAGTTTATGATTTGAAAAGTGAAGAAAGTTTGTCCATGACACAAAAGAACTTCTTCGATTTCAAATGGGACACGGAAGTTGGTGTTGCAACGAATTTTGCCAGACTCGAACAATCAGTGAATAAAATGAAATCACTAGGTGGCGAGATTTCGGAGTCGATGGTAATCTCGCGAATTTTTTCGACATTACCGTCGAGGTACAGTCATTTTCACAGTGCGTGGGACAGTACGGAAAACAAGAAGAAAACGTTAAAAAATCTGATGGCTCGGGTCATGACGGAAGAAACGCGTATTAATAATGACGTAACGGAAAATGAAACGGTCGCGATGTGGTCAAAAGGGAAAACGAGTGAACAAGTGAAAAGAAACGAAAACATGAAACATCGGTCACAGTTTTCAGAACCTCGTGACAACAAGAACAAGTTAAGGTCGACGCGGTGTTATTCGTGTGGCAGAACGGGACACAAACAAAGCGACTGTTATGGTTGCTATACGTGTGGTGAAAAAAGACATTTTTCGAGACACTGCCCACGGAAACATACGAAGAGTGAAACGAATCAAAAGAACGATGATACGAAGCATCTATCGTTTATGGTCAATAAGGACGATAATGAAGGAAATGATGAAGAAGGTGACTCTACGAACGAACATTGGGTGATCGACTCTGGTGCGTCCGATCACATGACTCATCACGACGACTGGTTTGCAGAAACACAACAATTTAAGGTACCTCTACCGGTTCGAGTCAGCATCGGCGAGCAGCTGATGGCGCTTGGAAAAGGAAGCATAAACATCAGAACACGAGTCAAAGGAAGGTGGATGTCAGGCACGCTACACGACGTTCTGTATGTTCCGAAAATTAATGTAAACTTATTTTCTGTTAATAAGGTCGCGAAAAAGGGTATAGACTTTTCGATTTCAAATGGAGGAAAAGAATGCGTTTTTAAAAGAAATGGTAAAATAGTAGCGACGGGTTCGGAACACGGTCAACTTTATCGAATTAATATGCAGGTTTTGTTGCCTAAATTCGCGAACGCGGTAGATTCTTTGCAATTATGGCATGAGTGACTAGCGCATCAAAACAAACGGCATGTAAAAGATTTCTTGAAAAATCTCGGAATCAACGTAGAAGTAGATAAAGAATTTTGTGACGCGTGCGCGATAGGAAAGCATCACCGATCTGCTTTCGGACAGAAAGAGAATAAGGCATGTGCACCAAGAGAAAGGGTGTACTCTGATGTTTGCGGCCCGATGGAAACGGATTCGTTGGGTAGAAATAGGTATTGCATAGTGTTCAAAGATGAGTATACGGGTTTTCGAGCGGTCCAGTTTATACGAAAAAAAATCTGAGGTAATAGAAAAGATAAAAGCCTTTTGTAATGAGATTAGGAATCAGTTTGGTAGTGACATTAAAGAGTTAATTACAGATGGAGGGAGAGAATACGTGAATAAAGAGGTAACTGTTTCGTGGTGGTGAAAAGGAAAACGATGATGATAAAAAGAATACATACAAAGCGCGATTAGTTGTAAAGGGATATGCACAACGTGAAGGGACCGATTTTTATGAAACGTTCAGTCCCGTGGTAAGGTACGATACACTCAGAATTATGTTGAGTCTCGTAGCACTTAAGAATTTATCTCTGCGATAGTTTGATATAAAAACAGCTTTTTTGTACGGAAATCTAAGCGAAGAAATCTTTATGCGACAACCACAAGGGTTTAACGATGGTTCTGATAGAGTATGTAAGTTGAAAAAAAGCTTATACGGTCTCAAATAAGCACCAAGGTGCTGGGGAGAGCATTTCTCAAACTTTTTGCGAAATTACGGTTTAAGGGAGAGTTCGGCAGACCCTTGTTTGTATTCTCGCATAAAAGATGAAAGTGTCCTGATGTTAGCACTATGGGTTGATGACGGTTTGATAGCTGGATCATGTGTGAATGAAATAGATGTCTTTATAAGCAGACTGAGTGAGAGATTTAAAGCGAACGTGTATGTAAACATTAAAAGGTATGTTGGTATGGAAATTACGAAAACGCGAGACGGTTTAATTTTTGTAAATCAAGAAAGCTATGCGAAAAAGATAGTCGAAAGATTTGGATTGAATGAAGCGAAAACTGTATCTACACCAATGGAAACTGGATGGAATGCGTTAGATTCGGAAAAGGTTGACGATAGAGTACCATATCGTGAAGCAATAGGAAGTTTAATGTTTCTTCAGATTGTAAGTAGGCCGGATATAGCGTTTGCAGTAAACGTTGCGTCTAGAGCGCTAGAAAAGCCAACCGTGAACCATTGGAACGCAGTCAAACGAATTATACGATATATAAAGGGCACATATAATTACGGATTGTTGTACGGTACTAATTCCGATTTAGTAACATTGTCTGATGCCGATTTCGCCGGTGATAGTGAGTCGCGTAAGTCAACGAGTGGTGTGCTGTGTATATTTACGGGTGCGGCAGTAAGCTGGCAAAGTAAAAAGCAACAATGTGTGGCGCTCTCGACAACGGAAGCCGAGTATATTAGCGCAGCTTTAGCAGCAAAAGACAATGTATGGATAATGAGATTATTCAATGACTTAGATTTTGAGGTCGGAAACAATGTGCTGTATGTTGATAATCAAAGTGCGTTAAAGCTAGTAAAGAACCCGGAGTTCCATCAACGTAGTAAGCACATTGACGTGAAATTTAATTTTGTGCGTGATCTGTATCAGAAAGGAATAATTGATGTAAAGTATATTCGCACTGAAAAACAGCTGGCTGATATACTAACGAAACCTTTAAATAAGAGTAGGTTTGAATTCCTTCGAGAACAGATTGGAGTAGTCTGTAAGACAGATGTTATTTAAAAATTGCACCCTTCAGGGAGAGTGTTAAGGTAACTGAGTGAAGGGCGCTAATTTGTTGTTCGTATTTGGCGCGCGGTGTGTGGTGCGGAATGTTTGCGTGCGGGGCGCCACAAGCGCGTATCGCGAAACGACGGCGTTACCGATCGCTCTACGGTGTATAACGTTGGCCTTCCTTCTTCTTCGTTTTTTGCAGCCATAGCGATCGGTCGAGCGATTACGATTAACGAGCTTATCTCCTAATTACAATACGCACACTCTGTTTAAATAACTTAACATCTATTGTTCACGCATCCATCCTGGAAAGTTATTCATTGTCTAAGCCTAAATCCATCAGGTTATGGGCCCAGGAATGCTTAGAAGCGTATAGTTTTGTCTTTCTTTATAAAAGTAAATAAAAGAAAGGAAAATTGGTGACTACTGTTCAAGTGAGATTCTCAGCCACGTGCAAAAAGGAAAAAGTAACTCTTGAGCAGATTCATAAGCCATGGAAACGGAACTCTCGCGTGTAACCAAGCTCCAAACATTGAAAATTGGAGTATATGGAAATTCCAAGTGAAAGTACTGCTGCAAGCAAGCAACTTTACTACGGACAATATTTATAATAACGCGTGGAGCGTAGTGCAGGGCACGAACACAGCACCAGTAACACCAGCGGCTGATACGACGCCAGCGATTAAAATCGACTATGAAAAGAAACTGGCTCCGTACAGGAAGGCTGACGCTTCGGCCCAGAGAATAATAGTGACTACTATAACGGAACAACCAACGCTGCATATCATAAATTGTGAAACAGCGAAACAGATGTGGGACAAGCTTGTGAGTGTGTATGAGCAAAAGTCACAAGTGAGTGCACATGTCTTACAACAAAAATGGTTTACTGTGGTCAAGGATTCTTCTGATAATTTGGCCGCTCATATTGCAAAGATAGAGAATTTAGCACATAGATTGCAATTAATGGGAGAAACTGTAACTGATAGTATGATCATGACAAAGATTCTTTTAACGCTACCACCAAGTTACTATCACTTTGTGAGTGCGTGGGAGTCAACCTCTGCAAATGAACGCACGAAGGAAAATGTTATTTCAAGATTAGTGGCAGAGGAATTCCGTCAATCGAGTCGAGCTGACTGCGAGGAAAATGCCTTAACGTCTAGGTTGCAGTTTGACAAGAACAAGAAATTCTCAAGACAGGAACAAAATAAAAAGGGTTCCCAGAGTGGAAAGAAACCTGGTAAATGCTACAAGTGTCATAGGTTTGGACACTGGGCCAATGAATGTCGTTCCAAAAGGCAATATGACGACTCTCAAAAGAAAAGAGACTCTCAAGGTGATAGTTTGGTAAGCGAAGCACTGGTGTCGCTGCAGAAGCAGAACAATAATGTTGACGTCTGGTATCTGGACTCTGGCGCCGCAGATCATATGACCCACAGAAAGGAATGGTTCATAAATTACAGAAAGCTGAAAGAACCTGTATGGGTCAGAATAGGTGATGGCAATTGTCTCCCGGGTTATGGAAGAGGAAATATCAACGTTCAGACCTTCAATGGAGAACAATGGGCCACGAATCATCTTTCAGAGGTATTGTACGTACCTGATTTAAAATATAATCATTTTTCTTCAGGAGTGGCAATGGATAAAGGGCTTGAGCAACACTCAGATAGTAAGATGTGCAAAGGGTATAGCCGGATAAGATAGTCCAAAATGCCCCTGAGCCGAATTTTATCGATAATGTGCCATTCGATAGAGCACCAAGAAAAACCATACTGTGCAAAGTTTCAACCCTGTATCTCGATCGGGAGGGTAGTTATGGGGTAAAATCGAAAAATCAGTTTTTGGCCTATTTTCCTTAGTTAATGACGTTTAGAAATTCTGAGAAAAATCTGACACATGTTAAGAAACCAAATACATACTTTGCAATTGGTTTCAGATTTTTAAAGTGAAAATCCTGCTTGTAAAAAATCAAAAACCTCAAAAAAATCGAAAAAATGCAGATTTCACATGGAAGTTCTAGAGTGACAACATTTATATTTTTACAGTAGCAGTATATTGTCATAAGTATTGTTCATGAATTTTTTCAGATTTTTTGGTTTGGTGCGCCGTTGTTAAAAAAAATAAAAACTGATATTTTCGACGTTTTTTCCGCGAAGAACTAAGCTAACCTTAAAATTATTACGTTCTATTTGTTCTGTAAGTCTATCAGGCACTGATAAACCTTGAACATTATTAAAAAATAATTAAACAATGAAATCGGCTTGATTAGTGTTTTTACTATGTCAGCGTATTACATCTGGAAGTATTAAACACAATCCCAACAGCTCGGTTGGCTCAGCGCGTTAGGCGCTCGACTGTTGATCTGCTTATACTAGGTTCGCGCCCGGCGTCCGTATACACTTTTTTTTACTTGATTAATTCTTTTTTTATGTCTAACTATATAATAATCAATGGTATGTTTGTAGATTTCTTTTAGAAGCAATATCTAAATATTAAAAAAATAATGGATGCAGATGATAATATTAATATCCGTTCTCTTATAGAAGACAATAGTATAGTTAAATTCCAAGTTCAATCTCGCCATATTAATAGTAGAACCTATCGATGTTACATTCAATATGCACCTAACACAAGCGGATGTTCAGGGATTAAACGATATTGTTGTGACTGTGCGAATGGCAATCGTACCGTCGGTTGTTGCTCGCATGTAGCAGCAATTATCTATTACCTTTCACATGCTCGATAGCTCTCAAAAATTATAAGACCTGCTGAAATATTAAGCAAGATATTTAATCAAGAAGAAGTGACACCGGTCATTAATGAGGACAGTGACGAAGACTGAGGACATCACATGATGAGATATTTATTTCCATCGGTCAACAATTTTGACGATAAGTATTTTTAAAAGTATTTTAAAATTAATGATTTATATGTATGCATTTATCGTCAGAAAACACAAACAATTCTATATTCTATTACAGGGCAGGCGCAAAAAAGGAAGAACAAATAATTTTGACGTCAACAGTACTGACGATAAGTATTTTTAAAATTAATAATTCATATGTATGTATTTATCGTCAGAAAAGATAAGTAATTCTATATTCCATTACAGGGCACGCGCAAAAAAGGAAGAACAAATAATTCTGACGTCGACCATACTGATGATAAGTATTTTTCAAATTAATTATTTATATGTATGTATCTATCGTCAGAAAAGGCAAATAATTCTATATTATATTACAGGACACGCGAAAAAAGGAAGACCATATAACAAAAAGAAGGCAAGCATATAACAAGGGGTATCCTTTTCCCCTACCCGGGTCTGGAAGGGGAAAGTTCAGTTTTTTGACCGTACCATTGCCCTCAACTACACCCGCCACCGATAAACGATTAACAGGTACCGGCAACCCTAGTAATCCGTTACCTGGTACTGATGATCGACAGAGTCATAAAGCGAATAGAGAAAGGAAAGGTGAACATAAAGATAAAGGTAAACGGGCGGGCTAAAGGTACAAAATAATAAAACACGGACACTTTGTCCGTTTTTACAAAACTTTTACAAAACCGTTTTCTCTATAACGGAGTATTTAAACTCGAAGACACGTATAGATTTACTGCAGAAAATATTTAATACTACCAGATTTAAGAAGATGCGTAACTAAAAATTGATGATGTTAACAATTGCTCCAAAATTTTTTTTGCGAATTTTACCTTAAAATTATTTTTTTAATATTTAGATATTGCTTCTAAAAGAAATCTACAAACATACCATTGATTATTATATAGTTAGACATAAAAAAAGAATTAATCAAGTAAAAAAAAGTGTATACGGACGCCGGGCGCGAACCTAGTATAAGCAGATCAACAGTCGAGCGCCTAACGCGCTGAGCCAACCGAGCTGTTGGGATTGTGTTTAATACTTCCAGATGTAATACGCTGACATAGTAAAAACACTAATCAAGCCGATTTCATTGTTTAATTATTTTTTAATAATGTTCAAGGTTTATCAGTGCCTGATAGACTTACAGAACAAATAGAACGTAATAATTTTAAGGTTAGCTTAGTTCTTCGCGGAAAAAACGTCGAAAATATCAGTTTTTATTTTTTTTAACAACGGCGCACCAAACCAAAAAATCTGAAAAAATTCATGAACAATACTTATGACAATATACTGCTACTGTAAAAATATAAATGTTGTCACTCTAGAACTTCCATGTGAAATCTGCATTTTTTCGATTTTTTTGAGGTTTTTGATTTTTTACAAGCAGGATTTTCACTTTAAAAATCTGAAACCAATTGCAAAGTATGTATTTGGTTTCTTAACATGTGTCAGATTTTTCTCAGAATTTCTAAACGTCATTAACTAAGGAAAATAGGCCAAAAACTGATTTTTCGATTTTACCCCATAACTACCCTCCCGATCGAGATACAGGGTTGAAACTTTGCACAGTATGGTTTTTCTTGGTGCTCTATCAAATGGCACATTATCGATAAAATTCGGCTCAAGGGCATTTTGGACTATCTTATCCGGCTATACCCTTTACCAAAAAGGGGCGCACCATTGCAGTGGGAGAGCGAGAAGGAAAGCTCTTCACTATGAAATTCCAAATAATAACAGAAAACGTCTCAGCATCTGATCCTGAACCATGCGCACAAGTTGTTGAAACAAGTTCTCTTGAGACCTGGCATAAGAGATTGGCGCACCAAAATTTTCAACAAGTGAAAACCATTTTGAAACAATTCGACATTGAGGTTAAGGACAAAAAGGAGCCTTTTTGTGAGGCTTGTGCGGTTGGGAAGATTCATCGACTACCTTTTCACAGGAGTGATTCAGAAACAAGCAGAATTGGCGAGATTATTCATTCCGATGTCTGCGGCCCTATCCAGACTCAGTCTATTGAGGGTTCAAGGTATTTTATACTTTTCAAAGATGACTATTCCCATTATCGCTTCATATATTTTTTAGCAAACAAATCCGATGTGTTTGCTTGCCTGGAAGATTTTCTGAAGAAGGCAGAGAAACATTGTCCTAGGGGTGTAAAGGTTCTCAGGACAGACAATGGTTTGGAATATGTGAACCATGATGTAGCTGAGCTGTTAAGTAGGTTTGGAATTCAGCATCAGAAGACTGTAAGCTATTGCCCGGAACAAAATGGAGCTGCGGAAAGGGAAAATAGAACCCTAATGGTCCAAAACCCAAACAGGTTTTGGACTGAGGCACTCAAAGCAGCGAATCATGTACTGAACTGCACTGGCACTAGTTCTGTGAGGAACAAAACCCCTCATGAACTTTGGCATGGACAGAAGGCTCAAATAAGGAATCTACACGTTTTTGGCGAAGAAGTTTTTGTGCATTTGCCCAACCAAAAACCAAAACTGGATAGCAGGGGCGAGAAAGGCCACTTTGTTGGTTACGGAGAAAATGTGAAAGGCTACAGAGTGTGGCTTCCCGCCAAAAATCAAATTAAAACAGTTAGAAACGTAATATTCACTGGAAATATAAAGACGTTGAGAAAGGATCAAGAAAAGAGCAGGAAGGAATGTCTGTTGTATGTACCAGGAAATGAAGAAAAAGAAGAGGTTTTTTCAGACAGACCAGAAATCGGTCTGGGAATGAAGAAAATGATGAGGTTCCTCCAGACAGACCAGAGGAAAATCAGTCTGGAAATGAAGAAATTAACCGAGAGCAAGAAGCTACATCCGAGCAGAGAAGGGATCCAAGAGTAGATCAAAATCAAGAATCACATGAGCAACAGCCTGAAAATAGGTGCAGAAGAAAAGTTGCGGAAGGTTCAACAAGTGACAGAACCCTGAGTGATAGGTCAACCCTAAAGAAGAAAGACTATTATGGAGATTACTGTTTTGCATCAGAACAAGCTTTCGTTACAGAACATGGCGAGTCCTTAACATATGCAGATGCCATGAGAAGTAACGAATCCAGAAATTGGGAGTTAGCGATGAAAGAAGAAATGATGTCCTTGGAGAAGAACCAAGTATGGGAACTGGTTGAAGTACCAAAAGGAAAAACCGTCATGAAGAATCGATGGGTGTTCAAAATTAAAAAGGATGCAAATGGCAATATTCAACGACACAAGGCAAGACTGGTTGTGAAGGGCTACAATCAGAAGGAAGGCCAAGACTACACAGAAACTTTCAGTCCAGTAGTCAGGTTTGATTCCCTGAGAGTATTGCTAACCATAGCAGCGAGGGAGAAGCTGATTCTGAAACAATTCGACGTAAAAACAGCTTTCCTGAATGGAGAAATCCAAGAGGAGGTATACATGGAGCAGCCGGAAGCGTACTCAGATGGAACTGCAAGAGCTTGCAAGTTGATGAAAAGTCTGTACGGACTCAAACAGTCGTCGAGATGTTGGAATCGACGCTTCACGAAATTTCTGAGAAAATACAGATTAAAAGAACTGTATGCTGATCCATGTATATTGGCCAGAATAGACAAAGGAGGCATAGTGATCTTGGCGATCTACATAGATGACGGGCTGATCGCAGCAAGTTCCCAGGGAGCTGTTACGAGCCAGGGCCGCGAGCAGCGCGAGTGGCCGGCGAAGGGTTATTAACCCAGGGAATATGGTATCAGTTTGTTAGTAAAGGCACGCGGACGAACCCAATGCGAAATTGGGGAGCCGCTAGGATTATAGACGACGAGGACGAACCTGATGCGAAGTCAGGGAGCCTCTAGGAATGGAGTCAAACGCAGACGAACCTGATGCGAAATCAGGGAGCTGCTAGGAAGGTGAAACGAACCCAATGCGAAATTGGGGAGTCACTAGGAACGACGCGCAGACGAACCCGATGCGAAACCGGGGAGCTGCTAGGAGGTTGTAGAATCAGCGCGGACGAACCCAATGCGAAATTGGGGAGCCGCTAGGAGGTTGGATAAAAGCACAGACGAATCTGATGCGAAATCAGGGAGCTGTTAGGATGCGGACGAACCTGATGCGAATTCAGGGAGCCGCTAGGATGGTATAGATTTCATGGACAAACCCAATGCGAAATTGGGGAGCCACTAGGTAGGAAAAATCTCTATTTGGATAATTGGTAAGTAGCGAACGAACCTGATGCGAAACCAGGGAGTCGCTAGGATAGTTAGTAGGCCTCGTAACTAATATAATCTAATTGATACAACCCGAGCGGTAAGGTTGTATCGAGTGGGAACGTTCAATTACTATGTTAGGATTTTGGACAATAATAATGGGTTGAATAATCTCAATCTGTTCTGGATTGGTCGTGCTGTTCTATCGATATCGACAAGTGATCGACGACTCAGCCCTACGATTGGCTGTCGCGTGCGTCGTGCGGTTCTATCGATATCGACCAGTGATCGACGACGCAGCCCTACGATTGGCTGTCGCGTGCGTCGTCGCTCTATCGATGGTCGATGATCAGCGCGTCAGTTCATTGGCGCTCGCGATAGTATCGATTATCGAACGATCTATAGATTGGATATTAGCTCTCGTCAGGATTCCGTTAATCCACTGTTCGTCTGACTAAGCCAAAGTTCGCTACGCAACGAATATTCGTCAACTCGGTATCGATTCGAAAACGCGATTGTAAGACAGTTTTCTCGGTACCAATCCTATAATTCTCGGCTACGCGGCGGGAAGTTATTAATACCACATAAAGTCATAAACATTGTAATTTAATTCCGTAAAACACGTGTACTGTACATAGTTTTCTGTGTGTAAACTTCACTAGTGACTATTCACCTCAAAGGTGAAATAAAGTGTTCTTGTGACTCAAATTTAATTAATTTTTCCCGTCCAATCCGAAACATTTGGTCCTTCGAGCCGGAGCCAGTGCTGCAGTTCACTGAAAATATATAAAAGTTAGCTCAACGTAACCGTCTTTTTTGAAACACAAAGGAAACAATGACTGACCTTGTCGGGAAGCAACGGATCCTTGGACAACGAATCGGCCGATTCGTTTCAAACATAAAGAAGAAAGGCAAGGCGAATATAACCAAGGGATTGTTAAATGCTAACCTTCTTAATCTTCAAGTACATTGGGAAGATTATCGTAAGGGAGATTTAGCTGTGAGAGCCGCTGCAGAGACTGACCCGAAAGTGCTGGCAAGCTCCTACATCGAGGAAGACGAGTACGAGGATGTCCAGCAAACATTTATGGAGCAGTCCGGGATGATACAGGACATGATCGACGAGCTAAATGCCGCGGCGACCGTTAAGGAGTCGACGACTTCGAATCCAACGGTTACCGAGACGGTCGCACAAAGGTCACGCGCCGTGTTGCCTAAGATGGCTCTTCCTACCTTCGACGGGCAATACAAGGACTGGCCTTCCTTCCGCGATCTTTTTACCTCGTTAATCATTAAGGATACTTCTCTTTCCCCTGTCGAGCGGTTGCACTATCTTAAGACATGCCTGAAGGGCAGTGCCGCATCCCTTCTGAAGAACATCCCAACCACTGCCGACAATTTCCTGGTCGCTTGGGAGAAACTGGAAGATCGCTTCGAGAATCGTCGGTTACTCGTTCAGGCGCAGATTCGGATTCTAGCAAACCTCTCGCCTGTCCGCAAGGAGTCCTCCGTCGAAATGCAGCGACTCTTTGACCAGACCTTCGATGCCATCGATGCTCTCGCCAACCTGAATCGTCCTGTAACAAATGCAATAGATTGGATTGTTGAATTAACCGTCGATCGGTTGGATCGCCAGTCTCGTCGCGAGTGGGAGGACATTGTGACATTCTCCAAGGAGTTACCTACCCTTGAGCTACTAAAGACATTCATGGTGGGGCGCATTCAAACCTGCGAGGCGGTGGAGCCACCCCCGCAGGAAAAATCATCAACAGCCCGAGTTCCTTCATCCAAGGGCTTCAAGGTGCACCAGGTGTCCCAGGCCAGCTCCCCTGAATTGGCCTGCAGGCTGTGTACCGAGCAGCATTATATACAGCGCTGTAAACAATTTCGGGAGAAGAGCCCTACTGACCGCCGAAACACTGTACGAGCGTTGAGCCTCTGCTACAATTGTCTCGGCCCGCATCAGGTCAACGAATGCAAATCTTCTAAGCGATGCCAAAAATGCGACGGTAAACATCACACGATGATACACGAAGCAGCCTCTTCCACCAAGGAAACCTGTTCCGCTGGAGCCTGTGTTCAGCATGTATCATCGGACGTGAGTAATTCTTCCGTAATTCTTGGAACCGCTCGTGTCACAATTCTAGGCCCACTTGGACAACGCAGTCGTGCTCGCGTGCTCATAGATCCCGGAAGCGAAGTGTCCTTAATCTCCGAGGCATTGGCACAGCGGCTCGGTCTCCGGAGAAGTCAGGCGCGGATTCCTCTTCGTGGAGTCGGACGGAGCAGGACTCAGTTCACTCGGGGAAGGACGGTGTTGTCTCTCACTTCCCATCAAGGACAGGAAGATCAAATGTCGATCCCGGCCTACATTCTCGCGGAACTTTCCACCTACCAACCTCGTGATTTACCCTCTCCCGGTTCTTGGCCTCACATCCAGGGATTGTCACTCGCCGATCCAACCTACCATCATGCAGATCCTATCGATATTCTGCTGGGAGCGGATTCCTACGACCTCATTATCCGAGAGGGCGTCAAGAAGGGACCTCCCCACACTCCAGTCGCTCAGGAGACCTGCTTCGGCTGGATTCTAACCGGAGGTGCAGGATCTAGCACTTCTAAGGGACCAGCTAGACGGAGCGATGTTCCCGTTCACCATTGCAGTTTGGATCGCGAGTTGATGGATTCCTTGACCAAGTTCTGGGAGCAGGAGGAAATCGAGGTCTCAGTTCCGGAGACGGATGACGATCGCCGAGCGGAAGAGCATTTCTCCTCCACCTACTATCGACAACCTGATGGGCGATTCATGGTGCGGCTGCCCTTCAAGGCCACACCAGAGTTGGGTAATTCGCGTAACACAGCCGTTCGGACGCTTAATGGGATGAGTTCCAGGTTCCAGCGCTCCTCCGAATTCCGGCTTGCTTACCACGACTTCTTGAGGACCTACGAAGAAATGGGGCACATGTCAATGACTCGACCATCACCATCGGCAGAAGGTTACTATCTCCCTCACCATGGAGTGTTACGGGAGAGCAGCTCGACCACCAAGCTAAGAGTGGTTTTCAATGGGTCGATGTCTTCAGCCAATGGGAAGTCGCTCAACGACTTTCTGCTTCGTGGTCCCAATTTGCTGCCAAATCTTGCCGACGTGTTGCTGAGATGGCGACTGCACCGCTATGTCTTCGCTGCTGACATCGAGAAGATGTACAGGCAGATTCTCGTTCATCCGGATGACCGTCGATGGCAGCTAATCGTCTGGCGACCTGCACAAGAAAGGGATATAGTCGACTACGAGCTGAATACCGTCACCTATGGACTTGCCTGTGCACCTTACCTCGCAATTCGATGCCTGCACCAACTCGCTCAACTGGAAGAGCAGCGATATCCACGAGGCTCCCACGTCGTACTGAAGGACATCTACATGGACGATGTCCTGACTGGATCCGACACCATTGACGAGGCTCGTCTAAAACAGACTGAGATCCGAGAGCTCCTCATGGCGGGCGGATTCCCCCTTCGGAAGTGGGCATCCAACTCTCGTGAGCTGTTGGAAGGGCTTTCCATCGACGAGCGGAACGGAATCATAGAGTGGGACTCTCCTACCTTACACAGCGTCCTAGGTATTCGATGGTTTCCCTGTTCTGACTGTTTTCAGGTTTCTGCCGTCACTATACAAACCACGGGCTACACAAAACGAACTGTGCTCAGCGGAACAGCACAGCTCTTCGACCCCCTCGGATGGCTAGCGCCTGTCACCATCGTGGCCAAGGTACTTATACAATCCTTATGGCTCCTCAAGGCTGACTGGGACTCACCACTACCTGAAAAGGAGGAACTCATTTGGAAGAAGTTCCTACAACAGCTTCCTTCCTTGCGCACTGTCAGCGTCCCCCGATGGCTCGGTATCAGCAGCTCTCCTCCTACAGTCGAGATCCACGGATTCGCCGACGCTTCAGAGCGTGCTTATGCTGCCGTGGTATACTCACGCACCTTCAACGAGGAGGGAACAGCTACAGTGTCACTGATCGTAGCCAAATCCAAGGTGGCTCCGTTGAAGCGTGTATCACTGCCTCGACTGGAGCTATGTGCTGCCTTCCTTCTAGCCAAGCTCGTCTCCCACGTCATCAAGGTGCTCGAGTTACCGGAAGTCGACCTCCATCTATGGTCGGACTCCTCGGTGACTCTCAGTTGGATACAGGGGCATCCTTCGCGTTGGCCAACGTACGTGGCTAACAGAGTAGCCGAAATCCAGAGGCTGCTGCCACGCGCCAAGTGGCATCATGTTCGGAGCGCAGAGAATCCTGCTGACTGCGCTTCGCGGGGCTTGTATCCAGAGGAAATTCTCGACTTTAATCTTTGGTGGCAAGGTCCGGAGTGGCTGACTTCCTCCAGGAACATTCCTGTAGAAACGGATCAGGAGATCAGTAGCGAGGTCGTGGAACCAGCAGTACATCATGTGGCTCTTCAGTTAGAGAATTCTTCATGCGTCTTGATCACGCGTTTTTCTAATCTGAACCGTCTTTTCCGAGTCCTAGCCTGGTGCCTTCGCTGGAAAACGGGAAAACTGAGCGAGGAGTCAGCACTCACGGCTGCTGAAGTACACGCATGCCGACTTACTCTCTTGCGTCTGGAGCAGACTGCATATTTCCAGGAAGACATCAGGGCCCTCCGAGAAAATCAACCGGTACCATCCAAGAGCCGGTTGACTAAACTTGCTCCGTTCCTGGATTCAGATGGAGTGCTTCGCGTTGGAGGCCGTCTTCAGGTCACCAACCTTGAGTTTGACAGGAAGTATCCTGCAATACTACCCGACGACTCCCATTTGGCTCGACTGTGGGTGGACGCGGCGCATAAGCGGTGCCTTCATGGTGGGACTCAACTGACGCTCGCTACGCTACGGCAAGAGTGCTGGATCCTCAAGGGGCGTCATCTGGTCAAGTCCTGTATCAGACATTGTACCACCTGTATACGTTGGAAGGGACAAACAGCCCAACCCAAAATGGGAAACCTTCCAATTGCTAGAGTAACACGTTGTCGTCCATTTTTCAGGTCTGGAATCGACTACGCTGGACCAATACAGCTTCGTGCCGGTCGGGGTCGTGGTCAGCGAACCTCAAAGGGCTACATCGCCGTATTCATCTGCTTGGCTACTAAGGCTGTACACTTGGAGGCTGTGTCGGATGGGTCCACCGAAACATTCTTGGCAGCTCTAAGACGCTTCATGGCACGGCGAGGGCGATGCTCGGAATTATACAGCGATTGCGGACGGAACTTCGTCGGAGCTCACAACGAGCTACGTGTTCTGCTCCGTGAATCAGTGAAGCAGGGAGGAGGCCCACCCTTCGCAGCTTCCGTCGAGGGCATCACATGGCGATTCAACCCCCCTTCGGCTCCTCACTTTGGCGGGATCTGGGAAGCTGCCGTCAAGTCCGTCAAGCATCACCTCGGCCGAATCCTCGGCGAGCAGACGCTGACCTTTGAGGAGCTGACCACACTTCTGACGGGTATCGAAGCTTGTCTAAATTCCAGACCTTTGTTACCTCTTTCAGATGACCCTGAGGATCCAGCCGCTCTCACGCCCGGTCACTTCTTGATCGGGGAACCATTGAATTCAATCCCTGAGCCCAGCCTCGAGGAGCTCCCCGCGTCTCGGTTGTCACGATGGCAATTAATCCAGCAAATGTATCAACATTTCTGGAAGCGCTGGTCTCTGGAGTACCTAAATTCCTTACAATCTAGAGGAAAATGGCAAAAGGACAAAACTTTAATCAAGTCCGGAGTTCTCTGTTTGATTAAAAGTGAAATTCTTCCGCCTACCCAATGGCCTCTCGCACGCGTCGTTAAAATACACCCGGGACCAGACGCTTCCGTCAGAGTTGCCACCGTTCGCACTGCCACTTCTGAATATCTTCGACCGGTACACAAACTTATTCCTCTTCTCGTGCCGGACGTTCCCGAGGAGAATGCGAATGAGGTCCACGAGGCAGGCTCAGCTGGCGACTCTTCTTAATTGTTCCAATCATCCGTGTCAGCATTCATTCATTCATTATTGTTCATTACTTCACCTTCTACCACTTCACTAGCGTAGAATTCACTCACTTCATCTCTCAAATTGTCTAGCTTCATGTTCATTACTATCACTTCACTGTACATTTCCATTTTTTTCACTCGCGTCTAGCAGCGTCGGTTACTACGCAGTACGGCCATTCCATTCACTTCTCGTAGTTTCGTCATTGAATGACGAGGCGGGCGGAATGTTCTGGATTGGTCGTGCTGTTCTATCGATATCGACAAGTGATCGACGACTCAGCCCTACGATTGGCTGTCGCGTGCGTCGTGCGGTTCTATCGATATCGACCAGTGATCGACGACGCAGCCCTACGATTGGCTGTCGCGTGCGTCGTCGCTCTATCGATGGTCGATGATCAGCGCGTCAGTTCATTGGCGCTCGCGATAGTATCGATTATCGAACGATCTATAGATTGGATATTAGCTCTCGTCAGGATTCCGTTAATCCACTGTTCGTCTGACTAAGCCAAAGTTCGCTACGCAACGAATATTCGTCAACTCGGTATCGATTCGAAAACGCGATTGTAAGACAGTTTTCTCGGTACCAATCCTATAATTCTCGGCTACGCGGCGGGAAGTTATTAATACCACATAAAGTCATAAACATTGTAATTTAATTCCGTAAAACACGTGTACTGTACATAGTTTTCTGTGTGTAAACTTCACTAGTGACTATTCACCTCAAAGGTGAAATAAAGTGTTCTTGTGACTCAAATTTAATTAATTTTTCCCGTTCAATCCGAAACACAATCTAATTTCCAAACAACACAAATATATTGTAATGATAAAAGTCTGTAGTACACATGTGTAATTATCGCGATTGGAATTTAAAGAAAGATATAGAATGAAAAAGGAATTTACCTAAAACGATGTTCGTTTTTGACGCACTGGCAATGCGGGGGACTCGGAAACAACTTTAACAAACTTTGATCTGAAAGGTACTTTAGCCCGATCTCACTATAGTTGCTTTTCCGAATTGCAGCACGACGTGACGCGATACGTGTCTACTGAAGTACTAACCCCCGAGAGTAAGAATCTAAGGGTTTATATACCCCTACAATGAATGGAATACTCTGTTCATAATCTAATCGCGCTTAGAGATTAGGGCTTAGGGCCAGACTCTCATTTCTGTCAACTCTAATGAGATCGGGGCCAGAACTCGGTACTAAATCAAAGGGTTCAACTATGATATGAAAGGTTATCTAGGACGCTTCCTGCCAGAGACGATCTGGAAGAGATTCCTGTGAGAAAACGAACGGAATATATTCTCTATCCGTAACAGAGCAATAGATGAATTGCTGTCAGGTATGCAGGAGGAGTTTGAAATTACATATCAGGATGTGGACATGTTCCTAGGTCTTCAAATTCGACGGAATACAGATGGCTCAATTACGGTGAATCAAAAGGCCTATGCACACAAGGTCTTGGACAGATTTCGTATGGAGAACGCAAATCCAGTAACCATACCGGCAAGTCCACATGATCCAGATGGTGACGATGATTTTTTAAACAAAGAGACAAGAGCTCCATATAGAGAGGCAGTGGGGAGTCTGCTATATCTATCGTCTGCCACGAGACCTGATCTTGCTTTTTCAATAAATAGAGCAGGGAGATTTTTGGACCACCCGAACAAGGCAAATTGGAATGCAGTGAAAAGAATCTTGAAATATGTAAAAGGAACTCTGGATATTGGATTGAGATTTTCACATGATGCAGATATGCGATTGCATGTCTACAGTGACGCAGACTTTGCAGGAGACACCAAGACTAGAAGATCCACAACAGGATACGTAGTAAAGTGGGGATCCAATGTACTCACCTGGTGCTCGCAAAGACAACCAACAGAAGTCAGAATATATAGCAGCCTGTTAAGCGGTAAAGGAGATTATGTGGCTCAAGAAATTCATGGATGAGTTCTATGGGATAGACAAAGTCAAGATGACTCTCCATGTGGACAATCAGAGTGCAATACAATTGATAAAAAATCCTGTATTTCACAAAAGGACTAAACACATAGATGTCCAGTATAAATACATACGAGAAAAGTTTTCCGAGAAGAAGTTTGAGGTCCAGTACATCAGCACCGATGACCAAAAAGCGGACATCCTGACCAAGGCTTTGCCTCGTCAACTGTTCGAGCGACACAAGGAAGATTTATGCTATTCGGTGGATAGAGACGAATAATTTTAAAGATTGTTTTTGAAGTCTTGTAAACGAAAGTTCCTTTATTGTGATATTTTTTTGACCGGAATATTCATATTGAACAAATAGTGGGAGTGTTAGAATAATATTTGTCTCAATATGAATTAAAAATGATCTCAATTGGTCGGTTCATTTTTGCGAAGTCATCGCCATGTGGCGCTATGTGGCTACTGATTCTTTTTGTTTTACACAGTTGCCGCATCTGTATTGTTTTCTTTTCTATGTTCTTCTCTATGCTTTTTTCAAACTTAACTGCCATATTGTCATGTACAAATATCATACAAAGACGTGTTGTGTTCTTACGCTAATAAATATATACTTATATCTATTGTTCACGCATCCATCCTGGAAAGTTATTCATTGTCTAAGCCTAAATCCATCAGACTAGAGACTGCGTGCTGTATAACATCTCGGAGAACCGAGAGCGTTTATTAACAAATGATGCGGTGTGAACGTCACACCGTGAGTTACAGCGTGAGTGAACGATCGTCTGACTGTTGACGAATAATAACCGAGGGCGTCTAAACGTGACACTGAGTAATGGTGGTGCGTCTGCACGTGGCGAGAGCTAGTGAACAACTCATGACGTGGCTTGTTCCTCCTCGACGCTAGCGGAACCGGAAGGCACGTCACTCAGGCTGGCCACGCTGCCTCCGCACCGGAATTCCCCACAAGGAATTCCCCACAATTTTGGTGCACGTTGTAAAGAAAAACATATATATACGATCTCAATGTATTAGGTTGGAAAGTTTTGTTATTCCGGTAAAATTCTGGAGTCCTGGAGGCGACAAACTTGTTGAATGCCGTTTCAGCATCTATCTGGGATTTGAAGCATTTCTCCTGGTAATCGGTGGGCGAGAGATCTGGTGAGTATGGTGGATGTGGTAGAGTTTCGTAACCTAATTCGTTCAGCTTTTGAAGAGTCTGTCAGGCGACGTGTGGCCGGGCATTGTCGCGGAGAAGGATAGGACCATTTCTGTTGACCAGTGCTGGACACAAACGTTGAAGTTCTTTGTGCATTTCGTCGATTTGGTGGCAGTCCTTTCCAGCTGTAATGGTTTCACCAGGATTCAGGAAGCTGTGGTGCATCAAAGCGGCACAGATTACCAAACTGTTACCATGACTTTCTTTTGGTGCAACTGTGCCTTTGGTAAGTGTTTTGGGTCTTCGTTGTGGTCTAGCCACTGAGCCGATCGCTGATTATGCAAAGGAAGGGCAGACAAGCCTCGCGTTCTGCGATATGCAGTGTGTGTTGTGCGATCTCGATGTATGTTCTGCGATATGCGATGTGTGTTGTATGATCTCGATGTATGTTCTGCGATATGCAAGATTGGTATGTAGTGTCACGTCGTCTAGGATTTTCTTCGCCAGAAGGGCGAAAATCCCAGCGACACCGGGTATTTATAGACCTTTCAACCGGGCCGCGTTCGGCCGCGCGAAACGCGGTCCACCCGGGACAAAAATTGTCCGCAAGCTCGCCGTTGCTCAAGTTCTTAGAAATCAAGTTCGGGCGCCAGGCACGGAAGGTGCCACGCTAAACCTCGTAACCACGAGCACGTGGAGAAACGGTCGTACGAGCCTGCGACAATCGAGATCGTTAACAAAGTTTCCGCGAACGGGCACAGGATCCTACGCGAATCGAACACGAGGCATTCCACGCGGCTGGAAGGTTTCTCACTACAATAAGTACTCTCGAGATCTTCGGTTAACACAATTTATTGTGACGATGGTACATCCGCGTTACCGGCAGCGACCGGCAGCGTTTCTAGGTTAACCAGCGCGTGACAGGTGTTCGGCGACGGACGATCGTCGCACAGATTCTTCTCGAGACGCATCGAACCCGGCAGCAACGTAATGACCACGTTGGCGTACGCGATATTCACGTTTCACGCCCGAATTCAGATCGAAAACGCGTTGTACAATTGACTTCTCGTCGGCGTAACAAGTCGCGGAAATACGACGAGAGCACGTGGCGGCGACGCACCGTGGAACGAATCGAGGATCGAGTAAAACCGGCAACGACACGCGGATTCTCGCAAATCGAAACTAATAGTGCCTAGTACCCGAAAACCCCCTTCACCGCGCGAGTCGAGGTCAAGACTACGCGCGGATCCTCGCCATCCGACCTCTAGTACTAGCACCCGCAAAATATATTTTTCCGCGCGTCCTATGACCGACGAGTACCCACCGTACGCGAATTACCCTCGATATTTCACGAATATCGGCAGCTTCGAAATCACGTCGGTGTTTCTGCGACGCGATCGCGGACACGACACGCTTACCGAGCCAACACGAGAAAGATCACTTCACTGAGAAATAGAACAGAGGCTTACCCAGGGCAATGTAGTTCTCCGACGTCCCTCTCTTCCGGCAGCTCGCTTCGCAATTTCCAAAAGTACTCAAATTTACGCAATCGCTCAGAATCTAATTCGACTATCTTTGACGTGAGCCAACGAAGAAGTGATCATTTCCGCGGTGACTCGGGAACGCGGAAGCAGAGCGTCCCCCTCTTTCCGCTCTATATCCCCCCGCGTAGGATTCGACCTATCGCTAACAGATCTTCGGACGGGGCCTCGCTCCGCGCGACGGTCCCTGGCGTCCGGCGATTCGTCGACTCTCCGGCAGCGCTGCGTGGTGATTCGCCGCTTCCCTGTGAGGTGCTCGGCGCGAGCCAATCCGGCAGCTGGCCAAGCTTCTCTCCGGCTGAGGCGACGGCGAGGCAGCTGAGATTCCTGGCTTGGCATCTCGTGTCCTCGTCGGCGCCTCCAGGCTGTCTATCCTGGGCTCCGTCGATTCCCCGCTTTTCCAGGGTTGGAGTTTCCGCCGGCGCCGATCCCTTTTTCGTTTCTCCGCGGGAGAGGTGCTGCGGGTCCCCCCCTGGGGCCCGGTTACGGTCCTGCAGAAGCGCGTCGCGCAAATTGGCGCGACGCTCAAAAACATTAGAACTCGCCCATGGGTCTCGCTCGTGCCCAGGGCGAGCGCTCGCCACGGCCCTTCTCGCATTTTTCGCTGCCAGAGGGTGACCCGGTCTTCCGATATACGCTATCGGAGGACGTAGGCAAACTGCCACGTCGCAACTCCTCCCCCCCAGGGGAGACCGGGTCATACCCGAGGCAAAACCTCTGTTAAATTTCTGGTAGGCTCGGTAGCGAACGCTCGACCTCGGTCGTTCCTCGGGACTACACAAACACCTTCACCTTGTACCAACACTAATACAATCACAATACGAATACTTACACTCACGTGTACAGTTCCTCTGGCGAGGCCTCCTATTCTACCGGCAGTTCCCTGAAACGCTCGCTTCTTATCGCTAATCACGCAAAATTGGAATTGAGGTGGGTTCGGGGATCGAAATGACAAGAGTTCTGTTACCGATTTCTTCCCGGCAGCTGCGGTCTCCTTTATTCTCCTGGCCCTTTCTCCGGCAGTTCATAACCCACGAACAATAATCATTAACAAAAAAACAATTCGTTTCGGCTTATTCTAATCAGTCTTGTAGCGGGTTCGTTGTGCCCCGTTTTAGGAAATAAAATAATAAAAATCTTTGGGTAGTCTCCCGGCAGTCATGGTCCTTTTCTTCTTCCCCCGGCCTTTCTCTTCTGCCCGGCACTTTTCTTCTACCCGGCACTTCTATTCTATCCGGCACTACCATGGGTTGTGTAGCCCGCCCAACTTCCAGCGCGGACCACATTTCGGGCAGGACTTTACTGAAAATCCAACCCTCCCACACCTGAAGCAGTAATCCCCACGGGGCTGCGGACAGGCCCGCTGCCTGTGCTCAGTTGAGCCGCAGCTCCAACAACTGTTCTGTTGAGCTCGCAGCTCTTCCTCCGTGAGCTGTCTTCCCGGCACGATTTGGAGGGCTCTTTGTTGTGCCGCCCTCTTTTTTTCTACAGTGGCTGTCTTGGCTGGGCCAGCTCCGCAGCTGTTCCTCTACTGGAGGTCGGTTCCAGCATGGCCCACTCTAACCTGGGTGTTTTGGATCCAGGTGGGTAAACCCAGACGGGTTTTGCTCCTTCTGGCCGTCCGGCAGCATTTACGGGTTGCCCTGTTGTGGGACTCGGTGTTCGCTCTTCTGGTCTCTGTTCCGCGGGAGAGGTTCCGGCAGTGTTTTCCACCTCCTCCGCTATTCTTGCCCTTAGGGTCTCCATTCGGAGATGGGCTAGGCCGTGTCGGTGGACCCATGCAAAATCGTCCTCCCGGTTCTGCGGTTGCTCCTTCGTCGTGCCCGGCAGCAGTTCTGATTTCGTTGGTTCGGCCTTCATGTCGTCGGACTTAGAGTCCTCTGCCATCTCCGCCCAGTCTATCTTTCCTCTGAGGTGGTCCCGCGACCCCTTTCCGGGTTCCCCCGTACCGGCAGTTGTTGGAATTTCTTCCTCGGCGTTGTCGGGGTTTTGG
Source organism: Lasioglossum pauxillum (assembly GCA_933228785.1). Lineage (NCBI taxonomy): Eukaryota > Metazoa > Arthropoda > Insecta > Hymenoptera > Halictidae > Lasioglossum > Lasioglossum pauxillum. Next base: position 24,705,903 of record OW121703.1, on the reverse strand, counting down.
ATGTTCTCCCCTTTCACGTCCGGCAGCGAGGATTGGTTGGTAGCTTCCTCCGGGTCGGTGGCATGTGGTGTTGTCTCCGGTGCTGCTGGGAGCTCGACTTCCGAGGTCCCTGTCTCTCCGGTATTTTCGAGGAGCTCTCTCGATATCTTCGAGCGTGTCCTCGAGGTCCCGGTTCTCCTCTACTTCCCACTGCTCGGACTCCGGGCGTTCGTCGGCGGACATGTACACCGTCCCTTCCTCTACCGATGGCGTTAGTGACCTTGCCTCTGTCTGCGTGGCCACTTCCCGGCAAGCGGTTCTGACAACCGTCGTTTGATACTTGCGTATCGTGGCTTCTACGATTTCTTGGCCTTCCAACGCATGGGCCTTAATTAAGGCCTTCCACAGCTTGGTTTCTGGTACGTAAGATGGACGGTATTCCTTGAGGTCGCTGATGTGCGCCTTCCCTAAATCCCTACCATCTTCGGTCGCCAACCCGTATACCACCGGTGATAACTTTTTAGTTATCACTACGGGGCCGGTGTACTTGGGGGCTAACTTCGCCGCGACGTGCTGTGCCGCGGAAGAAAGAACCCTCTGTCGTTTCATAACTTTATCCCCGACCTCGAATTCCGTATCCCTATGATGTTCGTTATAATAACGCGCCTGACGGTTGTACGCGTCTTCTAGGTTTTCTAATACCCAGCTGCGCAGCGTCTGCAGCCGGGCAACTCGACCTTTCCAAAGTTCGGTCGGCGCCAAATCTAAATCTATCGGCGGCTCGGTGCTCGCCCGTACGCATTTCGCTGGCCTCGGCTCTCGCCCGAAATTCAAAAATGCTGGGGAAGTTTGTAATACGGAGTGGTGCGCTGTGTTATACGCGAATCTGAATTTTGACAAATTCACGTCCCAATCTCGGTGATCCCTCTCAATGTACGCGACCATCATTGTCTTTAGGATTCGATTGACTCTCTCTACTGGGTTTGCCTGCGGGTGGTACGGAGGAGTCGTAGTAATCCTAATGCCGTATTCGTTCGCCAATTCATGCAGACATTTATTCGCAAACTCTGTGCCATTGTCGGTGAGGAGTACATCGGGTGTCTCCCACCGCGAGAAAATGAGGTTTTCGAGGGCCTCCGCAATCTTGGGACCGGTCGCTCGTCGGAGTGGAGCGCACTCGATCCACTTAGTGAACAGGTCCTGCATCACGAGGAGGTACGCATGACCGGACCTGCTAGAAGGGAATGGACCCATGATATCGGCAGCGACTACTGACCAGGGCATGTCCATACGGCGCCGACCCATCAGCCCGGAGGGGAGCTTCTGCTCCACCTTCGTTAGCTGGCAAGTAGTACAGCGTCTCACGTACTCCACTGTTGTTCTGTACATGCCCGGCCAGTAGTATCGTGTCGCGACGCGATGGTACGTCTTCTCGACGCCTAAGTGACCTGATTGTGGTCCATCATGTGCCTCCTGCAGGATCTCAGTCCTGCGTTCCTCGGGGACCACCAATTTCCACTCGTCCCCATCTTGACCTAAGGTCTCTGCGATCAAAGGATCGGTTCTCCGGCAAAACAATTCCCCGTTACGAATCGACCAGTCCCTAAATTTTTGGGGGTTTCCCTCTACCTCCGCGAATTTGCTCTCGTACCACCTCGCACGCACGGCAGCTGCCACCTCAATTTCTCCTTTGATGACCCCGCTTCCCTCATACGCGCGCGAGAGCGCATCCGGCACTCGGTTGAGGGCACCTTGTCCTATTACTACTTCGAAGTCATATTCGAGGAGCTGTAAAGCCCATCGCGCCAATCGTCCTGAAGGGTTTTGTAATTTGCGCAATCACCGTTAGCTGTTATCATCCGTGATCACCGTGAATTTGTACCCTTCCAAATACGGCCTAAATTTTTGTACCGCCCAGACTATCGCCAAACACTCTAACTCCGTAGCCGAGTACTTACGTTCCGGCAGCGTGAGAGCGCGACTCGCAAATGCAATTACTTTTTCAATACCCTCGATCTCTTGTGTCAAAACAGCCCCTAAGCCTACCGTACTCGCGTCGGTCTGTACCGTAAATGGTATTTTGAAGTCAGGACATGATAGTGTCGGCGCGGAGGTTATCATTTCGCGAAGAGCTTCGAAGGCGGATTGTTGTCCGTCCTTCCACACCCATTCACGATCCTTCCGAAGGAGTTCATTTAATGGCTCCGCAAGTGTAGCGAATCCCGGGATGAACCTAGTATACCAGGAAGCCATCCCTAAGAAACGCCGCACTTGCTTCACGTTCTTCGGGGTTGGATACGACACTATCGGCTGAATTTTCTCTGGGTCGACGGTTAAGCCCTCTCTACTGACGACAAAACCCAAGTAACGGACCTCTGCGCGGCAAAACTCACACTTTTCCGGGTTAATTATTAAACCGGCAGCTTTGACTCTATCCAACACGCGTTTCAACCATTCCAGATGTTCTTCGAATGTTTTCGTGACTATTATTATGTCATCTAAATAAGAAAACGCGTGTGGCTCCATTTCGGGTCCAATCAGACGGTCTAACAATCGTTGGAATGTAGCCGGGGCCCCCGTCAGCCCGTATGGCATTCTACGAAATTGGAAAAGTCCTTTCCCCGGCACCGTGAACGCGGTTATTTCGCGACTCTTTGATTCTAAAGGAATCTGAAAATAGGCCTGACTGAGATCGAGGGTTGAAATGTATTTAGCCGATCTCAATTTATCTAATATCTGAGTCATGAGCGGTAAAGGGTACGCGTCTTTCCTCGAGACCTCGTTCACCTCCCGAAAATCTAAACAAAATCTATATTTCCCGTTGGGCTTTTTGACCATTACTACTGGGCTTGACCAGCCACTTTGCGACGGTTCTATTATGCCGTCCGCCAACAGGGTATTCACCTCGGCATAAATAGCCTCCTGAATTTTTGGAGAAACGGCATAATAGCGTTGCTTGATGGGTGGATGATCGCCCACGTCTATTCGGTGGCTGATCAAGTCAGTCAACCCTTTCATGTTTTCGAACTCCGGCAGCTCGGTCTCGAGGAATCTCGCCAAACGGTCTTTTTCGGAATCATCCAACATCTGTAACCCGCAGCATACGGTGGCTGGAGGAGCGTCATCGAATGGAAACTTCTCATTCGGATGAGACGCAAAGTACCATATGGCATTGTGATACTCTGCCACAATCCCGAAGAGTGCAATTGTTCCGGCAAACCGTCATTAGGCCGATCCTCCTTGTCGGGAGCGCGTAGCCGCGAAGATGACGTCACGTCATCCTCGCGGCCCCCCACCTTGCGATCCGCCGAACGCGTGAATTTCGGCTACGAACCGGCGGATCGCGAGCGGGATTCGTATTGTTAACGGCCACCGCTTCACACCTTGTTTACCGCCGTCGTACAACCGTTAGCAGTCGGATCACACAAGCGTTCGTTTTCACCGCAATCGAGTTTGTTCACCGAGGAATACTGTCAATTGTTAAGTTTGTTGTGTAACTGCGTTACATTAAAAGACCAGTGCGAAACCAGTGTCCAGACAATTATTCAAGTACATCCACTAACGATCCCAGATCTATCGTATCCGATCTTCAAACATTTTGGTCCTTCGAGCCGGAGTTGATCGGCGGCTCTCAACACCTCAATCTGAGATCACTAGTGGGTGACTTTAGTGAACTCCGTAAAACCGCCTCAGTGGATTCGTGTGCGCCGGTACATGCTAAGTACAGTTAACGGCCAGTATATTTGAACCGCTCTGTGACCGCTTGCGCCCGCTCGCGTGTGGATTGTTTGTGTCGCGCTCGCATCTCGTGTGACCTCCCGCTCGTTGCCGAACCGCCGTTTCAAAATGAGCATGGCCAACACGCTGTTTGACATACAAGTCGTCCTGTACGAGACCATCGGCAACATCCTCACGAACGCACCGACGAAGGGAATGGCCAACCTCGCAGAGGCTAACATACAAACCCGGTTTGAGGCACTCTTCCGCACCTGGGATCAATTCCGTGCGAACCATGTAAAGCTCCACGAGCTATGCACGGAGCAACAACTCCGCACGCACGAGTATTTCGCCCGGAATCTGCGTGAAGAGTGCGAGGAATTGGTCATCGACACTGACGCCGCGCTTCGCCTCATGCGCAAGGAGCTTCTCGAGTCGTCAACCCCCGCCGCGCATCAGGACACTCCAGCCTCGCCCAAATGCATCGCTCCGCCGTCCGATGCTACTGGCCACCGCACTCTTCGAGGTCATCGCTGCCACCGGGGACCACCTCCAGGCTCACGTCCTGGCTCGAACTGCTTGCGCGCCCGCACTCACGGTCTCGCATCTCCAATCTCGCGAGTGCGTGCCTCCGCTCGTGCGTTCTCGCGCCTCCGCTCGTGCGTTCTCGCGCCTCCGCTCTCGCGCTCCTCCGCTCTCGTGTCTCCGCTCTCGTGCTCTTGCACTCTCCGGCCTCCGCGCTTATACCCTTGCGCCGCCGCTCGTGCGCTTTCGTGCCTCCGCATGCGCGCGCTTACGCCTTCGCTCCAACGCTCTTGCACTGTCGCGCTGTCACGCCTCCGCGCGTGCACCTTCCGACCTCCGCGCTTGCACGGTCGGACCTTCGCACGGGCGCGTTCACTCTGACACTCTTGCGCTGTCGCACTGTCCCAGCTCCGTACTTGCACTCTCGAGTCTCCGCACTTGCACTCTCAAGCTTCCGCGCGTGCATTCTCGGACCTCCGCGCTTGCATTCTCTGGCCTCAGCGTTAACTCTCTCGCGCATTCGATTTCGGGCTCTCACACATCCGCTTGTGGGCTCTTGCGCCTTCGCTCGTGCGCTCTCGCGCCTCCGCTTTCGCGCCCTCGCACGTCCGGTTGCGCGCTCCTGCGCCTCCGTTCGAGCGCTCTAGCGCCGTCACTCTCGGGCTTGTGCGCCTCCGTTCGTGCGCTGTCGCGCCTGCGCTATCGCGCCACCGCTCGTGCACCTGCACTCTCGCGCCCTTGCGCTGTAACCACTCCGCTCTGGTGCTCTCGCAGCACCGCTTATGCTCGTGCGCTTTCGCGCCTCCGCTCGTGCGCATTCGTGTTCCCACTAGTGCACTATCGCGCCCCCGCTCGTGCGCACTCGCGCCTCCACTCTCGCGCTTTCGCACGCCCGCTCATGCGCTCTCGCTCCTCCGCTTGCGTGCTCTCGCACCTCCGCTGGTGTGCTCTACCGACTCCCCGTGCGCTTCGTCAAGCTTCCGCGATCACTCACTTATGCCGTCATTCTCTTGCCTCCATTCGTGCGCTCTCTTGCTCGTGCGTTATCGTGCTTCCGCGTTCGTGCATTCGCTCGTGCGCTCTCGCACCTCCACTCGTGAGCGTTCACGCCTGCGCGCGTGCGCTCTCGCGCCTCCGCTCTTGCGCTCTTGCGTTCTCGTGCGCTCTCGCGCCTCCACGTTGTACCTCCGCTTTCGCTCCTCCGCTCTCGTATGCCGTCGTTCTCGCGCCTCCGCTCTTGCGCTCTCGCGCTCTTGCGTTATCGTGCGCTCTCGCGCCTCCACGTTGTACCTCCGCTTCCGCTCCTCCGCTCTCGTATGCCGTCGCTCTCTAGTCTTCGTTCGTGCGCTCTCGTGGTCTTGCGTTATCGTGCCTCCGTTTTCGTGCATTCGCTCGTGCGCTCTCGCGCCTCCGCTCTTGCGCTCTTGCGTTCTCGTGCGCTCTCGCGCCTCCACGTTGTACCTCCGCTTTCGCTCCTCCGCTCTCGTATGCCGTCGCTCTCGCGCCTCCGCTCTTGCGCTCTCGCGCTCTTGCGTTATCGTGCGCTCTCGCGCCTCCACGTTGTACCTCCGCTTTCGCTCCTCCGCTCTCGTATGCCGTCGCTCTATCGTTTTCTTTCGTGCGCTCTCGTGGTCTTGTGTCATCGTGCCTCCACCTCGTACCTCCTTCTTCGCGCCTACGTTCGTGACAGTTGACGATCCCGCGTCTATTGCCGTGACTGCGTCACGGCAAGGGGGGAGAATGTTCCGGCAAACCGTCATTAGGCCGATCCTCCTTGTCGGGAGCGCGTAGCCGCGAAGATGACGTCACGTCATCCTCGCGGCCCCCCACCTTGCGATCCGCCGAACGCGTGAATTTCGGCTACGAACCGGCGGATCGCGAGAGGGATTCGTATTGTTAACGGCCACCGCTTCACACCTTGTTTACCGCCGTCGTACAACCGTTAGCAGTCGGATCACACAAGCGTTCGTTTTCACCGCAATCGAGTTTGTTCACCGAGGAATACTGTCAATTGTTAAGTTTGTTGTGTAACTGCGTTACGTTAAAAGACCAGTGCGAAACCAGTGTCCAGACAATTATATACCTTTCAAGTACATCCACTAACGATTCCAGATCTATCGTATCCGATCTTCAAACAGCAATCGAATCCGTACCCAAAAGGAGAGGGGTCACGAGATGGTCTAATACGCGTGCCGAGATCCGGTGTTCCCTTTTTCCTATTTTTAACGCAAAATGAGCTCGTTCGATTGCTCGATCAATCGTCCCCGTGGCCAGGAGGAAATAACAGGGTTCCTCCGTACTCTCGACGGATACGACCCCGTCGCCAACCCGATCTAATATGTCGCGACTAACAAACGTGATCGACGAACCCGAATCCACTAGGGCACGAACCGGCAGCTTTCCGATCACTGCTTTGACAGTTAATAGAGGCGGTCTCTTCTCTCCGATCGTTAATATTCGGGCCGATACTAATTTCGGCGAAGTCTCTCTGGCCCTTTCGAGTGACTCCTCCCCCCGTTTCCCGACGAGCTTTCGCATCTACGGCAGCTGTTAAGTGTTACGCCTTGTGCTCCGCACCCATAGCAATGTACTTGTGGTGGTTCCCGGCAATCCCGCGACCTATGTCCGATTTTCCGGCAGTTCCAGCACACGAACGGCGAGCTTCCTGGCGCGCGTTGTTTGTCCCGTGCCGATTCCGCTCGCCGATCGGTGTTCGCGGTTTCTTCCGGTTTACGCGGTTGGGCTCTATACGAGTGATCCCTCTGCTCGGTCCGGTATCCCGATTCCCTTCGCCCGGCAGCTGAATAATTATTCGCGCGCGGCGCAAAAGAGTCCCGTTTCCCCGGTCCGAGACGGGATTCTCCATATGCGGTGGCGGTAGGTCGGTCACTCGATTCGCCACTTCCGGCAGCTATTGCGTTCGCGTATTCTACCTGTACGGTCCTTCCTCTCCCCGGTTGTTTGTGAGAGGCGCGGCGATTGGGGTCATACGCGAATACCGGATGAGCCATCTCCAATTGTTTCGGATTTCGTCTCCGTTTTTCCACATCTGATTCGCGTTCCGCCTCTATTAACGCTGTTTCTAATTCATTAAACGTGGATATTGTCGCTAATGAAATCGCGTCTCTGATTGACGGTTTCGCCCCCAATAGGTTCGTCTTACCATTTTACTCTCCGGCCACGGAGGATCTATTCTGTCAAACATTCCCCCCATGCTATTGAGGTAATCGCGAACTGGTTCGAGTTCTCCTTGTGAACGATCATTAATATTACGAGTTAGCGTGTCGTAGTAATCTGGGTAGCCGAAATATTCACGAAATTCGCGTACGAACTTCTCCCAAGTTCTCATTTGAGCTTCCCTCCTCTTGTACCAGTGTAGGGCTGTACTATCTAAACAAACCGTCATGCAACGGAGCAAGTATTGGTCCGGGATGTTATTATTTTTCCGATGTTCTATAAGGCGTTCGAGAAAGGTTTCTGAATCTTCCCCGGGTGCTCCGGAGAATTTCGTACGCCATCGTCTCATTACTTCTGATACGGGTGTTCCCCGGCAGTACATGTCACCACTGATACTTTGGGGGGGGTTGCCCCGAGGTACCGGGGAAGGTGTTCGGCATCTCTCTTCCGGGTCTCCGTTGAGGGGAAGGTGGCGGCAGGTATACCTTCCTTTCGAGGGTCGGTACCGGCAGGATGAAGTCGCGCGGTGGCGATCTCATCCCTTCGCCCCGCTCCTCATCTGAGGTCATCGCGTCCGGATTATCACTTCCGTCCGCGACGTCCTCATAAACGGAATAGTATTCCCATTCGTCCCCCCCTCACGGTCCGGCCGTAGCATATTTCCCGGCAGCGTAAATATTCCTTAACCGTTCGACACTCTAACCTTCCTAATCTGATCCGGCAATAAACAGTATTTGTTTATGTTGTCGGTCGTATCCGGACGAGATAATCCTTCTCGACCGCGTCGCTTCGCTACATGCGAACAAAGGGAGCCCGATCTCGACCGCGTCTCGCAAACATGCGCCTACGAAAAAAAAATTCCTCGAATTCTCATATGATCTACCGGGTGGCACGAACTATCTCCTATTCCGGCAGCGCGAATCTATTCTCGAATCGTAACGCGTCTTCCCCAACAATTCTTACAGAAAACCGTACAACTCTCGCTCGTAATTTCCTATCGGAACCGCAAAAAAAAACAACAAATGATCTATTACTGATCTCGCTAATGAACGGTTCTGCCCGGCAACATTCAACACCGGCAGCAAAACGACGTTCCGCCAATAATTAATTCACCCGCAGGTGATCGCAAAGGATCGCTCTCTCCGGCAGCGATCAGTCCGTATCGAAAAGAAATACACAAAAAAAAATCAAAGTGAGCGTAATATTCTCGCAATACACCGACAAACGGCACGTGAAGTTACTTTCTACGACGGCACAGCTCTCAAGACGACCCATCCATCACCACATTTTATAACGGGTTCCTCCTTAATAGAGGAACCACACACAAGAAAGAAATACACAATAATATACGAGAAAGAAAAATTTCACACAAAATATGTGGTCTCCCTGGTGCTATTACTGCGACCCGAACGCGTCGGAGCCGCAGAAAGAACGAAGAGAAAAACAATAAAAAAAAATTTTATTAAGTTAACACGGACTGCGAAACAAAATAAATATTATCAAATAAATAGACCTCACTGAATAATTTAAATATCACAAAGAAAAAGACTAGGTTATAATAGGAAGAATAGCGAAAGGAAAATGGAAAAGGAGAAGAGAAAAGACTAAGAAAAGAAAAGAATCAAGAGAGAGGGATAGTAGAAGGTAAATAGAATAGAGAAAAGTAAAGACCAGCAGAGAAAGCTGCTATTGTTCCCCAAAAATTCAAAGAAAATATTTACAATTCAAATATGAATGGACGAAAACGAAATTACGGAAATAAATAATGACAACGACCAGAATAAATAAATAAATAGAATAAATAGTGAGAAATAAATATCAAAATCAAATAAGTAATCGCACAAGAAAATAAATAGCACGGGGAAGACCGAATCAATAAAAATTTCACACAATAATTTTGTATCAAAATTGTTCATTTCCACACCGAACATCAAGGAACCGACGAGATGCATTTCAGCGGAGTCGCATGCTCAATATCGCTTCTCAGAGAACAAGTTAATGTTTTCTTTACGCCGAATTGCGCATGAGACCCCGAAGTACGCTTCAGGCTATTCTCCGTTCGATGTGCGTTCCATAGCAAATAACACAAACATAAATAATTCCTCAATAAATCAATCAAATATGGCAAACAAATATCATAAGAAAATCAATATCAAACATTCGATTTTGAAATACAACGCCGGCAGCGTTATTCTGAAATCAATTTCGGAAATTTACATCCGAAATTAAAGTTAGTCACCGCCACAACAAATCAAATAAATCTCATTCAAATACAGGTCATATAAGAAACAGGCTCGCTTCGTTGGCTGTGCGAAAGTCGTAGAAATTTCACGGTCGCAACGGGTGTTTGTTTATCGACGCCGCGACGGACACGCTCGCATCCGGACTTTGTTCGTTCGACGAGAAGAAATTGAAATTGAATTTGAAATTCTCGTGAGAGCCTCGTGTCGTTCCGCGTATCTCTTTCGAAATAGCCTTATGGTCAAAGCACTCCGCCCAGCTTTTGCTGGCAGACAAAATGCTACCCTTATCGCACCTACAGAGATAGCTGATAAGCTTTTGGAGAAACGATCACTACGCGTAGGCTGGGGCTGGTGTAGGGTGATCGAAAGGGAAGAGGTGACCCAATGCTACCGTTGCCGAGAATTTCAAAATGAGCATGGCCAACACGCTGTTTGACATACAAGTCGTCCTGTACGAGACCATCGGCAACATCCTCACGAACGCACCGACGAAGGGAATGGCCAACCTCGCAGAGGCTAACATACAAACCCGGTTTGAGGCACTCTTCCGCACCTGGGATCAATTCCGTGCGAACCATGTAAAGCTCCACGAGCTATGCACGGAGCAACAACTCCGCACGCACGAGTATTTCGCCCGGAATCTGCGTGAAGAGTGCGAGGAATTGGTCATCGACACTGACGCCGCGCTTCGCCTCATGCGCAAGGAGCTTCTCGAGTCGTCAACCCCCGCCGCGCATCAGGACACTCCAGCCTCGCCCAAATGCATCGCTCCGCCGTCCGATGCTACTGGCCACCGCACTCTTCGAGGTCATCGCTGCCACCGGGGACCACCTCCAGGCTCACGTCCTGGCTCGAACTGCTTGCGCGCCCGCACTCACGGTCTCGCATCTCCAATCTCGCGAGTGCGTGCCTCCGCTCGTGCGTTCTCGCGCCTCCGCTCGTGCGCTCTCGCGCCTCCGCTCTCGCGCTCCTCCGCTCTCGTGTCTCCGCTCTCGTGCTCTTGCACTCTCCGGCCTCCGCGCTTATACCCTTGCGCCGCCGCTCGTGCGCTTTCGTGCCTCCGCATGCGCGCGCTTACGCCTTCGCTCCAACGCTCTTGCACTGTCGCGCTGTCACGCCTCCGCGCGTGCACCTTCCGACCTCCGCGCTTGCACGGTCGGACCTTCGCACGGGCGCGTTCACTCTGACACTCTTGCGCTGTCGCACTGTCCCAGCTCCGTACTTGCACTCTCGAGTCTCCGCACTTGCACTCTCAAGCTTCCGCGCGTGCATTCTCGGACCTCCGCGCTTGCATTCTCTGGCCTCAGCGTTAACTCTCTCGCGCATTCGATTTCGGGCTCTCACACATCCGCTTGTGGGCTCTTGCGCCTTCGCTCGTGCGCTCTCGCGCCTCCGCTTTCGCGCCCTCGCACGTCCGGTTGCGCGCTCCTGCGCCTCCGTTCGAGCGCTCTAGCGCCGTCACTCTCGGGCTTGTGCGCCTCCGTTCGTGCGCTGTCGCGCCTGCGCTATCGCGCCACCGCTCGTGCACCTGCACTCTCGCGCCCTTGCGCTGTAACCACTCCGCTCTGGTGCTCTCGCAGCACCGCTTATGCTCGTGCGCTTTCGCGCCTCCGCTCGTGCGCATTCGTGTTCCCACTAGTGCACTATCGCGCCCCCGCTCGTGCGCACTCGCGCCTCCACTCTCGCGCTTTCGCACGCCCGCTCATGCGCTCTCGCTCCTCCGCTTGCGTGCTCTCGCACCTCCGCTGGTGTGCTCTACCGACTCCCCGTGCGCTTCGTCAAGCTTCCGCGATCACTCACTTATGCCGTCATTCTCTTGCCTCCATTCGTGCGCTCTCTTGCTCGTGCGTTATCGTGCTTCCGCGTTCGTGCATTCGCTCGTGCGCTCTCGCACCTCCACTCGTGAGCGTTCACGCCTGCGCGCGTGCGCTCTCGCGCCTCCGCTCTTGCGCTCTTGCGTTCTCGTGCGCTCTCGCGCCTCCACGTTGTACCTCCGCTTTCGCTCCTCCGCTCTCGTATGCCGTCGTTCTCGCGCCTCCGCTCTTGCGCTCTCGCGCTCTTGCGTTATCGTGCGCTCTCGCGCCTCCACGTTGTACCTCCGCTTCCGCTCCTCCGCTCTCGTATGCCGTCGCTCTCTAGTCTTCGTTCGTGCGCTCTCGTGGTCTTGCGTTATCGTGCCTCCGTTTTCGTGCATTCGCTCGTGCGCTCTCGCGCCTCCGCTCTTGCGCTCTTGCGTTCTCGTGCGCTCTCGCGCCTCCACGTTGTACCTCCGCTTTCGCTCCTCCGCTCTCGTATGCCGTCGCTCTCGCGCCTCCGCTCTTGCGCTCTCGCGCTCTTGCGTTATCGTGCGCTCTCGCGCCTCCACGTTGTACCTCCGCTTTCGCTCCTCCGCTCTCGTATGCCGTCGCTCTATCGTTTTCTTTCGTGCGCTCTCGTGGTCTTGTGTCATCGTGCCTCCACCTCGTACCTCCTTCTTCGCGCCTACGTTCGTGACAGTTGACGATCCCGCGTCTATTGCCGTGACTGCGTCACGGCAAGGGGGGAGAATGTTCCGGCAAACCGTCATTAGGCCGATCCTCCTTGTCGGGAGCGCGTAGCCGCGAAGATGACGTCACGTCATCCTCGCGGCCCCCCACCTTGCGATCCGCCGAACGCGTGAATTTCGGCTACGAACCGGCGGATCGCGAGAGGGATTCGTATTGTTAACGGCCACCGCTTCACACCTTGTTTACCGCCGTCGTACAACCGTTAGCAGTCGGATCACACAAGCGTTCGTTTTCACCGCAATCGAGTTTGTTCACCGAGGAATACTGTCAATTGTTAAGTTTGTTGTGTAACTGCGTTACGTTAAAAGACCAGTGCGAAACCAGTGTCCAGACAATTATATACCTTTCAAGTACATCCACTAACGATTCCAGATCTATCGTATCCGATCTTCAAACAGCAATCGAATCCGTACCCAAAAGGAGAGGGGTCACGAGATGGTCTAATACGCGTGCCGAGATCCGGTGTTCCCTTTTTCCTATTTTTAACGCAAAATGAGCTCGTTCGATTGCTCGATCAATCGTCCCCGTGGCCAGGAGGAAATAACAGGGTTCCTCCGTACTCTCGACGGATACGACCCCGTCGCCAACCCGATCTAATATGTCGCGACTAACAAACGTGATCGACGAACCCGAATCCACTAGGGCACGAACCGGCAGCTTTCCGATCACTGCTTTGACAGTTAATAGAGGCGGTCTCTTCTCTCCGATCGTTAATATTCGGGCCGATACTAATTTCGGCGAAGTCTCTCTGGCCCTTTCGAGTGACTCCTCCCCCCGTTTCCCGACGAGCTTTCGCATCTACGGCAGCTGTTAAGTGTTACGCCTTGTGCTCCGCACCCATAGCAATGTACTTGTGGTGGTTCCCGGCAATCCCGCGACCTATGTCCGATTTTCCGGCAGTTCCAGCACACGAACGGCGAGCTTCCTGGCGCGCGTTGTTTGTCCCGTGCCGATTCCGCTCGCCGATCGGTGTTCGCGGTTTCTTCCGGTTTACGCGGTTGGGCTCTATACGAGTGATCCCTCTGCTCGGTCCGGTATCCCGATTCCCTTCGCCCGGCAGCTGAATAATTATTCGCGCGCGGCGCAAAAGAGTCCCGTTTCCCCGGTCCGAGACGGGATTCTCCATATGCGGTGGCGGTAGGTCGGTCACTCGATTCGCCACTTCCGGCAGCTATTGCGTTCGCGTATTCTACCTGTACGGTCCTTCCTCTCCCCGGTTGTTTGTGAGAGGCGCGGCGATTGGGGTCATACGCGAATACCGGATGAGCCATCTCCAATTGTTTCGGATTTCGTCTCCGTTTTTCCACATCTGATTCGCGTTCCGCCTCTATTAACGCTGTTTCTAATTCATTAAACGTGGATATTGTCGCTAATGAAATCGCGTCTCTGATTGACGGTTTCGCCCCCAATAGGTTCGTCTTACCATTTTACTCTCCGGCCACGGAGGATCTATTCTGTCAAACATTCCCCCCATGCTATTGAGGTAATCGCGAACTGGTTCGAGTTCTCCTTGTGAACGATCATTAATATTACGAGTTAGCGTGTCGTAGTAATCTGGGTAGCCGAAATATTCACGAAATTCGCGTACGAACTTCTCCCAAGTTCTCATTTGAGCTTCCCTCCTCTTGTACCAGTGTAGGGCTGTACTATCTAAACAAACCGTCATGCAACGGAGCAAGTATTGGTCCGGGATGTTATTATTTTTCCGATGTTCTATAAGGCGTTCGAGAAAGGTTTCTGAATCTTCCCCGGGTGCTCCGGAGAATTTCGTACGCCATCGTCTCATTACTTCTGATACGGGTGTTCCCCGGCAGTACATGTCACCACTGATACTTTGGGGGGGGTTGCCCCGAGGTACCGGGGAAGGTGTTCGGCATCTCTCTTCCGGGTCTCCGTTGAGGGGAAGGTGGCGGCAGGTATACCTTCCTTTCGAGGGTCGGTACCGGCAGGATGAAGTCGCGCGGTGGCGATCTCATCCCTTCGCCCCGCTCCTCATCTGAGGTCATCGCGTCCGGATTATCACTTCCGTCCGCGACGTCCTCATAAACGGAATAGTATTCCCATTCGTCCCCCCCTCACGGTCCGGCCGTAGCATATTTCCCGGCAGCGTAAATATTCCTTAACCGTTCGACACTCTAACCTTCCTAATCTGATCCGGCAATAAACAGTATTTGTTTATGTTGTCGGTCGTATCCGGACGAGATAATCCTTCTCGACCGCGTCGCTTCGCTACATGCGAACAAAGGGAGCCCGATCTCGACCGCGTCTCGCAAACATGCGCCTACGAAAAAAAAATTCCTCGAATTCTCATATGATCTACCGGGTGGCACGAACTATCTCCTATTCCGGCAGCGCGAATCTATTCTCGAATCGTAACGCGTCTTCCCCAACAATTCTTACAGAAAACCGTACAACTCTCGCTCGTAATTTCCTATCGGAACCGCAAAAAAAAACAACAAATGATCTATTACTGATCTCGCTAATGAACGGTTCTGCCCGGCAACATTCAACACCGGCAGCAAAACGACGTTCCGCCAATAATTAATTCACCCGCAGGTGATCGCAAAGGATCGCTCTCTCCGGCAGCGATCAGTCCGTATCGAAAAGAAATACACAAAAAAAAATCAAAGTGAGCGTAATATTCTCGCAATACACCGACAAACGGCACGTGAAGTTACTTTCTACGACGGCACAGCTCTCAAGACGACCCATCCATCACCACATTTTATAACGGGTTCCTCCTTAATAGAGGAACCACACACAAGAAAGAAATACACAATAATATACGAGAAAGAAAAATTTCACACAAAATATGTGGTCTCCCTGGTGCTATTACTGCGACCCGAACGCGTCGGAGCCGCAGAAAGAACGAAGAGAAAAACAATAAAAAAAAATTTTATTAAGTTAACACGGACTGCGAAACAAAATAAATATTATCAAATAAATAGACCTCACTGAATAATTTAAATATCACAAAGAAAAAGACTAGGTTATAATAGGAAGAATAGCGAAAGGAAAATGGAAAAGGAGAAGAGAAAAGACTAAGAAAAGAAAAGAATCAAGAGAGAGGGATAGTAGAAGGTAAATAGAATAGAGAAAAGTAAAGACCAGCAGAGAAAGCTGCTATTGTTCCCCAAAAATTCAAAGAAAATATTTACAATTCAAATATGAATGGACGAAAACGAAATTACGGAAATAAATAATGACAACGACCAGAATAAATAAATAAATAGAATAAATAGTGAGAAATAAATATCAAAATCAAATAAGTAATCGCACAAGAAAATAAATAGCACGGGGAAGACCGAATCAATAAAAATTTCACACAATAATTTTGTATCAAAATTGTTCATTTCCACACCGAACATCAAGGAACCGACGAGATGCATTTCAGCGGAGTCGCATGCTCAATATCGCTTCTCAGAGAACAAGTTAATGTTTTCTTTACGCCGAATTGCGCATGAGACCCCGAAGTACGCTTCAGGCTATTCTCCGTTCGATGTGCGTTCCATAGCAAATAACACAAACATAAATAATTCCTCAATAAATCAATCAAATATGGCAAACAAATATCATAAGAAAATCAATATCAAACATTCGATTTTGAAATACAACGCCGGCAGCGTTATTCTGAAATCAATTTCGGAAATTTACATCCGAAATTAAAGTTAGTCACCGCCACAACAAATCAAATAAATCTCATTCAAATACAGGTCATATAAGAAACAGGCTCGCTTCGTTGGCTGTGCGAAAGTCGTAGAAATTTCACGGTCGCAACGGGTGTTTGTTTATCGACGCCGCGACGGACACGCTCGCATCCGGACTTTGTTCGTTCGACGAGAAGAAATTGAAATTGAATTTGAAATTCTCGTGAGAGCCTCGTGTCGTTCCGCGTATCTCTTTCGAAATAGCCCTTTTTCAAGTCGCTTTTTCAGCGAGAAGTCCCTGTCCGGGCGCCAAATTTGTCACGTCGTCTAGGATTTTCTTCGCCAGAAGGGCGAAAATCCCAGCGACACAAGGTATTTATAGACCTTTCAACCGGGCCTCGTTCGGCCGCGCGAAACGCGGTCCACCCGGGACAAAAATTGTCCGCAAGCTCGTCGTTTCTCAAGTTCTTAGAAATCAAGTTCGGGCGCCAGGCACGGAAGGTGCCACGCTAAACCTTGTAACCACGAGCACGTGGAGAAACGGCCGTACGAGCTTACGACAATCGAGATCGTTAACAAAGTTTCCGCGAACGGGCACAGGATCCTACGCGAATCGAACACGAGGCATTCTACGCGGCTGGAAGGTTTCTCACTACAATAAGTACTCTCGAGATCTTCGGTTAACACAATTTATTGTGACGATGGTACATCCGCGTTACCGGCAGCGACCGGCAGCGTTTCTAGGTTAACCGGCGCGTGACAGGTGTTCGGCGACGGGGTCCTAGGCTGTGTGGCGCCTTCAGTGGTGACTCTGATCCACTGAAGGTCCGTTCTCTCCATTTGAGGGATGTCACAGAGCCAAACCCTCTCGCTCCACCTCCTCGTGGTGGACCTTGGGACACATTCCGGTGTGTGCTAACGGGGCGAGGGGTTACACGCGGCATTCCCTGTTCTTTTTACTGCGTGCCTCACACGCAGATGGGCAATGCCGGTGTATTTTGTGAATGTGTGCATATGTGTAAGTGAATGGATGAGAGTGGATGAGCGAGTGATGTGTGCGGATGAGTGGGCTGCTGCCGGTTCACGGTGAATATTCCCCGAGGACTAAACAAGGGAGGAGTAGTAGCCTCCCGACCGGGGCTGAGGGATATGTCTGTACCTGACCTCTGTATGCGGTAACGCGTACATGTTTAATGTGGGAAAACCGCTGCCCTCAGCCGACTGGAGCCTATTCGGGGGTTGAAACCGTGAATTCGGGCGCAGGTGTGGAGGATTACCTGGCCAGTATTTCCTCATACCCTGTGCGTTGGGGGGTAAACCAACTCACCGTCTAGCCTGAAGTTGGGGGAATATCCGGTTCGGGTCCGGTGCCCCCCTTCGATAGGGGCGACGTTAAACCTTAGCATCAACATGGTGCGGGCCTATCCCGTTTAACCTTCTGTTAGAGTCTTTTAAAACATACTGATAGGCTAGGCCAGCTGACAAGTCGCTTCTCGACTTCGGTGTGGATTAACTAGGGCAAATCTCTGGCGGGGATAGTACCCCTACTGCGGTTGGGGTCCCATAGTGGGCGAACCGTCATAAAACTAAAATATATATTAGCCATGGCAGGCATTACAAACAAAAACAAAAATAAGAATGATAAAAAAAATACAAAAAAAAATCAAAAAGACCTTGAAGAAAAAGATGACGTTGTGGTCGATATATCGGAGAAGATTTTTGAAATCTCCGACTATACCCACGATTCACGTGAACTTGTTGGGATGGACGAAGGAAGCGAAATCAAGCCTCACTCGTCCACTCCCTTTAAACTGATTACAGAAGACAGAGACACAGCTTTCACCCCAACAAGCTCCACAACTATGAAAGTTCCTAAAGAGACCAAGCAAAACTCACCTACTAATACAGGAAGACAACGATCACGGTCAGACTCTGACCTTATTGAAGTAGTGGAAGAGATGGAAACGCTCGACTTCGAATTTGAACACGAGTCCCTATCCCCTGAACAGCAGAGGAAAAGAAAGAGGATCACGAACAAAACAGAGATCACATCTATTAACAACATAAACTCAAACATAAAAAACCTGGCAGATGCATTAAAAGACCTTTCCGGACTAGTTAAAGGACGGGAAGGCATCAGACTAGAGGTCAAATCAGCGATAACCAGGACAATAAAAATTTTTAACGGGATGCAACGCGCAATTAAAAATTCATGCACCAGAGACCTCTCACCCAGTATAGGTAAACCAAGGAAAGCTGAAGAAATACTTACCAGAACAGATCGAACCAAGAAATCCCCGGAGACACGGACAATCGGCACTCAAACAGGTAACCCAGATGAACTGGATACTGAAGAGATGATGACCTGGAAAAACAAAGAAATCAAATACGAAGACTTCTGCTCTTTACAAGAGAGAAATTGGAACAAGAATACTTACCAACGTACACATATGAGCAGCGCCAATATAATGAGTGCGAGAGATACCGATCTAGCCTGCTTTGTACCGGCGGATTTTAAGGTGGATAAAGGAACCAGCAAGACCATCCTAGAAAAATATCAAGGTCAAGAGGACATGAAGGAGCAATCCCCTGTCCCAGGCTCGGTGGTATACCTGGTTGTAGCCACATGCCTCCCAGGTAAGAAAGGCTGTTCGGGTTCTCGAATATTGGGTGAAAAATTTATTTTCCACCTGATAGACAGGGATAAGTCCGAGACCCCCTCAAACCAACAGCACATCTACGATGCTCTGAAAGAACTAAAGGACACTGCCTTAGAAAACGGAAGGCAGAAGATTTCAATTGCATTAGACACATTGGAGCATAACATGCTTAGAAAAATGGTGGAAATCATTTTTATAAACACTAATATAGATATCACTATATATAGTGAAAGCTACAAAAAAGAAGTCACTAAAACACGACCGGGACATGAAACAGTTCTCATAAATGCCGGCACAAAGACCTTTGCCGAAACGCTCAAGACACTCAAAAACGAAATCAACATAGATAAGGAAGGCTACTCGGTCTCAGGCGTGAGGGCAAGTAAGAATGGACATGTACTAGTTGATATTAAAGGAGATCCATCCAAGGCGATAAGCTTCAGCAACCTTGTTAATACCAGGATAGCGGGTGCTAGAGCACTATCAGGCCCGAAAAGGGCGCTAAATAAGGTCCTCCACCTTAAACAGCTGGAGGGTGACGCCACAGTTGATAACATAAAGGAGGCCGTAGTAGCTGCCCTGCCAGAGACCACTACAGATAGCATTATGGTCAAAGCACTCCGCCCAGCTTTTGCTGGCAGACAAAATGCTACCCTTATCGCACCTACAGAGATAGCTGATAAGCTTTTGGAGAAACGATCACTACGCGTAGGCTGGGGCTGGTGTAGGGTGATCGAAAGGGAAGAGGTGACCCAATGCTACCGTTGCCGAGAATTTGGACACACAACCAGAAACTGTCAGGGACCGGACAGGTCGAAGTTATGCAGACGTTGTGGAGCAGAGGGGCATAATGCCACGCAATGCCAGAACCCGGAGAAATGTATGGCCTGTTCGACAGAGGGACACCGAGACGGCAGTCTCAGATGTCCTGCCTACCGTAAGGCCCTTGAAACACGTCGTAAAGCAGCCTATAAAGGAAAAGAGGCGGACAATGACAACAATAGAGATAGAGTCCCAGAAATCAGGAAGTCACCAACACAAACCAATCAAATACAAGCACAAATAAACGCATAGAGAGAGAGAGAAGGAAAGGGTATCTAAATCTATATTTATATATTTATTATACTAGTTTATATTAACACACTTACATAATATCACAGTATTTTGTATACTTATAGCTACATACTTACCTAATTTTATATATTTTTATATTTACTTACCTTTATATACTTATAGCTACATACCTACCTATTTTACCACGTTTTTATTTATATATATATTTACTTTATATACTTATATCTATATACCTACCTATACTAGTCACACTAAATAGTTATTATTACCTACCTTTACACTAAGCTTATACCTATTTATTTAGTATATATACACACTTATATTTATATATTTATTTGTAATTTTAACTATTTATTTATTTTATTTATAAGTACGCATAAAACTTGTAATATAAACTATAGAACGTAATCTAGCACAAGAAGATGACAACACAAACCAAAAATAACAAAAGCAAAACACTCAAGGTCCTCCAAATAAATTTAAACCACTGCAAACTAGCACAGGAACTGGTCATCCAAACCGCGAATCAACTTGAGGCGGATATTGTTCTAATATCCGAGCCATGGTCCCCACTGACATATTGGTTCAACGATGGGTATAAGGATGCCTCGATTTGGATTCCCCAAGCCAATAAATTCTCAAACATACAAGTTCTATACAAGGGAAAGGGTTTTGTGGCCATACAACTGGATTCATACATCATAATCTCTTGCTACTTCTCCCCAAATAAGACAAGGGAAGAATATAAAAATAGGATTGCGGAACTGGAAAATTTTCTTAAATCAGTAGATGCAAGCAGATGTATTATTGCCGGTGACTTAAACGCTAAATCACCCGCATGGGGTTCCTCAACTCTGGACGAACGCGGTGGCATAATAATGGAATTATGCAACAGCTGTGACGTAATCCCTAACATTAGTATGGGCTCCTTCACCTACGAAAAAAATGGCCACAGATCACTTATAGATTTCATGCTGTGTGGAAAAACGGTATATGATACCATCAGCAATAGCCGAATTTTGGAGGAATTTACAGCCTCTGACCGCCGATACTTAATGCATGAATTCCTGCCAAATGAACAGAAAAAGAATATACAAAATAACAAAAAGAAATTAAATATTAAAGCGTACACTACATTATACACACAAGTGACTAAAATTGCGGATCCATTTACGATAGCCACCTCTGAAGATATAGATGCTTACATCTCATTACTAGAGGAAATTTTTGATGTCACCAGCTACCACCCAAAGGTCGTTAAGGGCAAAGAGGTATGGTGGTGGAACAATGAAATAGCGGCCTTAAGAAAAGAAGCCATGGCCTCACGTCGAGCTCTACAGAGAGTACGATCCAAAGGTAAACCCAAGGAAATAATTGATGTTTACCACAGCAAACACAAAGCCAATAAAAAGGCCCTCAAAATAGCAGTCAACAACGCAAAGAAAAAAGCTTGGTCCGAATTATTAGACGGAGTGGAAGCCGATATTTGGGGCAAGCCCTACAAATGGGTCATGGGCACGGTGGCAGGCAAGCCTCCACCCACCGTACTATCTGGAGAAGGAACCAGAAAAGCAATAGACTCGCTATTTCAGACTACACCTGATCTTGAAATGAATACATCAAACATTAACCCCATCACAGATTCATCTACAGAAGAACCGTTCACAGTTACAGAAGTAGTAGAAGCAATAAAAATGATTAAAAAGAAGGCTCCAGGTTTGGACGGTATACCGTCCGACGTGGTCAAGCTGCTGGGAACGATAGCAGCTCCGCATATAACTCATGTAATAAACGTCTGCTATAATCTGGGCTACTTCCCGAAACCATGGAAGAAAGGCAGGCTAGTCCTTATTCCCAAGAAGCCAGGGCCAGACGGCAAAATAGGTTGGAGGCCTCTAACGATTTTATCTAATGTCGCCAAAATACTGGAACACGCTATTAAAAAGAGACTATTAAAAACCATAAAATTTGAACAGAACCAATTTGGTTTTTGCCGCGGCAGGAGTACGGTCCACGCAATAGCCGAAGTTGTGAAGCGCTGGGATGCGGCCAAGGCAAAGCTCCGACACTGCGCAATGGTTGCGCTTGATGTGAAAAATGCCTTTAATACCGTGAAGTGGCATAACCTTATAAAATCATTGACAAACAGGAATTTACCTCCAAAATTATTTAATATACTCAAAAATTACTTAACAGACAGAGCAGTGGTTTACACGGATAGCACAGGAAATCAACAAACAATTAACATATATGCGGGAGTTCCACAGGGCTCGGTGCTAGCGCCCTTGCTCTGGAACATACAATATGACGATTTGCTAAAAACTACCCTCCCCAAAGGTGCTTTCCTTTACGGATTCGCCGATGATGTGGCCTTGGTGGTTGTTGCAGCTAAGGCGACTGACCTGTCAAACACGGCCACAACAGCACTAAGTAAAATCAGTCAATGGTTTACAGCAAATCAACTATCCCTAGCAACGGAAAAGACGGAACTGCTACTTCTAACAGGTCGTAAAGCTACTTACGGGATAAATATCAAATTAAAGGGCAACACACTGACTCCACAAAAATCAATAAAATACCTGGGACTGATGTTGGAGGGAAACCAATTCTACAAATGTCACCTGAACTATGCAGTGAATAAAGCTACTAAAGTAGCAGGAGCTTTAACCAGAATAATGCCGAACATTGGTGGAGGCTCCTACACTTCTAGACTCCTATACTACAGAGTAGTAGAGTCGGTGGTGCTGTATGGAGCTCCTATTTGGGCGATAGTAGCTAGACGCGTTACGAAAGCCAGGATCATAAACAGGCTCCAAAAACTGGCACTGGCAAGAGTGGTACGAGCCTATAGGACCACCTCCCTAGACGCGCTATGTGTCCTCGCGGGTGTCCCTCCTCTAACATTATTGGCAGAAGAGAGGCGTAGGATTTTCCTCAGATCTATGGATCTGGATAGATCGTTGGATGAAATTTACCGGGCACGTTTGAATGAGATTAAAAAAGAGGAAAGACTACGTACGCTAGAACTATGGCAGGACCAATGGGAAAACGCCCAACATGGACGTAAAACATACGCATTAATTCCCCAGATAACTGACTGGATGGAGTGGGGTCCACAGATGCTTGATTTTCATTTGACCCAAATTATAACCGGACATGGATGTTTTTCCGATTTTCTGTGTAAGATTGGCAAAAGAAAGGACGACAAATGTATCTCCTGTACACTGATGACAGACAGCCCAAAACACACCCTACTCGAATGCCCAACGTGGGACATGCAAAGAGAGGAACTGTTTAGGCAGATTGGAACCTTGAGATGGGAAAACTTAATTCAAAACTTGAAAGACACAAATAAGATGCCCCACATTAAAAGATACATAAATGACATAATGAAAATCAAAGAAGAAACAGAACGAAATATCCAACAAGAGGAACGCACTCGTAGACGTACTCAGAGACGAAATGAGTAATTAATTTAAATGGTAAATTGTACATAATTTATTTATTTATTTATTTATTAACGCTGAGTAATTCTATTATAGGCTAAGTATTTGTAAATTCAGAAGGGGTTCTTTCGCTGCGCGTAGTAATGCCGACGGGCGGGTCCGCGTAGGGAATGGGTGCCTTCTTGCGAATAGACTGTTAGGTTTTAGAGGAGGAGGGGTTTTTAGGGGGTATAAGACCTGAGTCCCTCACTGCGTGCGTAATTGCATTTTCCCCTCCTCGTTATAAAAAAAAAAAAAAAAAAAAAAAGGTGTTCGGCGACGGACGATCGTCGCACGCGCAATTTGCCCTTCACGGGCCCTTCTCGAGACGCATCGAACCCGGCAGCAACGTAATGACCACGTTGGCGTACGCGATATTCACGTTTCACGCCCGAATTCAGATCGAAAACGCGTTGTACAATTGACTTCTCGTCGGCGTAACAAGTCGCGGAAATACGACGAGAGCACGTGGCGGCGACGCACCGTGGAACGAATCGAGGATCGAGTAAAGCCGGCAACGACACGCGGATTCTCGCAAATCGAAACTAATAGTGCCTAGTACCCGAAAACCCCCTTCACCGCGCGAGTCGAGGTCAAGACTACGCGCGGATCCTCGCCATCCGACCTCTAGTACTAGCACCCGCAAAATATATTTTTCCGCGCGTCCTATGACCGACGAGTACCCACCGTACGCGAATTACCCTCGATATTTCACGAATATCGGCTGCTTCGAAACCACGTCGGTGTATCTGCGACGCGATCGCGGACACGAGACGCTTACCGAGCCAACACGAGAAAGATCACTTCACTGAGAAATAGAACAGAGGCTTACCCAGGGCAACGTAGTTCTCCGACGTCCCTCTCTTCCGGCAGCTCGCTTCGCAATTTCCAAAAGTACTCAAATTTACGCAATCGCTCAGAATCTAATTCGACTATCTTTGACGTGAGCCAACGAAGAAGTGATCATTTCCGCGGTGACTCGGGAACGCGGAAGCGGAGCGTCCCCCTCTTTCCGCTCTATATCCCCCCGCGTAGGATTCGACCTATCGCTAACAGATCTTCGGACGGGGCCTCGCTCCGCGCGACGGTCCCTGGCGTCCGGCGATTCGTCGACTCTCCGGCAGCGCTGCGTGGTGATTCGTCGCTTCCCTGTGAGGTGCTCGGCGCGAGCCAATCCGGCAGCTGGCCAAGCTTCTCTCCGGCTGAGGCGACGGCGAGGCAGCTGAGATTCCTGGCTTGGCATCTCGTGTCGTCGTCGGCGCCTCCAGGCTGTCTATCCTGGGCTCCGTCGATTCCCCGCTTTTCCAGGGTTGGAGTTTCCGCCGGCGCCGATCCCTTTTTCGTTTCTCCGCGGGAGAGGTGCTGCGGGTCCCCCCCTGGGGCCCGGTTACGGTCCTGCAGAAGCGCGTCGCGCAAATTGGCGCGACGCTCAAAAACATTAGAACTCGCCCATGGGTCTCGCTCGTGCCCAGGGCGAGCGCTCGCCACGGCCCTTCTCGCATTTTTCGCTGCCAGAGGGTGACCCGGTCTTCCGATATACGCTATCGGAGGACGTAGGCAAACTGCCACGTCACAGTAGATACAAAAAAAAATCGCCCTACAGATAGAACATTAAATTATTACATTCATAGCTATACATCTCATTCTCTTACTGTAAATAGTATATCTGTTTTCTTAAAAATATATTTTATTTTCAGCCGCTGGTACCAGCGTGGAATCGCTGACCTTAAACAGGCCCAGAGAGTTTGAAAAAAGGCAGCAGGAAGAGGAGCGAGGAAGTTGCAGCAAGATTGGTATGTAGATACAAAAAAAATCGCCCTACAGATAGAACATTAAATTATTACATTCATAGCTATACATCTCATTCTCTTACTGTAAATAGTATATCTGTTTTCTTAAAAATATATTTTATTTTCAGCCGCTGGTACCAGCGTGGAATCGCTGACCTTAAACAGGCCCAGAGAGTTTGAAAAAAGGCAGCAGGAAGAGGAGCGAGGAAGTTGCAGCAAGATTGGTATGTAGATACAAAAAAAATCGCCCTACAGATAGAACATTAAATTATTACATTCATAGCTATACATCTCATTCTCTTACTGTAAATAGTATATCTTTTTTCATAAAAACATATTTTATTTCTAGTTACTGCCTCCAGCGTGGAATTGCTGACTCTAAACAGACCCAGAGAGTTTGAAAGAAGACAGCAGGAAGCGGAGCCAAGAGGTTGCAGCAGTCGGAAATAAGAAGCAGATCCCCTTACAATCTTGTTATGTTCGTAAATGTCAATAT
Source organism: Lasioglossum pauxillum (assembly GCA_933228785.1). Classification (NCBI taxonomy): domain Eukaryota; kingdom Metazoa; phylum Arthropoda; class Insecta; order Hymenoptera; family Halictidae; genus Lasioglossum; species Lasioglossum pauxillum. Next base: position 24,680,564 of record OW121703.1, on the reverse strand, counting down.
AATCGTGTAAAATCTTGTTTGTTACATATACCCAATGCAAAAAAATTATAAAATAAATGAAATTTTAAATAAATGTTGTTACTTCTTTAAACCTTTACAAAATGTCCAGAAAAAGCTTTTTTAGGAACGCCCAGAGAACGTTACTTTCGAATATCCTAAACTTTTTTAGGGACGTCGCCACTGAACGTTTACAAGGTATCCCATTGGTATCTGTTGGTATCCAGGGTAGTGTCACTCAATGTATCTTTTTGTTAGCACGGAAATCCAGCGCCATCTGAATTTTGTGTTACACAACTAACGGGTAAAACGCGGGAATTTAAAATCCATACTACCCATTCCTTGCTAATTTATAATATTTATTTAAAAATAAAACAAATAAAAACATTTTATTACATTTCAAATATAGTATATTGAATCTTATAAGAATTACAAACAGTATATGTACTTCTTTCTACTTATTAATTAATTGAAACCATATCATCAAGCGTGATAACACTGTTTCATTACAAATATCGCAAGTTATACATTATTTACAAATTTTTCCATAATAAGAATACATCAAATGCATATCACAGCAATTAACAATGAACTGGCACAAAGAAAATCAAAACAATGTATAACACACATCCACACACACATTGAGATCATACAACACACGTCGCATATCGCAGAACATACGTCGAGATCGTATAACACACATCCACATACATCGTACATCTCGTAACACACACTGTAGATCTCGTAACACACATCCACACACATCGTACCTCTCGTAACACACACCGTACACCTCGTAACACACCGTAGATATCGTAACACACATCGAGATCATACAACACACGTCCACACACATCGTACATGTCTTAACACACCGTTTACATCGTAACACACACCGTAGATCTCATAACACTCATCGAGATCGTATAACACACATCCACACACATCGTACATCTCGTAACACACATCGAGATCGTATAACACACATCCACACACATCGTGTATCTCGTAACACACGTCCACACACATTGTGTATCTCGTAACACACATCGAGATCGTATAACACACATCCACACACACCGTATATATTGTAACACACATCGAGATCGTATAATACACATCCACACACATCGTATATCTCATAACACATATCGAGATCGTACAACACACATCGCATATCGCATAACACACATCGTATATCTCATTACACACATCGAGATCGTATAAGATACATCGTATATCTCATAACACACATCGTATATCTCGTAACACACATCGAGATCGTACAACACACCTCGTATATCTCATAACACACATCACATATCGCAGAACATACATCTACATCGTATAACGCACATCGTATATCTCATAACCAGAGTAGGGCAATAATCAACTGTGTTCGGCGTCGACCGACGGTCGGAGGCGCCTGACGCTGGAACCGCTCAGAAGTGAGCGCGCGAGGAAGGCAATGGAAGGATCGTGAGAATGAGGGAGAATAACCGATTTGGTTTCACAGTTCACTTTATTGAAATGTCGATATTAGTCGCCGACGGATCGAGACACGGAAATCTTGGAGGTTGCTAGATTCTGCCTTGGAGCGCGACGGAGATCTTGTTCGACACCTTACCTAGGGCAGGTTCACCGCGGACGGATATCTTCAACGCGTTCGTCGGAAATCTTGACGCGGGCAGACGTAACGAGACGCGACGCGGGAAAAGAAAATTATCGACGGCGACTCTGAATAAACTGGCTAAGGAATCAGATGTAATGAACGCGCAATGGTTGTCGCGATCAAAGACAATATAACTTGCTAATAATGTTTAGAACTGAAGCGTGGAAGAACTGAGCGAAAAGAGGGCCGCTCCGCCAAGGGAGGGCCTTTAAATATTCTCCGAAACGGCAGGCGGGGTCGTACGCTATTGGTACCGGATCGATCGCATGATTCGGTAAGACGTAACGTTCGAGATTCAAATCATGGGGATTTGCCGGTGATGAGCGCTTACAAACACCTCGCGGCCTTGCGTAACGGTAACGAGCGATCGCGACGCGACTCTAAACATAGCTGAAAAACGGATGACAACTATCGCTCGTCGGTTGGCGTAACGACCGACAAATCCCATAATTCGAATCCCGAACATACCGCCCGCCTCGAAACACTAGTTTCGAAACTACGTGGAGTCGCAAGCAGACGCATTGAATAACGGGGGTGGCGGCGCTACGACGAAAACTTAACGAAAAATGGAATGCGTGTTACAATACCCGCGCACGCTAGACCCAGAGTTACGCAAACCGTTGACCGCCCGCCGTGAAACAGTAAATATAATTGAGAGACGAAACTGACTTAAATCACTAATGACGGAACGGGCTGCTCGCCTTGACTGAACGAGAGCAAGACTGTTTAAGAACGCGCTTGCGCAAGAGCGACGGTTCGCGGAACGAATACACAGAGCGAATGTCGATTGAAATGCGTTTACAGACATTTATATATAATTTTGGTTTTACATTTATTGATACAGATAGCGGAGTATGGAGCGTGCGAACTTGCATTTAATGAAATAGAGAGCACAAGGTGCGGGGAACGCTCGGACGAAGCGCGAGAAGTCTATCGGTTGGTAATTGATCGGAAGATTTGACAAGGGCCCGTTCAGGTTAATCATCGGAATTGCAATTGACGGGCAGAGGGCACAATTTAACGATTGGCCGTTTAAAGCATGCGGTAGCAGTTTTCACGGTCACTATTCGAATATGATTGTCGTCGCCCGGATGTGTTTGTACGATTCGTCCGAGCTCCCACTTGCACGGAGGTAGTGTCGAATTCTTTATGAGAACGAGCTGTCCTATCGAGATGGAAGGGCGAGGGCGACGCCACTTTCCTCGTTGCTGAAGCGTATTCAGGTAATCAGTTCGCCACAATTTCCAAAATCGCTCTGTCATATGTCGAACTAATTGCCATCGCGAGAGACGATTTTCGGCGAGTTCAAGCAGCGATGGTTCCGGAGGGGTCGTGAGGGCAGACCCGATAAGGAAATGACCCGGTGTAAGCGGAGCGAACTCATCGAGACTATCGGAAAGAGGAGCTATGGGTCGTGAATTCAAGCAAGCCTCTATTGCACAGAGAAGCGTCGTGAATTCCTCGAATGTGAGTGTCCGGTCGCCGAGAACCCGTCGAAGATGGTGTTTGACGCTCTTGACACCAGCCTCCCACAGCCCTCCGAAATGCGGCGCAGATGGGGGAATGAAGTGCCAGATGACTCCATCACCGGCAGTTCGATTTTGAAAATCGGGATCTCGAAGCGCGGCGCGATAGGATATCATCAACTCTTTATTTGCTCCTACGAAGGTGGTTCCGTTATCGGAATACATACTGTCTGGTAATCCGCGACGGGAACAGAAACGGACATAAGCATTGAGAAAGGCTGGGGTGGAATAGTCCGCGACCAATTCCAGATGCACCGCCTTGGTGGCCATGCAGACGAACAGCGCGATAAAGCTTTCCGGGACGTTATCCCACGACCAGCGGAGGCGCGGATGTGGACGGGCCCTGCGTAATCCAGCCCGCAATGCGAGAAGGGTTTTTTCGGCGGGGACACTCTTGGGGCAGGAAGGTCTCCCATGATCTGAGTCGGGAGAGAGGCCCTTTCTCGGACGCACTTGACACAGGCGTGAATGACGGCCTTCACCTGACTTCGACCTCGGAGAAGCCAGTATTCTTGACGAAGAATATGGAGAGTGAGCTGCAATCCAGCATGCAAGGCTCGTGCGTGAGCTTGCTCAATGATAAGACGAACTAGCGGATGTGCAGCCAACAGAACGGGATGCTTCGATTGCACTGGAAGAGGGGCGTTGAGAAGACGACCACCGACGCGAAGAAGTCCGTCTTCGTCGAGGAAAGGGTTGAGAGATTCAAGTGAGTCTTCTCGAGGGAGCGGTTGACCATTAGCAAGTGAAGAGATGGTATCGCGAAACTGGACATCTTGAATGCGTCGCAACCAAAAGATTTTGGCAGCGGTGCACTCGAAAGCGGTTAAGGCGCGTCCGTGAGAAAGATTTGAATTGGAACGGCGACATTGACGAGAATTACGGACGAAGCGGTGAACATAGGCTGTTACTCGGATGAGTTTGGGCCAATTTGAGAACCGAAATTCTAAATCCCAGGTGGGAGGGGGAACCACACTTGGAGCACGACCTTTAACTCGGAAGAACCCTCCCCAGGAGGATGTCGAGGTTGCTGAGGCCATTCCGTGGAATTTTGGCGAAGCCAAGAGGGGCCGTGCCACCACATACGAGAATCTATTAATTCATCGCTAAGAAGTCCGCGCGACGCGCAGTCGGCGGGATTGTCCGCTGTTGGAACATAATGCCATATAGCTTGAGGAAGACGAGAGTGTGCAGCGGCAACCCGGTTGGCGACGAACGTCTTCCATTTGGAGAGGTGAGACTGCAACCACGCGAGTGCCACTGTAGAATCGGTCCAACAATAGCATGGAACCTCGAGCAGGTCAAGGGAAGATGCAACAAAGTTCATCAGGCGAGTCAGAAGGACGGCCGCTTGCAATTCAAGTCGTGGGACGGTCAGAGGAGTCAATGGTGCGACCTTTGACTTGCCAGCGAGCAGAGAGACATTTATGTGGCCGGCGGCGGTGGCACAGCGGACGAAAACGACGGCGGCGTAGGCAGCCGTTGACGCGTCTGCGGACCCGTGGAGTTCGATCTCCGAGACCTTTGGGACAGACCCGATCCACCGCGCTATCTGGAGTCCGTTTAAAAGCGGAAATTTCGAATAAATGGACTTCCATTGTTCATGGCAAGGATTCGGGACGAGGTCGTCCCATCCAATACGAAGGCGCCACAACCCTTGAAGTAGAATTTTCACGCTAATGATAGCGGGAGTGACCCAACCGAGAGGGTCGTACAGTCTCGCGATGGTCGAGAGAATAGCGCGTTTCGTGGACGGTATCGGCTCGGATAATGTCACATTAAATTGAAATGAATCGCGAGAAGGGTTCCAACTTATCCCGAGGATTTTTACTCGATCGTCGGGAGCGAGAGTTTTGGAGCAGGCTAGCCCATGATCTTCCTGATCGATGTCGGAAAGAAATTCGACAGAATTACTTGCCCATTTTCGCAATTTCATTTGACCGCATTGGAGAAGATGTACTATTTGATCACGGGACTGACGAACAGCCGAAAGATCGTTGCCGCCGTAAAGAACATCGTCGACATAAATGTGAGACCGAAGCACGGGAACCGCGAGCGGGAACCGTTTTCCTTCGTCATTAAGGAGTTGTTGAAGAACGCGGAGCGCCAAAAATGGAGCACATGTCATGCCATACGTCACGGTTAGCAATTGGAACGCCTGTGTACCTTCGGAGAGGGAGGATTTCCAGAGAATGCGCTGATAGTCAACGTCGCGTTCATCAACAAGAATCTGCCGGTACATTTTTGCAATATCCGCAGTATACACAAATCGAAATGTTCGCCATCGAAGAGTGACGGCAGAGAGATCGAGCTGTAATTTTGGACCGGGGAACAGGTGGTCATTGAGAGTGGACTCGTTGGAAGTGACGCTGGATGCGTTAAAGACAACTCGAAGGTGTGTGGTAACGCTGTCAGCGCGCAGAACAGGATGGTGTGGAATGTACACACACTGAGCAGGCGAGGACGAAACGGGCGCAGGACGCATGTGTCCGAGAGCCTCGTATTCTCGGAGGAACTCTTTATATTCCGCTGCCAAGGATGGTTGGAGCAGAAGTTTTCGATGAATGGAGTGCAGGACTTTGTCTGCAGCACCACGAGAATGACCAATGTTAATCGGGGGGCCCGTACGGAACGGAAGACGGACTATGTACCGCCCATCGGAAGTGTTGCTCACACTGTTCTTCCTCCTTGGTAAGGAGGGAGGTCGAAGGGATCTCCTCAATTTCCCAGAAGCGGCGTAGCTCGCTCGATAGGGTGTCATCTTGTACACAATGGTGCATCGCGATGCTTGAGCTCGCACAAGGTTGTGGGCCGTCAGGCGAAGAGAAAGGGCCAGAGATGACCCAACCAAAAATTGTATTTTGGGCAATGGGTTGCCCGTTTGAGCCTTTCCGCAGACCGTCCAAAATGATCTCAGAATAGACGTCTGCGCCGAGGAGGACATGAATCGCAGCCGAACTTGACGGATCAGCGTCGGCCCAATTGAGCTCGGATAAATGAGCGAGAGTTCGACTATCCTGAATGCGCTTCGGCATGTAGGTCGAAAGAGATTTCAGAACGAGCGCGGTGGTCAAAACTGATGGGCCCGGGGAATCGCGAGGGGCGATGTGGAGGCGCACGGCGTGGCGCAACATACCAACATGGACTCCGCCGACGGCGGATATGGAGGTCGAAATGCGAGTGCGTTTTGCACGTAAGAGGTGCACCATGGCCTCGGTGACGAAACTAGCTTCAGAACCCTGATCAATCAGGGCTCGGACTGTGATGCAGCGACCAGACGGAACTCGGAGTTGTACCCATGCTGTGGCCAAAAGAATGCCTGAGTTTGGGGAAGAGAGGGTGGAAGCGAAATGGGAGTTGACCTCCGACGGCATCGAGGAGGATGTTGAGGTCTCCGGAGGTGGAGGCGATGAAGATGATTCTTCTATATGAAGCAGCGAGTGGTGGCGTTTTCGACAAACTCGACAAGAATATTTGCTGGGACAGTCTCGAATAGAATGACTGTGACTTAAGCAGTTAAAGCAGCGCGAAAACTTTTGAACGAGCTCGCGCCGGCCGCTGGGGCTTTGAGCTGTGAATTTCGAGCACGCACTGAAATTGTGAGAAGCTTGACAGATAGGGCACGGAGTGCGCGAAATACTAAAAGGCTGCGAAGCGATAGCGGCATGAACCCGCGATGAACCGGCGGCGGGGCGACTCGAAGCGTGAGGACTCGTCGAGGTCGTGGTGTCGGAATCTAGCGCAAATTCCTCTAAACCGCGAGCGCATGAGTCTAGAAATTTTGAAAAGGTCTTGAACGACGGCGGCGTGACGTCGTCGCCAAGTTTGAGTTTCCACGCTTTCCGCGTCGGAGTGTCCAGCTTTTGGGATACAATATGGACCAGGAAGTCCTCCCAAAGGTCCCCCAGTTTTCGCCCGAGCTTCTGGAGAGAATCGACGGTGACGCAAACACGATCGCGGAGACTCTGGAGATCCGTTGCCGATTCGCGAGAAAGAGCGGGAAGATTTATTAACTGCGAGAGATGCGCGGTAATTATGCGCCTTGGATTATTGTACCGCGCCGCAAGCGTATTCCAAGCGATTTTAAAATTATCCTGAGTGATCGATAACGTTGAAATACATTCAAGCGCGGGACCCTGCAGAGCGGACACCAAATGATGGAAACGCGTTACATCGTGGAGCGTAGAATTTTTTATGATTAGCGCGGTGAATTTATCGCGGAACGCTTCCCAGGTTTCGTATCGGCCGTCGAACTGCGGTACTTTGATCCGGGGAAGCTGCGTGTCTGGGACGGACGGACACGCTTGTCCGTCGCCCGCGGAATTAGGCTGACTTACGTTGGCGGTGGTCAGCGCGTCGAGTTGGGTGTTCATAAAAGCCAGCGAGTCCAAATACACCTCCTCCGTAGCTGCAAATTGATTCTCCATGAAATACGGAATCTTTGCTCGGTCCTCCGGTTTGATTGAAGTGAAGAGTCGCGAATGTCCGGTCTCGAACCTCCGCCACTGCTCCTGAAGATAGACAATCCTCATCCGCAAGGTGGACTTGGTCCAGTTGTTCTTCCCCAGTTTTTTTAGGTTGGTGAGAGCACGTTTTATGGTGAGTTGAATCTGGGTATGAGCTTCAACTGCGTCTGCCATGATGGGCAACTCTCGAACACTCCCTCACTTGCCTGTTCGTCACGATCCGGCTCGAAGGACCAAAATGTTCGGCGTCGACCGACGGTCGGAGGCGCCTGACGCTGGAACCGCTCAGAAGTGAGCGCGCGAGGAAGGCAATGGAAGGATCGTGAGAATGAGGGAGAATAACCGATTTGGTTTCACAGTTCACTTTATTGAAATGTCGATATTAGTCGCCGACGGATCGAGACACGGAAATCTTGGGGGTTGCTAGATTCTGCCTTGGAGCGCGACGGAGATCTTGTTCGACACCTTACCTAGGGCAGGTTCACCGCGGACGGATATCTTCAACGCGTTCGTCGGAAATCTTGACGCGGGCAGACGTAACGAGACGCGACGCGGGAAAAGAAAATTATCGACGGCGACTCTGAATAAACTGGCTAAGGAATCAGACGTAATGAACGCGCAATGGTTGTCGCGATCAAAGACAATATAACTTGCTAATAATGTTTAGAACTGAAGCGTGGAAGAACTGAGCGAAAAGAGGGCCGCTCCGCCAAGGGAGGGTCTTTAAATATTCTCCGAAACGGCAGGCGGGGTCGTACGCTATTGGTACCGGATCGATCGCATGATTCGGTAAGACGTAACGTTCGAGATTCAAATCATGGGGATTTGCCGGTGATGAGCGCTTACAAACACCTCGCGGCCTTGCGTAACGGTAACGAGCGATCGCGACGCGACTCTAAACATAGCTGAAAAACGGATGACAACTATCGCTCGTCGGTTGGCGTAACGACCGACAAATCCCATAATTCGAATCCCGAACAAACTAATATTTAAAAATGACTAATAGTCTTTTTGAATGTCAGTTGTAGCAAAATAGTCATTAGTCAAAACTTTTTTGATTAGTTAGTGACAGTTAGTCACAGCCCTAAATAATCGTTAGCTATAGCTTATTAGTGAATTAGTAGTTGATGATCAGTCATCTTTAGTCATCAGTCACTATTATGCGATTAACATACATTAATATTATTAATTAGTTATCAATAATTAATCAGAAAGTTTTGAAGATCATTAGTTATTTTTAAATATTAGTTGATTATTGTCCTACTCTGCTCATAACACACATCAACATCGTATAATATACATCGCATATCGCATAACATACATCGCATATTGCAGAACATACATCGAGATCATACAACACACATCGCATATCGCATAACACATCACATATCGTAGAACGTGAGGGTCATCTGCCCTTCCTTTGCGCAATCAACGATCGACTCAAAACACTTACCAAAGCCACAGTTGCACCAAAAGGAGGTCATGGTGATAATTTGGTGGTCTGTGGTCAGTTTGATTTGCCGCAGCTTCCTGAATCCTGGTGCATCCATTACAGCTGAAAAGTACCGCCACCAAATCGACGAAATGCACGAAAAACTTCAAGGTGTGTGCCCAGCACTGGTCAGCAGAAATGGTCCTATCCTTCTCCACGACAACGCCCAGCCACACGTCGCCCGACCGACCCTTCAAAAGTTGAACAAATTAGGCTACAAAACTCTAAATACCTCATCCACCATACTCACCAGATCTCTCGTCCACCGATTACCACTTTTTTAAGCACCTCGACAACTTCTTGCGTGTGAAATGCTTTAAATCCCAGAGAGATGCTGAAACGGCATTCAACGAGTTTGTTGCCTCCAGGACTCCAGAATTAAATTCAACCGGAATAACAAAACTTTCCAACCTATTTCATTGAAATCGTATATTTTTGTTTACAACATGCACCAAAATGTTGTCATCAATTCCATCTGGCGGACACTTTGAGAATTACTCTTGCAAGTAGTGACATCTTTATTTTATGTTACGGTACTAAACTTTTGCTAACAGTTCTCCTATTAGAGTGACACTACCCTGGGTATACCACTTTGTAACATGAACCTTCCAGGGACTTTCGTAGAACCTTACTAGACCGTTACTAGAACATTTGGTCTTTGCCTGTACATTTTCCGAACAACGGAATCTCCGAAGCCGGCGTTTTCTGAACGTATACAGGATATTTCTGTGCTCCTTGGGACAGTTAAAATCACAATGAAAATTGAAATTGATATTGATATTGAAATTGAAGCAAAAACACTAACTCGAACAAATAATATTAATTCTAATACTTTCTGCTAGATTATGGCTATTTATAAAAACCACACTGTTTTTAGGACGTAAGACTTTTAGATCTAAAATAGACGTAAAATGAATGTCTTTAGGACGTCGTGTGCTATCTGGGCAGCTCGATTAAAACGCGATGAGGTCCGACGAGTGCCGAACGTCAGAGACCCAGCGACTAACAAACGTAGCAAACAAACAAATGTAAGCAGATGGGGAATCATGCACGAATGAAAGTTTAAACTTTTAGATTTTTCAATATACTCCCCTACATAAAATTATTGCGAGTTAATTGCGGTGCTTTTCCTGATGAAAATGGGGACCAAACTCGAGTGTAATGAAACAATTTTTATTGATACGTAGTGTTATGATAAAAATTATGATTTTATTGAAGTAGTCCAAATTATGTCGTATTTGGTCTCATTTTCATCGGGATAAGCTCTACAACTTATTAGTATTAAAATTACAAAAGTTTAAGTTGACAATAATGCTCGATTCTCTATCAGCTTCATTGTACGCTGTTGGTCGGGCGCTAGTCTTTAAAGTTCGGAGTTCGAAGAGTCGTGAGAGATATCGATGTGCAAAAACTGCCAATTCAATTGCGGAACTTCTTTATTTTTCATTATTCTCTTATGGAATTTGTACCAACTAACTCGTGACATTTTCTGATTAAAACGATAGTAAACATGGTACAAATAGGACTGTATCTAGCAGTGTTATCCGCGGATTTATTCGAAGGTTTCAGCCCTGAAGCTACGAGCTCAGACTGCCTCGGTGGCCGAGTACTACAATAAAAATTAACATGGCCTATATTCTATGTGTAAATTATTCTTTATTACATAATTTATTTTCCCGATCAAACATTTATTTCAAGGTTTTGGATAAAAATTTGAATTATGAAAATATGGAAAGGAATATAAAAGGGAAATATTAATAAATAAGGTATAATCGGCGTATATGTATATAATTTATTTATTGTGACTCAGGCAAATACAAGAAACCGCTTTAACATTTTTGATACGACAAAGCGACGACGCAATCTTTTCTTAATTAAATAGATAATTTTATTTAACTAAAAATAAAAAGAAATAACATTTTAACTCTTATTTCAACAAAAAGAAGAATATAAAAATACAATTTAAATTATATAATTTCATAATACTCTTTAAAATTATATACAGGGTGTCCCACATAACAGTTCTCACGATTTTTCAAGTACTTGCGATAATCTTACAAAAAATGTTTTAAACAAAAGTTGATCAGTCTTCGATTGGCTATACATTGGCAATAAAAAAAGTTAGAATTTTTTCTTTTTTTTTAGTATTGTCAAGGCCTCCTTCATTTTTTTAAATGGAATGAGGTATTTTTTAATACATCAATCGATGCAGCTGGACATTCGTTATAAAAAAGTACTAACCTATGTATGTCGAAAAGTTAGTAGTCCAGGAGATATTTCAATTTAAATAATTCTAAAATACCATTACTGTCGTACTAATTGTAGGGGTACGCGCACAGTGGGTCGACGTCATCAAACCTGGTGACGTCAGAGCCGTCTGGCAGACATTTCAAATGTGTGAGTAGGCCCAGGTAGGCCCGTCTGTGAGACCCTTCTAGTTTCGCCCTGCATCGACCGACAGGACGGGCCTCGTTTTGGAAACTCGGAGTTTATTGAACCCGTGTTTGCTAGCCGTTCCCGGGGCTGTTCTCTATGGAGAGGTTTATGACAGGTCATTACTATTGAGCTGGAAGTCGACACTTTCTCGTACAACGCGTGTCAACTGTAAAGTAATTTTCAAATTGCTTTACAGTAAAAAATTATGAATTGGACGCGCTAAAAACAGCTTTCTGAAAAATAGCTACACTGTCGATCTCCCAATAAAATGACCCGTCCATTTGCATGCCCAATGTTTTATTGCACGTGCCGATAGCCGCTACGCTATTGTACATCGCACAGTGGTGCAAAATCCTCAAGACGTGGCAAGAATTCATTTATTATGGTAATGTCATTTTAAAAAATCTATGTGTATTGAAATACATTGCAGTATTAATACGTTGCAGTATTAATGCATCGATCGTAGATTATAATAGAACCTAAACACTGACATTGGGAACAACTGCGACATACACTATTGAAGGAAAAAATTTTTTCTCATTTCTTTGTTGTTTTTGTGTATATGCACTCCATGATTTTCAAAGGTTTCATAGTGTAAGTATTATTCATTGCGGTGAGTACATTACTTTAAATTATAAAAAATGCATAGCTAATTGTTAATTTTATTTGTATACATATTAATGAGACCCTTTGGGTCCCACCGATTTTTATTTGGTTATAATCCAAAAATTTGCGATTTTTTGTTACTTTTCTGCAAATAAGGTCACAATGGTTTTAGAAAGTGTGAGGTAAACGATATTTTCAAATCCATATTTATTAAGCTTAAGATTTTTAAAACTAAGAAAATGAAAACACTATCCGAATACTCAAAGTCACAAGTTTTTCATTAAATTATATCATAGTGTAACCATTAGAGTATTTAATAAAAATGATTTCAGTTGAAAAAATATTTGTTTTCATAGTTCATTTTGCAATTTTTTTTAAACAGGTCCATTGCTGTCATAGCACCAGAAAATTGAAAAAAATAAAAATTATGATAATATAGCCCCAAGTGTCCTCTTTAAGGACCCGTTTTTAAAAATACAGATACTTGAAAATTGGCGACATGAAAATTATTTGAAGTGAACGCTGCACCGTCCTACGCCGGACGAAAAACAAAATCATTTGATTTTTCTCCTACATCGTCCGGCGTCGAGGGCCCATGGGGTTTGTCCATTGTTACCCTTCTCGAAGCACTCGAAAAAGGTTCGGCTCCCCGTTGACTTTGACCATTTCGTCCGGTGTCTGGCACACTGTGAGCACCTTGCCGGGCGAAATCTGGCGAAAAGACACCAACACATCCCTACCGAACACTCGTCTGTGTGGGCTGATGTCTGATGTAGGACGGAAACGGATCCACTGTGCGCGTACCCTAAGGGGACCCCGTTCAGACACAGCGGAATCCGCGCGTTTTTGACGCGCACGCGGGCTCTTAACCACATCCAGCATATTTTCAGCATTTCATAATTTCTCTATTCGTATTCTTTTTCCTGTTTGATATTGCCTCTTCTAGATATTTGGTTGAGACAAATCTTCTCGTTTCATTCCATACAAAATGAACCTATTTTTTCGGCAACTCTTTATTTTATTATAATAGTCATGAGCAGTATATAATTGCGCATGCTCGCATTGGAGCTTATTCTTAAAGACAGTGTTGCCCAACGAGCGATAATTTCCAAGGCATACAGTAATTTGACAAAGCAATTAAAAAGTTGTTTTAACTATGATTAATTATTAGAAATGGAATTATTCCACTTTCAAAAAAAGTATTTTTGTGATAACATTTTTAGCTAAAATTCTTTTGATTACTTTATCAAGAAATCGTGCTTCATTGAAAATGTATGATTATAAATATAGAAAGAGGATATCTATATCTTACTAAAATTACAACTAACTCATTTTTGTCCAAAAGTGGACTTATTCCACTTTCAAAAATAACGGCAAACATAATTGGAAGTGTACGATACGAAAATTTATAGGAATATATATAGGAAACCTTACCTTCCTTCAAACCATACCTTCTATTTACGGTTCTGATTCTGTTAGAGTCGGCAGAAAAAGGAATATAGCGATAAAATAAACTTAAAAACTTGAAAGGCAACGAAAATGAAGGCCTAGTGTCAGCTGGTTTGTTTAGGAATGTTTCTTTTACATCTTATAATCTGTTTTTAGTAATGTCCACACTTTTGGCATATTTTCTAGATCCCAACAAGATTTAAGATTTTATTCCACTGAAACCGATGAGAGTTTCAAGGTTTTCTTTAACCTTTCATTAAAAAGGTGTCGTTGGCCAAGAGTGGTTTCTAATATTGTTCTCAAGACATAAAGAGGGCCATTTAGTCGTATACAGTCTCCTGGTATTTTCCCGAGACCTGCGGTATAACCTGCGGTACACGCCTCTACCTGAAACGGGGGTACACGGCGCCCTTTTTTTTAAATCGCCAGTCTTTTCAAGGAAACTGCAAGGAATATAATCATATTTTTCTCAAAAGATCACTCTGGCCTCCACCGAAAAAACGTAATAAAAGAGCTTGTTTAAATTTTTCGATATTATAAAGCTGATTATCGAGGTTGAAAATAATATTTTATAATAGCCCAATTCTTCCCGAATAAAAAGAAAAAAATGTAGCTTAATCGGACAAACAGTTTCCGAGATAAAAATTCGTAAGTGAGGTCCGTTTTCGCCAAAATGGGCAAAAATTGTTAATTTCGAAGACCTGTCATTTCTAACAAAAAATTCGAAATCGGCAAAATGATAACTTAAACCTCTCCTAATTTCACATGGACTACAACATATTTCATTTAGAACAAAATCGACAATGGTGACTTCAAGAAGTGATCGATTTATCATGGAACGACCCAATACAATTGTTATTTGTATGCTTTATTTTAATAAGGTAGTACAACATAAAGAATAAACATTTGCATATGTCTAACGTCCTTTGTACAGGATGAACCACGAATCGTGATCAGTGAGTGATTAATCTGTTATCAACAGTCCGATCGAAGATGTTTTCATCAAATATAGTGAATCCAATTTTGGTCGATCGACCGCCTCTGGCTATAATGTAGGCGTCGAGCTTACAAACCAGAAAATTTGAAGATGATTTTTGGAAATACGTCAACCGCGAAAAATAGCCCAGTACCACCAAATGTAGCAAATATTATTCTTGCTTCGGATCTACATACCTGTGTGAATCGGCATTTTTATACTTACAGTTAACGAAGACTGAACAACGTTCTGTCCTGACTGATTCCCATACTGTAGACTCATTATTATTATCATCTTTGTTAGGATATACACCTAATTATGATTGCTTGGTTAGAGACATGCAAACTCAGTCTTCCCATTAATGTTAAGGCAATAAAAAAAGGTTTTAATTCTAAATCTGTCTTCATCTGTAGCTAATTTGAACTAATATTGTTAATAATTACTCATGTTGTTTTAATTCCTCTGGACGATTTTTTTTTGACCCGTTAAATAATCTATGTACTGAAACACAGTGTATAAACATAGTATGTATTTCACACCTCTCTCTCCCCACTTAGACTACGCCTATGACAACAAGTTGATCGAGATTACATTTTAAGATAAAAAGTAGATCTTATGTACACAAAAGTTGGCCACCCCTGAAATGCAGCATGGTTTCAACCTTTGGTAAAAGTATCTTGTATGATATACGAAGAATTAGGATGACAATAAGCAAATTCACTCTAGATTACGAAATCACGACCGTAATCATGATTCTGAGATTACTATGACACAATACTGTGGCCCTCACTACTGTTTATAATACTGTTTATATTATTCAAATTACAAAGTAACGAAAAGAATAAGGAATAGATAATGGAAACAACTCGTCCGGGACATCGTCAATCTTTGACACAGCAGCTTCTATTGCCTGGAATCTGCACCCCTAAAAAAATGTATTTTTTTTCTACAGTTTATAATTTGCTCACAGTTGCGTAAACATATATATAAAATACACGATGTAAGTTCGAGTATTTTCGTTTCTTTCAACCTAAAAGCATTGGTTTTTGCACATGATATCCATAAAAATTGCCGTAAGAACCGCTTATCCTGAAAAACCCTTTCGGTTCTTCGTAAAACAGTTCGTCGAAATAAAAGTTTTTCTTAACTGTTTTAGGAACCGAAATCGATATTAAACAGTTTTCGAAGTCTGATTCTGAATCATTCAGTTACATTCTATTTCAATTACATTGTGCTCCAAATACATTAAATTTCAATTACAATGTAATTCAACTACTCAAATGGCGCTGAGACGTCTAAAAGATATACTTTAGACGCCTGCCGCAAGACATTCAGACGTCTCGAAAGTCGTTTGAACACCGCTGGAAGATCGCTGGAATGTCCTATGTTACAAAACGGTACGTCTAATTCACGTCTTTTATTTTTTACGCTTAAAATGAGACGTCTAAAAGGCGTTTTCGTTCAGCAGTAAAACGACGTCTCCAAAAAGGCTCTTTTAGACGTCCTTTTGGGACGTAAGATGTTCAGACCTAAAAAAGACGTAATAACGACGTGTATTGTAACGGGTCTTGTGCCCGGTATCGGTCTCTTCGCGTCGGAGTCCCTCTGTTGCTGATTAGCTCGCCGCGGCCAGGATTCGTACGCGGCAGAGAGAATGATCGGCTTCCGGAAGGACGGGGTGTATTGGAAAATAAATAAAGACACGTGGAATTTTTAGGTTAACATGCGCTCGCCGCCAACGAGTTTTATAGAGTGGCAACACGCCGTGCTCTCAGGATTCAGGATTCAGCTAGTGACACACCGTGGCTGCGGAAGAGAGTGGCGACACGCCGTGCTCTCAGGATTCAGGATTCAGCCGGTGACACACCGTGGCTGCGGAAGAGAGTGGCGACACGCCGTGCTCTCAGGATTCAGGGTTCCCACGACCGGTTCAGCTCGTCGTTGACAGCGTGGGAACCCTTAGTATGTCATTGCGTCTACTTACTCTGGTAACGAAGTCAGGCTTTTATAGCTCTCAATTAGTGGTGGGGGTGGTGGCGCGATGCGATGATTCGCGGATTGTTTCTATGCGCGGGGGAGTGGCGCGACGCGGTCCGTCTCGGCGCGGCGACGGGGATACGGCGGTTCGTCTCGGTTCTTACCGGTTTGATGCAGTTTGTGTTATTATTAATAACAGGCCTGTACGGTACAGGTCTGTTAAATTAAATTAAATTGATATTAAACGGTTTGAATTATCTCATACAACTAGAGTATAATCTATCCTATGCTGAATATTAAATTAATTTATATTTTTATGCCAAGTTCTGCAGAAAACTACGCAAAATATATATTATTTTGAGAGTAAAATGTGTTCTAACTCTCGGGAACTTTTCTCCAAGTTGTATATTAAATGTAGAAATAGAGAGAGAGAGAGAGAGAGAGAGAGAGAGATTGTATTTAAAACTATTAATTTCTCTTTCTGAAAAATGATGTGAGATCTCATCTTCTCTGGCGCGGGATGGGGAAATCCGCTCTACCGTGCGCCTAGGAGCTGATCCAGGCTAAGCGTCCGCTCTACCTTCGGTCTAGGTGCTGATCCAGGCTAAGCGTCCGCTCTACCTTCGATCTAGGAGCTAATCCAGGCTAAAAGTGGGAGGGGGAAATTCGCTCTACTGTCGGTCTAGGAGCTGATCCAGGCTAAGATTTTGGTGGTGGTAGCACTATACCGGAGGCAACTGAGAACCCTGGCGTGAGCACTCTCATATCCTCTCTGTGCATACATAGAAAATATAACTAGAATATATAACCATAAACTAATCACCCAGCACAACTCACGATGGTAAACTACAGCTGAATTTTCGTTCCGTGCGCAATCCATTTTGTGTCCAATTCTACATGTGCGCAATTCGTATTCTGTGGTGTGCAATCACGCTGTGCGCCAGACAGCCGTGTACGCAAAAGAGCTGTGTCCAATTTAGCGTGCGCCATCGAAGGCCTCTCGATATCAGTGCATCTGCCTGCATCTGCCACATTAGTGGTAGGCCTGGTTATCAGCATGGACCTACAGCAGACATGGGCAAAAATAGCACGCGTGCTAGGAAATTCAAAGAATACCCGTGGAATACCCCCACTTCTCCCGGCCGCGCGTCTCGCTCCCCATGGCGGCCCAAGTGCTCGGTGCAACTATGGCTGCCAAGGGGATTGAGACGCGCGGCCGGGAAAAGTGGGGATATTCCTTGAATTCCCTAGCTCGCGTGCTATTTTTGCCCATGCATGACCTACATGACTGAGCATAAGGGGGTAGTCTACCCTATGGTTACAACTAGAATCTTACTAGAATCTTACTAGAAACCATGGGTTTGCGCGCTTCGGTTGTTTGACCTTATTTGAGCAGATTTTGGGCTGGGTGAGGGCTCATTCTCAAGAGGAAGGTTCATCACACTGCGCTCTGGTCATGAGGTTAACGAGATTATGTTTAATATGTATAATATAAGGGCTCAAAGTAGAGAAAAAATCTAGGAAAAAACCCGCAGATTTCAATGCATTTTTCTGTCTCCAAAAGACTTCTTGACTGGTATGTTGACCAGAGCGCAGTGTGATGAACCTTCCTCTTTAGAATGAGCCCTCACTCAGCCCTAATTTTGTTGAAACAAGGTCAAACAACCGAAGCGCGCAGATCCATATTTTCGACCCAAAATCTAGTAGGATTCTAATAAATTAGCAAATAACTAGAATCCTACTAGATTTTGGGTCGAAAATATGGGTTTGCGGGAAAGCATTTGTTGTCCTTATTTCAGCAAATTGTGGGCTGGGTGAGGGCTCATTGTAAAGAGGAAGGTTTGACGCAGTGCGCTCTGGTCATCATGGCAGTCAAACAGTCTTTTAGAGACAGAAAAATGCATTTAAATCTGCGAGTTTTTTCCTAGATCTTTTCTCTACTTTGGGCACTCATATTATTAGATATAAACATAATCTCGTTAACCTCATGACCAGAGCGCACTGCGTCAAACCTTCCTCTTTAGAATGAGCCCTCACCCAGCCCAAAATTTGCTGAAATAAGGACAACATTTGCTTTTGCGCAAACCCATATTTTCTAGTAAGATTCTAGTTGTAACCAGCGCATAGACTACCCCCATAAGGTAGGCTTTTAGGCGAGAGGGGGCTCCAAGCGGGAGGGATGGTCCATGGACCTACAGGACTGAGCATAAGCCTGCGGGGGCGAAAGAAAAGACGGAAGGGGTATCAACCATGTCGGTCATCTTGGTCGGAACCATATGTGGTGCGCTCTATAGGCGACTTTAAATACTAGTGTAGCGTTTGTAGCACGTGGTCTGTACAATACACGCGTCGCGGTCATTTTGTGCCATTTTATGCCATTTTGTGTTTGGTAAGCGTGCGCTGAAGTTGGTGAATCGTCGTGGGTTTGTGTTTTTTGAACATTGATACACATTAATTTATAAAAATGCCATCGTGTATTGTTAAAGGATGTTCAAATAGAACATTGGCGAAGAGTTATCGCCAAGAAGAATTGGAAGAAACAATAAAAATTACTTTCAATGCGTAAGTAACAATAATAAAATAGCGAAACTTGTGAAACTTTTATTGCATGCCTCATTAATCTACGTAAAGAAGGAATTTCATGTATAAATTGTAGTTTATGGGAAAGCAATGTTTTTGTATAATTTAATTTTCAGATTTCCCAAATGTCCTATGAAACGCCAATTGTGGTTGAACAGTCTGGGACTCCAAAATACAATTTTACCAAAATGTCCGATTATATGTTCGGGTCATTTTAGACACGAAGATGTGGATAGAACATCTGTAGTATGTGTCAGATTGAAGGAGCATGCTGTACCGTATGTATGTAACATTTTATGAACTCTTTATATTATGCCATGCATTTTTGGAGTCAAATAACAACATTGTTAGTAGATACCCTTCTGTTTTCACTACAAGTTCCCAAAAACTCATTTTCATCGGTTTGCTCGTTCATAGGTCACTAAAGAATACAGCATATTTAAATTTGAACAAAATCCAAAATTTTGCTCGAAGAAGTGTCCGTTTTCACATGGAATGACCCATAAGTGACATTAATAAATTTATTTATATTTACAGGTAAACTTTCTAGAAATGATAAAGGAAGAAAATATTAATGTATGTGAAGAAATTTCAACCGAGGAGCCTTCAACTTCTGAAATTATAAAGCAAGAAAATATTAATGTATGTGAAGAAATTTCAACCGAGGAGCCTTCAACTTCTGTATGTTTAGATAGCTATAACGTAAGACTTTTACTTTACATACTCATTTGAAATAACAAACTCATTTTGTGATAATATTATTATTTTAGACGAGTTCTGCTAGTGATTCAGTTGGATTTACTGAATCAATGAGCGTTACAGGAGAAAAGAGAAAACATTTAGTAGACACTGGTTCACATGAAGTTAGTGAAAAAGTATTAAAAATTGCATCTGAATCCAAAAATGAACATGTAAGTTTTTACTATCTAATATATACTGTTTAAAATGAAAAGTTATGTGGCGTCATGTAATATGATAAAGAAATGATAGGTTTATTTATAAAAAGTAAAAATGACTTTCAATATCAAAATTTCATTACAATCGGTAAGGTGTACCCTAATGTGATAATTTATTAACTAGTAGTATTATATTGCAGATGGCGTTTGCATTATTGCAAACGTCAAATAAATCGGCTGAAGCAAAAGTGTCTGTGGCAGACAAACATACGTATATATCTCCGAAAAAATTGTTTCATTCCCCAAGAAAGGAAATGTTACGGAAGCATATATCTAACTTAAAAAGAAAACACCAATTGGAATTGGCAGTCTTAAACGCCAAAATTAATAGAAGAAACCAAAAAATTACTGTTAGCACGGGGAGTTTTATAAGGAAGAACCGTGCTAGCGGATTTAAATAGGGTAGATGCTTAGAATCGGGAACCGGAATCGATGGAATATTAGGCAAATAAATCGTACTCGATTTTCACTTCACAAACCGATGGTCAACGGCTTTCACCCACCTTTACTTTGAATACCGAGTGTATTGGTTATAATGGATCACTTAAATTACTACGGAACCGCACGAGCTATGAAGCTTTTACCGACACGGGTAACGTTCTCTTAATTTTCGACAATCGCTGTTCTAATTCTCGCGGTGTGTACTCTTAAGGAATCGAATTACGACAAGACGCTTGACGACGAAAAGTCCGTTCGATCGATCGGATCGATACGCATGGATGAATCGCATCCCCATTTCTTCCGCACAGGAGCCCGGGTTACCCAAAATCTTGCGCTAGCGAAAGACGATAATGTCGAGCGCGTGGTATCGCTCGCTGCCGCGAATTACAATATACACGCGTCAAACAATTACGAATCTGCAAACACCCAGATAGCACAGCATGACCGAGCCTACCACCTGACCAAACCTGCAAGGCCCCTGACCTACAGGTTACAAGCTAACACAATGCTTGGATCGGCTCGAGGCCCAAACCGGTTGATTCGTGCCTGGATTTTATGCGCGCATTGGCCCGGATATAGCCAGGCATGTGCTCGAGCGCAGGGCCTGCCGGCTGTGCCAGAATTCAGCCTGTTTTTGAGAGGGCAGCACGGTCACAATAATGTGGCCAATCAGTGCTTCGATTGTGCCCAACTTTTCTCGCGACATCATCTCTCTCCACATCATGTTTAGCCTGGAACAGCTCCTATATCATCTTTAGCATGGAACAGAACCTACACCATCTTTAGCAGGAAACAGAATCCACTTTACTGTTATTAAATCTGTCTTAAATAAGACTTTTGAGGGCGTTTGCTGAATAGATTGATCTTTTATCTGACGTTTTTGACTACTGAAAAAACCCGTGTTTGTATTATTACGAAATGAGAACGCAAATCCCGCACCCTTGCGACCGTGCTGCCCTATCGAAAACAGGCTGAATTTTGGCACGGCCGGCAGGCCCTGTGCTCGAGCCCATGCCTGGCCATATCCGGGCCAATGAGCGCATAAAATCCAGGCCCAAATTGAGCCGGTGTGCTGTCTGGGTAGCTAACGATTACTTAGAGCTGTGACTAACTGTCACTAACTAATCAAAAAGTTTTGACTAATGACTATTTTGCTATAACTGACATTCAAAAAGACTATTAGTCATTTTTAAATATTAGTTGATTATTACCCTACTCTGGTTATGAGATATACGATGTGCGTTATACGATGTAAATGTATGTTCTGCGATATGTGATGTGTGTTATGAGATATACGAGGTGTGTTGTACGATCTCGATGTGTGTTACGAGATATACGATGTGTGTTACGAGATATACGATGTGTGTTATGAGATATACGATGTGTTACGAGGTGTACGGATGTGTGTTACGAGATCTACAGTGTGTGTTACGAGATGTACGGTGTATGTGGATGTGTGTTATACGATCTCGACGTATGTTCTGCGATATGCGACGTGTGTTGTATGATCTCGATGTGTGTGTGGATGTGTGTTATACATTGTTTTGCTTTTCTTTGTGCCAGTTCATTGTTAATTGCTGTGATATGCATTTGATGTAGTCTTATTACGGAAAAATTTGTAAATAATGTGTAACTTGCGATATTTGCAATGAAACAGTGTTATCGCGCTTGATAATATGGTTTCAATTTATTAATAAGTAAAAAGTTGTACATATACTGTTTGTAATTGCTATAATATTCAATATACTATGTTTAATATGTATTAAAATGTTTTAATTTGTTTTGTTTTTAAATAAAAATTATAAATTAGCAAGGAATGGGTAGTATGGATTTTAAATTCCCGCGTTTTACCCGTTAGTTGTGTAACACAAAATTCAGATGGGGCTGGATTTCCGTGCTAACAAAAAGGTACATAGAGCTGTGACTGACTGGCACCAGAGAGGAAATGAGAGTGCTCACGCCCGGGGTTTGGCCGTGCCGCTTTTGTCTCCACATCATGTTTAGCCTGGAACAGCTCCTACATCATCTTTAGCATGGAACAGAACCTACACCATCTTTAGCAGGAAACAGAACCCACTTTACTGTTATTAAATCTGTGTAATGCATCAGAACTAGCTTCAATCACCGACCAGATACAATTAAATGATATTAACTATTAAATAATAGTATCTGATCGGTGGTTGAAGCCAGTTCTGATCCATTACACAGATTTAATAACAGTAAAGTGGGTTCTGTTTCGTGCTAAAGATGGTGTAGGTTCTGTTCCATGCTAAACATGATGTAAGAGCTGTTCCAGGCTAAACATGATGTGGAGACAAAAGCGGCACGGCCAAACCCTGGGCGTGAGCACTCTCATTTCCTCTCTGCTGTCACTAACTAATCAAAAAGTTTTGACTAATTTTGCTATAACTAACATTCAAAAAGACTATTAGTCATTTTTAAATATTAGTTGATTATTGCCCTACTCTGGTTATGAGATATACGAAGTGTGTTATACGATGTAGATCAGGCATGGGCAAAAATAGCACGCGAGCTAGGGAATTCAAGGAATACCCGTGGAATACCCCCACTTCTCCTGGCCGCGCGTCTCGCTCCCCGTGGCGGCCCTAGTGCTCGGTGCAACTACGGCTGCCAAGGGGATTGAGACGCGCGGCCGGGAAAAGTGGGGGTATTCCTTGAATTCCCTAGCTCGCGTGCTATTTTTGCCCATGCCTGATGTACAGGCAAAGACCAGAGAGGATATGAGAGTGCTCACGCCCGGGTTCTGAGTTGCCACCGGTATAGTGCTGCCACCACCAAAATCTTAGCCTGGATCAGCTCCTAGACCGACAGTAGAGCGGATTTCCCCCTCCCACTTTTAGCCTGGATCAGCTCCTAGACCGAAGGTAGAGCGGACGCTTAGCCTGTATCAGCACTTAGACCGAAGGTAGAGCGGACGGTTAGCCTGGATCAGCTCCTAGACCGACGGTAGAGCGGACGCTTAGCCTGGATCAGCTCCTAGGCGCACGGTAGAGCGGACTTCCCCCTCCCGCGCCAGAGAAGATGAGATCTCACATCATTTTTCAGAAAGAGAAATTAATAGTTTTAAATACAATCTCTCTCTCTCTCTCTCTCTCTCTCTCTCTCTCTCTCTCTCTCTATTTCTACATTTAATATACAACTTGGAGAAAAGTTCCCGAGAGTTAGAACACATTTTACTCTCAAAATAATATATATTTTGCGTAGTTTTCTGCAGAACTTGGCATAAAAATATAAATTAATTTAATATTCAGCATAGGATAGATTATACTCTAGTTGTATGAGATAATTCAAACCGTTTAATATCAATTTAATTGCTAGTAATTACGCTAATCGCGAATAATCGTATCCAGATAGCACACGACGTTTTATACGCGTCGTTATTACGTCTTTTTTAGGTCTGAACGTCTTACGTCCCAAAAGGACGTCTTTTAGACGTCTAAAAGAGCCTTTTGCATGTCGTTTTTACTACTGAACGAAAACGCCTTTCAGACGTCTCATTTCAACCGTATAAACTTAAAAGACGTGAATTAGACGTACCGTTTTGTAACATAGGACATTCCAGCGATCTTCCAGCGGTGTTCAAACGACTTTCGAGACGTCTGAATGTCTTGCGGCAGGCGTCTAAAGTATATCTTTTAGACGTCTCAGCGCCATTTGAGTAGTTGAATTACATTGTAATTGAAATTTAATGTATTTGGAGCACAATGTAATTGAAATAGAATGTAACTGAATGATTCAGAATCAGACTTCGAAAACTGTTTAATATCGATTTCGGTTCCTAAAACAGTTAAGAAAAACTTTTATTTCGACGAACTGTTTTACGAAGAACCGAAAGGGTTTTTCAGGATAAGCGGTTCTTACGGCAATTTTTATGGATATCATGTGCAAAAACCAATGCTTTTAGGTTGAAAGAAACGAAAATACTCGAACTTACATCGTGTATTTTATATATATGTTTACGCAACTGTGAGCAAATTATAAACTGTAGAAAAAAAATACATTTTTTTAGGGGTGCAGATTCCAGGCAATAGAAGCTGCTGTGTCAAAGATTGACGATGTCCCGGACGAGTTGTTTCCATTATCTATTCCTTATTCTTTTCGTTACTTTGTAATTTGAATAATATAAACAGTATTATAAACAGTAGTGAGGGCCACAGTATTGTGTCATAGTAATCTCAGAATCATGATTACGGTCGTGATTTCGTAATCTAGAGTGAATTTGCTTATTGTCATCCTAATTCTTCGTATATCATACAAGATACTTTTACCAAAGGTTGAAACCATGCTGCATTTCAGGGGTGGCCAACTTTTGTGTACATAAGATCTACTTTTTATCTTAAAATGTAATCTCGATCAACTTGTTGTCATAGGCGTAGTCTAAGTGGGGAGAGAGAGGTGTGAAATACATACTATGTTTATACACTGTGTTTCAGTACATAGATTATTTAACGGGTCAAAAAAAAATCGTCCAGAGGAATTAAAACAACATGAGTAATTATTAACAATATTAGTTCAAATTAGCTACAGATGAAGACAGATTTAGAATTAAAACCTTTTTTTATTGCCTTAACATTAATGGGAAGACTGAGTTTGCATGTCTCTAACCAAGCAATCATAATTAGGTGTATATCCTAACAAAGATGATAATAATAATGAGTCTACAGTATGGGAATCAGTCAGGACAGAACGTTGTTCAGTCTTCGTTAACTGTAAGTATAAAAATGCCGATTCACACAGGTATGTAGATCCGAAGCAAGAATAATATTTGCTACATTTGGTGGTACTGGGCTATTTTTCGCGGTTGACGTATTTCCAAAAATCATCTTCAAATTTTCTGGTTTGTAAGCTCGACGCCTACATTATAGCCAGAGGCGGTCGATCGACCAAAATTGGATTCACTATATTTGATGAAAACATCTTCGATCGGACTGTTGATAACAGATTAATCACTCACTGATCACGATTCGTGGTTCATCCTGTACAAAGGACGTTAGACATATGCAAATGTTTATTCTTTATGTTGTACTACCTTATTAAAATAAAGCATACAAATAACAATTGTATTGGGTCGTTCCATGATAAATCGATCACTTCTTGAAGTCACCATTGTTACGTTCGCGACGACGTCCCGTTTTGGACCGATCGCGACGCGGAATAGTACTGTCTTTGTTTTATTTTGGGTCAAACCACTTAAGGAATTTACCCGGGGGCGAGATTTGGGTAGTTCACAATGAATTGAATTAACTCTCAAAACTGTTTATTAATAGAAATAGATAACGTACAAAATCCGTGTTCCTGTTTCGCAAAGGTGTTTTCGGTTCGAGATTCGGTTTTCGAGTGAGTGCGGGTGTATGCTTGGATACTTTGTGTTTTAGGTACATTTCTATTGGTTGTGTTTTGCGTTTGTGGGGATGAATGTCTGTTTTCTAATTGGCGTAGATATAGTTGTGGGTGTGGTCTGTATGGGACTTTGGGAGTAGGAAGTTTATTATTCGTGTTATAAAGTTTTGGCTTTACCGTTTTTCGGTCGTACGGGTCCCCAGCCGGCTTGCAATTTTTGGGAAATTGTTTTATGACGGTTCGCCAAGGGCCCGGCCAGATGCGAGCCTTTGTCAGACTTTCTCGGGTTCCCAGGTCTGTTACGCACGTGACACCATTGTCGATTTTGTTCTAAATGAAATATGTTGTAGTCCATGTGAAATTAGGAGAGGTTTAAGTTATCATTTTGCCGATTTCGAATTTTTTGTTAGAAATGACAGGTCTTCGAAATTAACAATTTTTGCCCATTTTGGCGAAAACGGACCTCACTTACGAATTTTTATCTCGGAAACTGTTTGTCCGATTAAGCTACATTTTTTTCGTTTTATTCGGGAAGAATTGGGCTATTATAAAATATTATTTTCAACCTCGATAATCAGCTTTATAATATCGAAAAATTTAAACAAACTCTTTTCTTACGTTTTTTCGGTGGAGGCCAGAGTGATCTTTTGAGAAAAAAATAAATTTTTTAAAAATACCACGTTTTTAAAACGGACTAAAAAGTATAAAATAAAATTTTTAAAAACGCCACGTTTACAAAACGGACTAAAAAGTATAAAATAATTTTTTCTAGCCCCATACAGATTCCTAACCCCTGAAAATTTGTGATTGTGAATTTTTAATAGCTAAGAAAATACTTGTAAGATTTAAAACGAAAAACGTGGGGCGCATGCAATAGATAATTGATGAATGAACACTAAATCACTAACAACTTTATTGCACTGCAAATGATATGAAGTGTTGTACGAGATTTCTCAGCGGCAGCTACTCTCTACACTCCTTACTATGTATTATCTTGCGCCCCACGTTTTTCGTTTTAAATCTTACAAGTATTTTCTTAGCTATTAAAAATTCACAATCACAAATTTTCAGGGGTTAGGAATCTGTATGGGGCTAGAAAAAATTATTTTATACTTTTTAGTCCGTTTTGTAAACGTGGCGTTTTTAAAAATTTTATTTTATACTTTTTAGTCCGTTTTAAAAACGTGGTATTTTTAAAAAATTTATTTTTATTTAAATAATTATTTTCTGCTTTTTAGTCTTGCATGTGTGAAATTTTATAATCGATTTTGAACATTTTGATGAGATTATAACAGAGACATGTAGTAAATTTCAGACGGTATTGCGACGCGTCATATCGAAAACGAACGCCGTGGTAAAATGTCAAAGATAAAGGTTCGAAGGAGAATTTCGGTGTAACTGTTCTTTCGCTTGGTAAACAAACATTATAGTATACTAATACGTAGTAACTTTGTAAACACCGCACGGAGCTCGAACGCACACTGAGCTGCTTCGGTGCGAAGCAGGTCAGTGGAGTGGGAACCGAGTGGGCACTACCGGTCGTCGCGCGGGGACGTGTAACGGTTAAATTTTTAATAGTTTATATCTCCTAAACGCGTAGGCTGTTGTAAATTAAAAAAAATTTTTTTTAAATACTGCATTGTCATATAGTACTGAGCTATGTTTAAAATTTCAAGTCTCTAGCTCATCGAGAAGTTAGTTTAAAATCAGTTGTAAAATTTGTACCGAACAGACAAACAGACATACAAGAAAGCGACATAATAAGAACGTGGTAAAATATTTAATGGCATACCTGGTGATTTGGCGACTTCTCTGTGAAAATCATCATTAACGAACTGCTCCTTCTTTTGTAGACATTATTTCGAGATTATAACAGAGACATGTAGTAAATTTCAGACGGTATTGGGACCGCATCATATCGAAACGCCGTGGTAAAATGTCAAAGATAAAGGTTCGACCGAAAATCTCGGTGTAACTGTCCCTTCGATTGGTAAACAAACATTATAATATAATAATACGTAGTAACTTTATAAACACCGCACGGAGCTCAAACGCACACTGACGCACACTGAGCTCCTTCGGTGCGAATCGGGTCAGTGGAGTGGGGATGAGTGAGAGAGCGCGGTGACGTAGGTTTCGCGGGGGGGTGAAAAGGTAAATATTTAATTGTTATATCTCCGAAACGGATAGACTTTTTAACAATTTTTTTTTTGAATAATGCATTGTCATCCAGTTCTGAGCCATGTAACCGATTTCAAGTCTCTAGCTCATCAGGAAGTTAGTTTAAAATCAATTGCAAAATTTGCCACCGAACAAACAGACAAACAGACAAACAGACAAACAAACAAGAAAGCGAGCTAATAAAAACGTGGTAAAAAACTGGGAGGAGTGTGTGCCATATTGGACTCAGGTTGTAACCTGCATCCCTGTTGATGTTATTAGGGTGTTTCTTAATTTCCAATGATTCCCGGTGTTTTCTGAGAAAATATCCCTTAGTTCTGGCTAAAACTTTGGCTTCATTGAAAAGTATGGTGTGTCCTGTTGTTATCTGGTGTTCAGCCACAGCTGATTGAATGTAGCCTAACCTGGCGCATCGCTCATGTTCCTTGAGTCGAGTGCTCACACTCCTCCCAGTTTCGCCGATGTAAACTTTACCGCATGAGCACGGGATTTTGTATACCCCTGGCGTAGATAGTTGCGGCTGGGGATCCTTGGGGGAGGTGAGTATCTGTCCTATTTTTGTGTGTGTGGTGAAGACTGTCTTGATGTTGTGTTTTTTGAGAATTCTGCTAATACGATCGGTTGTACCCTGTATGTACGGCAGGAAGGTGGTTGTATAATTTCTGTTGTTGCCGGGCGTGGTCTGTTTGTCTCTCGGTTTCGTGAGTCGGTCTATGGTGCGGCTGATTTTTTGTTTGGAAAAACCATTTTGGCACAATGTGGTCCTTAGGTGATCAAGTTCTTGGGGTAAGTGTCGTTCTTCACTGATGCTGATGGCTCTGTTTATGAGGGAACTGATAACCGAATTCTTTTGGGCTGGATGGTGGTGGGAGGATGCATGTAAATATCTATTGGTGTGTGTGGGTTTTCTGTATACCTGGTGGCCAAGGGATCCATCCGGTTTTCTAGTGATCAGTACGTCCAAGAAAGGTAGAGAGGAGTTTGTGTCTTCTATTTCCATGGTGAGCTGTATATTGGGATGTAGTGAATTTATGTATTCGAGGAAGTTATTAAGCGTGTCTCTACCATGGCTCCATACTACGAAAGTATCGTCTACATATTTGAACCATTGTGTTGGTTTTAGGGGTGCTCCGTTGAGAATTTGATTCTCTAGATGCTCCATATAGATGTCGGCAATGATGGGAGAGATGGGTGATCCCATTGCTGCTCCAGATACTTGTTCATAGTAGGCGCCCTGGAAGAGGAAGTAGGTAGAGGTAAGGCAGTGTTGGACTAGAGGTATTAGGTTTTCGGGTATTTTGTCTTTGATGATATTAATACTGTCACTGATTGGGACATTCGTGAAAAGGGACTTTACATCGAAACTGACAAGTAAGTCTTCTGGTTGTGTTCGGATGGACTGTATCTTATGTATGAAATGGGAGGAATTTTGAATGTAACTGGAAGTGTTACCTGTGAGGGGTTTGAGGATGGATGTCAGGAATTTAGCTAGGTTGTAGGTTGGGGATCCAATAGTGCTGACTATGGGTCTGAGTGGGATGTCGGGTTTGTGTATTTTTGGAAGACCGTAGAGTCTGGGTGCTTTGGATTCTTTAGGAAGGATGGATTTTTGTATATGTTCGGGAAGTTTAGCTTGTTTGATTATGACCGTGGTTGTTCTCTCTAATGATTTTGTGGGGTCTTTGCGTATTGTTCTGTAGGTTTCGTCGTCAAGTAGGTCACGAGCTTTTTCGATGTATTCGTCCTTGTTGATGATTACTGTCGCGTTTCCCTTGTCTGCTGGTAGAACGAGAATGTCTGCGTTGTTTGATGTTTTGAAGGGCTTTAATTTCACCTTTGGTTAGGTTGGATTTGAGAGGTTTCGCCGTTTTTAATGCATTTGTAGTGAGCCTTCTTACCTCGTTTGCTTGTTTTGGCGGGAGGTTGTATATGGCATTCTCAACCTGGCTGATGATGTCTTCTGTTGGAATGGATTTAGGAGTGATTGCAAACTTGGCACCTTTAGATAAGACGGACAGGGCGTCGGTGCATAGCGGTAAGTTGGTGAGGCTAATTACCGTGTCTTTGAGGGGCTCGACTTGAGTTTTGGGCACATGGATTTTGTAGAATTTCTCCTTCTGCTTTTGTGTTCGGATGGTATATATTTTTGAAGCTTGCTCATAACTCAGTCGATCTACCTTATTCCACAGTTCCGGGTTGATGGGTTGATTGGGCGGCCGAACAATTGAAAGTCTACTTTGATTGGTGCTCACTGAACCAGAACATGAGCAACCTCCACTATATAAGTGGAGCACAAATCGGGCACACACCAGTATCAGTGTGTCTTCCGACCCCCTGATGAAGCTAGCTGCAATGCTTGCGAAACGTTGGGAAATCTCTTCCTTTAGGACACGGCTTACACCCGAAAACCTCAACAGATCTTTATTTTATTATAATAGTCATGAGCAGTATATAATTGCGCATGCTCGCATTGGAGCTTATTCTCAAAGACAGTGTTGCCCAACGAGCGATAATTTCCAAGGCATACAGTAATTTGACAAAGCAATTAAAAAAGCAACCCGGAACTGTGGAATAAGGTAGATCGACTGAATTATGAGCAAGCTTCAGAAATATATACCATCCGAACACAAAAGCAGAAGGAGAAATTCTACAAAATCCATGTGCCCAAAACTCAAGTCGAGCCCCTCAAAGACACGGTAATTAGCCTCACCAACTTACCGCTATGCACCGACGCCCTGTCCGTCTTATCTAAAGGTGCCAAGTTTGCAATCACTCCTAAATCCATTCCAACAGAAGACATCATCAGCCAGGTTGAGAATGCCATATACAACCTCCCGCCAAAACAAGCAAACGAGGTAAGAAGGCTCACTACAAATGCATTAAAAACGGCGAAACCTCTCAAATCCAACCTAACCAAAGGTGAAATTAAAGCCCTTCAAAACATCAAACAACGCAGACATTCTCGTTCTACCAGCAGACAAGGGAAACGCGACAGTAATCATCAACAAGGACGAATACATCGAAAAAGCTCGTGACCTACTTGACGACGAAACCTACAGAACAATACGCAAAGACCCCACAAAATCATTAGAGAGAACAACCACGGTCATAATCAAACAAGCTAAACTTCCCGAACATATACAAAAATCCATCCTTCCTAAAGAATCCAAAGCACCCAGACTCTACGGTCTTCCAAAAATACACAAACCCGACATCCCACTCAGACCCATAGTCAGCACTATTGGATCCCCAACCTACAACCTAGCTAAATTCCTGACATCCATCCTCAAACCCCTCACAGGTAACACTTCCAGTTACATTCAAAATTCCTCCCATTTCATACATAAGATACAGTCCATCCGAACACAACCAGAAGACTTACTTGTCAGTTTCGATGTAAAGTCCCTTTTCACGAATGTCCCAATCAGTGACAGTATTAATATCATCAAAGACAAAATACCCGAAAACCTAATACCTCTAGTCCAACACTGCCTTACCTCTACCTACTTCCTCTTCCAGGGCGCCTACTATGAACAAGTATCTGGAGCAGCAATGGGATCACCCATCTCTCCCATCATTGCCGACATCTATATGGAGCATCTAGAGAATCAAATTCTCAACGGAGCACCCCTAAAACCAACACAATGGTTCAAATATGTAGACGATACTTTCGTAGTATGGAGCCATGGTAGAGACACGCTTAATAACTTCCTCGAATACATAAATTCACTACATCCCAATATACAGCTCACCATGGAAATAGAAGACACAAACTCCTCTCTACCTTTCTTGGACGTACTGATCACTAGAAAACCGGATGGATCCCTTGGCCACCAGGTATACAGAAAACCCACACACACCAATAGATATTTACATGCATCCTCCCACCACCATCCAGCCCAAAAGAATTCGGTTATCAGTTCCCTCATAAACAGAGCCATCAGCATCAGTGAAGAACGACACTTACCCCAAGAACTTGATCACCTAAGGACCACATTGTGCCAAAATGGTTTTTCCAAACAAAAAATCAGCCGCACCATAGACCGACTCACGAAACCGAGAGACAAACAGACCACGCCCGGCAACAACAGAAATTATACAACCACCTTCCTGCCGTACATACAGGGTACAACCGATCGTATTAGCAGAATTCTCAAAAAACACAACATCAAGACAGTCTTCACCACACACACAAAAATAGGACAGATACTCACCTCCCCCAAGGATCCCCAGCCGCAACTATCTACGCCAGGGGTATACAAAATCCCGTGCTCATGCGGTAAAGTTTACATCGGCGAAACTGGGAGGAGTGTGAGCACTCGACTCAAGGAACATGAGCGATGCGCCAGGTTAGGCTACATTCAATCAGCTGTGGCTGAACACCAGATAACAACAGGACACACCATACTTTTCAATGAAGCCAAAGTTTTAGCCAGAACTAAGGGATATTTTCTCAGAAAACACCGGGAATCATTGGAAATTAAGAAACACCCTAATAACATCAACAGGGATGCAGGTTACAACCTGAGTCCAATATGGCACACACTCCTCCCAGTTTTTTACCACGTTTTTATTAGCTCGCTTTCTTGTTTGTTTGTCTGTTTGTCTGTTTGTCTGTTTGTTCGGTGGCAAATTTTGCAATTGATTTTAAACTAACTTCCTGATGAGCTAGAGACTTGAAATCGGTTACATGGCTCAGAACTGGATGACAATGCATTATTCAAAAAAAAAATTGTTAAAAAGTCTATCCGTTTCGGAGATATAACAATTAAATATTTACCTTTTCACCCCCCCGCGAAACCTACGTCACCGCGCTCTCTCACTCATCCCCACTCCACTGACCCGATTCGCACCGAAGGAGCTCAGTGTGCGTCAGTGTGCGTTTGAGCTCCGTGCGGTGTTTATAAAGTTACTACGTATTATTATATTATAATGTTTGTTTACCAATCGAAGGGACAGTTACACCGAGATTTTCGGTCGAACCTTTATCTTTGACATTTTACCACGGCGTTTCGATATGATGCGGTCCCAATACCGTCTGAAATTTACTACATGTCTCTGTTATAATCTCGAAATAATGTCTACAAAAGAAGGAGCAGTTCGTTAATGATGATTTTCACAGAGAAGTCGCCAAATCACCAGGTATGCCATTAAATATTTTACCACGTTCTTATTATGTCGCTTTCTTGTATGTCTATTTGTCTGTTCGGTACAAATTTTACAACTGATTTTAAACTAACTTCTCGATGAGCTAGAGACTTGAAATTTTAAACATAGCTCAGTACTATATGACAATGCAGTATTTAAAAAAAATTTTTTTTAATTTACAACAGCCTACGCGTTTAGGAGATATAAACTATTAAAAATTTAACCGTTACACGTCCCCGCGCGACGATCGGTAGTGCCCACTCGGTTCCCACTCCACTGACCTGCTTCGCACCGAAGCAGCTCAGTGTGCGTTCGAGCTCCGTGCGGTGTTTACAAAGTTACTACGTATTAGTATACTATAATGTTTGTTTACCAAGCGAAAGAACAGTTACACCGAAATTCTCCTTCGAACCTTTATCTTTGACATTTTACCACGGCGTTCGTTTTCGATATGACGCGTCGCAATACCGTCTGAAATTTACTACATGTCTCTGTTATAATCTCATCAAAATGTTCAAAATCGATTATAAAATTTCACACATGCAAGACTAAAAAGCAGAAAATAATTATTTAAATAAAAATAAATTTTTTAAAAATACCACGTTTTTAAAACGGACTAAAAAGTATGAAATAAAATTTTTAAAAACGCCACGTTTACAAAACGGACTAAAAAGTATAAAATAATTTTTTCTAGCCCCATACAGATTCCTAACCCCTGAAAATTTGTGATTGTGAATTTTTAATAGCTAAGAAAATACTTGTAAGATTTAAAACGAAAAACGTGGGGCGCAAGATAATACATAGTAAGGAGTGTAGAGAGTAGCTGCCGCTGAGAAATCTCGTACAACACTTCATATCATTTGCAGTGCAATAAAGTTGTTAGTGATTTAGTGTTCATTCATCAATTATCTATTGCATGCGCCCCACGTTTTTCGTTTTAAATCTTACAAGTATTTTCTTAGCTATTAAAAATTCAAAATCACAAATTTTCAGAGGTTAGGAATCTGTATGGGGCTAGAAAAAATTATTTTATACCTTTTAGTCCGTTTTGTAAACGTGGCGTTTTTAAAAATTTTATTTTATACTTTTTAGTCCGTTTTAAAAACGTGGTATTTTTAAAAAATTTATTTTTATTTAAATAATTATTAATTGTTCGGCCGCCCAATTAAAAGTCTACTTTGATTGGTGCTCACTGAACCAGAACATGAGCAACCTCCACTATATAAGTGGAGCACAAATCGGGCACACACCAGTATCAGTGTGTCTTCCGACCCCCTGATGAAGCTAGCTGCAATGCTTGCGAAACGTTGGGAAATCTCTTCCTTTAGGACACGGCTTACACCCGAAAACCTCAACAGATCTTTATTTTATTATAATAGTCATGAGCAGTATATAATTGCGCATGCTCGCATTGGAGCTTATTCTCAAAGACAGTGTTGCCCAACGAGCGATAATTTCCAAGGCATACAGTAATTTGACAAAGCAATTAAAAAGTTGTTTTAACTATGATTAATTATTAGAAATGGAATTATTCCACTTTCAAAAAAAGTATTTTTGTGATAACATTTTTAGCTAAAATTCTTTTGATTACTTTATCAAGAAATCGTGCTTCATTGAAAATGTATGATTATAAATATAGAAAGAGGATATCTATATCTTACTAAAATTACAACTAACTCATTTTTGTCCAAAAGTGGTCTTATTCCACTTTCAAAAATAACGGCAGACATAATTGGAAGTGTACGATACGAAAATTTATAGGAATATATATAGGAAACCCCTCCATACCTTCTATTTACGGTTCTGATTCTGTTAGAGTCGGCAGAAAAAGGAATATAGCGATAAAATAAACTTAAAAACTTGAAAGGCAACGAAAATGAAGGCCTAGTGTCAGCTGGTTTGTTTAGGAATGTTTCTTTTACATCTTATAATCTGTTTTTAGTAATGTCCACACTTTTGGCATATTTTCTAGATCCCAACAAGATTTAAGATTTTATTCCACTGAAACCGATGAGAGTTTCAAGGTTTTCTTTAACCTTTCATTAAAAAGGTGTCGTTGGCCAAGAGTGGTTTCTAATATTGTTCTCAAGACATAAAGAGGGCCATTTAGTCGTATACAGTCTCCTGGTATTTTCCCGAGACCTGCGGTATAACCTGCGGTACACGCCTCTACCTGAAACGGGGGTACACGGCGCCCTTTTTTTTAAATCGCCAGTCTTTTCAAGGAAACTGCAAGGAATATAATCATATTTTTCTCAAAAGATCACTCTGGCCTCCACCGAAAAAACGTAATAAAAGAGTTTGTTTAAATTTTTCGATATTATAAAGCTGATTATCGAGGTTGAAAATAATATTTTATAATAGCCCAATTCTTCCCGAATAAAACGAAAAAAATGTAGCTTAATCGGACAAACAGTTTCCGAGATAAAAATTCGTAAGTGAGGTCCGTTTTCGCCAAAATGGGCAAAAATTGTTAATTTCGAAGACCTGTCATTTCTAACAAAAAATTCGAAATCGGCAAAATGATAACTTAAACCTCTCCTAATTTCACATGGACTACAACATATTTCATTTAGAACAAAATCGACAATGGTGACTTCAAGAAGTGATCGATTTATCATGGAACGACCCAATACAATTGTTATTTGTATGCTTTATTTTAATAAGGTAGTACAACATAAAGAATAAACATTTGCATATGTCTAACGTCCTTTGTACAGGATGAACCACGAATCGTGATCAGTGAGTGATTAATCTGTTATCAACAGTCCGATCGAAGATGTTTTCATCAAATATAGTGAATCCAATTTTGGTCGATCGACCGCCTCTGGCTATAATGTAGGCGTCGAGCTTACAAACCAGAAAATTTGAAGATGATTTTTGGAAATACGTCAACCGCGAAAAATAGCCCAGTACCACCAAATGTAGCAAATATTATTCTTGCTTCGGATCTACATACCTGTGTGAATCGGCATTTTTATACTTACAGTTAACGAAGACTGAACAACGTTCTGTCCTGACTGATTCCCATACTGTAGACTCATTATTATTATCATCTTTGTTAGGATATACACCTAATTATGATTGCTTGGTTAGAGACATGCAAACTCAGTCTTCCCATTAATGTTAAGGCAATAAAAAAAGGTTTTAATTCTAAATCTGTCTTCATCTGTAGCTAATTTGAACTAATATTGTTAATAATTACTCATGTTGTTTTAATTCCTCTGGACGATTTTTTTTTGACCCGTTAAATAATCTATGTACTGAAACACAGTGTATAAACATAGTATGTATTTCACACCTCTCTCTCCCCACTTAGACTACGCCTATGACAACAAGTTGATCGAGATTACATTTTAAGATAAAAAATAGATCTTATGTACACAGAAGTTGGCCACCCCTGAAATGCAGCATGGTTTCAACCTTTGGTAAAAGTATCTTGTATGATATACGAAGAATTAGGATGACAATAAGCAAATTTACTCTAGATTACGAAATCACGACCGTAATCATGATTCTGAGATTACTATGACACAATACTGTGGCCCTCACTACTGTTTATAATACTGTTTATATTATTCAAATTACAAAGTAACGAAAAGAATAAGGAATAGATAATGGAAACAACTCGTCCGGGACATCGTCAATCTTTGACACAGCAGCTTCTATTGCCTGGAATCTGCACCCCTAAAAAAATGTATTTTTTTTCTACAGTTTATAATTTGCTCACAGTTGCGTAAACAAATATATAAAATGCACGATGTAAGTTCGAGTATTTTCGTTTCTTTCAACCTAAAAGCATTGGTTTTTGCACATGATATCCATAAAAATTGCCGTAAGAACCGCTTATCCTGAAAAACCCTTTCGGTTCTTCGTAAAACAGTTCGTCGAAATAAAAGTTTTTCTTAACTGTTTTAGGAACCGAAATCGATATTAAACAGTTTTCGAAGTCTGATTCTGAATCATTCAGTTACATTCTATTTCAATTACATTGTGCTCCAAATACATTAAATTTCAATTACAATGTAATTCAACTACTCAAATGGCGCTGAGACGTCTAAAAGATATACTTTAGACGCCTGCCGCAAGACATTCAGACGTCTCGAAAGTCGTTTGAACACCGCTGGAAGATCGCTGGAATGTCCTATGTTACAAAACGGTACGTCTAATTCACGTCTTTTATTTTTTACGCTTAAAATGAGACGTCTAAAAGGCGTTTTCGTTCAGCAGTAAAACGACGTCTCCAAAAAGGCTCTTTTAGACGTCCTTTTGGGACGTAAGACGTTCAGACCTAAAAAAGACGTAATAACGACGTGTATTGTAACGGGTCTTGTGCCCGGTATCGGTCTCTTCGCGTCGGAGTCCCTCTGTTGCTGATTAGCTCGCCGCGGCCAGGATTCGTACGCGGCAGAGAGAATGATCGGCTTCCGGAAGGACGGGGTGTATTGGAAAATAAATAAAGACACGTGGAATTTTTAGGTTAACATGCGCTCGCCGCCAACGAGTTTTATAGAGTGGCAACACGCCGTGCTCTCAGGATTCAGGATTCAGCTGGTGACACACCGTGGCTGCGGAAGAGAGTGGCGACACGCCGTGCTCTCAGGATTCAGGATTCAG
Organism: Lasioglossum pauxillum; assembly: GCA_933228785.1. Lineage (NCBI taxonomy): Eukaryota > Metazoa > Arthropoda > Insecta > Hymenoptera > Halictidae > Lasioglossum > Lasioglossum pauxillum. The sequence goes on along the minus strand of OW121703.1, from coordinate 24,642,683 downwards.
CCGGTGACACACCGTGGCTGCGGAAGAGAGTGGCGACACGCCGTGCTCTCAGGATTCAGGGTTCCCACGACCGGTTCAGCTCGTCGTTGACAGCGTGGGAACCCTTAGTATGTCATTGCGTCTACTTACTCTGGTAACGAAGTCAGGCTTTTATAGCTCTCAATTAGTGGTGGGGGTGGTGGCGCGATGCGATGATTCGCGGATTGTTTCTATGCGCGGGGGAGTGGCGCGACGCGGTCCGTCTCGGCGCGGCGACGGGGATACGGCGGTTCGTCTCGGTTCTTACCGGTTTGATGCAGTTTGTGTTATTATTAATAACAGGCCTGTACGGTACAGGTCTGTTAAATTAAATTAAATTGATATTAAACGGTTTGAATTATCTCATACAACTAGAGTATAATCTATCCTATGCTGAATATTAAATTAATTTATATTTTTATGCCAAGTTCTGCAGAAAACTACGCAAAATATATATTATTTTGAGAGTAAAATGTGTTCTAACTCTCGGGAACTTTTCTCCAAGTTGTATATTAAATGTAGAAATAGAGAGAGAGAGAGAGATTCTATTTAAAACTATTAATTTCTCTTTCTGAAAAATGATGTGAGATCTCATCTTCTCTGGCGCGGGATGGGGAAATCCGCTCTACCGTGCGCCTACGAGCTGATCCAGGCTAAGCGTCCGCTCTACCTTCGGTCTAGGTGCTGATCCAGGCTAAGCGTCCGCTCTACCTTCGATCTAGGAGCTAATCCAGGCTAAAAGTGGGAGGGGGAAATTCGTTCTACTGTCGGTCTAGGAGCTGATCCAGGCTAAGATTTTGGTGGTGGTAGCACTATACCGGAGGCAACTGAGAACCCTGGCGTGAGCACTCTCATATCCTCTCTGTGCATACATAGAAAATATAACTAGAATATATAACCATAAACTAATCACCCAGCACAACTCACGATGGTAAACTACAGCTGAATTTTCGTTCCGTGCGCAATCCATTTTGTGTCCAATTCTACATGTGCGCAATTCGTATTCTGTGGTGTGCAATCACGCTGTGCGCCAGACAGCCGTGTACGCAAAAGAGCTGTGTCCAATTTAGCGTGCGCCATCGAAGGCCTCTCGATATCAGTGCATCTGCCTGCATCTGCCACATTAGTGGTAGGCCTGGTTATCAGCATGGACCTACAGCAGACATGGGCAAAAATAGCACGCGTGCTAGGAAATTCAAAGAATACCCGTGGAATACCCCCACTTCTCCCGGCCGCGCGTCTCGCTCCCCATGGCGGCCCAAGTGCTCGGTGCAACTATGGCTGCCAAGGGGATTGAGACGCGCGGCCGGGAAAAGTGGGGATATTCCTTGAATTCCCTAGCTCGCGTGCTATTTTTGCCCATGCATGACCTACATGACTGAGCATAAGGGGGTAGTCTACCCTATGGTTACAACTAGAATCTTACTAGAATCTTACTAGAAACCATGGGTTTGCGCGCTTCGGTTGTTTGACCTTATTTGAGCAGATTTTGGGCTGGGTGAGGGCTCATTCTCAAGAGGAAGGTTCATCACACTGCGCTCTGGTCATGAGGTTAACGAGATTATGTTTAATATGTATAATATAAGGGCTCAAAGTAGAGAAAAAATCTAGGAAAAAACCCGCAGATTTCAATGCATTTTTCTGTCTCCAAAAGACTTCTTGACTGGTATGTTGACCAGAGCGCAGTGTGATGAACCTTCCTCTTTAGAATGAGCCCTCACTCAGCCCTAATTTTGTTGAAACAAGGTCAAACAACCGAAGCGCGCAGATCCATATTTTCGACCCAAAATCTAGTAGGATTCTAATAAATTAGCAAATAACTAGAATCCTACTAGATTTTGGGTCGAAAATATGGGTTTGCGGGAAAGCATTTGTTGTCCTTATTTCAGCAAATTGTGGACTGGGTGAGGGCTCATTGTAAAGAGGAAGGTTTGACGCAGTGCGCTCTGGTCATCATGGCAGTCAAACAGTCTTTTAGAGACAGAAAAATGCATTTAAATCTGCGAGTTTTTTCCTAGATCTTTTCTCTACTTTGGGCACTCATATTATTAGATACTAGCTACTCGGGGCGTGCCTGCGGCACGCCCTCGCAGCCAGGCCCTCCGGGCGGGTTACCCTTGCGGGCGGCGCACCAATGACGTCACAACTTTTGAACGACCGGACTTTCGCATGGACAGAATTTCATGTCAACCAAATGATTTATTTTCTTGTATTAACTTTGAAATCACAATAAATCTCGAGGTGTTTTATTTTCATTTCGATTTCGATTGCAAAATCGATGTTAATGTACACAATCAAAACAAAGAAATGTTTTATTTCAATTGGTTTTCTGTGATATGAACATTTTTTCATTACGGCCCACTCGCGGCGGAAGATGAATGTATCTGTGGAACGGTTAGCCCGCGCAACACTGCTTGCGAGAAACTCGCTACGTCTTCACGGCCCTCTCGCGGCGGAAAATGGCTGTATCTCGGGAACGGTGTACCTATCGCACAAAGGCTCAACCGAAAGCATGTAGGGTATGCACCCCCTTAGGGATCGAATTTTTAAAAACGCCGAAATAGGTGTTTGATTATTTGTATCAAAGAACATCAAGACCAAGTATCAAGCAAATCTGACCACAAATAAAATATTCCTAATACAAACGTTGCAACCCCCTTTCACCCCCTTAGGGGTTGAATTTTTAAAAATGCCGAAATAGGTGTTTGATTATTTGTATCAAAGAGCATTAAGACCAAGTATCAAGCAAATCTGACCACAAATAAAATATTCCTAATACAAACGTTGCAACCCCCTTTCACCCCCTTAGGGGTTGAATTTTTAAAAATGCCGAAATAGGTGTTTGATTATTTGTATCAAAAAGCATTAAGGCCAAGTATCAAGCAAATCCGACCACAAATAAAATATTCCTCATACAAACGTTGCAACCCCCTTTCACCCCCGTAGGAGTTGAATTTTTAAAAATGCCGAAATAGGTGTTTGATTATTTGTATCAAAGAGCATTAAGACCAAGTATCAAGCAAATCTGACCACAAATAAAATATTCCTAATACAAACGTTGCAACCCCCTTTCACCCCCTTAGGGGTTGAATTTTTAAAAATGCCGAAATAGGTGTTTGATTATTTGTATCAAAGAGCATTAAGACCAAGTATCAAGCAAATCTGACCACAAATAAAATATTCCTAATACAAACGTTGCAACCCCCTTTCACCCCCTTAGGGGTTGAATTTTTAAAAATGCCGAAATAGGTGTTTGATTATTTGTATCAAAAAGCATTAAGGCCAAGTATCAAGCAAATCCGACCACAAATAAAATATTCCTCATACAAACGTTGCAACCCCCTTTCACCCCCGTAGGAGTTGAATTTTTAAAAATGCCGAAATAGGTGTTTGATTATTTGTATCAAAGAGCATTAAGACCAAGTATCAAGCAAATCTGACCACAAATAAAATATTCCTAATACAAACGTTGCAACCCCCTTTCACCCCCTTAGGGGTTGAATTTTTAAAAATGCCGAAATAGGTGTTTGATTATTTGTATCAAAAAGCATTAAGGCCAAGTATCAAGCAAATCCGACCACAAATAAAATATTCCTCATACAAACGTTGCAACCCCCTTTCACCCCCGTAGGAGTTGAATTTTTAAAAATGCCGAAATAGGTGTTTGATTATTTGTATCAAAGAGCATTAAGACCAAGTATCAAGCAAATCTGACCACAAATAAAATATTCCTAATACAAACGTTGCAACCCCCTTTCACCCCCTTAGGGGTTGAATTTTTAAAAATGCCGAAATAGGTGTTTGATTATTTGTATCAAAGAGCATTAAGACCAAGTATCAAGCAAATCTGACCACAAATAAAATATTCCTAATACAAACGTTGCAACCCCCTTTCACCCCCTTAGGGGTTGAATTTTTAAAAATGCCGAAATAGGTGTTTGATTATTTGTATCAAAAAGCATTAAGGCCAAGTATCAAGCAAATCCGACCACAAATAAAATATTCCTCATACAAACGTTGCAACCCCCTTTCACCCCCTTAAGGGTTGAATTTCGAAATATCCTTTCTTATCTCTTGTATAGATCATAAAGGAAACCTCTATGCAAAATTTCAGCTTTCTAGGGCCAAGGGTTTAGCCTGGGCGTTGATAGGTGAATAAGTCAGCACATCATTTTTATATATAGAGATAAACATAATCTCGTTAACCTCATGACCAGAGCGCACTGCGTCAAACCTTCCTCTTTAGAATGAGCCCTCACCCAGCCCAAAATTTGCTGAAATAAGGACAACATTTGCTTTTGCGCAAACCCATATTTTCTAGTAAGATTCTAGTTGTAACCAGCGCATAGACTACCCCCATAAGGTAGGCTTTTAGGCGAGAGGGGGCTCCAAGCGGGAGGGATGGTCCATGGACCTACAGGACTGAGCATAAGCCTGCGGGGGCGAAAGAAAAGACGGAAGGGGTATCAACCATGTCGGCCATCTTGGTCGGAACCATATGTGGTGCGCTCTATAGGCGACTTTAAATACTAGTGTAGCGTTTGTAGCACGTGGTCTGTACAATACACGCGTCGCGGTCATTTTGTGCCATTTTATGCCATTTTGTGTTTGGTAAGCGTGCGCTGAAGTTGGTGAATCGTCGTGGGTTTGTGTTTTTTGAACATTGATACACATTAATTTATAAAAATGCCATCGTGTATTGTTAAAGGATGTTCAAATAGAACATTGGCGAAGAGTTATCGCCAAGAAGAATTGGAAGAAACAATAAAAATTACTTTCAATGCGTAAGTAACAATAATAAAATAGCGAAACTTGTGAAACTTTTATTGCATGCCTCATTAATCTACGTAAAGAAGGAATTTCATGTATAAATTGTAGTTTATGGGAAAGCAATGTTTTTGTATAATTTAATTTTCAGATTTCCCAAATGTCCTATGAAACGCCAATTGTGGTTGAACAGTCTGGGACTCCAAAATACAATTTTACCAAAATGTCCGATTATATGTTCGGGTCATTTTAGACACGAAGATGTGGATAGAACATCTGTAGTATGTGTCAGATTGAAGGAGCATGCTGTACCGTATGTATGTAACATTTTATGAACTCTTTATATTATGCCATGCATTTTTGGAGTCAAATAACAACATTGTTAGTAGATACCCTTCTGTTTTCACTACAAGTTCCCAAAAACTCATTTTCATCGGTTTGCTCGTTCATAGGTCACTAAAGAATACAGCATATTTAAATTTGAACAAAATCCAAAATTTTGCTCGAAGAAGTGTCCGTTTTCACATGGAATGACCCATAAGTGACATTAATAAATTTATTTATATTTACAGGTAAACTTTCTAGAAATGATAAAGGAAGAAAATATTAATGTATGTGAAGAAATTTCAACCGAGGAGCCTTCAACTTCTGAAATTATAAAGCAAGAAAATATTAATGTATGTGAAGAAATTTCAACCGAGGAGCCTTCAACTTCTGTATGTTTAGATAGCTATAACGTAAGACTTTTACTTTACATACTCATTTGAAATAACAAACTCATTTTGTGATAATATTATTATTTTAGACGAGTTCTGCTAGTGATTCAGTTGGATTTACTGAATCAATGAGCGTTACAGGAGAAAAGAGAAAACATTTAGTAGACACTGGTTCACATGAAGTTAGTGAAAAAGTATTAAAAATTGCATCTGAATCCAAAAATGAACATGTAAGTTTTTACTATCTAATATATACTGTTTAAAATGAAAAGTTATGTGGCGTCATGTAATATGGTAAAGAAATGATAGGTTTATTTATAAAAAGTAAAAATGACTTTCAATATCAAAATTTCATTACAATCGGTAAGGTGTACCCTAATGTGATAATTTATTAACTAGTAGTATTATATTGCAGATGGCGTTTGCATTATTGCAAACGTCAAATAAATCGGCTGAAGCAAAAGTGTCTGTGGCAGACAAACATACGTATATATCTCCGAAAAAATTATTTCATTCCCCAAGAAAGGAAATGTTACGGAAGCATATATCTAACTTAAAAAGAAAACACCAATTGGAATTGGCAGTCTTAAACGCCAAAATTAATAGAAGAAACCAAAAAATTACTGTTAGCACGGGGAGTTTTATAAGGAAGAACCGTGCTAGCGGATTTAAATAGGGTAGATGCTTAGAATCGGGAACCGGAATCGATGGAATATTAGGCAAATAAATCGTACTCGATTTTCACTTCACAAACCGATGGTCAACGGCTTTCACCCACCTTTAATTTGAATACCGAGTGTATTGGTTATAATGGATCACTTAAATTACTACGGAACCGCACGAGCTATGAAGCTTTTACCGACACGGGTAACGTTCTCTTAATTTTCGACAATCGCTGTTCTAATTCTCGCGGTGTGTACTCTTAAGGAATCGAATTACGACAAGACGCTTGACGACGAAAAGTCCGTTCGATCGATCGGATCGATACGCATGGATGAATCGCATCCCCATTTCTTCCGCACAGGAGCCCGGGTTACCCAAAATCTTGCGCTAGCGAAAGACGATAATGTCGAGCGCGTGGTATCGCTCGCTGCCGCGAATTACAATATACACGCGTCAAACAATTACGAATCTGCAAACACCCAGATAGCACAGCATGACCGAGCCTACCACCTGACCAAACCTGCAAGGCCCCTGACCTACAGGTTACAAGCTAACACAATGCTTGGATCGGCTCGAGGCCCAAACCGGTTGATTCGTGCCTGGATTTTATGCGCGCATTGGCCCGGATATAGCCAGGCATGTGCTCGAGCGCAGGGCCTGCCGGCTGTGCCAGAATTCAGCCTGTTTTTGAGAGGGCAGCACGGTCACAATAATGTGGCCAATCAGTGCTTCGATTGTGCCCAACTTTTCTCGCGACATCATCTCTCTCCACATCATGTTTAGCCTGGAACAGCTCCTATATCATCTTTAGCATGGAACAGAACCTACACCATCTTTAGCAGGAAACAGAATCCACTTTACTGTTATTAAATCTGTCTTAAATAAGACTTTTGAGGGCGTTTGCTGAATAGATTGATCTTTTATCTGACGTTTTTGACTACTGAAAAAACCCGTGTTTGTATTATTACGAAATGAGAACGCAAATCCCGCACCCTTGCGACCGTGCTGCCCTATCGAAAACAGGCTGAATTTTGGCACGGCCGGCAGGCCCTGTGCTCGAGCCCATGCCTGGCCATATCCGGGCCAATGAGCGCATAAAATCCAGGCCCAAATTGAGCCGGTGTGCTGTCTGGGTAGCTAACGATTACTTAGAGCTGTGACTAACTGTCACTAACTAATCAAAAAGTTTTGACTAATGACTATTTTGCTATAACTGACATTCAAAAAGACTATTAGTCATTTTTAAATATTAGTTGATTATTACCCTACTCTGGTTATGAGATATACGATGTGCGTTATACGATGTAAATGTATGTTCTGCGATATGTGATGTGTGTTATGAGATATACGAGGTGTGTTGTACGATCTCGATGTGTGTTACGAGATATACGATGTGTGTTACGAGATATACGATGTGTGTTATGAGATATACGATGTGTTACGAGGTGTACGGATGTGTGTTACGAGATCTACAGTGTGTGTTACGAGATGTACGGTGTATGTGGATGTGTGTTATACGATCTCGACGTATGTTCTGCGATATGCGACGTGTGTTGTATGATCTCGATGTGTGTGTGGATGTGTGTTATACATTGTTTTGCTTTTCTTTGTGCCAGTTCATTGTTAATTGCTGTGATATGCATTTGATGTAGTCTTATTACGGAAAAATTTGTAAATAATGTGTAACTTGCGATATTTGCAATGAAACAGTGTTATCGCGCTTGATAATATGGTTTCAATTTATTAATAAGTAAAAAGTTGTACATATACTGTTTGTAATTGCTATAATATTCAATATACTATGTTTAATATGTATTAAAATGTTTTAATTTGTTTTGTTTTTAAATAAAAATTATAAATTAGCAAGGAATGGGTAGTATGGATTTTAAATTCCCGCGTTTTACCCGTTAGTTGTGTAACACAAAATTCAGATGGGGCTGGATTTCCGTGCTAACAAAAAGGTACATAGAGCTGTGACTGACTGGCACCAGAGAGGAAATGAGAGTGCTCACGCCCGGGGTTTGGCCGTGCCGCTTTTGTCTCCACATCATGTTTAGCCTGGAACAGCTCCTACATCATCTTTAGCATGGAACAGAACCTACACCATCTTTAGCAGGAAACAGAACCCACTTTACTGTTATTAAATCTGTGTAATGCATCAGAACTAGCTTCAATCACCGACCAGATACAATTAAATGATATTAACTATTAAATAATAGTATCTGATCGGTGGTTGAAGCCAGTTCTGATCCATTACACAGATTTAATAACAGTAAAGTGGGTTCTGTTTCGTGCTAAAGATGGTGTAGGTTCTGTTCCATGCTAAACATGATGTAAGAGCTGTTCCAGGCTAAACATGATGTGGAGACAAAAGCGGCACGGCCAAACCCTGGGCGTGAGCACTCTCATTTCCTCTCTGCTGTCACTAACTAATCAAAAAGTTTTGACTAATTTTGCTATAACTAACATTCAAAAAGACTATTAGTCATTTTTAAATATTAGTTGATTATTGCCCTACTCTGGTTATGAGATATACGAAGTGTGTTATACGATGTAGATCAGGCATGGGCAAAAATAGCACGCGAGCTAGGGAATTCAAGGAATACCCGTGGAATACCCCCACTTCTCCTGGCCGCGCGTCTCGCTCCCCGTGGCGGCCCTAGTGCTCGGTGCAACTACGGCTGCCAAGGGGATTGAGACGCGCGGCCGGGAAAAGTGGGGGTATTCCTTGAATTCCCTAGCTCGCGTGCTATTTTTGCCCATGCCTGATGTACAGGCAAAGACCAGAGAGGATATGAGAGTGCTCACGCCCGGGTTCTGAGTTGCCACCGGTATAGTGCTGCCACCACCAAAATCTTAGCCTGGATCAGCTCCTAGACCGACAGTAGAGCGGATTTCCCCCTCCCACTTTTAGCCTGGATCAGCTCCTAGACCGAAGGTAGAGCGGACGCTTAGCCTGTATCAGCACTTAGACCGAAGGTAGAGCGGACGGTTAGCCTGGATCAGCTCCTAGACCGACGGTAGAGCGGACGCTTAGCCTGGATCAGCTCCTAGGCGCACGGTAGAGCGGACTTCCCCCTCCCGCGCCAGAGAAGATGAGATCTCACATCATTTTTCAGAAAGAGAAATTAATAGTTTTAAATACAATCTCTCTCTCTCTCTCTCTCTCTCTCTCTCTCTCTCTCTCTCTCTCTCTCTCTCTCTCTATTTCTACATTTAATATACAACTTGGAGAAAAGTTCCCGAGAGTTAGAACACATTTTACTCTCAAAATAATATATATTTTGCGTAGTTTTCTGCAGAACTTGGCATAAAAATATAAATTAATTTAATATTCAGCATAGGATAGATTATACTCTAGTTGTATGAGATAATTCAAACCGTTTAATATCAATTTAATTGCTAGTAATTACGCTAATCGCGAATAATCGTATCCAGATAGCACACGACGTTTTATACGCGTCGTTATTACGTCTTTTTTAGGTCTGAACGTCTTACGTCCCAAAAGGACGTCTTTTAGACGTCTAAAAGAGCCTTTTGCATGTCGTTTTTACTACTGAACGAAAACGCCTTTCAGACGTCTCATTTCAACCGTATAAACTTAAAAGACGTGAATTAGACGTACCGTTTTGTAACATAGGACATTCCAGCGATCTTCCAGCGGTGTTCAAACGACTTTCGAGACGTCTGAATGTCTTGCGGCAGGCGTCTAAAGTATATCTTTTAGACGTCTCAGCGCCATTTGAGTAGTTGAATTACATTGTAATTGAAATTTAATGTATTTGGAGCACAATGTAATTGAAATAGAATGTAACTGAATGATTCAGAATCAGACTTCGAAAACTGTTTAATATCGATTTCGGTTCCTAAAACAGTTAAGAAAAACTTTTATTTCGACGAACTGTTTTACGAAGAACCGAAAGGGTTTTTCAGGATAAGCGGTTCTTACGGCAATTTTTATGGATATCATGTGCAAAAACCAATGCTTTTAGGTTGAAAGAAACGAAAATACTCGAACTTACATCGTGTATTTTATATATATGTTTACGCAACTGTGAGCAAATTATAAACTGTAGAAAAAAAATACATTTTTTTAGGGGTGCAGATTCCAGGCAATAGAAGCTGCTGTGTCAAAGATTGACGATGTCCCGGACGAGTTGTTTCCATTATCTATTCCTTATTCTTTTCGTTACTTTGTAATTTGAATAATATAAACAGTATTATAAACAGTAGTGAGGGCCACAGTATTGTGTCATAGTAATCTCAGAATCATGATTACGGTCGTGATTTCGTAATCTAGAGTGAATTTGCTTATTGTCATCCTAATTCTTCGTATATCATACAAGATACTTTTACCAAAGGTTGAAACCATGCTGCATTTCAGGGGTGGCCAACTTTTGTGTACATAAGATCTACTTTTTATCTTAAAATGTAATCTCGATCAACTTGTTGTCATAGGCGTAGTCTAAGTGGGGAGAGAGAGGTGTGAAATACATACTATGTTTATACACTGTGTTTCAGTACATAGATTATTTAACGGGTCAAAAAAAAATCGTCCAGAGGAATTAAAACAACATGAGTAATTATTAACAATATTAGTTCAAATTAGCTACAGATGAAGACAGATTTAGAATTAAAACCTTTTTTTATTGCCTTAACATTAATGGGAAGACTGAGTTTGCATGTCTCTAACCAAGCAATCATAATTAGGTGTATATCCTAACAAAGATGATAATAATAATGAGTCTACAGTATGGGAATCAGTCAGGACAGAACGTTGTTCAGTCTTCGTTAACTGTAAGTATAAAAATGCCGATTCACACAGGTATGTAGATCCGAAGCAAGAATAATATTTGCTACATTTGGTGGTACTGGGCTATTTTTCGCGGTTGACGTATTTCCAAAAATCATCTTCAAATTTTCTGGTTTGTAAGCTCGACGCCTACATTATAGCCAGAGGCGGTCGATCGACCAAAATTGGATTCACTATATTTGATGAAAACATCTTCGATCGGACTGTTGATAACAGATTAATCACTCACTGATCACGATTCGTGGTTCATCCTGTACAAAGGACGTTAGACATATGCAAATGTTTATTCTTTATGTTGTACTACCTTATTAAAATAAAGCATACAAATAACAATTGTATTGGGTCGTTCCATGATAAATCGATCACTTCTTGAAGTCACCATTGTTACGTTCGCGACGACGTCCCGTTTTGGACCGATCGCGACGCGGAATAGTACTGTCTTTGTTTTATTTTGGGTCAAACCACTTAAGGAATTTACCCGGGGGCGAGATTTGGGTAGTTCACAATGAATTGAATTAACTCTCAAAACTGTTTATTAATAGAAATAGATAACGTACAAAATCCGTGTTCCTGTTTCGCAAAGGTGTTTTCGGTTCGAGATTCGGTTTTCGAGTGAGTGCGGGTGTATGCTTGGATACTTTGTGTTTTAGGTACATTTCTATTGGTTGTGTTTTGCGTTTGTGGGGATGAATGTCTGTTTTCTAATTGGCGTAGATATAGTTGTGGGTGTGGTCTGTATGGGACTTTGGGAGTAGGAAGTTTATTATTCGTGTTATAAAGTTTTGGCTTTACCGTTTTTCGGTCGTACGGGTCCCCAGCCGGCTTGCAATTTTTGGGAAATTGTTTTATGACGGTTCGCCAAGGGCCCGGCCAGATGCGAGCCTTTGTCAGACTTTCTCGGGTTCCCAGGTCTGTTACGCACGTGACACCTCCCCCTTATTTGAATCGAACATATGGAATAGTTTTTGTAAAAAGGTATTTCGTATGTTTGATTACATAGCGTGTGTGTGTCGTCTATTGGGACAGTGTATATGCGTGTGTTGCTTAATATTAGATATCTTATTATTAGTGTATGTGTTATGATGATTTGTTGATTATTATTTAAACGCTTAATGCTAACTTACGAGTTAATTTGATCTTTTCTTATTTTACATGTGCGTATATATGTTTACCTTATGTTTCTAATAAATTTTCGTGTTTATATATATATATATATATATATATATATATATATATATATATATGTAAGTCACAATTTAGAGAGTTTAAATGGAGCGAAGTTTTGGGTAAGATTCAACACTTATATGATGCAGTAAACAACTGTAATATTAATAATATGTACAAATTAGCGGAGTCCAGAAATATTACAGTAAACGAGTAAGCTTAAAACTAACCTGAATCAATACAATTGCCGATAGCAAACCTTTGTATACATCGATACAATAACATCGAAGCTAACAGCTCGGAGTCTTGTTACATACTGACTCTCACGCGCGTGTCGACAAGCGATGAAGCCAAGCTTGATTACGCACAGGCTTACATCCCCCCTTTTTAAGACCGAGGGTACCTTCCATCGGTGAAAGGAACAAACTTACTGGCATGAAAAATATTTGACTCATTTTTCCTTAATCTACTATCTAACAAGAACATTACATCAGAAATTTTCTCTTTAATTTTAAAAGGACCTACTCTAATTGGATCTATTTTATTTTTATTCAATTTATTAGCGTTTTGTACATAAACTAAATCTCCCACCTTATAATTTATCTGTTTTACATTCTTATCATAATATTCTTTATTCTGATTGTGAATTTCTTTTGATTTCTTAAAAGCTATTTCTCTATTGTTGACTAAATTTGTCAAATTATTGTCGTTCACTTCATCAGGTAAAAATGAGTGGTTTAATCCTGTTAGCAGATAATTAGGAGTAAATCCGGTCGAGCTGTGAATCGTGTTGTTGTAATCCTTTACACATTCCTCTGCTACCTGAGGCCATGATTTATTTTTATTTTCGTAAATTTTACATCGTATTCTGTTTACCAAAGTCTGATTTGTCCTCTCGTTCAATCCGTTAGAAAACGCACAATCCACTGCTGTAAAAACCAATGCTACTTTCTGTTTATTTAGATATTGCTTAAACTGTGCTGAATTTATACCAGGATATTGATCTGCGAAAACCAATTTAATACTTCCATTTTTTTCTACTTTCTTGATTAGATTTATAAAATCTTTTGCGACTTGAGTCTTTGAGGTTATTATGTATGCAAATCTTGTAAAATGATCCACCGCCAAATGTAGATATTTTTTTGTACTTTTATTACCTTTGAAACCTCCTATTGTGTCAATCGACACTATTTCTAAAGGTTCCTTTGCTGGACCAAGTTGAGATAAAGGGGCTTTAAAGATACCTATTCTCGATTTATTTTTAATGCAAGTTTCACAAGATCTACAAGTCAATCTTATATGCTTATATATATTTTTGAAATAAAATTTTTGGCCAAAGGTTAAAATTAACTGTTTTGTGCCTATATGACCCTGATCAGCGTGTACCTCGGTGATAAGAAACTTTTCGAATTCTTCAGTAATCCATATTTTCTCTCTATTATTTAGAATTTTATAAATTATATCATCTTTAATAATGCATTTATCATCAACTTTTAACAATTTCTGATTTTCTTTGATATCGTTCAATTTCAGTAAATTTGAGGTTTTAATCACAGAATCACTGCCTGTATCCTCATGTGAATCCAAAACCGGATTTCTAGACAAACAATCAGCTTCAGTATTTTCTTTACCCGGATTATATACCATTTCAAAATCAAAATGTGAAATATAATTCAAAATCTGAACCAGTTCCATATCATTACTTTTTTTTATATTGAAATTTTCCAATGGTTTATGATCCGTAAATACAACGAATTTCTTTCCTATCAAATGAAATTGCCAGTATAAAATGGCTTCTTTAATGGCTAAACATTCTATAAAAATAGCTTTCTTCTTTTTCTGAGCTTCTGTCAACTTTCTAGAAAAGAAAAACACCGACTTCAAGGAGTTATCTTCCTGTGGCTGTTTCAATATTGCTCCCACTCCTTCGATACTTGCGTCAGTGAAAATAAATATTGGGGCCTCTGGATCAAAAATTGCCAAGGCAGGAACTGTGCACAAATATTCTTTTGTTGAGTTAAAACTATTCATACACTCTTCTGACCAATCGAAGGATACATTTTTCCTTAACAAATTTCTTAAAGGATCCAGTAAGGCTACGTGATTTGGTATAAACTCCAAATAAAAATTAATCTTTCCTAAAAACTGTCTGATTTGTGTTTTTGTTGTAGGTATTGGAAACTTCTTAATAGCCATTAAATTATCGTTTATTGGTTTAATCATATTGTTTCCAATTTCGTGTCCCAAATATGTTATCTTTTCTTGGCCGAACTGACATTTTTTTTTATTCAGTTTGAAACCTTGTTCATATAATGCTTGCAGAACCCGCTCTACATGATATAAATGTTCTTCGTAAGTTTTAGAGAACACCAATATATCATCCATATAATTTACTGTGAAAGAATCCAATTTATTTTTTCTTATCACGCTTGCTAAAACTCTTTGAAAAATAGCGGGAGCAGATTTCAAACCAAAAGGTAAACATCTCCACTGCCAGTGGCCATGATGGGTTACAAAGGCCAGCTTATATCTATCTTTTGCACGCACCGGAATCGACCAAAACGCCGAGTTCACATCGAATTTTGAAAAAAACTTACTATTTCTGGCGCGTACCGTAAGATCCTCTATCCTTGGGAAAGGCTGGCTTTCTGGCACTACTATTTTGTTGAGCTCTTTAAAATCGATACACAAGCGTGATCTTATCCCTTCTTCTCTCTTGAAAACCATGGTTACAGGAGCTGCATAAGGACTGCTTGACTCTTCTATTAAACCTGCATTCAACAAATCCTCCACTTGTTTCTCAATTTCTAATTTATCTTGAAAAGAGCATCTATAAGGTTTCTTTGAAATGTATCTATTTTCTGTCAGTTTCACTGTGGCTTCATAATCCTTTACTGTTCCTATATCAAACTTTGATTTGGCAAAAATTATTTCATTTTTTTTTATAATATCTTCTATACTATTAGTGCTTATTTCACTGATGTTACTTTGTTTATCTAAATTTTTATTTTTCTGTTGTTTCTGTGATATCCTCAAATTTTCATCCTGGCAGAGCTTGAATTTTGTTATTGAATCTAGTCCTAATAGAAATTCACAATCAATACCTTCCTTAACTATGAAAAACGGAAAATCCTCTTCTAAGTTACCAATTTTAGTGCGTATTATTGCAATCCCCTCCGTTTTCGCCGTTCCAGCTACGCATTTAATAGTATCTCTCCATCTCTCCCACCTATTATTTGTTTAATATTTTTATTATCGTTCATAAAGGTGCTATTAACCATGGAGATGTTGGATCCCGAATCATATAAACCTATTGCTGGACAACCATTTGCAAAAAGCTTAATTTTTATAAGTGGGAGAACTATTCGTTTTTTGCCTCTTCATAACTTGCTACTACTTCCTGCAATTCGTTATTATTTGTAACCTTGATATTTTCATTTTTAAAATTTTTAATTTGCCTATCTTTATTACGGCATATACTTTCTGAATGCAATCTGTTTTTGAAACCTAACTTATCACAAATGCTACATGGTCTTTTTTCACTTAGCATTCTCTTATTTACATTATCATTTTTCGAATCGTTAATTTTACCGAGTTGTTTTAATTTTGACATTAAATTTTCTATATTTATGATGGATTTTCTGTCTAACTTATTTTGAATAAATTTTGGTAAACTAATTACAATCATGTTAATTTGTGTGTTTGTAGACAAGCTGTCATCCGCTTCTATCAATAATCTTCTTTTCTTTAACGCGTATTCTAGTAGCGAGCCGTTATAGAATTTAAAATTATAAGCATACGCTATATCTGTCCAGGACTGTGCAGAGAAGGTGTCAATAAAGGCGTTATTCCATGCCTCCCAATTTAACAAAGAGTTCTGCTTTACAAAAACATTATACCAATCTAATGCGGATTTCTCTAGAAACAGTCGTAATACTTCAGCGTATTTATTTTGGGCAATCCCCACTCTGTCACACTCCTGCACAAATAAATTAATCCAAGCACTCGCATTTATATTTTCATTATCGAACTTTTCAATCACTATATCCTTTATCAAGGCACTTGTTTTTCTTTCAATTGTGATTGTTGACTGTTCGTTTAGCCTTGACTCTTGCTCGATATTAGCCTCTTCCAGATATTCGTCATACAACACAACGTTGCCTTCTGTATCCAAGTAAATTTTCTGAAGGTCTTCAGATAAAGTCAACACCACATTGCGAAATTTATTGCGAACCTTCAAACTTTTAACTACGTTTTTAATGATAGGATTTTCAAAAAGCTTTCCATGCTGAGCACTCGTCTACTTATCTGCTGGAAACAAAAAACTTTCCTCTCGACCAAGCAGCTGAATTCTTTTCACTTTAACTACGGTGCTTTTCGTATCTGCACCAGCCTCCGAGACAAAATAAAACTTTGCCTTAAACTCCATTGTATTGATTTGTAAGTCACAATTTAGAGAGTTTAAATGGAGCGAAGTTTTGGGTAAGATTCAACACTTATATGATGCAGTAAACAACTGTAATATTAATAATATGTACAAATTAGCGGAGTCCAGAAATATTACAGTAAACGAGTAAGCTTAAAACTAACCTGAATCAATACAATTGCCGATAGCAAACCTTTGTATACATCGATACAATAACATCGAAGCTAACAGCTCAGAGTCTTGTTACATACTGACTCTCACGCGCGTGTCGACAAGCGATGAAGCCAAGCTTGATTACGCACAGGCTTACATATATATATATATATATATATATATATATATATATATATATATATATATATATATATATAATAGTACTCATTTAGTTAAATAAAGTATAATTTAAAAGTTAGTAATTATAAAATATGCGCTAATTTTAGTTTGTCGGTGTGTACAACGCGAGGTTTTCCGTTTACGAGAATCTTTACATTATGGTTTGCCATGGTGTCTATTATTTTGTAGGGCCCGGTATAATTATTTGATAATTTTCCTTTCTTAGGTTCCTTCAGTAAAAATACAGAATCGTTCAACTGAAAGCTTTGTGGATTAACTTTTCTGTCATAGTGTTTTTTTGATCGCTGTTTTGACGTTATTAAGTTTTCGCGTGCTAATTTTCGGAGGTCATACAGTGTTTGAATTACATCGGCGAGGTAATCGCCGTAGTCTCGCGTATCGGTATCGTTGTATGATTGACTGGAGGGTTGTCGTGCTAATTTTCCAAATATTAGTTCGTAAGGAGTGAACCCGGTTGCTTCGTGTACGCTAGTGTTGTAACAGAATGTTGCTAATTCCGGAAATTCGTCCCACTCGTGTCTATTATCTACGTACTGTTTAATATATTCTATCAAGGTCGCGTGAGAGCGTTCTAACGAACCATTTGATTGAGGGTGGAAAGCTGTGGTCAAATAACGAGTTATGCGGAAGTGTCTGGATAATTGTTTTAGCAGTGTACTAGTAAAATTGGTGCCTCTATCCGTGAGTATGGCTCTAGGTGCTCCAAAAATACTGACGAAATGCTTTACGAGAGCTTTTGCCACGCTTGCTGCGGTTCCTGATCTCATCGGTATGGCGATGGAAAACTTCGTCAAGTTGTCTTGTAGCGTGAGGAGATATTCGTTTCCTTCTGCTGTTCTTGGTAGTGGGCCCACCATATCCATGGAAACCTTGTCGAATGCTGTATCAGGTGTGTCGGTAATGACCATGGGCTGTTTCGTTTTATTCCTGGATATCTTCTTTAATTGGCACTCGATGCAGTTCCGGACGAAATTTTGTACATCGGCTTTGAAATTTTCCCAGTAAAATCTTTGTCGGATTCTATTATATGTTTTTGTGATTCCTTTGTGTCCACCTACGATTGAACAGTGGGCTTCTTCGAGAATATTTCTTCGTTGGTTACTTTCTGGTTCGATTACTGTTCCGTGACAGACTATTATTTTTATGTGTTTTTCTGTAATGGAGCTACGTAGTAATCTTAATGTTTCTTGCCAGTCAATGTCGTCTATTTTCTCGAATTTTGCGATTCCTATTGTTTCGATATTGTGCTCCTCGAGTCTTCTGTTCAGATTTTGGAAGGCTTCCGCAAATATTTTCGATGTTGTTTTTTCTTCTAAGGTTCTTTTGCAGATTACTATTATGTGCCATTTATTTCCTTTCTTTGTGAAAATGACATCTCCGGTGTGAGGATTCTGTAACCTGGGTAGTTCTCTCCTCTTTCCGAATTCCTTTGCTCCTTCGTCTACTGGGTCCCCGTTTTCGGTGAGGAAGTATAGAGAGTTGTCTTTTCTCATGTATAGTTTATCGCGTTGGTTTAGTACTGTGTTCTTTGTGGATCTTGTTTCTCTGCCGTGTGGGAATTCTTGGTTCTTGATTGTCTGGTCGAAGTTATCGTGGTCTAATTCGTCTTCATTGCTGTAGTCCGTTTCTCCTTCTTCTTCCTCTTCCGATTCGAATATGTTTTCTATAATTATTGGGTTTTGTGGTCGTAATGTTTTTGGGTCCTTGGTCGTTTTCCTCCGTTCTGGGGTTTGAAAAGTTTGTGTACTTGGGCTATATGACGTTAAACGTGTCGCCAAAGGGGTGTCATCGTCGTCGTCGTCAATGTCGCTGTCGCCGTCGCCGTTGCCGTCGTTGTCATTGTTATCCTTGTCGTTGTCGTCGTCGTTAACGGGTTCTGTCGTCGGGAGGAATGAGATGGGTGAAGGTTCCCGGTGTATCATCGCTTTAACTTTATATCGTTTAACGGAGCGCTCGCGAAGTTCCTTCTCTGTAAATGGTACTGGTCCATCCGTGTCTTGGGCAGTTTGGCTTCTTGTTCTCATATTTGTGTGAGCGATAATGGGTTCCATTTCCTCCCTCATTTCTGCAATTTGTGGTGGCGGAGTTTTGAATGTTCTCGCGTGGTCGTTCCTCTCTCGAATTTGTTCGTCCTCGGGGTCCGAAAGTATGTCAGGTTCCCCAGTGTGAATTGGGTATGCAGGCCTTTCTATGGGATTTCTGGACAGTGCGTCGGCATTTACATTCGCTTTTCCTGCCTTATACGAAATATCGTACTCGTATTCGGCAAGTTTCAATCTCCATCTCAATAATCGTGAGGTAGGATCATTAACGGAATGCAGCCAGGTGAGCGGTTTATGGTCAGTTATTAATGCGAATTTTTTTCCATACAAGTACGGTCGAAAATGGTTGACACAGTATATGATAGCTAGTAATTCCTTTTCTATTGTGGGGTAATTGATTTCTGAACCGTTTAAAACCCGGGATGTATAAGCTATTGGTTTATCTCCGCCGATCGGACCCTGACTTAACACCCCTCCTATTGCAAATTCCGATGCGTCAGTGGTCAAAACAAACGGTTTATTAAAATCGGGGTATTGTAGTACCGGTTCTTCGCACAGTTTGTCGCGTAGGGTTTGGAATGCATCTTGTTCTTTTTCGGTCCATTTAAACGATTCACCTTGTTTTAATAATTGCGTTAGTGGTTTTGCGATTCTAGAAAAGTTTGGGATAAATCGTCTATAATACCCTGCTAGTCCAAGAAATTGCTTAATGTTCTTTTGCGTTTTGGGAACCGGGAATTCCTGTACGGCTTCTAATTTTTTTGGGTTTGGCCGGACACCGTTTTCGCTAACAATATGTCCGAGGTAGCACACTTCCTTTCGTAGAAACTCACATTTGTCGGGCTGTAGTTT
Source organism: Lasioglossum pauxillum (assembly GCA_933228785.1). NCBI lineage: Eukaryota > Metazoa > Arthropoda > Insecta > Hymenoptera > Halictidae > Lasioglossum > Lasioglossum pauxillum. Next base: position 24,622,868 of record OW121703.1, on the reverse strand, counting down.
CAGATTAACCATGCGCAGTCTATCCATTAGTTTCCGAAATTTGATTTCGTGTTCGCGTAATGAGCTTGAATATATAACTATGTCATCTAGATATACAAAAACCTCGTTACTCTGCAGTCCTGACAGTACTCGATCCATTAAACGCTGGAATGTCGCGGGCGCGTTTTTCAAACCGAATGGCATTCGCTCGAATTCGGTGTTGTAAAAGCCGTTTTATGTTTATCGTTCGGATGCATACGAATTTGGTGAAATCCTGACGCTAGATCGAATATTGAGAAGTACTTCGCGCCGCCTAATTGGTCGAGGATATCAATAATGTTGGGTAGTGGGTATGCATCTCCGATTGTCTTTTCGTTTAACGTTCGGAAATCCAACACCATTCTCCATTGTTTGTTTCCCTGAGAGTCTAATTTTTTTGGTACTATCCAAACGGGCGTGTTGTAGGGGGAATCAGACGGTTTTATCGTTCCGGCTTTTAACAAATCGTGGACTTGTCTTTCAATTTCGTTTTTATGGATAGGTGGAAAACGGTACTGTCTTTTATTTACGGGTCGGTCGTCGCTGGTCAGTATTCTGTGCTCAATTGCAGTCGTAAACCCTAGGGGTTCGCCAGGTATGTGGAAACAATCGGCATATTCCTGCACCAACTTGGTGATGTGCGCGCATTCCTCTGGGTTCAGGTGATCTAGTCTTAATAGGGTCTTTATTTCTTGGGGACGATTAATGTTTTCTCGAGTTTTTGTTCCCGAACAAGAGATGCGACTTTCGCGAGCATTTATGGATGTTGGTTTCGTTATCGAGGGTTGGAGGGGGTTGGTTGGAGTTTGATCGTATTTGATAGGTTTGCTGATAGGCAGCGATTTGGATGCTCCATATTTAAGGAATTTTGAATTTGGTGAATCCGCGTTTGGATTTGAAATAGGGGAGCATCTTCTTATACAATCGGGTTTACAAATACGGTCTTGATGAGCAGGGTGTTTATTTTCCTGAATGAGGGAAACTTCATGGATTTTTACCGTAGGGATTACGATTTCGATGTCGCGATGGCTCGTGTTAATGATGTCTAGGTAAGCTCGACCGTCGTTAACCGTTGCTAGTACATCACCCAGATATATTTCTTTTGGCAGAATTCGGGTGGGGTGGGCCTCGGCGCGGGTCGAAATACTGGAGCAACGTCCGCTCCAGTGTTTCCGCTGCTTGCGCAGAGGCCACACGTGGGCGCGCTGCACCCACACGGATGAGGCGAGCCGGCAGGGCCGGTGTTATAGGTGCGGGCAGGAGGGGCACCGGGCGGCGACGTGTACGTCTCCGCCTAGGTGTCCCCTCTGCTCGGATTTGGGGAAGCCGGCCGACCATCGGTCCGGCTCAGGGGCATGTCCCTCCTTCCGCCCCGGTAAACCCGGAGCGAAAGGAGGGCCGGAAAGGGACAAAGAGGCCCCGAAGGCTCCGACCCGTCCGGTCGAGCCTTCACCGGCCTTGCCTGCTCGCCCTCCTGGGGGGAAGAGAGCGCCGAGGTAAGAGGCCCCGCCCTTAAGGCGGGGTCCACATATGGGGAATGACCTCCTCCCACGACTCGGGGACGCTCGAGCCGCCGGAGGGGGTCGTGAGGGAGGAGGTACCGGTACCTCCTGGACTCACGGGAAAGGGGGCCTGGTCCGGGGGTGTGCGAAATGCACCCTTCCGAGGAACAGGCCTTACCGCGAGCAGAGATCCCCTCGTTCGTACCGCCGGTGGGAGTTATTTTCCTTGACGCGCCTTTGCTTTATCGCGCACCGGTATGGGCGAACGACGGGATCTCTAGGGCCACCGGGGCGTCGAGCTGGAACTCGGCGTCCCACCGGGTGACCCCAGGGGGGGGGGGAAGCGCAGCCGCCGTCGCTGCGTTTCCTTGTTCGGGTAAATCGTAGGGGGGGCTTCTCTCCCCCTTCGGGAAAGTCCACGTAAGGACAGCGGGTGCGCGGATGTATACGATTCGGGTTCCCGTGCACCACGCTAAATCCGGGGACGGCCGCGGGGTTTTAGTCGGTGCGAGTCCGACATTGGCCTCCCTCATTTCCAGCAATGAGGGAGGTTATCCATAAGGGATTTCCCCGACGTCAAAAAAAAAAAAAAAAAAAAAAAAAAAAAAAAAGGTATATTTCTTTATTTCCCTTCACTCGTAAACGCGGAATGTATCCCTGATCGATTGTCGGGTTGGCTATTTTAACGTAGCCTAGTGTTCGAGACCTCGCGGGGACCACTAAATTTTCCTGAGATTCGAATGGAATTACCTGGGTGTCACATTCCAGGCATTTATTTTTATAATTGATGCGGGCATTTTGCTCTACAAGAAAGTCGGACCCGATGATGCCCTCTTGAATAATTGGGAAGTTATTATCTACCGCGTGGAAGGTTACGAATCGCCCTAGGATATTTATTTTTAATTCCCCCCTGGTCAGTACCTGTTGTGCCGTAATGCCGCTCAACTGCAGAATCTCGTTTTCATCGATTTTAGTGGAGGGGTTGATAGAACGAATTTTTATGAGATTAGGACCCGATCCACTATCGACCATGAAATTTGAAGGCGAAATTAGATTGGAGCTGCTGATCCGTACAACAGGCACGTAACCACTTCGAGTTAAATTTATTCGCGCGCTACAGATTCGGTGATCTCGGACTCGATGTTGTATACTTGGCGCTCCGTCGGTTGACCGCGTGGTGCGCCTGTCCGCGCGGTATTTGTAAAGTTTCCCGATTGGGCTTGATTATTATTTCCAGCTTGAGTGTTGCCTGCTCTACTGTTATTATAAGCGCGTTTCCTACATTCGTCGATAACGTGCCCGTTATTTTTGCAATATCTGCAAAACTTGGAGTTGCCAGAATTTAAGTTAGGATTTCTGAAAGGTCTGGCGGAATAATGCGTACTGTATTCGTGCTCGGGGTTACTGTTCGCGTGTCCGCGGAGGTTAGACGTTCGGCGTTGCGTTTCTAATACGATCTGGACTATCTTTTCGTAATCCGGACCGTTTTCATGCGAGGATTGCGTTTTTTCTGGATTGTTTCCCGATGTAAGAAGGTTTTTGTGTATCCAACAATTGGGTGCTTCGTGCCCCGGTTTTTTGCAAAGTTGGCAAGTAATTGAGTGAGTGTCAATTTTGAAGATTACGCTATTCTGTTCGCGCTTCTCGGGTTGATCAGAAGATCCGCGCATGGTTGAAATGGCGTTATTCTCTTTTTCGACTAAAATTGCTTTGGATATGGCCTCATTAATATTTTTAAATTCTGTAGTTGGCATTCGTATTGAAATTTCCGGTTTTAAGCCTCGTAAAAAACATTTCTGCAAATTCTTGTCGGTACTAGCAGCGTTCGCGGGTGTAACGGATCCGATTTCTTTTTGAAACGCGTCTGTAATACTCTTACCTAATTCCCGGACGCGATTCGCAAAAGTTATCACTCCCTCGCTTGATTTTTGGAATACATTAGATAGTTTCCCTAAAGCTTCGTATACTGTTTCGTGCGGCGCATATATAGATCTAAGGTACTCCACTAATTCGCTCACCCTGCTGAATTTCATTCCGAGAATCGACCGTCGTGCATCTCCTTTTAGTTTGTTCCTGATGGACCTCACCAGGCTGTCTTCGCAGTGGGACGGGATCATATCCGTAGCTTCTTCGCATCCCTCGGCGAAACACACGAAGGCCATGTTTTTTCCGTCGAATTCGGGGATGGCATTTAGTGCATCCTTGAACAGCGTCACATAATATCCATTATTCCCCATCATTGCGGCGGATAATTCTTCCTGTTGCTGCGCGGTTCTAAGGTTTTCGTACTGAACCTGTTGCGTTGCTAGTTGCTCCTTTTCAAACGCCAACCGTTGCCGTTCTTCCAACAGTTGGTCCCTACAGATTTGTAGTTCGGCTAGCTGATCTTCGAGGGTTTTCTGAATAGTCTCTATCCGTTTCTCTTGTTCCTCCAGCGATTGGCTCTCTGTTGCTGGGTCCATCTTGAGAGTAATTATTCGGTGTTTAAACTTTGTTAAAATTCACGACACTACCACAAACGACCCCACCGCTGTCACCATTGTTACGTTCGCGACGACGTCCCGTTTTGGACCGATCGCGACGCGGAATAGTACTGTCTTTGTTTTATTTTGGGTCAAACCACTTAAGGAATTTACCCGGGGGCGAGATTTGGGTAGTTCACAATGAATTGAATTAACTCTCAAAACTGTTTATTAATAGAAATAGATAACGTACAAAATCCGTGTTCCTGTTTCGCAAAGGTGTTTTCGGTTCGAGATTCGGTTTTCGAGTGAGTGCGGGTGTATGCTTGGATACTTTGTGTTTTAGGTACATTTCTATTGGTTGTGTTTTGCGTTTGTGGGGATGAATGTCTGTTTTCTAATTGGCGTAGATATAGTTGTGGGTGTGGTCTGTATGGGACTTTGGGAGTAGGAAGTTTATTATTCGTGTTATAAAGTTTTGGCTTTACCGTTTTTCGGTCGTACGGGTCCCCAGCCGGCTTGCAATTTTTGGGAAATTGTTTTATGACGGTTCGCCAAGGGCCCGGCCAGATGCGAGCCTTTGTCAGACTTTCTCGGGTTCCCAGGTCTGTTACGCACGTGACACCATTGTCGATTTTGTTCTAAATGAAATATGTTGTAGTCCATGTGAAATTAGGAGAGGTTTAAGTTATCATTTTGCCGATTTCGAATTTTTTGTTAGAAATGACAGGTCTTCGAAATTAACAATTTTTGCCCATTTTGGCGAAAACGGACCTCACTTACGAATTTTTATCTCGGAAACTGTTTGTCCGATTAAGCTACATTTTTTTCGTTTTATTCGGGAAGAATTGGGCTATTATAAAATATTATTTTCAACCTCGATAATCAGCTTTATAATATCGAAAAATTTAAACAAACTCTTTTATTACGTTTTTTCGGTGGAGGCCAGAGTGATCTTTTGAGAAAAAAATAAATTTTTTAAAAATACCACGTTTTTAAAACGGACTAAAAAGTATAAAATAAAATTTTTAAAAACGCCACGTTTACAAAACGGACTAAAAGGTATAAAATAATTTTTTCTAGCCCCATACAGATTCCTAACCTCTGAAAATTTGTGATTTTGAATTTTTAATAGCTAAGAAAATACTTGTAAGATTTAAAACGAAAAACGTGGGGCGCATGCAATAGATAATTGATGAATGAACACTAAATCACTAACAACTTTATTGCACTGCAAATGATATGAAGTGTTGTACGAGATTTCTCAGCGGCAGCTACTCTCTACACTCCTTACTATGTATTATCTTGCGCCCCACGTTTTTCGTTTTAAATCTTACAAGTATTTTCTTAGCTATTAAAAATTCACAATCACAAATTTTCAGGGGTTAGGAATCTGTATGGGGCTAGAAAAAATTATTTTATACTTTTTAGTCCGTTTTGTAAACGTGGCGTTTTTAAAAATTTTATTTTATACTTTTTAGTCCGTTTTAAAAACGTGGTATTTTTAAAAAATTTATTTTTATTTAAATAATTATTTTCTGCTTTTTAGTCTTGCATGTGTGAAATTTTATAATCGATTTTGAACATTTTGATGAGATTATAACAGAGACATGTAGTAAATTTCAGACGGTATTGCGACGCGTCATATCGAAAACGAACGCCGTGGTAAAATGTCAAAGATAAAGGTTCGAAGGAGAATTTCGGTGTAACTGTTCTTTCGCTTGGTAAACAAACATTATAGTATACTAATACGTAGTAACTTTGTAAACACCGCACGGAGCTCGAACGCACACTGAGCTGCTTCGGTGCGAAGCAGGTCAGTGGAGTGGGAACCGAGTGGGCACTACCGGTCGTCGCGCGGGGACGTGTAACGGTTAAATTTTTAATAGTTTATATCTCCTAAACGCGTAGGCTGTTGTAAATTAAAAAAAATTTTTTTTAAATACTGCATTGTCATATAGTACTGAGCTATGTTTAAAATTTCAAGTCTCTAGCTCATCGAGAAGTTAGTTTAAAATCAGTTGTAAAATTTGTACCGAACAGACAAACAGACATACAAGAAAGCGACATAATAAAAACGTGGTAAAATATTTAATGGCATACCTGGTGATTTGGCGACTTCTCTGTGAAAATCATCATTAACGAACTGCTCCTTCTTTTGTAGACATTATTTCGAGATTATAACAGAGACATGTAGTAAATTTCAGACGGTATTGGGACCGCATCATATCGAAACGCCGTGGTAAAATGTCAAAGATAAAGGTTCGACCGAAAATCTCGGTGTAACTGTCCCTTCGATTGGTAAACAAACATTATAATATAATAATACGTAGTAACTTTATAAACACCGCACGAAGCTCAAACGCACACTGACGCACACTGAGCTCCTTTGGTGCGAATCGGGTCAGTGGAGTGGGGATGAGTGAGAGAGGGAACGGGTAGTGGAGTAGGGAGCGCTGTCGCGCGGCGTGACGACCGTTGAACGCGGTGACGTAGTTTCGCGGGGGGGGGGGTGAAAAGGTAAATATTTAATTGTTATATCTCCGAAACGGATAGACTTTTTAACAATTTTTTTTTTGAATAATGCATTGTCATCCAGTTCTGAGCCATGTAACCGATTTCAAGTCTCCAGCTCATCAGGAAGTTAGTTTAAAATCAATTGCAAAATTTGCCACCGAACAAACAGACAAACAGACAAACAGACAAACAAGAAAGCGAGCTAATAAAAACGTGGTAAAATATGATTATATTCCTTGCAGTTTCCTTAAAAAGACTGGCGATTTAAAAAAAAGGGCGCCGTGTACCCCCGTTTCAGGTAGAGGCGTGTCAAGTGCACCGCTATTATGGTTCGTTGTCTATACCGCAGGTCTCGGGAAAATACCAGGAGACTGTATACGACTAAATGGCCCTCTTTATGTCTTGAGAACAATATTAGAAACCACTCTTGGCCAACGACACCTTTTTAATGAAAGGTTAAAGAAAACCTTGAAACTCTCATCGGTTTCAGTGGAATAAAATCTTAAATCTTGTTGGGATCTAGAAAATATGCCAAAAGTGTGGACATTACTAAAAACAGATTATAAGATGTAAAAGAAACATTCCTAAACAAACCAGCTGACACTAGGCCTTCATTTTCGTTGCCTTTCAAGTTTTTAAGTTTATTTTATCGCTATATTCCTTTTTCTGCCGACTCTAACAGAATCAGAACCGTAAATAAAGGTATGGAGGGGTTTCCTATATATATTCCTATAAATTTTCGTATCGTACACTTCCAATTATGTCTGCCGTTATTTTTGAAAGTGGAATAAGACCACTTTTGGACAAAAATGAGTTAGTTGTAATTTTAGTAAGATATAGATATCCTCTTTCTATATTTATAATCATACATTTTCAATGAAGCACGATTTCTTGATAAAGTAATCAAAAGAATTTTAGCTAAAAATGTTATCACAAAAATACTTTTTTTGAAAGTGGAATAATTCCATTTCTAATAATTAATCATAGTTAAAACAACTTTTTAATTGCTTTGTCAAATTACTGTATGCCTTGGAAATTATCGCTCGTTGGGCAACACTGTCTTTGAGAATAAGCTCCAATGCGAGCATGCGCAATTATATACTGCTCATGACTATTATAATAAAATAAAGATCTGTTGAGGTTTTCGGGTGTAAGCCGTGTCCTAAAGGAAGAGATTTCCCAACGTTTCGCAAGCATTGCAGCTAGCTTCATCAGGGGGTCGGAAGACACACTGATACTGGTGTGTGCCCGATTTGTGCTCCACTTATATAGTGGAGGTTGCTCATGTTCTGGTTCAGTGAGCACCAATCAAAGTAGACTTTTAATTGGGCGGCCGAACAATTAATAATTATTTAAATAAAAATAAATTTTTTAAAAATACCACGTTTTTAAAACGGACTAAAAAGTATAAAATAAAATTTTTAAAAACGCCACGTTTACAAAACGGACTAAAAGGTATAAAATAATTTTTTCTAGCCCCATACAGATTCCTAACCTCTGAAAATTTGTGATTTTGAATTTTTAATAGCTAAGAAAATACTTGTAAGATTTAAAACGAAAAACGTGGGGCGCATGCAATAGATAATTGATGAATGAACACTAAATCACTAACAACTTTATTGCACTGCAAATGATATGAAGTGTTGTACGAGATTTCTCAGCGGCAGCTACTCTCTACACTCCTTACTATGTATTATCTTGCGCCCCACGTTTTTCGTTTTAAATCTTACAAGTATTTTCTTAGCTATTAAAAATTCACAATCACAAATTTTCAGGGGTTAGGAATCTGTATGGGGCTAGAAAAAATTATTTTATACTTTTTAGTCCGTTTTGTAAACGTGGCGTTTTTAAAAATTTTATTTTATACTTTTTAGTCCGTTTTAAAAACGTGGTATTTTTAAAAAATTTATTTTTATTTAAATAATTATTTTCTGCTTTTTAGTCTTGCATGTGTGAAATTTTATAATCGATTTTGAACATTTTGATGAGATTATAACAGAGACATGTAGTAAATTTCAGACGGTATTGCGACGCGTCATATCGAAAACGAACGCCGTGGTAAAATGTCAAAGATAAAGGTTCGAAGGAGAATTTCGGTGTAACTGTTCTTTCGCTTGGTAAACAAACATTATAGTGTACTAATACGTAGTAACTTTGTAAACACCGCACGGAGCTCGAACGCACACTGACGCACACTGAGCTCCTTCGGTGCGAATCGGGTCAGTGGAGTGGGGATGAGTGAGAGAGGGAACGGGTAGTGGAGTAGGGAGCGCTGTCGCGCGGCGTGGCGACCGTTGAACGCGGTGACGTAGGTTTCGCGGGGGGGTGAAAAGGTAAATATTTAATTGTTATATCTCCGAAACGGATAGACTTTTTAACAATTTTTTTTTTGAATAATGCATTGTCATCCAGTTCTGAGCCATGTAACCGATTTCAAGTCTCTAGCTCATCAGGAAGTTAGTTTAAAATCAATTGCAAAATTTGCCACCGAACAAACAGACAAACAGACAAACAGACAAACAGACAAACAAACAAGAAAGCGAGCTAATAAAAACGTGGTAAAAAACTGGGAGGAGTGTGTGCCATATTGGACTCAGGTTGTAACCTGCATCCCTGTTGATGTTATTAGGGTGTTTCTTAATTTCCAATGATTCCCGGTGTTTTCTGAGAAAATATCCCTTAGTTCTGGCTAAAACTTTGGCTTCATTGAAAAGTATGGTGTGTCCTGTTGTTATCTGGTGTTCAGCCACAGCTGATTGAATGTAGCCTAACCTGGCGCATCGCTCATGTTCCTTGAGTCGAGTGCTCACACTCCTCCCAGTTTCGCCGATGTAAACTTTACCGCATGAGCACGGGATTTTGTATACCCCTGGCGTAGATAGTTGCGGCTGGGGATCCTTGAGGGAGGTGAGTATCTGTCCTATTTTTGTGTGTGTGGTGAAGACTGTCTTGATGTTGTGTTTTTTGAGAATTCTGCTAATACGATCGGTTGTACCCTGTATGTACGGCAGGAAGGTGGTTGTATAATTTCTGTTGTTGCCGGGCGTGGTCTGTTTGTCTCTCGGTTTCGTGAGTCGGTCTATGGTGCGGCTGATTTTTTGTTTGGAAAAACCATTTTGGCACAATGTGGTCCTTAGGTGATCAAGTTCTTGGGGTAAGTGTCGTTCTTCACTGATGCTGATGGCTCTGTTTATGAGGGAACTGATAACCGAATTCTTTTGGGCTGGATGGTGGTGGGAGGATGCATGTAAATATCTATTGGTGTGTGTGGGTTTTCTGTATACCTGGTGGCCAAGGGATCCATCCGGTTTTCTAGTGATCAGTACGTCCAAGAAAGGTAGAGAGGAGTTTGTGTCTTCTATTTCCATGGTGAGCTGTATATTGGGATGTAGTGAATTTATGTATTCGAGGAAGTTATTAAGCGTGTCTCTACCATGGCTCCATACTACGAAAGTATCGTCTACATATTTGAACCATTGTGTTGGTTTTAGGGGTGCTCCGTTGAGAATTTGATTCTCTAGATGCTCCATATAGATGTCGGCAATGATGGGAGAGATGGGTGATCCCATTGCTGCTCCAGATACTTGTTCATAGTAGGCGCCCTGGAAGAGGAAGTAGGTAGAGGTAAGGCAGTGTTGGACTAGAGGTATTAGGTTTTCGGGTATTTTGTCTTTGATGATATTAATACTGTCACTGATTGGGACATTCGTGAAAAGGGACTTTACATCGAAACTGACAAGTAAGTCTTCTGGTTGTGTTCGGATGGACTGTATCTTATGTATGAAATGGGAGGAATTTTGAATGTAACTGGAAGTGTTACCTGTGAGGGGTTTGAGGATGGATGTCAGGAATTTAGCTAGGTTGTAGGTTGGGGATCCAATAGTGCTGACTATGGGTCTGAGTGGGATGTCGGGTTTGTGTATTTTTGGAAGACCGTAGAGTCTGGGTGCTTTGGATTCTTTAGGAAGGATGGATTTTTGTATATGTTCGGGAAGTTTAGCTTGTTTGATTATGACCGTGGTTGTTCTCTCTAATGATTTTGTGGGGTCTTTGCGTATTGTTCTGTAGGTTTCGTCGTCAAGTAGGTCACGAGCTTTTTCGATGTATTCGTCCTTGTTGATGATTACTGTCGCGTTTCCCTTGTCTGCTGGTAGAACGAGAATGTCTGCGTTGTTTGATGTTTTGAAGGGCTTTAATTTCACCTTTGGTTAGGTTGGATTTGAGAGGTTTCGCCGTTTTTAATGCATTTGTAGTGAGCCTTCTTACCTCGTTTGCTTGTTTTGGCGGGAGGTTGTATATGGCATTCTCAACCTGGCTGATGATGTCTTCTGTTGGAATGGATTTAGGAGTGATTGCAAACTTGGCACCTTTAGATAAGACGGACAGGGCGTCGGTGCATAGCGGTAAGTTGGTGAGGCTAATTACCGTGTCTTTGAGGGGCTCGACTTGAGTTTTGGGCACATGGATTTTGTAGAATTTCTCCTTCTGCTTTTGTGTTCGGATGGTATATATTTCTGAAGCTTGCTCATAATTCAGTCGATCTACCTTATTCCACAGTTCCGGGTTGCTTTTTTAATTGCTTTGTCAAATTACTGTATGCCTTGGAAATTATCGCTCGTTGGGCAACACTGTCTTTGAGAATAAGCTCCAATGCGAGCATGCGCAATTATATACTGCTCATGACTATTATAATAAAATAAAGATCTGTTGAGGTTTTCGGGTGTAAGCCGTGTCCTAAAGGAAGAGATTTCCCAACGTTTCGCAAGCATTGCAGCTAGCTTCATCAGGGGGTCGGAAGACACACTGATACTGGTGTGTGCCCGATTTGTGCTCCACTTATATAGTGGAGGTTGCTCATGTTCTGGTTCAGTGAGCACCAATCAAAGTAGACTTTCAATTGTTCGGCCGCCCAATCAACCCATCAACCCGGAACTGTGGAATAAGGTAGATCGACTGAGTTATGAGCAAGCTTCAAAAATATATACCATCCGAACACAAAAGCAGAAGGAGAAATTCTACAAAATCCATGTGCCCAAAACTCAAGTCGAGCCCCTCAAAGACACGGTAATTAGCCTCACCAACTTACCGCTATGCACCGACGCCCTGTCCGTCTTATCTAAAGGTGCCAAGTTTGCAATCACTCCTAAATCCATTCCAACAGAAGACATCATCAGCCAGGTTGAGAATGCCATATACAACCTCCCGCCAAAACAAGCAAACGAGGTAAGAAGGCTCACTACAAATGCATTAAAAACGGCGAAACCTCTCAAATCCAACCTAGCCAAAGGTGAAATTAAAGCCCTTCAAAACATCAAACAACGCAGACATTCTCGTTCTACCAGCAGACAAGGGAAACGCGACAGTAATCATCAACAAGGACGAATACATCGAAAAAGCTCGTGACCTACTTGACGACGAAACCTACAGAACAATACGCAAAGACCCCACAAAATCATTAGAGAGAACAACCACGGTCATAATCAAACAAGCTAAACTTCCCGAACATATACAAAAATCCATCCTTCCTAAAGAATCCAAAGCACCCAGACTCTACGGTCTTCCAAAAATACACAAACCCGACATCCCACTCAGACCCATAGTCAGCACTATTGGATCCCCAACCTACAACCTAGCTAAATTCCTGACATCCATCCTCAAACCCCTCACAGGTAACACTTCCAGTTACATTCAAAATTCCTCCCATTTCATACATAAGATACAGTCCATCCGAACACAACCAGAAGACTTACTTGTCAGTTTCGATGTAAAGTCCCTTTTCACGAATGTCCCAATCAGTGACAGTATTAATATCATCAAAGACAAAATACCCGAAAACCTAATACCTCTAGTCCAACACTGCCTTACCTCTACCTACTTCCTCTTCCAGGGCGCCTACTATGAACAAGTATCTGGAGCAGCAATGGGATCACCCATCTCTCCCATCATTGCCGACATCTATATGGAGCATCTAGAGAATCAAATTCTCAACGGAGCACCCCTAAAACCAACACAATGGTTCAAATATGTAGACGATACTTTCGTAGTATGGAGCCATGGTAGAGACACGCTTAATAACTTCCTCGAATACATAAATTCACTACATCCCAATATACAGCTCACCATGGAAATAGAAGACACAAACTCCTCTCTACCTTTCTTGGACGTACTGATCACTAGAAAACCGGATGGATCCCTTGGCCACCAGGTATACAGAAAACCCACACACACCAATAGATATTTACATGCATCCTCCCACCACCATCCAGCCCAAAAGAATTCGGTTATCAGTTCCCTCATAAACAGAGCCATCAGCATCAGTGAAGAACGACACTTACCCCAAGAACTTGATCACCTAAGGACCACATTGTGCCAAAATGGTTTTTCCAAACAAAAAATCAGCCGCACCATAGACCGACTCACGAAACCGAGAGACAAACAGACCACGCCCGGCAACAACAGAAATTATACAACCACCTTCCTGCCGTACATACAGGGTACAACCGATCGTATTAGCAGAATTCTCAAAAAACACAACATCAAGACAGTCTTCACCACACACACAAAAATAGGACAGATACTCACCTCCCTCAAGGATCCCCAGCCGCAACTATCTACGCCAGGGGTATACAAAATCCCGTGCTCATGCGGTAAAGTTTACATCGGCGAAACTGGGAGGAGTGTGAGCACTCGACTCAAGGAACATGAGCGATGCGCCAGGTTAGGCTACATTCAATCAGCTGTGGCTGAACACCAGATAACAACAGGACACACCATACTTTTCAATGAAGCCAAAGTTTTAGCCAGAACTAAGGGATATTTTCTCAGAAAACACCGGGAATCATTGGAAATTAAGAAACACCCTAATAACATCAACAGGGATGCAGGTTACAACCTGAGTCCAATATGGCACACACTCCTCCCAGTTTTTTAATTGTTCGGCCGCCCAATTAAAAGTCTACTTTGATTGGTGCTCACTGAACCAGAACATGAGCAACCTCCACTATATAAGTGGAGCACAAATCGGGCACACACCAGTATCAGTGTGTCTTCCGACCCCCTGATGAAGCTAGCTGCAATGCTTGCGAAACGTTGGGAAATCTCTTCCTTTAGGACACGGCTTACACACGAAAACCTTTACAGAAATAACTGTATGATGCCGGGCCGTGAAAGCCTCAAATCTCTAATAAAATAAAGAGTTGCCGAAAAACTAGGTTCATTTTGTATGGAATGAAACGAGAAGATTTTGTCTCAACCAAATCTCTAGAAGAGGCAATATCAAACAGGAAAAAGAATACGAATAGAGAAATTATGAAATGCTGAAAATATGCTGGATGTGGTTAAGAGCCCGCGTGCGCGTCAAAAACGCGCGGATTCCGCTGTGTCTGAACGGGGTCCCCTTAGGGTACGCGCACAGTGGATCCGTTCTCGTCCTACATCAGACATCAGCCCACACAGACGAGTGTTCGGTAGGGATGTGTTGGTGTCTTTTCGCCAGATTTCGTCCGGCAAGGTGCTCACAGTGGGCCAGACACCGGACGAAATGGTCAAAGTCAACGGGGAGCCGAACCTTTTTCGAGTGCTTCGAGAAGGGTAACAATGGACAAATCCCATGGGCCCTCGACGCCGGACGATGTAGGAGGAAAATCAAATGATTTTGTTTTTCGTCCGGCGTAGGACGGTGCAGCGTTCACTTCAAATAATTTTCATGTCGCCAATTTTAAGTATCTGTATTTTTAAAAACGGGTCCTTAAAGAGGACACTTGGGGCTATATTATCATAATTTTTATTTTTTTCAATTTTCTGGTGCTATGATAGCAATGGACCTGTTTAAAAAAATTGCAAAATGAACTATGAAAACAAATATTTTTTCAACTGAAATCATTTTTGTTAAATACTCTAATGGTTACACTATGATATAATTTAATGAAAAACTTGTGACTTTGGGTATTCGGATAGTGTTTTCATTTTCTTAGTTTTAAAAATCTTAAGCTTAATAAATATGGATTTGAAAATATCGTTTACCTCACACTTTCTAAAACCATTGTGACCTTATTTGCAGAAAAGTAACAAAAAATCGCAAATTTTTGGATTATAACCAAATAAAAATCGGTGGGACCCAAAGGGTCTCATTAATATGTATACAAATAAAATTAACAATTAGCTATGCATTTTTTATAATTTAAAGTAATGTACTCACCGCAATGAATAATACTTACACTATGAAACCTTTGAAAATCAAGGAGTGCATATACACAAAAACAACAAAGAAATGAGAAAAAATTTTTTCCTTCAATAGTGTATGTCGCAGTTGTTCCCAATGTCAGTGTTTAGGTTCTATCTAGAGACGCGGTAGCGTCTCGACGCCAAGTACATGAAAAATTACCAAACACCCTGTTCGATGTCAACTGTCGCTACCGTGTATCTTTACTCGTAAACCGGGCATTCTAACCTAACCTGAAACTTCTTTCGTTAATATCTCATAACGCCTGCAATATTTTCTAAATTGAAAGGCATTTTGCTGATGTAAACCGCATATAAGCTTTCGAATAAGACCATATTCATTAAAATCGGTCCACGTATGACAGAGATATCGTAATATCATGTCATGGATAAGTCAGAAATGATAGGATTTTACCACGTTACCACGTTTTTATTAGCTCGCTTTCTTGTTTGTCTGTTTGTCTGTTTGTTCGGTGGCAAATTTTGCAATTGATTTTAAACTAACTTCCTGATGAGCTGGAGACTTGAAATCGGTTACATGGCTCAGAACTGGATGACAATGCATTATTCAAAAAAAAAATTGTTAAAAAGTCTATCCGTTTCGGAGATATAACAATTAAATATTTACCTTTTCACCCCCCCGCGAAACCTACGTCACCGCGTTCAACGGTCGCCACGCCGCGCGACAGCGCTCCCTACTCCACTACCCGTTCCCTCTCTCACTCATCCCCACTCCACTGACCCGATTCGCACCGAAGGAGCTCAGTGTGCGTCAGTGTGCGTTTGAGCTCCGTGCGGTGTTTATAAAGTTACTACGTATTATTATATTATAATGTTTGTTTACCAATCGAAGGGACAGTTACACCGAGATTTTCGGTCGAACCTTTATCTTTGACATTTTACCACGGCGTTTCGATATGATGCGGTCCCAATACCGTCTGAAATTTACTACATGTCTCTGTTATAATCTCGAAATAATGTCTACAAAAGAAGGAGCAGTTCGTTAATGATGATTTTCACAGAGAAGTCGCCAAATCACCAGGTATGCCATTAAATATTTTACCACGTTCTTATTATGTCGCTTTCTTGTATGTCTGTTTGTCTGTTCGGTACAAATTTTACAACTGATTTTAAACTAACTTCTCGATGAGCTAGAGACTTGAAATTTTAAACATAGCTCAGTACTATATGACAATGCAGTATTAAAAAAAATTTTTTTTTAATTTACAACAGCCTACGCGTTTAGGAGATATAAACTATTAAAAATTTAACCGTTACACGTCCCCGCGCGACGACCGGTAGTGCCCACTCGGTTCCCACTCCACTGACCTGCTTCGCACCGAAGCAGCTCAGTGTGCGTTCGAGCTCCGTGCGGTGTTTACAAAGTTACTACGTATTAGTATACTATAATGTTTGTTTACCAAGCGAAAGAACAGTTACACCGAAATTCTCCTTCGAACCTTTATCTTTGACATTTTACCACGGCGTTCGTTTTCGATATGACGCGTCGCAATACCGTCTGAAATTTACTACATGTCTCTGTTATAATCTCATCAAAATGTTCAAAATCGATTATAAAATTTCACACATGCAAGACTAAAAAGCAGAAAATAATTATTTAAATAAAAATAAATTTTTTAAAAATACCACGTTTTTAAAACGGACTAAAAAGTATAAAATAAAATTTTTAAAAACGCCACGTTTACAAAACGGACTAAAAAGTATAAAATAATTTTTTCTAGCCCCATACAGATTCCTAACCCCTGAAAATTTGTGATTGTGAATTTTTAATAGCTAAGAAAATACTTGTAAGATTTAAAACGAAAAACGTGGGGCGCAAGATAATACATAGTAAGGAGTGTAGAGAGTAGCTGCCGCTGAGAAATCTCGTACAACACTTCATATCATTTGCAGTGCAATAAAGTTGTTAGTGATTTAGTGTTCATTCATCAATTATCTATTGCATGCGCCCCACGTTTTTCGTTTTAAATCTTACAAGTATTTTCTTAGCTATTAAAAATTCAAAATCACAAATTTTCAGAGGTTAGGAATCTGTATGGGGCTAGAAAAAATTATTTTATACCTTTTAGTCCGTTTTGTAAACGTGGCGTTTTTAAAAATTTTATTTTATACTTTTTAGTCCGTTTTAAAAACGTGGTATTTTTAAAAAATTTATTTTTATTTAATTTCTTCTGATTCTTCTCCTTCGTCAGTAAATTTTTCGTCAACATAATACGTATACGCGTTACACGCACACATTCTGCCAAATGGACTATACACACGTGTTTCGTTCGTCGACTCTCGGGATCATTCGGCAGGGCACGGGCTCGTCGACGGCGTCACCTACCACGGTCACCGCCAGATGGACAACGCGACGTAGCGAGTTTCTCGCAAGTAAGGTGTTGCAACGGGCGGTATTAATATGCGTAGCGAACGCGGATATTCACCAATATTGGCTCATATTGACCATATGGTACGATTTGTGAAACCCACCTATCCTGTTCCTATTGTAATTGTACTTTGTTGATTTTCGACAAATTTTAATATTATTATTTTTATATTCACCAATATTGGCTCATATTGACCATATGGTACGATTTGTGAAACCCACCTATCCTGTTCCTATTGTAATTGTACTTTGTTGATTTTCAACAAATTTTAATATTATTATTTTTATATTCACCAATATTTTGGCTCATATTGACCATATTGTATGGTGTGATTTGAAAAACCCACCCATCCTGTTCCTATTGTATTATACTCTGTTGATTTTCGACAAATTTTAATATTATTATTTTTATATATTTTATGCGCGGTCCTGTTGTACTCTGTTGATTTTCGACAAATTTTAATATTATTATTTTATATTTCATGCGCGGAGAGAGAGAGAGAGAGAGAGAGAGAGAGAGAGAGAGAGAGAGAGAGAGAGAGAGAAAGACAGACAGACAGACAAACATACTGAGATAGACAGAGTTATTAACACAAACACAAGTATAATTCGTCATGTCTGTAAATAATATTATTAATATCCTACCGCTCAGTTTTAATAATATGCAAATTATCATTAAAGACGAATGGTTAACAGATGATCATATTGAATATTTTCATACATTATTACAAGTTAACTCTAATTATAGACCACGCGAAACATGGAGAGTTCAATGCCCTAATACAATTCAACCAGTTCCTGAAAATCAGGATCACATACAGATTTTGCACAAATGCGATAATTTTGAAACCAATGCAGGGGGACACTGGATTTGTAACTTTTATAAATATGATGAAAAAAGACTTTTTATTTATGATTCTCTTAATTACAAAACGTTGCATAGTCATCATAAGATTTATCTTGAGAAGTTATACCCGTTTTTGAACAAACATGACGATAAAATTGACGAAAAATGTATTCAATTTCCACATGTGCAAACTCAACCTAACAGTCGAGATTGCGGCGTTTTCGCGATTGCATTTGCTGTTTCGTTATTATTCAAAATATTACCAGACAAAGTAACATATAATCATGCGTTGATGCGTCCACATTTGATCCAAATGTTTCAATCTAATCCTATAGAACATTTTCCATGCATTCAGGATCATGTACAATTAACACGTTGTGTGCATGAATATGAATCTGCAATTAGTAGGACAATTAATAAAAATCCCTCTTGTGAAAACGATCCAGTTCAAAATGTACCACTTAGTGACAAAAAAGTCACCATACATACAAGTATAATTCAGACAGATCCACCATTCGTTTCGATGTCAAGAATCAGCAATGCATACGCACCAAGTAATAGAACAGAATACATGTCTAATTATCATAAAAGACATAAAGAGGAAATTAATTTAAAAAGAAGAGCTGTTTATAAAGCAAAGAAAGGGAAGTGTAATATGAAAAAAGGCAAAGAACTTTGTAATTATGATTATTATAACGCACATAAAGAAGTAATACGCGAAAAGCGGAAAAATTATTATAACATACACAAAGAAGGTATAATAAAAAAGGTAAAAGAGCATTATGATGCAAATAAAGACGTGAAATGCGAAAAGAAAAAAAATTATTATCAGCTCAATAAAAAGGTTGTAACCAAAAAGGTAAAAGTGTATTATGACGAAAATAAAGAAGTGAAATGCGAAAAGCGAAAAAATTATTATCATGTATATAAAGAAGGTATAATGAAAAAGGCAAAAATAGATTATAACGAAAATAAAGAAGTAATATGGAAAAAGCGAAAAAATTATTATCATCTAAATAAAGATGTTATCTGCAAAAAGCGGAAAGTATATTATGATGATAAACAGGATAATTATAATAAAGTAGCAAAACGTTGTGCTGCTCTGAAAATAATAAAAAAGTATCGTTATATTGCTGGAACAAATAACAATATAGCAACCAAAAATAACAAAGAAACGTATATTAGAAAACTTTCAAAAATGATTAAAATGCCGTCCCGAGAAGGAAGTAGATTGGAAGCTGAGCGTATAATAAAATGGTGCTTTCATATTAGGCAAAAGTACATTTTGGAATTGAGGAAACTCTTGAAAGATTGTAAAGAAAAAGTGGAAATTTCCTTAACGCGCGCAGCAGAATGTTTAGAAGTTCATGACAGGATTAATGCTTTGTGTGGACAATCCAGACATACATCTTCTTCAGAATCATATTTTGCGGAAAGTTCGTACCATACTTTCAGCGGTTCTGAATCAATCATACTGAACTCGGAAGGTAAAGCTATAAACGTTCTACCTGTATTGAAATCGAAGAATAAAACAAAAGCATGGTGTTGTAGTTATCTTTGTAAAACAAAAGATGTTGAAATTCTGAATAATTTACAGGATTTCTTCGAACAATTGTTAGAATGTTCATTAAAAAAGGTACATAAGTTGAGCAACCATATCAATAGCTGTTCCAATAAAATGCATACTGAAAAAGTTGGTCATTCTCGTGGTTGTTACATAAACCCTAAGTTATGTAAGTCCAATTTTTTAGCCTTAGAGATTTTGGCACCTCACTTTCCAGATTTACGAAATTTGAAGAGAATCATACACAGAATAGCGAACATTCATAAACAACTATTACATAATTTAGACAAAGCTTTAAACGATAGTGACCTTGAAACACTTCGACGAATAACACAGCAAGCTCGGAAAGAGGCTGAAGCATTACTAAAAGATAATACCGAAGTAAGCTTGAACGAAGAAGAGATTATATCTCGATATTATTTGGCATTTAAAGCTTTCACAAAGAGGTCTATGGACACGCCACGCATACCGTGCGTTTCCTGCGAGAAACTGTGTTTTGAAAGAGAGGTTCTTAAGCTTGATATTTCTAAAAGGACATATAAGGGAAATGTAATGCAAACATTGTTAAATCATATTGGATACAAAGACGGTGACGTGCACTTTATTTGCCGATATTGTCACGATGAGATTCGCAACAATTCTATACCACCAAAATGTATTTTAAATAAACTTGATGTACATTCAGTTCCAGAAATAGCAGTGTTGAATGAGTTCGAACGAATTCTCATTCAAAGAGCTAAACCGTTTCAAACGATTGTAAGAATGGGTACAGTAATGCATAAAAATATGCCGCATAAACATATGTTTCCAAAAGTAAAGGGGAGAACATTTCATCTTCCATTGCCGTTAGAAGAAAACTTAAAAAGAATCTGTCCTTCGACTGCACCTTTAAATCTAAATCATGAATTATACATACTGGTGCGGGGCGTTCCAACAAAATCTAAAATAGTTTGGGAAAATTTAGTTGACCTAAAGAAAGTATGGAATGCCTTCGTATGGTTGAAAGCGAATAATCCTTTATACTCAGAAATTGTTTTACCACAATCGCACGATTTATTGCTGTGTGGCAAATTACCAGATACAGAATTTCGAGAAGAAGTTCTTGGTAATGATAATAATAACGAATCTATCGAGGACGTTAAAGGTGAAACACTTAACATTGACGAAAACAACAAACGTGCATTATTGACGCAAATGTCACAATCTGATTCTTATTACGAGGAATTTACGATTTATCCAATGTATGACAAAAGGATTAATGAATCTGCTACTGCACTCTATCAAATGCTTAAAGTTCATGACATTCCGTTAGGTCATCGTGCTGAACACTTAGATGTAAAATGTTTCCCAGATTTATATCCTTATGGGGTGAACGGACAGCATGAAAATAGATTGTTTCGTTTGACAGATCATGAATTCATTAAGTCAAAACTGATGTCCAAGCACTCTCAATTTCGATCGAACACGCAATATATTTTTCATTTATTATACGATACCAATATGCGACAATTGAACGCTGGAATTTATCACAAAATGAACGTCACTAATCCACGTGAAAAATACACAGCTGCTGGTTTTCTAGAACAGCTCTCTAAAGATCAGCTGCAAACGAACTTGAACACTATATTTTCCAGGTTGCGTAATACAGCACAATATTGGCGAAAACCGAGAAATGATTTGAACTGTATGATATACCATTATGGACCAGCTACATGGTTCCTCACGCTTAGTCCAGCTGAATGGCTATGGACAGATTTAATAGAATATCTTCGTGAAGTAAACGGCCCATCGATGGCTAAAATGTCCCCGAACGAACTCATTGCTTCTGATCCCGTTTCAACTGCTAGATTTATAGATAATAAATTCCACGCTGTGCTGGGTTTCATTTGTTCGCCCGACAATCCGATTGGGAAGGTCACTCATTACTTTTGGCGCAGAGAATACCAAAGCAGGGGATTACAACACTTTCATCTTTTAATTTGGATTGAAGATGCTCCTATAATCGACAAATCCTCGAAGGAAGAAGTAGCAGCATTCATTATGAAATACATCACTTGCAGATTGCCGTCACCGCATGTGTCGCCAGAATTATATAGACGTGTAATTACACATCAAATGCATAAATGCAATAGTTACTGTCTACGCAACAAAAAAACTAAAAATTCCTTCTGTAAAGTATGCAGATTTTCATTTCCACGTCCAGTTACAGATACTATGACAATAAGGGATGTGGCTGTTTCTATAAGTGCCAGAAAACAATTGAAAGCAAAAGGTAGACTCTATGATCTTCCACGTTCGATAAAGGAAGTCCGTATCAATGATTTTAATGCTCCTGTTCTCATGGTTTGGATAGGTAACATGGATATACAATATGTTGGGGAAAAGACGGGGTTGGTAACATGTTACTGTACTAAGTACGTGTCAAAGCCTGAAAAAAGTTACGTTACGGACACTATGGCAGCAATAAATTCTAATAAGTCATTTGCTAGTCTTCTGTGTAGCCTTGGAATGCGCATGCTAAATCATAGAGAATGTGGAGCGCCTGAATGCGCTGATACTCTTTTAGGATTAGCATTGCATGGCACTGACTCCAGTACTACTATTAGATGGTTAGATGTAAATATATTTAGAAGTAGGAAATTGAAAACTCGCAAAGAAATTTAGGATCTGGAAGGTGAATCCACAGACATATTTTGTCCATCCTTCATAGATGATTACTATCCTAGCAGACCTAAGGAATTGGAATCTATGCATCTGTACGATTTTGCTATGTGGTATGACGTTACTAAAAATAGACCGTCTGAAAAAACTGAATATTATGAAATCCGTGCATCTTTGTTTTTTAAAAAAAGGAAAAGAGGTTATCTTATCAATCATTATAAGTACAATGTTCAAATCCAACCAGAGAATTATTATTTCTCATTATTATTATTATTCAAACCTTGGAGAAACACCGACGAATTGAAAAATGGATTTGACACATACGCGGAAGCTTTTTTGTCGTTACAATCACAAGTGACAGAAGCAGTTCAATATCACGAACGAATAACGGATATTCAACAAGCGCGTGATCATATAAAGGAACAAATTGAAAAGAACGTGTTGAATACTGTAGAACTGGAAGAAAATGATCAAGACAATTAGAATGTGTTCCCGTTGAAACCGTTGGCGCCATGAAAGATTTTAGAGACGCAGGAAACAAATTTGTGTGTGGTGATCTTGCAGAAATGATTTCGGAATTGAACCTTGATCAGAAGCGGATATTTGATAAAGTTACTAAGTCCTTGACGTCTAACGATAACATTCTCAGACTTTATGTGAGTGGAGAAGGTGGCACTGGGAAAAGTTTTTTAATAAAAACTATCAGACACTGGATCAAGCAGATTATGGGAAAAGACACAGCAGTAACTGCTCCTACTGGAATCGCAGCTTTTAATATTGAAGGTCTTACCATACACCGATTATTTCAATTACCTGTAGAACATGGGCACACAGCCAAGTATAGACAACTTAGCGACGCAGCCCTTCAAATTGTACGAGATCAACTCAAAAATGTTGCTTTAGTAATCATCGATGAAATTTCAATGGTTTCTAACGTAACTTTCCTGTACATACATCTGCGACTTGCAGAAATATTTGATACTACAGATTCCGGTGATGGTTGGTTCGGAAAAAAGCCTATACTGCTATTTGGTGACTTACTACAACTTCCTCCTGTTCACGAAGAACCTGCTTTTATACAATTATCCAATAAGGTTATGGAGAAAAATGTTGGAGGATTAGGTTCTTATAATTTATGGTCTGCCTTGTTTAGCTACGACGAATTGACAATAAATATGCGACAGCAGGGTGATAATATTTACAAAGACATCTTGTCGAGAATTCGTACCGGAGTAGTGACCAATTCGGATACAAAGCTTTTAGAATCGAGGAAATTAAATTTCAAAGCAACAAATTGTAATGACCGATTAAAGGAATTATGTGATTACATGCTTAATGTGGGATCTAATACGGTGTGTTTACTTCCCACATGTGTTCAGTGTGATGTTTTGAACGCTGCAATGCTGAGTCGATTTCCAACCGAAGAAATCCATTTGATTGCTCATGATACAACGAATTGTGCACCGTACTTGAAAAAAAGGTGTCAAAGGTACTAAACAATAATGACGATGATAGCTCCCGAACGGCGGGGTTGGCAAGGGTCATAATTGTTAAAGTAGGAGTGCAAATCATGATTAGAAGAAATATTGATGTTACACTAGGTCTTGTCAACGGTACCATTGCTAAACTTGTTTCAGTTACGCAAGGTGTTGATAATGACGTTGAAAAATTGAAAATTATATTACCCACGGGGCAAGAACATATAATAGAACGTGTAAGTGTTAAATTTGAAGTACAGGATAGAGCGTTCGTTATTAGAAAACAATTTCCGATTTGCCTCAGCTATGGTATAACTATTCACAAAAGTCAAGGACTAAGCTTGCAGAATGCTGTCATAGACGCAGGTAATTCAATATTTACTTGTGGACAAATTTACGTTGCTCTTTCTCGGGTGACCACATTACAAGGACTGCATCTTATCAATTATGATCCATCTTCCATAAAAGCACAAGAATCGGCTATAATAGAGTACAATAGATTGCGAAAAAAATATAGACCTGATCTTATGACTATTTCAATTTCTAAAAACCATGTTCGCAATATTCGTGATGCTGTCTGGGCAGTACCTAACTATATATCCGAATGTCAGAGTACTAATGATCACATCGTCGATACCACTCGGTACTACGTAAGAGGTCTCCCGAATTCTGATGGTGTCTCTTGTTATGCTAATGCCACAATCCAATGCATGTTATATTGTTCATCCATAAGAGAAAACTTATTTTCGACTGAAAAAGCTGAACATGTTATAAAAGTCTTTATAGACCAATATAAATCGTCGGATCAAAATCCAAACATATTATCATTACGCCAATTCGCAGGAGAAAAATACGCTTACAATCAGCTACATGATGCAGCTGAGTTTATTACCTCCCTTTGTGATCAGGAGATTCTTATTAAAAATGCAGTACAACACGAAATAACAACGGTATTAAGATGTGTAACGTGTAATTATACAAATATTACTATCAATACAAATTGCGTGGTACACCTTGCACTGCCCAAGATGTTGAAAAAATCATTTGAATTTCAAGATATAATAAAACACAATTTCACAGGATGGATAAATCTGAAAGGTCCTTGCAATAATTGTAATAGTTTAAATTCAAAGATAATGAAGAAAATCAATATAACTGCTTCCAAACAAATTGTTATTGCAAAATTGCTTTTGTTCAATAACAATAATTGCGGAACTACGAAAGTGGAGAATTTCTGCATCAAAGCAATACCTACTTGTAAAATACAAATGGGAGATCACTGTTTTAAACTTAAAGCAGCGATTTTCCATCACGGTAAAAGTATTGTCGATGGACATTACACGAGTATGGTAAGGGGTAAGGGCACAACGTGGGTATCCGTTGATGATTTACGAGTAGAAAAACAAGCTTGGCCACGAAATTCTAAAAATGCATATATATTTTTCTTCGAAAGGTTATTCCTGTAGTAGGCTTTTCTTGTCAGGTTCCGTAATAAAAAGACACAACGACTAAAAGGTAATAATATTAAAAATTATCTGAAGTCACTCCCTATGCAAATTATTCTTGTAAAAAGAAGTGAGATCCCAATCAAAACTTCAAAAAAGTAAAAAAGTTACGCCAAGTACATGAATTGAATTAAGCCGCTAACACAAAAAAATAGAAGAAAATAATACATCAAAAGGAAAAAAGATAAAAGATAATAAACAATATAAAAAAATATGTGAAATCGAAATGAGCTGCAAGTACATAAAGGTGCTTTCCAGCAATGTGCAAAGGCGACACTGTGTAACACAATGTAAGATTCGGTGCTTTCTAACTACGCTTAAGGTGACACAGCTATACACAGCTTAAATGCTATGTTCAACAGTAGCATATTTTCATCGCAATATGCCAAAAATGCACTCAATACGTTCCATTACTCATATCGCGGACATTTTAATAATGTGAAGATAAAATGTAGTAACATCTAGACATTTGCCTAGATGTCCGCGGCCTGGAAGTCAAATACTTGGCGTGGCCAGGCAAGGTCAAGGTGTCGATGAATAAGAATTATTGAAAAACATACCTTCTCTGTCACAGGCTTTCAGATAATTTGTCAATTTAAAACCCTGACAATACGAGTACACTTTCATTATTTTGCGTTTTTAAATAATTCTAAGATCATTTATCGACACCAATACCTTGCCTTTCGCAGGCGTACAGCTAATTCATCAAATTAAATAAAGCTTTGACACATTGCGTACACTGTCATTAGTCTGCGGTTTTTAAAAGACATACCATCTCTCTCGCAGGCTTTCAGATAATTTGTCAATTTAAAACTCTGACAATACGAGTACACTTTCATTATTGTGCGTTTTTAAATAATTCTAAGATCATTTATCGACACCAATACCTTGCCTTTCGCAGGCGTACAGCTAATTCATCAAATTAAATAAAGCTTTGACACATTGCGTACATTTTCATTAGTTTGCGGTTTTTAAATAATTCTTATTCATCGACACCTTGACCTTGCCTGGCCACGCCAAGTATTTGACTTCCAGGCCGCGGACATCTAGGCAAATGTCTAGATGTTACTACATTTTATCTTCACATTATTAAAATGTCCGCGATATGAGTAATGGAACGTATTGAGTGCATTTTTGGCATATTGCGATGAAAATATGCTACTGTTGAACATAGCATTTAAGCTGTGTATAGCTGTGTCACCTTAAGCGTAGTTATAAAGCACCGAATCTTACATTGTGTTACACAGTGTCGCCTTTGCACATTGCTGGAAAGCACCTTTATGTACTTGCAGCTCATTTCGATTTCACATATTTTTTTATATTGTTTATTATCTTTTATCTTTTTTCCTTTTGATGTATTATTTTCTTCTATTTTTTTGTGTTCATAATTATTATGCCGTGTTAGCGGCTTAATTCAATTCATGTACTTGGCGTAACTTTTTTACTTTTTTGAAGTTTTGATTGGGATTATAATCTACGATCGATGCATTAATACTGCAACGTATGAATACTGCAATGTATTTCAATACACATAGATTTTTTAAAATGACATTACCATAATAAACGAATTCTTGCCACGTCTTGAGGATTTTGCACCACTGTGCGATGTACAATAGCATAGCGGCTATCGGCACGTGCAATAAAACATTGGGCATGCAAATGGACGGGTCATTTTATTGGGAGATCGACAGTGTAGCTATTTTTCAGAAAGCTGTTTTTAGCGCGTCCAATTCATAATTTTTTACTGTAAAGCAATTTGAAAATTACTTTACAGTTAACACGCGTTGTACGAGAAAGTGTCGACTTCCAGCTCAATAGTAATGACCTGTCATAAACCTCTCCATAGAGAACAGCCCCGGGAACGGCCAGCAAACACGGGTTCAATAAACTCCGAGTTTCCAAAACGAGGCCCGTCCTGTCGGTCGATGCAGGGCGAAACTAGAAGGATCGCACAGACGGGCCTACCTGGGCCTACTCACACATTTGAAATGTCTGCCAGACGGCTCTGACGTCACCAGGTCTGCTGACGTCGACCCACTGTGCGCGTACCCCTACAATTAGTACGACAGTAATGGTGTTTTAGAATTATTTAAATTGAAATATCTCCTGGACTACTAACTTTTCGACATACATAGGTTAGTACTTTTTTATAACGAATGTCCAGCTGCATCGATTGATGTATTAAAAAATACCTCATTCCATTTAAAAAAATGAAGGAGGCCTTGACAATACTAAAAAAAAGAAAAAAATCGAACTTTTTTTATTGCAATGTATAGCCAATCGAAGACTGATCAACTTTTGTTTAAAACATTTTTTTGTAAGATTATTGCAAGTACTTGAAAAATCGTGAGAACTGTTATGTGGGACACCCTGTATATAATTTTAAAGAGTACTATGAAATTATATAATTTAAATTGTATTTTTTATATTCCTCTCTTTGTTGAAACAAGAGTTCAAATGTTATTTGTTTTTACCACGTTTTTATTAGCTCGCTTTCTTGTTTGTTTGTTTGTCTGTTTGTTCGGTGGCAAATTTTGCAATTGATTTTTAACTAACTTCCTGATGAGCTAGAGACTTGAAATCGGTTACATGGCTCAGAACTGGATGACAATGCATTATTAAAAAAAAAATTTTTAAAAAGTCTGTCCGTTTCGGAGAAATAACAATTAAATATTTACCTGTTCACCCACCCACGAAACCTACGTCATCGCGTTCAGCGATCGCCACGCCGCGCGACAGCGCTCCCTGCTCCACTACCCGTTCCCTCTCTGACTCATCCCCACTCCACTGACCTGCTTCGCACCGAAGGAGCTCAGTGTGCGTTCGAGCTCCGTGCGGTCTTTACAAAGTTACTACGTATTGGTATACTATAATGTTTGTTTACCAAGCGAAAGAACAGTTACACCGAAATTCTCCGTCGAACCTTTATCTATGACATTTTACCACGGCGTCCGATTTCGATATGACGCGTCGTAATACCGTCTGAAATTTACTACATGTCTCTTTTATAATCTCATCAAAATGTTCGAAATCGATTGTAAAATTTCACACATACAAGACTAAAAAGCAGAAAATAAACGCGGCGTTTTCTAAAATTTTGTTTTATACTTTTTAGTCCGTTTTATTTAAAAAATTTATTTTTATTTAAATAATTTTATTACTTTTTTTCGTCTTGATATCGGGAATCAATGAGAATATCCTTCCGGTCTCGGCAATTGAATGCGGTAAACATCTGACAATTTTGCACAGTCGACGCAAGTTCGTGAAACGAAAAACTTGTTCTGCGTTTTCTTGTTTGCAAATGTCTATCCACATATTGTCGACTGATAAATTCGACCATTAGTGTTTTTGGAATTTCGATGTTTAATTATTTAATTCGTCAGGTAAATTTCTACGGCACATCCGTATTCCAAAAACGCTAATGGTCGAATTTATCAGTCGACAATATATGGATAGACATCTGCAAACAAGAAAACGCGGAACAAGTTCTTCGTGTCGCGAACTTGTGTCGACTGTGCAAAATTGTCAGATGTTTACCGCATTCAATTGCCGAGACCGAAAGGATATTCTCATTGATTCCCGATATCAAGACGAAAAAAAGGAATAAAATAGGCATCAACCTATTAAATTCTAGTGTAGTCGCACCATGCCTATCTAATGATAGCTAATTCCATCGATGAATAAAGAGAAGTATACGTTAATGTTAATATTGTGTCCTATAATATTTCAATTAGAATTACGATTTTAATTATGTTTGTTTCTTCTTCGAATATAGGAACGCAGGGAACTTTAGGAACGCATCAGTCCTTTAAGTTGAAAATAAATGTAGACAATTAAAAAATGTTTTTGATTAAACTGTTCATTAAAACCCGAAGCAACATGTATTTACTGAAAGAAACGATTAGGTGCGGGATTCGATTCGGGGCCAGAAGATTCCCAGCCGTATAGTTGTTTTGTTAACAACTAACCAATCTCTAAAAAATTATAAAAAAATTAAGAACAATTGCTTCAATAATATCTAAGTACTGGATGTATCTAATTGTAAATACTGAACTAAGTTTGTTAGGAGGTTTTCAATTTTTTAAAACATGTTTCCATAAATCGAAAAACCTGAAAAAAATAGATATTAATAATCAGGATGAGAGACAACTAACGTAATAATATAAATGTGGTCAACTGAAGACTGATATAAAATCGGCAAGT
Source organism: Lasioglossum pauxillum (assembly GCA_933228785.1). Classification (NCBI taxonomy): domain Eukaryota; kingdom Metazoa; phylum Arthropoda; class Insecta; order Hymenoptera; family Halictidae; genus Lasioglossum; species Lasioglossum pauxillum. The sequence goes on along the minus strand of OW121703.1, from coordinate 24,593,502 downwards.
TTATGTTTTCCGATTGGTTTAAAAATCGATTTTGCAACCAAAAATTTTGAAAAAAGATCTCGGTCGTGTATGCTATTAGGTAGAATATTCATGAATTTTTCATAATTTTCTGTTGAACATGACGTGACTAAAAATCAATTTGGATGGACACTTTTGACCATCTTATCCGGCTATACCTTAAGATTCAACGAAAACATTATTTAAAAAATACAAAATATATTTCTGTTTTCATCATTAAACCTGTTTTGTCGAAAAAAATGTAGTCCAAATTTATCTTCGATATCTCTTTGAGATCAAAAGTTATAGAAAAACGTGCGCCGCGTTGTACTGTGCAAGGATTCAAATGCGCGCCGTCTCCAAATTCCGGCTTTCCGCCTCATGCTTTTGAAACTTCGGTAACGTGAAAACCGGAGGAACGCATCGGCGTCGATCAGTCGAGCAGGTAGTTTACGCGGACAGAGTAGAGGTACTCTGGTGTGTGTAGCGCGCGTGCAATCGAACAGGCATCAACACGGGCAAGCGCGGTCGACACGGATACGACGATACGTCAGCGAAGGGGAAACTGCCGTTTAGTTTCAGTTTTCAGTTTTCAGTTTTCAGTTTTCAGTTTTCAGTTTTCAGTTTTCAGTTCTCAACAGTTCTCAAGTTCTCGTTCGCTTAGCCTGGTCGTAATCAGGGGGGGAAATCTCCCATCTATAATGAATGTATAGGTTTTACGGAGTCACCAATTATAGGTGAATAGGTTACCACTGATGCCCACGTCTATGTAGTCGATAGCCGTGGTCACCGATAGGGGAGTTGTTGCCCTATACACAACACGGGGAATAAAGCTTGTAACACGTTCAATTCACGAAGTGAAAACGTCATTGTTTATTAAACAGAATCTACGTATGTTAAATGTACAATATACTTGAACGCGGTGTGTATAAATAATACAATTATCACACAAGCTTACAAAAGCGGACTCAACCGTTAACATTACAAACGGAGTAACCGTTAAAGAGCAGCAAAGATGTCGGAAGACGAGAACGAACTGTAACGAAGTGAATCGATCCGAGCATCGATCCGCTTAGCAACTCGGTACGCGCAGGCGCAGCAGCTCCCCACTGCGCACTCGATGCGCAGTGGTGCGCGACACCCCACAAATTGTGGGGAATTCTAGTCATATTCCCCCAGGTCGCGGATGTGGCGACACCACGGAACGAAGGCAGCGTGGCCATCCTGAGTCACGTCCCTTCCGGTTCCGCTAGTCGGCGAGCGGGAACACGCCGCTTGCCAGTCACACACGTGACACCGTCTCACATAGACGCCCGTCGGCATTGTTCTTTCGTCAAGTTCGACGTTTACTGTACACTCCTGTACCTCACGGTGTGATTTCTCACACCGCTTGTGATTGACAATAAACGCTCTCGGTTCTCCGAGATATTATACAGCACGCAGTCGCTAGTTAATTGCTTACATCCTAGCAACAGCAGCACGCTCTGCAGGTGTTCTGCCAGGCGCAGGGGGCAACGCACGAACGCGCTGCTGCGCCAAATTTCTTATGCTTCCAGCACAGCACGGAGCTGAAATTGCTGACCGATCGGCGGCGGTACCTCGACGCGACGCGGTTCGCGTGCGCGGACGATGGTCGCGCGGAAAATTCATCTGTCTAACTAACGCGGCGATCTCAGCGATGTCCCGTTCTATGCTGCTTCGAACTGGACTCTGCCCTACGTCGGGGGCATTGTCCACCGGGGGCGACGGGGTGTCGGATTTGACGACGCTGACGCAATTTCAACGCTCCCGGCACCGACTGCCTCGACTACGGCGTCAGCGAGCTCTGCTGCAACGACTCTAATTTTGAGGCGGCAAGGATGCCCCGGCACTACTGAGGCAGCTGCTCCAAAAAAACTGACTTAAGGACCGCGTCGCCGCTCAAGTTTCGCATACGAGCGAGAAGCTGCGAGGGTTTCCCCTCGGTAGTCAGCTGACCGCGCAGCAGCTGATGGAGCTTCGCCTCGCTGGAGGCCGAGAACGCGGCTATGATTCGTTCCTTTAAACGATCGTAGGGGCGCGTCGGGTCAGGGTTCCCAATAAGATCGCCGACTACGACCGCTACGTCGGCGTCGATCGCCGCTATGACCGTGTCTGCCATAGTAGTTTGATTCGTTATCCGTGCTACGCGGAAGGACGCCTCTACCTAGTTGAACCAGATCAGCGGCTCCTTCTTTATGAAGGACGGCAGCTTTGGGACGCGATACGCGTTGACGCGCGGCGCTGCTACTTACCGCGCGCGTAGCTCTTCAATCTGCTGAAGAGCCAGCTGGAGCTGGTCTTGCAGCTCTCTACACCCCGCGTGACGCGGAAAACTAAAAAGACCGGCCGTTTCTGAGGCGTCCGAGCCGGCCTCTCAGTCTAAACGCCTCCATATCCGCGACCGTAATACAGGGTTTTCATTCCTAATCGATACCGGCGCGGAAATTTCACTGATTCCGAAGCCGTCAAATTTTAAGGGACAGCCCCAAGCTCTACAGCTTTTCGCCGCGAACGAGTCGCGCATTAAAACTTACGGCACGACCCGTCGCGCGATAAATTTCGGTTTACGCCGACCTGTTGAGTGGTCATTTGTCATCGCGGATGTTCCATCCGCGATCATAGGTGCAGATCTTCTGGCGCACCACGGCCTCGTGGTGGATTTAAAGAGGCGTAGGCTAGTGGACCCCTCTCAGGACTCCAAACTGCTGGAGTCAGCAAGTCGTTCGTAGGGCCGTCAATCCATCGCGTCGACCCCACCGCGAAATTCGCACATATTCTCGCGAAATTTCCCCAGGTGGTGAGAGTCGAACAACCGGCTCCTCTCGAGTCGAGGGGCGTATTCCACCACATAATGACGTCAGGTCCCCCAGTGGCAGAGCTTGCGCGTCGCCTGCAACCGGCCAAGCTGAAGGCCGCCAAAGCGGAGATCAAACGGCTGATCGAGGCTGGTATTTGCAGGCCATCTAATAGCCCTTGGGCCAGCCCGATATACCTCGTTCCCAAGAAGAACGGTGAGTGGCGCCTATGCGGCGATTACCGTCGCCTGAACCGTATCACCGTTCCAGACCGTTATCCGGTGCCGCATTTACACGATTTTCCGACCGTCCTACACGGTAAACCAGTTTTCTCAACTCTGGATTTGCTAAGGGCATTCCACCAGATTCTAGTCGCGCCGGAAGACATTCCGAAGACCGCGGTGATTACCCCCTTCGGTTTGTTCGAGTACCGAGCAATGACGTTCGGGTTCCGAAACGCTGCGCAGACCTTCCAGCGTTATATTGACCGAGCTCTCAGCGGTCTCGATTTTGTTTTCACTTACATAGACGATATTCTCGTCGCTTCCGCCTTGCAGGAGGAGCACGAGAAGCATCTCTCCATAATCTTCGAGCGTCTTCAACAATTTCACCTCCGCCTGAATTTAGAAAAGTGCCGATTCGGCGTCGAGGAAGTGACTTTTCTCGGCCACTTAGTGGACAAAAATGGGTCCAGACCCACTCCTGAGAAGGTCGCAGCGGTTGCCAACTTCGCCAAGCCCAGCTCCATCGAAGAGCTCAGGCGATTCCTTGGCATGGTCAATTTTTACAGAAGGTGCATTCCGCACGCTGCAAACATTCAGGCCCCCTCAATGCGTTTCTCCACGACGCGCGCAAGCGGGACAAACGCCCGGTTCCGTGGACCCCTGAGGCGGAGTCGGCCTTCGAAGCGTGCAAGCAATCCTTGGCAAAAGTTGCTCTTATCGCTCATCCTTCGAGCACCGCGACGGTACGACTCGTCACTGACGCGTCCAGCTTTGCCATGGGCGCAGTCGTCGAGCAGTCATTGAACGATTCATGGCAACCACTCGCATTTTTTTCGAGAAAGTTCACCCCCGCTCAACTTAAGTATAGCACGTACGACCGTGAACTTACTGCTGTGTACGAGGCCGTTCAGCATTTTAAGCATTTTTTAGAAGGTCGCGAGTTTGCAATATGCACCGACCACAAACCCCTCGTCTACGCTTTTCTGCAGTCTTCCGAAAAAGCATCACCGAGGCAATGTAGGCAACTTTCTTTCATCGCGCAATTTTCCACCAACATGTACCTTGCCGGTGAACAAAATGTTGTTGCCGACTCCTTATCGCGGATCCAAGCGATCCGTTTTCCGACGCAGTTCGACGTCAACGAGTTGTCTTCTGAGCAGGGGAAATGCCCCGAACTCAAAAAGCTCCTGGAGAGCTCCGACCACTCTCTTAAGATTAAGAGGCTGACATTCGGTACCTCGCACTCTCCAGTATTTTGCGACATCTCCGAGGAGTCCATTAGGCCCTACGTGCCGTCATCCATGCGCGAGCGTGTGTTCGCACTTTTCCACACTGACTCTCATCCAGGAACGAAAGTCACCGATCGCATTATCCGACAGCGATACGTTTGGCCGAACATGCATCGTGACATCGCACGTTGGTGCAAAAATTGCATCCCGTGCCAGCAGGCCAAAGTTGCCCGGCACGTCAAATTCCTGCCAAATAAATTCATAGTTCCGGACGGAAGATTCGCTCACGTCCACATTGACATTGTCGGACCTCTTCCAGTGAGCGAAGGTTTTCGATACCTGCTCACGATGGTCGCCGTTTCTCGCGTTGGCCGGAGGCCGTGCCGATCAAGGACACCTCCGCACAAACAATAGCGCGAGCTTTTTTTGACACCTGGGTCACACGCTTCGGCGCACCCACGTATCTCACCTCCGACCAGGGTACTCAATTCGAGTCCCAGCTTTTTGCTGCCCTCCTATCGCTTATAGGGTGTCAGCGCATTCGTACAGCCACTTACCACCCTGCCGCCAACGGCATGATTGAGCGCTGGCACCGCGACCTAAAAGCAGCCCTTACGTGCCACTCGCGACAGTGGTCTTCTAGTCTTTCTACAGTCCTTCTAGGACTCCGCACTCGCGTGCGGTTAGACATCCTCGCGTCCCCAGCGGACGTTATGTACGGCACCTCGCTGCGCATTCCCGGCGAGTTCTTCTTAGAACAGGATTTCGACCCCAACCCGAGGTACTTCCTCGAAGAATTCAAGGAATATATGAGAGAGGTTCGCCCGGTTCCAGTAGCACACCGCGACAAACGTAAGACGTTTTTCTATAAGAATCTCGCGTCATGCACGCACGTGTTCTGTCAGGCCAGGGCGAAGAAGTCCCTCGAGAAACCGTATACCGGGCCGCACAAGGTGCTTGAACGTTGTTCGGACCGAACGTACATTATCAACGTTAACGGTAACCGCCACGTTGTATCGGTCGAGGATTTAAAACCGGCGTATTTCATTCCGGAGGACGAAGCTCCACCGACCGCGAGCGCACAACCGTCCGCTTCTGCGAGTGTACCGACCGCGAGCGAACGACCACCCGCGTCCGCGAATGTACCGACTGCGAGCGAACAACCATCCTCTACCGCGAGCGTACCGACAGCGAGCGCACAACCGTCCTCTTCCTTCACACCTGACGCACATGCGAGCGTCAGGCCGACTGCGCCAAGAACATACTCGCGTAAAAAAGTTTCGTTCGCGAATCCGATCGCGCAATATAAGCGCTAGTTTGTTACCGCCGTCCATTAGCTGTAAGTTAGTGCTAAGAACTCTGTAAAAGACCTGTGATGTTAACCAAATAGTATTGTAACAAAGTGATAATTTTGTATTAGTTATAAGTTATCGCTTGCGCAATTAACGTCGCATCCGCGCGACACAGCGAAGGCTCCGTAAGCCTTAGGCTAGAACCCTTTTCCTTTGGGGGGGAGTACACTGTGGGGAATTCTAGTCATATTCCCCCAGGTCGCGGATGTGGCGACACCACGGAACGAAGGCAGCGTGGCCAGCCTGAGTCACGTCCCTTCCGGTTCCGCTAGTCGGCGAGCGGGAACACGCGCCTTGCCAGTCACACACGAGCTCTAAAACATAGTTAAATTCAATAATTTTTTTTAAATGTACTGTAAATACATAATTTATAAATACATAAATATATAAATATAGAATAGAATAGAAATGCTTTATTTTTAGCCTTCCGGCCATAAAAAGGAACTCGGTTTACAATTCAGTCTTAACTCTCTCATCCTTCCATACCTTTCACGATCCATTCATACAATTTTACTTTGCCCTATCCTTCTCCCATCCTTCTTTCAGTGCTGTTCATTTCTTTTTTTTCTAGCTTCGTCAGCCAATCTATCACTTCTTTTGACCCCCTCTCGCTCACTATTTCCTCTATGTTCGGGCCTCTTTCAATTTCCCTACATTCTCTTACCATATGTTCTAGGATTCCAAAGCTATCCTCGCAGAATTCATAATTTCTATTTTCCTCTTTTTCCCAATACCTGTTCCACCTTTCTAATGTACCCACTCTTGCCTGTGCTAATAGTCTTTGACTCCCATCCTTCCCTTCTTTACTCAGGTATATTGGCAGCTCTGCAAATATATAAATATATATAAATACTGTCACGTTAACCTTTTTCCGACGGCCGTTTTGACCCTCGGAAGCCGGTTAACTTCGGGCCTTGCAGGCACTGAGACCAGGCCGCGTGCAGGCCGAGTACACGCGGTCCGCCCGAGACAAAACGAGATTCGAAGATTCGACGATTGTTCTCTCGAAAAGCGAAAAGTTCGGGCGCCAGACACCTCGAGGATGCCACACGAAACGCGGAATAGTTCTCGAGCTCGGAGAAGCCGAGATCGAGAATCGAATCTTCTAAACGCGGATCGAAAGTGACGTCGCGACTAGGCCAGAAGGTTCGGACACGGGGGAAACTAGGACAGCCCTCTCGGCAGGACGGATCTCACAGGGAACGTAATGATTCGACGACGATATGGTCTCGAGCTATTTATTGTAGCGGTCGTTAGTTTACAAAAATCTGCGGCCACGTGGCCGCGACCCGAGAGCCCGCGCTCTTCATACAAGATAGCGAGAAGATGGTCGTTCGCAGCGCGGTTGTCCTATCGTTTTTCTATCGCGACGATACCGTTGGAAATTCGATCGTCGTTTCGTTCGACAGGAACTTTCGAAACGCGAGGCGCAGATGATCGGCGAACTACGAGACTGCCGCGATGACTTCCGCACGCGAGTCGCTACAACGCGTACGCTAACGATTACGCGATCGCACGCCGACGGACGATGCGATGCGCGGCGAGAAACACAGGATTCGAGAACACACGAAACTATCGCAAAGATTACTCTCACGAAACGCGACTCCTCTAGGACACTCTTTCGCACGCAATCTAAGAAGGAAAACTCTCCCCAAAAATGACTCGAAAACTCAAAGTATTCCCGAAAAAAATACGAGCGAATTACCGAGGACGGAACGGGAAGCGTTCGTCCTCTCGCGACGAAGGTCGAGCCGTCGCGCACCGAAATATCGAAAAGATCACAGTTGCGACTCACCGTTTCTCGTTTTCAGCGTCTTTTTCGATTACAGCTCCCGATAGAGCGTAGAGCTCGGTTGGACTCGGCGGCGTTGTCCCGGGCGTTACGAATCCTCCACCAGGCACGCACATTTCTCCGCGACGCAATTACAAATACTTCGCAACGCGAGTAGAGACAGACGGCAAAGCGTAATGCTGTGACTAGAGCCAGCGCGACAGTGATCTATCGGTTTTCGGCAAGCTAGCGGATTGAACCCGGCTCCCCCCACTCGACCGCTTCTCCGAATTGCCTATGGCGTGTTTCCACGACGCAAACTCTTGGCTCAGGAGCGTTCCCTCTAGCGTCCTAGGGCCACGGACAGTCACGAAATTGACCAAGGAGCTTATCGCTCTCTTGGTCGGCGGAGGGGCTTCCTCTTCTTGGCTACGAGGGCGCCGACCCCGGGGCAGCTTCTCCCTTGACGGGGCGAGACGGCGTCAGGATCTGAAAGGAGTCGCAGTGGACGTGATGTTGGATTTAGCTGTTGTCCTGGCGTTGCCTCCGGTTTGGTTTGCCGAGTGCCCTCGCACCAAGCTCAAAATCTCGAAATGGCCATTTGCTCTCGGTCGGGCGCTTCCTGGCTGCGGGACGTCTGTTAGGTTCCCGTGACAATTCGGACGATCGGTGGTTCCTTCGGCGCGCCCCATATACGGCCCTGAAACTTGCCGTTCTCGGCGCGCGCGACAGATGTCATTATGTGACCCTCGATAATATCGGAATCTCTTAGAGGAGCGCTCTCGAATCCTGTATTTTCGGTGTTGTGCCTGGTAGAGGGCGGTCCGGTCCTTTATCGCTTTCAAATGCGATCGAAATGAACGGAGAAGTGACGTCGCAAAATTTGCAACGTCACAATACATAAATATATAATTTATATAATAATATAATAATACATAATAATATTAAGTAGGAGTAGGATGAAAGGATCGAAGAAACTGGCACTTTTGTAATTGGATGAACATACCGCATATAGTTCAAACTCCTCATTGCGTCGGACCAAAATTCTTTATGTCCACTGGCTTCTGATACGACTATCCTCAGTGGAGCTTCTGAGGCTGCGTTGTATCCATTGACGGAGTCGAACAGATTGTTGAAGAAGTTAAGCACTTCCACAGTCGCTAGGCCTTCCTCCTTCTGAATCTTCAATGCGCCATGGTCTGTTTCTACAACGCCTATAGTAATGAATATTTTATTAGTTATTCTAGCATAACAGAACGTCCATATTATCCATATAGTGAAATATAACTTTTACTTACATTGGTGGCGGCTCATTGTGTCCATGAATATCGCACGCTGTATCTTCGAAAACCATATTTGTACTCATTGGCGTAATCAGTTCTTCGTGATTACTGTCTTCATTTCTCAGCGGTGTAGCAGACGCTGCACATTCTTCTGCTTCTATATTTTCATATGCGTATTCCATCTTCTCACTTTGCACTGGCAAATGCAAAGTTGGAACTGCATCATTTTTTAATTTTCTTCGCTGAGCATAGCACAAGAAGGAGGTAAATAGACAATGATATTGGCGCTCAGGTTCGATCAATTTCTACCTTTCTACGTCAGTGCCGTATGTTGTGTTGGCAAGAGGAAAATGTTATGTTTGTGTTCCCTAATTCGTGTTTCTAAGTGTCTAGACGTTTGTCCTGTATAAAACTGATTGCATCCCTTACAAGGTATAGAATAAACTATATTATGGCTTTTTTTGGTAGGTAATTTATCCTTAATCGTTGGAAAGTGATTTTTTAAATATTGTGGAATTTTGTAGATGGTGTGAACCCCTGCTTTTCGGAAGATCCGTTTTATGTCATTGGAGATACCCCCGATATAGGGAATAACTACAATGTTTTTACTGTTTATCGGTCCTGTTTTTTGAAATTTATCATTTCTCAGTTTTTCAACCAGAAGAGGATGATAAATCTAAAAAATACGCTGTTTAATAATCTGTGATATAAAATTGACCGGGTAACCATTTTTTTGCAGTGTGTTTTTTATCAACAGTAAGTTGTTCGTTCTAAATTCTGGATCTGAAAGCATTATCGCACGATCAATAAGTCCTTTTACCAAGCCAATTTTATGTTGCATGGGATGAGCCGAGTGAAAATTGACATACCTGCCAGACCAACTTTCCTTGTGAAACCAATTTGTAATTAATCTATTGTCTAATTTATTTACATTTATGTCAAGGAAATTCAAGCTTAGATCTTTTTCTATTTCATAAGTGAATTGTAATCTCTCATGAAAGCTGTTAAAAGTGTCCAACATAATTTGTAATTGCTCAGGTTTTATAACTGTGAAAATGTCATCTACATACCTTTTGTAAATTGTCAATTCGAAGGGCAATTTTGAAATAGAAACCTCCTCTAGTTTTTCCATCACTAAATTTGCAATTACCGGAGAGATAGGGGAACCCATAGCTGTGCCAAAAACCTGCTTGTAGTAAGTTCCGTTGAACAGAAAAACATTTGCCTCCAAAATGAATTTTACTGCATGGATAAATTCTGCACGTTGTATGGTGGTGTGTTCTTTTATCGCATCCCATCTGCTATCAATGACCTGTAAGCCTAACTCTATTGGCACATTGGTGAAAAGTGCAGTTACGTCAAGAGAAACTAGTGACATGGATTCATCCGGAATCTCTAATCTTCTGATTTCTCTGACAAATTCCCAACTGTCAACTGTATGATGGGGGGTTTTACCAATTATTTTTGATAAAATGTTGGCAAAAAACTTTGTTTATATGTGAAAGTTTATATGTGGGACCACCTATAGATGAGACTATGTTGCGCCAAGACAAATTCTTTTTGTGAGTTTTTGGTAAAGCGTAAGCTCTGGGCACTATTGCGTTATAAGTTTTTAATCTTTTTCCTAACCTCTCATCTATTTGCTTTTTCTTTACTAATTTTGTGACAATAGAGTTTGCTTCCTTTTCAAAAGTGCATGTATATTCATATTTGCTGATTTTGTATGTATTAGTGTCATTCAACATCTTTAAAACCTCTGAAGTATATTTTTCTTTGTCAACAAGTACTATAGTGTTACCTTTATCAGATTTTAGTAAAAGTAAGTTGTTGTTTGTTTTTAGAAACTGTTTTAAATTTTTGAGTTCAGATGTGGATATCAATGAATTGTTAACTCTGTTGATATGTGTGGTGTGATTTAAGATTTTGTTAATAATTTTGATTCTGGTTGACGATTGAGCATTATTACATTCTGGGATTTTCATTAATCCTGCTTCTATTGCTGCAATATATTTTGGAGAGGTAATGTAATTCCTTTTTGGAACGTCAAGTGCATGTTTGGGTCCCAATTTTAATATTTTTTTTCAATGTTACTAGGGACAATTGTATCAGTTAAATTTATGAACCAACGGTTGTTATCTACATCTGAAACCTTGTTATTATTAGTATCTGTTCTATTGTGATCAAGGTTAAATTCAGTATCTAATATGTTATGTTCCAAATTATTGTTGATTTCAACTAGTTTGTTAAACTTACTGACGCATTTGTGTTTGTGTTTTTTGAAAAGTCTTACGTGTTTTCTTTCTTCTAACATGTAATACTTTTCAACCACTTGTTGAGGTAACATGAATTGAATTTGTTCGTTCAATTCTGAACATCTATTTAAAAGTGATTTGAATAACAGATGTGCATCTGTTATTGCAATATTCAATAATTTTTTCATGTATCTATTTTGTGCATTTAATAATTTCGTACTAGTGACTATATCAGTGATAAATATGTTGAATTTTCTAATAACCGCATTTTGAATAAATTTTGGAAATATATTACATGATCTGCATTTTAATAAAAACAGTTTTTTGTTGCTTACCCTTGCAATTGACAATTTTATGTTGGACCATTCCTTTAGCATCCTCACCGTTTCAAATCCAAACCGTCTTTTCAATGACAAATAAAAACTACTGTTTGTTGTGGACATTTCGCCTTGCATGATAAATGTTGAATTAGATTTCGATCGTAAATTGTTGATAAATAGACAATGATATTGGCGCTCAGGTTCGATCAATTTCTACCTCTCTACACTATTTGCAAAAATTCACAATTTTGTTTTTTCGACGTTTCGATCTGAATTTAGATCATTTTCAAGAAAAAATTATACATATTGCGTCTGTAACACGATAATCAAAATTTTAGTTTTGTAAAAAATGGATTTAAAACCATAAACAAGCTTAAAACATACTTGCGTGGTGTGAGAAAAAAAACTAATTATTCCGAAAATCAGTTATAAATTTTTGGAGAAACGTGTTGTTGTCACGACAGCATGTACGGTAGTGAGGTTAACGTGAAGATACTTAGAAGGAGGAGGTTTCTTCAAAGTGCTTGTAACACACTCTGTACTTGCGTCTCTCAGTGCATGTCAGTTTAAGTATGACAGGACACTGAATTTCATTAGCCCAAGACTCTGATTGTTTGATGTCTTTGGGAAAGAAGTACGCTGAGGCATTCACACCCGACGAACACTGTGGAACACAACAAGCTCTCACCATTTTGTTCTTTTGTCCAAATGTTCACACTAATTGTTTATGTATTTTATATAGTGTTTATATAGTAATTTATGTAGCACTTTGTGTGTTTTTCTGCACTAATTTATGTTTTTATGCACTTGTTTCACTTTTTCTTCTTGCTGCTACACTCCTTTGCACCTCACTGTCCACTATCCTAAAAACAAACTTAAAAAAATTTATTATTTATGTACAAAATTCGAAAAATAAGCTCGAGAATTCGTTGTCTTCGCAGTCCACAACTACAGCCGATCACAGCAAGGGAGGCAGTTGTTGACAATTGACAGTTGATTTTGACGGTAGTAGTCAAATATTAGCGCCAAATTGCGCCCAATAGCGCCAGGAATTGAAACATCAGTCATGTCCAATCACGATTAATCACGTGATGTGCTGTGATCGTGGTGCCATCTAGTCTAATTCCCTCGACAGTGTACTAAACAGTCCAAGGTCATACATAAGAGTTTTCTCCCCCTGGTCGTAATATCTGTGGTTGTCAGGAGGACGCCGCATGTCACATACTTTCACTTTCGAGATATTGCCGTTTAAAGTTTTGATCACTAATGCTTTGACATAGGACATTGGTTAAATTGTATTATTTTTTCGAGCCAATTGGATTGATTTTCATGACGTTTTTTCTGGTAAATACCTAAATCCTACCCTATAAAGTTCAATAAATACATAAACTGAAATTTTTTGAAATTGTGACATGCGGCGTTTTTCCTGACAATCACAGATATACACAGCTTCGCTCTGTGGTTACAGTGGTTACACGTTACATTCACGAGTGTGATCTGCGTTGCGGTATTTGACTATTTATTAGATTGACTTACTTGGATTACGTGATTACGTGGATTACATGGATTACGTGCACTACGTGGAAGGAATGAAGAAAGGAAGGTATTTGTACATATTTATATTGGTTAATCGGTTTCATTTTGCTCAAATGTTTCCCAAAATCTTCGCGTGAAAAAGCGTGAGAACGCTTGTCGGCACACCACACCACTAGGGCTGCAGGCGAGCTCAGAAATGCGAGCCGAGCTCGAGTCGAGTCGAGCCGAGACCCGCTTGGTCGAGTCGAGTCGAGTACTCGCACGAAGCGAGCGGCTCGCACGATGCGAGTAGCTCGCATCAATGCAAGCTACTCGCATCGAAGCGAGCTACTCGCATCGGTTGCGAGCCGCTCGCATCGATGCGAGTGCTCGACAGTGCTCGACTCGGCTCGATCAATCCAGTCGAGCTTAGCACAGCTCGCACCAAGCGTGCGACCACGTGCGACTCGTACGAAACGAACGGCTTGCATGACGTAATACGGCATTGAAGTTCTCGCAGTATCACGTTTAAATTATTATGTAGGATATGTCTTATCGTGATGATTAATGTGTATTTTTCAGATTTCACAGACTTTGCGAACAGGTTTAAAAGAATTGGAAATATCAGAAATTCGAAAAATGCATATTTCCTATTGAACTATGGGAGATATTTACCAGTTTTATAAAAATTCAGTAATGGGATATTGTTGAAACCATTTTTCTTAATTTTTTTTATAATGGTGCATTGTGCTTAAAAAAATAAAAATCAATTTTTTCGATATTTCTTTACAGTTTGTATGTGTATTCTGTAATATTGAACATTTTTGACAAACGTAAAAATGGAATATAAATGTTGCTTTGACAATATGTATATGTATATTGGAAATATCTGCACAACAATTATATGGTTAAGAATAAAGAAGAAAACGATGAGTTTAATGAAAAAGAAAATCATTCGGTGTGGGATTCTATCCAGGGCCGGAGATTCGATTCGCAGCGGGTTTTGTTTGTTTGTAAAATCTCTTTATTATATAACATATTTACATTGAGGTTTATAACAAAATAAAAACATTATAAACATTTTCAACAATTGAGTTTGCACGTAGTTCCTACAATTTATGCTAAACCTATTACTATTGTTAGTCAGTCAATACATGTACTATCTCTTAATTCTAGTGTATTTGTTTAATACTGCGGTACTTAGTACATGTTTTACCTTTGAGAGGAAAAATTATATTAGGAAAAAACCCTCCTTCATTTTCACTTTTACATCTGAATGTGTACCTGTCGGTAGTACTAATATTGCATGTTGTCTAATGTAGATTAGATCCTATTGCGCATAGCTTATAATTTAGATTTGCCTCAGTCCTAGTTATTGCAGTATCTATCACATATTCTTCAGTCAATTTGATAGTAAATAGATAACTTTTGGTAAGGTACTTTATGCTTAAAGCTAAAAGGCACATTGTGGTCCCTAATTTCTGTAAGATTTTTAGTTAAGTCACTGTTGGCTATTTAATACTTATAGAAACTTATATTAATGCTAAATCTTTAATATAGTGTTCAATGGGTGGAATCTCTGTGTGTTTGTGTAATTCTGTGATTCTGCTGTTTCTGTGGGCTATTAGTCTTAGCATTTTGTTTTGAAATATTTGTAGTTTATTAATGTTTGTTATAGCGGCACTATACCAGACTGGTAGTGTTGCATACGTTATAATTGACCTGATTATCATTTTATAAATTAGTTTTTTGTTATGTACAGATAAGTGGGAGTTGTATACCATTAGTGGATATAGTTTCCTAAGTACTGAGTGTGCTTTTCTTATACTTTCTTTGATGTGACATGCATATGTTAGTTGTGTAATACACCTTGTGTATCAAGGTGGACTCCTAGGTATTTAACTGTGTTTGTTGGGCTTGTTTTGTGTGCATTTATTGTTATCGGTTGGAAGATTCTGTTTTTACGTTCCTTTTTCTTTGAAAATACTACTTGTACTTCTGTTTTGGTTGCGTTGAGTTATATTTTCCATTTACTATAGAATGGCTCTAGTATTGTCATATGAGTTTGTACTTACTTCGCACCTATTATGGCATTGTAAGAGTGTGCGTAAATGGCTGTGTCATCTGCAAATAAAGCTAATTTTGTTTTAGTGAATTTGGGTATGTCGTTCAGGTATACGTTAAATAGTTTTGGCCCTGGAACGGAGCCTTGAGGAACTCCTGCTCTAATCAGTCCTCTGTTAGATTTTGTATTATTTATACTTGTACTCTTTTGTAGAGAGTCTTGTATAGAGAGTCTTGTATAGATGTCTGTCCTATAGGATGACGCTATGAATTTAATGAGCGTGGGTTAGTACTTCTGTAATATTAATTTGTATAATAGTCCTTCTAACCAAACTCTGTCAAATGCTTTCTTTATATCCAGTAAGAGCACGACTGTTACCATTTCTTTATTGAAACCGATTGAGATGTCGTTTGCAATTCTTGTTACCTGATTTGCAGCAGGAGACCTTGCCGTCTACACTAATCGTATCTGCTGGAAGTCTTGTTCATATATTGACATATAGGCAAATAAAATATTTTTAAAATTATTTTTTTGAGAGTATTGCATTTTTTTGAGTTTGTACTTTATTTTTCTAAATACAAGAATGTTCACTATTACATAATACACATTAATTATCAACATTATATACAATTTTGCGATAACACCTATTTATGACTGTACAGTACTGTACACTAAACCGAAGGTAGATTTACCACTTAAAGTTAATACCACCGATGTTTGTATACTCGTGAGTTGAGTACGTTTATGCATACAAAAACTAATAAAATAATGCTCATTGCTGATCATATCTACTTAACATATCTACATAAATCTAGAAAATAGTTTTTATTGTATAAATATCTTCAATAAAAGGGTTACACAAATTATGAATTTTCATTATTCAACATATGTCCATTTTACTATCAAAATATATAATAAAACATCCCAAACATTTAGCATTTTCAATATACTAAAATGATTGATAATATCGATGTGCAAACCTTCCCGCTATAACTCGCACCATGTCATATTACGCTTGAATTTATTGCGAGTCGACTCCATCATGCAAGCCGTTCGTTTCGTACGAATCGCACGCTCGGTGCGAGCCCAGCTAAGCTCGACTGGATTGATCGAGCCGAGTCGAGCACACGCATCGATGCGAGCGGCTCGCAACCGATGCGAGCCGATGACGTCGATGCGAGTAGCTCGCTTCAATACGAGTAGCTTGCATCGATGCGAGTACTCGACTCGACTCGACCAAGCGGGTCGAGCTTAGCTCGGCTCGCATTTTGCGAGTACTCGCGCAGCCCTACACACCACGCGACAGTGCCATGTGCCATCACGTATGAGGTGCTACCGGGCAAGTATGTTCACTTCAATGTAGAGTCCAAAATAGTAAATTATTTATTTCTTTATCACTTTATCACTTTTCATTATCATTAGTATCATTTATCACTTTACACAAATCCAACACAATTCAGCTTTGGCCCATTCAGATTAGAACTAGCTTAGCAATATTCTAATCGGCAAAATGATGGCTTAAACCAATTCAGTAAGGCAAGTATTTAATCTTCTTCACTTGCTTCTCATCATCGAATTTTTTCATTTCTGGTAGTACATTCTTTTG
Source organism: Lasioglossum pauxillum (assembly GCA_933228785.1). NCBI lineage: Eukaryota > Metazoa > Arthropoda > Insecta > Hymenoptera > Halictidae > Lasioglossum > Lasioglossum pauxillum. Next base: position 24,577,072 of record OW121703.1, on the reverse strand, counting down.
TTTGTAGTTCAACTTTAATCGATTTTTTATTAATATCATTGCAATATTTGAATCGGTTAGGTATACTAGAGCCCGTTCAGACACTGCGAAAACCGCGCGTTTTCGACCGCGCGATTTTTGTTTTTGATTGTCCGACCGCGCGGATACGTGTGAACGAATCCATATACAATATACGCTAATGTAAATAAGGTCCGCGCGGTTCAAATCGCGCGGTCGAAAACGCACGGATACCGCCGTGTCTGAACGGGGTCTTACCCAGACAGCACACCGGCTCGATTTGGGCCTGATTTTTATGCGCGCAATGGCCCGGAAATAGCCAGGCATGGGCTCGAGCCCACAGCCTGCCGGCCGTGCCAGATTTCAGCCAGATTTCAGCCCATTTACAAGATTGCAAGGGTGCGGCATTTGCGTTCTCATTTCGTGATAATACAAACATGGGTTTTTTCAGTAGTCAAAAACGCCAGATAAAAGATCAATCTAGGAGCAAACGCCCCCAAAAGTCTTTTTTTTTCCTATACGAGGCGTAATTTGCATTATATATGTTATGAAAATAGCTACATGCGCAGTTGTATGCTTCCGTATGATGCAAATTACGACTCGTAAATGTAAAAATAGGACTTTCGAGGGCGATCACGGCCTAGATTGACCTTTCATCTAGCGTTATTGACTACTGAAAAATCAAATTTTTGTATTATTAAGAAATGAGAACGCGAATCCCGCACCATTGCAATCCTCATTTCCATACGACCCACACTGTGACGCGCATGCGCGAGAAAAGTTGGGCTCAATCGAAGCACTGATTGGCCACATTAGTGTGACCGTGCTGCCCTCTTAAACTCTGGCTGAAATCTGGCTGAAATCTGGCACGGCCGGCAGGCTGTGGGCTCGAGCCCATGCCTGGCTATTTCCGGGCCATTGCGCGCATAAAAATCAGGCACGGATCCAACGGAATCAGCCTCGAGCCGATCCAAGCATTGTGTTAGATAGTAACCTGTAGGTCACGGGCCTCGGGAGGTTTGGGCCGGTGGTGGGCTCGGGCAGGCTGTGCTATCTGGGTAGTTGATGAAAAACGTCAGAAGACCTTTTGTAATTGTAGCACCAGAAATTAGAAAATTCGTTGAGATGAGAAATAAGCGAAGAAGATTAAATACTCACCTTTACACACTGTGTAATTGAAAATCTAATTTACAGAACGGAGGAAAAATATAATGTGCTATCCAGGGAAGGAGGAGAAGGAAGCTGTGGCAACCAGGGAAGAGGAAGGCCTCTAATTTCTCGTGTGGTACGTATATCTAATTATTCCATTCAACACACGTATACATATATTATACATTACTGATTTTCTTTGTATTTTTTAGGTATCCCGCCTATGCCAAAACATGCCATAGCGGTGCGCTCGACTTGCCACTACGGAGGAAAAATATGTGCTGCCCAGGGAAGGAGGAGAAAAGGAAGCTGTGGCAACCGGGGAAGAGGAAGGCTACTAATATCTCGTGTGGTACGTATATCTAATTATTCCATTCAACACACGTAAAAATATATCATACATTACTGATTTTCTTTGTACTTTTTAGGTACAAAGCCGCCTATGCCCGAACGTGCTACGGGCCACAAGTTTGGGGAAGCAGAGGCAACAACGTGGTGTAATAATCGTAATATGTACAGGGTGAGTCATCTAACGTTTGCACCTCAAATATCTTTGTTGTTTCTAAAGATACGTAAAATATGGTAAGGACAAAGTTGAATGGTACAATGGGGCATACGCGATGCCAAAAAAAAATTTTGTTTTTATGTCATTTTTTTAGAGATATCAAGGTCCCATTGACATTTTTAAATGGAATGAGGTATTTTTTAATACATCAATCGATTCAGCTGGACATTCGTTATAAAAGTGTACTAACCTATGTATGTCGAAAAGTGAGTAGTTCACGAGATATTTCAATTTAAATAACTCTAAAACGCCATTACTGTCGTACTAAGACGTTAGCGTTTACTTACTTGTGTAACGTTTTAGTACGACGGTAATGGCGTTTTAGAGTTATTTAAATTGAAATATCTCGTGAACTACTAACTTTTCGACATACATACAGTAGCGGACAAAAGTTTAAGACCGCTCTAAAGAAGACGATACATTTTTTAATATTGTACTATCCGATTTGAACTTTTTTAGGAAGCTAGAGCAATTAGTATACTAAAGAATGTGAAAAGAAATTTTTTCAAAAATTGCAATTGATCGGAATTATTGAAAAAATACTGAAAGTTGAATTTTTAACTTTTTTATGTGGGCTTATATTGAAAATTTTAAAAAATACGTTTTGTAGATCTGTGTCAATTAAACATATTCTGAAAATTTCCTCAAAATCGGTCGACGTTGCAATGAGCTACAAACGTTTAAAGATGGTAAAAATTGCAGATTTTCACGATTTATTGCCGAAAATTATAATTGAAAAATATCCTCAAAAATTGGTGCAAAAGTGGTGTCTCTCCGTCTTTAATGATTGTTTAAACATGTTTAAATAACATTCATAATGTATTAATATTGGATATCACTGTATTCAGGAAAGTCTACAGAATCTTTTGCTGCAAAGAACAATTTAATATCTTTTATAATAACATCACAATATTTGTTCAAAGTTGAAAAATATGTTTTTTTTCAAAGCCATGTTCCTCAAAAACTGTGCGTATAGGAAAAATATTAAAAACAGATTCGGAATCAGCGCAAAAAACTATAAGGGTAGAGTTATAGTGGAGCGGTGAGCATCGATGATAGCGGCGCGGTGAAAATAAACCAACATTCGTGACAACATTTCGACACATACTAAAGAAAAAGTACATATGTATTTTCTTTGTTTTTCTTTTTTTTTCACCGCACAGCTCACCTCGCTGCTCCACGATAACTCTACCCTAAGGAGGACCCAACAGTAATTAGGGAACATAAAAGAAGTTGAAATTTGTTGGACACTGTAATTTGTTATTGTGCCGAGTTTCAGACATCTGCGTCTGTGAACTATCACATGTTGTGGATGAATTATCATTATTAATATAATTAGTGGCTATATCAGTCAAGGCATCCCGTGCTCGAGGAATATATTCATCTTTAGAAAAAGCTAATGTTTTGAATCGTGGATTCAATAATGCAGTTAACATATACAAATGATTGTTCTCGACATCACCTAGAAAATGTTCGATATAATATATCAGTTTTTGTCGCAAAGTGCATTCCAAACTACAATCATCGGTAGAAGCATGTAAAATTGTGAGAACCCGTTTTCTCTCTCATCTCCACAGCGTACTTACAAACAAAAAAGCGAACAGACGCCGCGCCGGAACAACCTTACGTTGCCATAGAGCGTGCAAGAATACGGAAATTCGTAACGATATTCATTAAAATTTCGAACGTTTCGAAACTGTTCGACCAAGATTCGAGTATACTTGCAAGTACTATTTACGTTTATCACAGTACTTGTAAAGGGTTCGAAACTGTCTCACAAAGGTTCGAGTATACTTGGGAGTACTATTTTTTTTTGAAGTACTTATAGAGAATTCGAATTTTATCTTTATATTTATATTGAATTTTATCCCATCCCTAGTTATAGGCGAAATACCAAAAACAGGTAACAAAAATCATGGTTTTTTCCCCCTCCCCAAGTTAGCACAGGGCCCTCGAGGTCGAAAACTCAGATTCGACTCCCCAGAGTACCCCTAAATGACGTGTCAAAATTTCATTAAGTTCGGAATAGTTTCCAGGTAGACGCCCTTTTTTCGACCTGGCGACTGGACTATTATGTTGATGTACGATGGAGATTTTCATTTAATCTCGTACAACGTAATCAGTTCGAACATACAATTGTGTCTTTGTTTACACATCGGAGATAAGATCACGGGAGAAATGAGAAACACATTTATAAGCAACGTAGAATGATTGGCAACTCTATGTTTACAATCATTAGTTTTATCTTTCCGCGCTCTTATAAAACGAGACGTCGCGTTGCGGAGACACTACTGTCGTTCACTTTTCATGTGCTCGGAGAAACCGGAAGGTAAGCACCGCGCTTTAACAAGTAATCTTCTTTTTCTTCAGTTATGCTAGTCACGTTTCTACTGTGTCGTGTGTTTGTATCATGTTTAGTTCAATGTTTCGAGTGTCTTGGTAATGCCCAGTGTAATTCCAATCAAAACAGCAAGTATACAGTTTCCCTTCACATTAGAACAACCATACCAGTCAAAATGACTGGTTTTACAATTTCATTTTAAAATTCATACTTCATGTTACATTTTTTCCCGCAGTGATGTAATGACTTTTACAGCGTTAATTACAATTACAGCGATTGATTTTCGTTTAATGTATTCAGAATCAAAATAATTTTGTATCATACCGATACCAGTCATTTTGAAATATAACAATATTTCACTAGCCCTAAAAATGGCAAAACGATGACAGTATCGGAAATTGTATGAGCATGAAAAAAGTAAATCAGAGGAAAGTGAAATTGAACTTTACAGTGATAATAGTAATAAATAGGGTAAATGTTACGTTTAGGGCAGGCTAAATAGTAATAATAGGATAAATAGTAACAATGAGATTATAGAGACAAAGGAAATGTTTAGGAGTCCACGGAAAGTGAATTAAAAAATATTTTGAATTGACGTAAAAGAACGTATATACGTTGTATACAATATATACTACATAAATAACGCTACAATATTTTATTCCCGTTTTTCAGCGAAATACCCCACTGTGCGTCGAGTCATTTTCGGTTTAACTGAGCGTTTGAAGTTGGAAAATCGCACACACGTCTTTTGATATGTAAATACATATTCAAGGTACAACTAATTTCATTTCGCAAGATGTTTTTCGTTTTTTTGTTTACCATCTTGACTAGTTCGGTAGTTCTAGTTTGTCGGGTGCAGCCCGAACGAAATACCACGTCTCCCACGTGTGTTGTTTAACTAATTGTAAGTTTGGCCCGATCTACGAACCACGTCTCTCACACGTGTGTTTTACGTTTAGTCCGTTCGATGTATCACGTCTCTTACACGATATTGTAGCCGAAGGGGTTAAGAAAGAAAATACATTTCTGTTTCACTCATTGTCAGTTTGTTGAAATTTAGGTAAAAAATTTTGAAGATCTGCTGTCTAATTATACTTTGCTTTATCTGTGTAGTAGGTTTTCTGTATTATGTCGTGTGTAAGATACCAACACTGTGTAACACATTTTCTTGTTGATATAATGTATTAAATAATATCAGTTCGTTTTTTATAAGAAAATGAGGCAATTATTTAGAATAAGGGTTTCCTCTCATATTTTGATCATCTTGAAATATGTTGTCGAGGTCATCATTCTGAACAACTTCTTCCTATACATGTTACCGCCGCTCGATTTTAGTTTTCGCGATATTCGCAAAAAGCTATCGCTAATACTATATTGGAATTTTCGTATTCCTGCACTCTCTGCGTCAACGCACAGTGGTCCGGTAGTTCGCTTTTTGTGGCCAAAACTATTGTAGCGTTATTTCAAGGTTTATTATTATAGGTCGTACATACATTGCATTTTTACGAGAATCGTTACCAATTCTCCTGGAAAATACACCCTTGAACATTCATGAAAATATGTGGTATCAACATGACGGATGTCCGGTCCATTCTTCCCGTGTCGTAACACAATTTTTAAATAACAAGTTTCGAAATCGTTGGATTGGACGTAACGGACCCGTATTATGGCCAGCTCGCTCACCAGACCTTACACCCCTTGATTTTTATCTATGGGGAAAACTGAAAGACGATGTTTATAGTGAACCACCAACGACTGCAGACGACATGAAAGAAAGAATCGTCCAGGCTTGTGCGTCGATTTCCTCAGAAATGAATTACGCAACAGTACATTCTGTAACTTCACGGCTGAATGAATGTATAGCAGCTCAAGGGAATATTTTTGAACATTTGGCGTAACAGAAATACATCAAATGAATCTTACACGTTGAATTTTATTTATACCATTTTTCTGGGTTGAAGGTCATTTGAAGGTCATATTGTGTTACATGCATGAATTCGTTATTTTGTCAGCTACAACATTACGTTAACGAAAATATATCATTCCATTTAAAAAATCATCGATAACCTTGAAATCTCATAAAATTGACATTTTTTTCCCTTACACCGTTATATCCCAGATAGCACAAAGACATCTTAAAGTACGCCTAAAAGTTGCCTGACGCAAGACGTAACGTACATCTTTAAGTCGTACGTTGCGTCTGTGGCACGTCGTTTTCACGTCTTTTCCACGTACTGTGTACAACTTTAACAGGTCTTTGTTACAAAACTGTGCGACTTAAAGTCGTCTCTCACAGGTCTTTTCGACATCTTTAAGATGTCGCTTTAAGATGCAAAAAAGTTGCCTTTTTGGACATCTGAAAAGACGTACAAAATCTTCAAATTTAAGAAAAAATTAGAATCTATATATATATATATACATATATATTATATATTACTACTTTCATGTACTACTACTTGAGAGAGAATATTCCATTTTGTCTCTTCGAAAAAACCTTATTACAATTTAGTTTTTATGCAGCATACTCTGGGCGGGAATCGAACTCGGGCCTACCATTTAACTTCATGATGGTTTCCTCGCTGAGCCATGCGAACCTTTACTGTTAGATTCATTACTTTTTATTCTTATACGCTCAAATCATATCAAATCATATATATTATTATATAAAAAATATTTTAACAGAAGTTTATCTCTTTTAATAATTATATAACCTAATTATTTAATTATTTACCTAAAATATTTTTTAGGTAAAAATCAAACTACTTTTTTTTAATGAAGTATAGTATCAGTATATTAACGATTAAGAGATATACATATTTTCGTAAGTACTTCAATCGTTTCTGCCGTGAAAACGGCGTTGCGAAAGAGGCAACTTTTACACATCCATAAAGGCACCTCTGCTGGGACGACGTTTTCACGTTCGAAGGTAGGTGCCTTTTATGCATCTCATTTCTAACCTGAAAACGGCGTACCGAAAGAGGCAACTTTTACGCGTCCTTAAAGGCACCTCTGCTGCGACGACGTTTTCACGTTCGAAGGCAGGTGCCTTTTATGCATCTCATTTCTAACCTGAAAACGGCGTACCGAAAGAGGCAACTTTTACGCGTCCTTAAAGGCACCTCTGCTGGGACGACGTTTTCACGTTCGAAGGCAGGTGCCTTTTATGCATCTCATTTCTAACGTGAAATCGGCGTCCCAGCAGAGGTGCCTTTATGGACGCCTAAAATGCGTCTTACTGAGACGTGAGACGTAAAGATGTAGACCGGACATGAAAACGGCAACTTAAAGTCGTCCTGTGCTATCTGGGATGTGGCCCTTCAAACAGTGTAACTTTGTCCTATGAAGTTTTTTTGTACAACGAAAAGTAACGGAGATATTTAGGTGTCCTGCTTTATCGAATTCACCCTGTATAGGGTGAGCTTTCAATTTTGAAAGACTACTCCTACATTTTCGTGCGCGTGCTCTCCACCCCCCTCCCCCACCTAATCCTAACTAATTCTGATCGCATAATTTTTGCAGTCTATGTATATAGGTGTCATACAGAATTTGAACTACTGAAAATCATGCGATCAGAATTAGTTAGGATTAGTTTTGCGGGGGGGGGGGGGGGGGGGGGAGAGGGCTGGCTGTTAGACCGGCCCGACCACGCATACAAAAATCCAGGAGTAGTCTTTCAAAATTGAAAGCCCACCTTGTATATGTGTGACCAGAGTGAGACCCTGTTTTCTCTCTCATCTTCACAGCGTGTTTAGAAACAATAATTATTTAAATAAAAATATATTTTAAAATACTACCACGTTTTTAAAACGGACTAAAAAGTATAAAATAAATTTTTAAAAAACGCCACGTTTAAAAAACGGACTAAAAAGTATAAAATAATTTTTTCTAGCCCCATACAGATCCCTAACCCCTTACAGATAGTCTTGAAAATTTGTGGTTGTGAATTTTGAATAGCTATGAAAATACTTGTAAGATTTAAAACGAATAATTATTTAAATAAAAATAAATTTTTTAAAAATACCACGTTTTTAAAACGGACTAAAAAGTATAAAATAAAATTTTTAAAAACGCCACGTTTAAAAAACGGACTAAAAAGTATAAAATAATTTTTTCTAGCCCCATACGGATTCCTAACCCCTGAAAATTTGTGATTGTGAATTTTTAATAGCTAAGAAAATACTTGTAAGATTTAAAACGAAAAACGTGGGGCGCAAGATAACACATAGTAAGGAGTGTAGAGAGTAGCTGCCGCTGAGAAATCTCGTACAACACTTCATATCATTTGCAGTGCAATAAAGTTGTTAGTGATTTAGTGTTCATGCATCAATTATCTATTGCATGCGCCCCACGTTTTTTACCGCAACTTTATTATTGTCTCACTTCTAACATCAACAGTCGAAAAGAATTCGATCGGAAAACAATAACGCCTCAGTTGTCGGATTCGTGTTCGCAGCCCCGTGTAACATGGACCCGTGTACACGGATCAGTGATGTGATTTTTACCCACCGAAACTCGCGCATGCGCGGCCAAGCAGTAGCGTATCTACAATGACGCATCCGAGCAGCCAGGGCCCTGACGCCTTAAGGCAGTTATTCTGGCGGGAATGTACCAGTGTTATTTCCTTGTTTTATTATGTATTCTTTTGCGTAGTTATTGCAGTGCTCTTTCCCTATCCCATCCTCAAAATAAAGAATAAGTTTCAATTATAGAAGTCTGCGTGGTGCTCAAGCTACCCGATTTCTTCAAAATAGTTACGTTACTGAGGCTGAAATGCCGTGCATGCGCGAGTTTCGGTGGGTAAAAATCACATCACTGACACGGATCCGTATTCACGTGTTCGTATTCACGGATCCCATAGACATATAGAGATAGACTGCGCGGCCTGTACGAAGCGCTGAAGACCACAATGGCGGCGCGCGAGAGAGAGAGCATTAGCCGGGGTCCATAGCGCTCTCTTTCTAATTGATGTGTCGGTGGGGAAAGATTCCCCTACTTCCCAGATAGCACAGGACGACTTTAAGTTGCCGTTTTCATGTCCGGTCTACATCTTTACGTCTCACGTCTCAGTAAGACGCATTTTAGGCGTCCATAAAGGCACCTCTGCTGGGACGCCGTTTTCACGTTAGAAATGAGATGCATAAAAGGCACCTGCCTTCGAACGTGAAAACGTCGTCCCAGCAGAGGTGCCTTTAAGGACGCGTAAAAGTTGCCTCTTTCGGTACGCCGTTTTCAGGTTAGAAATGAGATGCATAAAAGGCACCTGCCTTCGAACGTGAAAACGTCGTCGCAGCAGAGGTGCCTTTAAGGACGCGTAAAAGTTGCCTCTTTCGGTACGCCGTTTTCAGGTTAGAAATGAGATGCATAAAAGGCACCTACCTTCGAACGTGAAAACGTCGTCCCAGCAGAGGTGCTTTTATGGATGTGCAAAAGTTGCCTCTTTCGCAACGCCGTTTTCACGGCAGAAACGATTGAAGTACTTATGAAAATATGTATATCTCTTAATCGTTAATATACTGATACTATACTTCATTAAAAAAAAGTAGTTTGATTTTTACCTAAAAAATATTTTAGGTAAATAATTAAATAATTAGGTTATATAATTATTAGAAGAGATAAACTTCTGTTAAAATATTTTTTATATAATAATATATATGATTTGATATGATTTGAGCGTATAAGAATAAAAAGTAATGAATCTAACAGTAAAGGTTCGCATGGCTCAGCGAGGAAACCATCATGAAGTTAAATGGTAGGCCCGAGTTCGATTCCCGCCCAGAGTATGCTGCATAAAAACTAAATTGTAATAAGGTTTTTTCGAAGAGACAAAATTGAATATTCTCTCTCAAGTAGTACATGAAAGTAGTAATATATATATATATATATATATAGATTCTAATTTTTTCTTAAATTTGAAGATTTTGTACGTCTTTTCAGATGTCCAAAAAGGCAACTTTTTTTGCATCTTAAAGCGACATCTTAAAGATGTCGAAAAGACCTGTGAGAGACGACTTTAAGTCGCACAGTTTTGTAACAAAGACCTGTTAAAGTTGTACACAGTACGTGGAAAAGACGTGAAAACGACGTGCCACAGACGTAACGTACGACTTAAAGATGTACGTTACGTCTTGCGTCAGGCAACTTTTAGGCGTACTTTAAGATGTCTTTGTGCTATCTGGCACCGACGAGGTACAATTAAAGACTGCCAGCCCCTGTATTAAACAGCGAGACGGGTAAGTGGGCGCGATGGGCGCGGGGATAACGTAGAGCTTACAGTGATCTGATATACCACATAGCCAAAAGTTCCACCACCGACGAGATATTCGTCAAGTTGAAGAAGAATGATATAGTATAATAGAATGCTGACTTTACCCATTCTGTAATTGCCTTATAATACTATATATAATTCTCTTATTGCATTCTTATTTCCTTATTATTACCATTGTAATAATAGTTTTACAATATAATCGATAGTTTATAGATGTAGGAAAAATGATAGTAATTACTATGTAATATTCTACAAATTTATCGAAATTCAAAAGTAATTTGAACGTTATTGCGTTATATATAAAATAATGATTCTTAAAAAATATTCTGTTATGTTATGTAATGACAAAATTCAATCGTTCTTATTAAGATCCTTAGTAGGAAACAGAAAATTAATTTTTTTACTTATTTATCCCATACTTGTAATGCTCGACACAATTGACTGCAATTATTATATAGTAGAGGTAGTAACAATAAGATAAAAGTATTAACTAATTAAACTAATTTTCGACGGCTCCTATCCATACAATGTTATTTAGAGGCAGTATTTCGTACGAAGATATCTAACAAAATAATTCTATTTCACTCTATACGAAAATTTCTTGCAACATGACGCTATTTAAAAAGTGCGTGTAACATGATTTTATTTCATTCTGAACTGAACACCACTTCCTGAAATATGAATCGCTTATACATTGTATACATTGTGCGACGAGGCGAAGAGCTAGCAGTCGAAGTCGGAAGTCGAAATCTTAAAAGAAGGACTCTCCGCGTCTCTTTTTTCCCGATGCTGTCCTTCTTTGTGTCCGAAACTTGCGTCGTTCATTGCACAAGCAAATATCATCGGAATTATATCATGTCATTTTCATAAAAAAAAATTCACCAAATATGTTAAGGAAAATCCTATAAAAAAATAATGATAAATAATTAAGTTTTGTTGTTTGATTAGAAGTCTCACACTGTTATACCCGACCCAACCCGTATCATATTATGTACAATGTTTCGCTCCATTCCACGGCGTCCGAAGCCCTCGAGCTTCGCTTGCCTTTTCTCCTTTCGTCATCACAGAATAGTGTTTCCTGAAAATTGAATGTCTCTGGCCAGACTCAAGGTTTCGACATTTATAGGAAGCTTGCTATAATCGTATTTTATTTGTCAAAATTTAGTTTTCTATTTAAAATATTTTGTTGTTAAACTCATTAATAGTTTTAAATAGTACTTGAAATATTTAAAATGATATTGAAATATTGGAATATTACAATTTGGAATAAAGGGCCTAGCCGGATAAGCTAGTCCTTCGAATTATTTAAACAGCCGTTGCGCCATTCAATTTTTGGTCAATTTTTCCCATTCACTTGCATTAATTTAATCATTTAATTGCATATAATTGACATGATATTTGAGATTTCTTCCGGTTTTTTTGGTTCAAAATGTTATTTACACAAAGTGAAAATACGCCAAAATTCGACAAATGTAGGTTTTTTTAGAGAAATTCAAAAATAGCATTGATCATATTTTTAGACTAGCAACATACCAGAACTTTTTTTTACGACAGCGCGTAAACGACAAAGAGGGACTGAGGTACGAGGCAGCCGGCACATTTCAAAAGGCTGAGTACCGATTACGTCAATGCACATAGAAAAGTTTTTTATTTTTCATTCTTCTTTTACGGTATTACCAACGTATTTGTGAGATTCTTCTAATTAAAATGAGTCTAAATACGTCATAATTTGAGCCACATTTATTTATTTAAAGCGTGATCATAACTCGCAATGATATAGGTTATTATAATAGGTCATTTAATATAAAAGGTCATTTAATATAATATATTTATAATTATAAATATTAGGGATGTGTGGGCCGCTCGATGTTCGGGTTCGGGTCGGGTCGCAGAAAGTCAGGCGGGGCGGCCCGTTGATTCGACTTCGAATTCGTCGGGCGGGTTCGAAAAGAATCGAAGTTCGAGCGAACGAGTTATTGCGATATCCGAGTATCAAATACTCTGCGTTCTCATGACATAGATAATGGTAATAATGGTTTTCTTTCTTAACTTATAACGAGATTTTTAATATATGTACTAGGTCTTTTTTATAACTACACTAGGTATATTCGGCAAACGTGTGCCTGCTCTTTATTTGTATTAAAGCTTGAAATAATACACGTTTCACGTGAAAAACTTACGAATGAACACAAATATGTATCAATAATATCTTTAAAATATCTTTACTGAGTTATATACACCTAGAAGGTATAACAATATGGTAAAGTATGGCAATAATTAAAAACGAAATATAAAAATAAACATTATATGTATTATATTTCGTGTTTATATTTTATTCTGTATTATCTATAGGCTCTATATAATTTTTTATTTTATATGATTTTATTTTAAGTTAGTTTCTATTTCATTTTATATTGTATATTATATATTATCTTTTAAGAATTTGTGTAAGGTTAATGATAGTTAAGTAAGTAGGTTACTTAACAGTTAATAAAAACATCACCCACTAAAAAGTTATCATAACTTATTACATACCATGTTGTAAATATTTTCTTATAATTTTTTCACGTGAAACGTGCATTATTTCAAATTTTAATACAAATGAAGATCATGCACATTTGTGCCGAATATACCTATAATGTAGTTATTAAAAAATCCAAGTACATACATTAAAAATCACATTATAAGTTATGAAAGAAATACGTACCATTATTATCATTATCTATTTCATAAGAACCCAGAGTTGATTTTCGGATATCGTGATAACACGCTCGCGCGATCTTGTTCTATTCTTTTAGAAGCCGCCCGACAAAGGTGAGTCATGGGCCGCCGGATGTGTCTGATGTATCGCGTACCCGACTCGAGTCCGCTTGAGCTCGCTCGACGCCTCGACTGTCTGTCCTGTCAGTGCTCCGACTTGACGATTCGTACGCCTCAAGCATGACTGTTTCGCCTGATATTTTCTAGTGCAACCTGGCTGTATTATTATTATTATCCGATTTATGCCGTGCTTGAGCTTATTTTGATTGGGAAAACATTTTCAATCGATAGGTGATGATATCATTATGATAACGTTCATAATGAGTAATATTGGTTTTAGTTAGTAAATGCCAATACGGTGTGCGTTACAATGTTGCTTCTGATGCTGAATCACGACCGTATCGACTCCGAGAAAAATAAAGGACTTACTGACTCTGAGGAAAATTAAAAATGTAATAACTCTCAGTTAATAAGCAGTCTTCAATGCCTCTTAAAAATGTAATTAATCGTGTACGGATTGATCAGGTGTTTCTCTCTATATTAAAAAATATTTAAAAATCCTTTGACAAATTCTATTTTGTGGCGTCAGGATGTACTGCTTTCGATATTCCATCACAGTTTGTATAGTATATATTATTTCTCCTCTTTGTTTCTAGATAAAATTTAATTATGATCCTCCATAAGTTTAACGCCCCGTTCAGCGGTATCATTGACCACATTCAGTCCATGTTTCAATCAGAGTGCTTATTATTCATAATAACTTCTTATTCCGATATTAGAACTGTTTTTTTGTAGATTGGAGCGTATTAATGAATTTATTTAAGGGAGTAGAGAGACTTCCAGGATTGCAAGGGTGCTGGATTCACCTTCTCATCTATAAAAATAGCTACATGCGCAGTTGTATGCTTCCGAATAATGCAAATTCCGCCCCTTGATATCTCGGTCAGTTATGTATATATGAAAAAACTCTTCAAACAAAAGTTGTAGTATATAAGGAGGTGGATATAGTATCAAAGAAAAAACAATTTTTCAAAGTTATTATTTAAAGTTTTTAAGGTCACGGATGTTTTTCTCTATCAACAACTGTTTATACTTAATATGGACTCTTAAACAGAAAAAAGACAAATTCAACGATATATCATAACGTCTATTTATGACAAGATTTAAAAAATTAAAAATTTTCAAATTTGCTGCGCCTCATTTTCCCATGATCCAAACGGCCCCAAAATTTTTCCATATCATTTTCTCAACATTTGTTACAATTCTGGTTTACGGGACCAAAAAAATTTCATGGTCGAAAAATAAGATCAACCCTAATATTACATATACGTAAATTACGAGAAGCAGTAAAGAGTGCTTAACGTCGAAGACGAAAATCCGGGTAACTAACACTTAATATGTACTACATTCCACGTTATTAGAATAATTGTAGTTTAATTATGATGAATATCAACATTTGTTATTTACACCTATAAACGCCACTGTCTCGGAAGGAAATGGACATTTGAGAGAAGCAATGAAATTAGAACATCATTGCGAAAAAGACGAGTTTGCAATAACCTCAATATTCTATGAAATTCTACTATAATTATAATTATGACTATTTTTTTATTATAGGAAGACAGAAGATCAAATAAACTTGTGTATGCTAGTAAAATCAATTTATATATATTATCCAATTTATTCTATTATTTGTTTAACAACTAATAAATCTATAAATTGTTTCATAAACTAAAAAATACTTTCTGCATTTTCGTATTCTCCAATCAGTCCAAATAAATACCATCAACCGGTTCTTATATAACAATTTTTATTAATGCAATTATGACAGTAACGAAACATTTCTATTTAAAATGAATACATATTTTGAACATAGTTTTTACATTTTTAATTTTTTGCAAGGTTAAAAATGTAATTAAAAAAGTAATGAGAAATAAAAATAAAAATCGCTGCACAGGGATTCGAAGGCTAGCTCCAGATTGCGATTCATACGCTCGACGGCTCGACAGCCGAATTTCAGTTTCGTTTCTGTAGAGCAATACAACACGGCAAGTGCTAAAAATAGATTGTGGCTGGCGCAAGCGCACAAGCAGCGCACACGGATATAGTAGAGGTACGCTCGTGTGTGTAGCGCGCGGGCGCGGTGGGAAAGGAACGTTCTGTTTCTCACTCCAGGCAGAATATATCCTAGAGGGCGTAAGAGAACACCGAAAAATTCGAGGCACACCAACTCCCATAAGGCTGGCAGTCTTTAATAGTATCTCGTCGGTGTATCTGGGTTGCTTGCTAGATAATGTAAATTTCTACATTATCTATTATTATGTAGATTATTAGATTTCTATTTGTTACTTACTTATGAAAAGTAACGTCAGGAGCATATTGAAGCTGGCAGATGCAGCACTTTTTTACCATTCTTAAAATAAATATGGTTTTACTTAATAAATGTCAAAAACCAAATAAATTAACAAATTAATCAATACTATGTAGAAATCTACATTATCTAGCAAGCAAGTAGGGGAATCTTTCCCCACCGACACATCACTTCGAAAGAGAGCGCTATGGACCCCGGCTAATGCTCTCTCTCTCACTCTTTGTACCGTGCGCCGCCATTGTGGTCTTCAACTCGCCCATAAGACGGCGCAGTCTATCTCTATATGTCTATGACGGATCCTTAAATTCGTACTACACGGTTCACGTACCACGTGTATTTACATACACGTGAAACGGGGATCTCTAATAAATATACCGACATTTGCCTTCAGTTACCGACATATTTTCAAAAATTGCCGCAACGGACTGGCTGCCCAGATAGCACAAAGACATCTTAAAGTACGCCTAAAAGTTGCCTGACGCAAGACGTAACGTACATCTTTAAGTCGTACGTTGCGTCTGTGGCACGTCGTTTTCACGTCTTTTCCACGTACTGTGTACAACTTTAACAGGTCTTTGTTACAAAACTGTGCGACATAAAGTCGTCTCTTACAGTTCTTTTCGACATCTTTAAGATGTCGCTTTAAGACGCAAAAAAGTTGCCTTTTCGGACATCATTTATGCATCTTTTTTCAGTCGTACAAAATCTTCAAATTTAAAAAAAAATTATAAAAAAATTAGAATCTATATATATATATATATATATATATATATATATATATATATATATATATTACTACTTTTTCATGTACTACTTGAGAGAATATTCCATTTTGTCTCTTCGAAAAAACCTTATTACAATAATTTAGTTTTCATGCAGCATACTGGGCGGGAATCGAACTCGGGACCTACCGTTTAACTTCATGATGTTTCCTCGCTGAGCTATGCGAACCTTTACTGTTAGATTCATTACTTTTTATTCTTATAGGCTCAAATCATATCAAATCATATATATTATTATATAAAAAATATTTTAACAGAAGTTTATCTCTTTTAATAATTATATAACCTAATTATTTAATTATTTACCTAAAATATTTTTTAGATAAAAATCAAACTGCTTTTTTTTAATGAAGCATAGTATCGGTATATTAACGAGTAAGAGATATACATATTTTCGTAAGTACTTCAATCGTTTCTGCCGTGAAAACGGCATCCCGAAAAAGGCAACTTTTACACGTCCATAAAGGCACCTCTGCTGGGACGACGTTTTCACGTTCGAAGGTACATGGGTGCCTTTTATGCATCTCATTTCTAACCTGAAAACGGCGTACCGAAAGAGGCAACTTTTACGAGTCCTTAAAGGCACCTCTGCTGGGACGACGTTTTCACGTTCGAAGGCAGGTGCCTTTTATGCATCTCATTTCTAACCTGAAAACGGCGTACCGAAAGAGGCAACTTTTACGCGTCCTTAAAGGCACCTCTGCTGGGACGACGTTTTCACGTTCGAAGGTACATGGGTGCCTTTTATGCATCTCATTTCTAACCTGAAAACGGCGTCCCAGAAAAGATGCCTTTATGGACGCCTAAAAAGCGTCTTACTGAGACGTGAGACGTAAAGACATAGAACGGACATGAAAACGGCAACTTAAAGTCGTCCTGTGCTATCTGGGAAAATGCACCTACTCATGTTTGCTACAAATGCATGAAATCCGCAGTCTAGCGATTGCATTACCTGATTGTTGTGATTTGTGCAGCACTACAAGGGGTATGGCAATTATTATTAGTGCATAACTATGTGTTGACAAATGTGAACAGTGATTGTGATCATCGAAAGTTGCCATAAGACGGGTAAATTTGATGTGGGTCCTCACCGATTTCAATGACCTTGAAATATGTTATAAAACTCGACGTTTTAAATATCTTTTTCCTTCGAAATAGTTGGCGGTCGGCTATAGTTTCGGAGATATGTTTTTGGCCTCGAAATTAGTTTGAGCTCCGTTCAGTAGGGGAGCTGGGTACATGTTCTACAGTTGAACCATGAACCTAAGTTGAACCGTTGAAAAGCACAGCAGTGCCAACGATATACCATCTCGGCGGTGACAGCAGTCATTGCATCAATAAATGTTGCCGGTAAGTCAGGCTTCATCAGCAAGCATGTACGCTTTGGCAGCGTGTACGTGTGCCTAGGCGGATTGTACAAGTGCAAGGGTCCGGCACTTGGAACATATTAAATTACGCATTGGAAACTTACTTTTTTAATTCAAAATCGAGTTAATACGCTGGTCAACTAAGAAACTCGAAGCTACTCGATGCTACTTTTACCATTTTAACTTTTACATATGTAATTTTAACAATTAATTTAATTACTTCGATAACCTCTTGGCTAGATGAAATTATTTATTATTTTATTTGAACAAAGTTAATGAAATAGTTGAAAATCATTTGTTTGATCTAAACGCCACATGAAAATAAAATTGTTTGTTATTTGTATAATACAAATAATAAAGTATTTAAAATATTTTATTATTTCAAATGAAATATTCTCAACCCTGATATGCATGCAAATGTAGATATCGATACTTGAAGTTTCGATACTTTCGCGTAAGTATCAACGAGGTACTTTTGATAAAGTTAATACAATCGATGCCCTTAATTAAGACAATAGAGAGATTAAAACTAGAGGGCTATTGTTGCTCGCTCGCTTCGCTCGCTCGCGAGTAGGGTTGTTGTTGCTCGCTCGCTTCGCGAGCTCGCGGGCAGGACTGCTCTTGCGAGAATGTTAGTGGTACGCAATCCTAGTAGGGCCCACAGCTATTAATGTCTTTCATTTTGTGTGTGACTCTCCACGAGCCACACAAAGAACTTCCCGATTCATTAGTTGCTGTATATTATTATTATTATTATTTATTAAGTGTACGTTTTAAGAATATTATACGTTTTCAGGGAAATTCAATAGTTTTCTACTTATCAAAATGTTTGCTATATGGCGTCGCATTAAACCAATATCGTATGCTCGTTGCTCGCTTGGTTCCTTGTTATAGCATACTAATGTTGCAATATAAATTGTCTTAATTAGTTTTTCGCAAACGATACAACTCATCATTATGCGGGGTTGCAGTATTGATCTTGGTTTTCTTCGATACTGTTAATTTAAATTGTCCCGAAATATATAAACCGCGCTCAATTTTGAAACTCTGCTCAGTGCTACATACAACATTTGTAAAGTTGGCCTTTCTGATTTTTTAAAATCCAAACATACTTTCTCGTATGTTTTTTATCCCTGACTTTTATGAATCGTAATCGCTTCAGTAGGAACCACTGGAAATTGACTACGTGTGATTTGATATTTTTCCTCACTCGACATATTTACTTGATTCGATATTTTTTTATTATTGGTGTTAAATTTTGATTTATATTTGCATTTTTCATATAATCACGATAACGAGTTCTTACGTTCACTCCTACTATGGCCAATTGAAAATCTAACCAGAATATAGACGGAACTTTAGTATTTTCTTGAAAAGTAATAAATTTTAATATTCCGCATGCTCCATTAACCAATCCGTCTTCAACATCAATGTTATTAATTATCATATATTTTATATTAATTTTCAATTTAATCTCAGTTAAGAATTCGTTTTGAACTGATTGTTTATTTAAAGATTGTAATATAAATGTTTTTGTACTTTCATCGATATTCTTTGAAAATGTATTCTCGGGAGTAGAGATGATTAACTCACTCTTGCATTGGGATAATTTTCGATTATTGTAAGCGGAAACATCATCTTAAGGTACAAAAAAAGATTTAAAAAAAAATTTTTTTTTTCTAATTTTAAAAAAATCGAAAAAAAAATTTGTTGTGTAATTACGTTTGTTTCTTCGGTGGAAACTTTCCGTTCTCTCGTATAAATTGCATTGTTGAATGAACTTCTTTCGAAAAAAACTAAAAAAACTAAAAGCTACTTGACCAAAATGGACCAAAATCTAATCAGCTCTAAGTTACAGCGGGCACATCGATTGCATCATTCATCATTCCGATCGCGTTGTTACTTTTTCTGAAAACGTTAACGAAAAATTTGATACCATAGAAACGGACATACGCACACACACACACACACACACACACACACACACACACACACACACACACACACACACACACACACACACACACACACACACACATACCGACATTTTGCTAAAAATAGTCTAAAATGACTCCAATGACCATGAAACGTGAAGATCTGCTAAAAAATCGATTTTCGATTTTCGGGGTAATTACAATAACTTCCCTATAAAATCGGGAAGTTAATAATTTCAAAACACCAATGTATTATTTTCAACTTCTTAAAGTGATCACAGTAAGAATCAAATATCTGTCTGGCTCCTGTCCCTTGTAATAGCGGCAGCCAACTTTTAGTTTAAATATCACTATCAAAAACACAGCTAATAGATTTAAGATAAAAGATTTAAGGGAAAAATAGATTTCGACAAAAACGAGTTTAAAGTTAAACCTAGATTTGTCAGACGAAGGCATGTGGAATTGACATAAAAAGTGTAATAAAATTAACACTTGCAATTACAATCACAATAAAATAATAGAAATTAAAATTACAATTAAAATCACAATAAAAATTGAAATTGAAATTGAAATTGGAATTAAAATTGGAATTGAAATTGGAATTGAAATTGAAATTGAAATTGAAATTGGAATTGGGATTGAAATTGGAATTGGAATTGAAATTGAGATTGAAATTGGAATTGAAATTGAAATTGAGATTGAAATTGGAATTGGAATTGAAATTGGAATTGAAACTGGAATTGAGATTGGAATTGGAATTGAAATTGGAATTGGAATTGAAATTGGAATTGAAATTAAAATTGAGACTGGAATTGGAATTGAAATTGAAATTGAAGCAAGAATAATACCAATGCTAATAGTTACTGCTAGATTATATAATATATAAAAACCACCCTGTTTATGGTCTTAAAGACGTTTTAAAGACGTCTTTTTAGGAAGTAAGACATTCAGACTTTAAAATAGACGTAAAATGGCCGTCTTTAAGACGTCGCGTGCTATCTTGGATATGACCAGAATGAGACACTATTTCTGGATTTTTGTATGCGTGGCCCTCTCTTCTCCCCCCCCCCCCCCCCGCCACCTAATCCTAACTAATTCTGATTGCATGATTTTTCCATTACTAGTATACTCAAATTCTGTATGAAGGCTATATAGAATGCGAAAATTATGCGATCAGAACTAGTTAGGATTAGGTAATGGGGGTAGGGTGCGGAGAGAGCGATCACGCATACGAAAATACAGAAGTAGTCTTTCAAAATTGAAAACACCCCATATAGAGTGTAGAGTTTATGTAGAGTTTACAAACAGAAAATAAACACATGCCGCCCCGGAACAGGCTTCCGTTGTCATGGAGCATGCAAGAATACGGAAAATTGAAATTGAATTATCAAAGCAATGAACTTTAATCAATAAAATATTTTCCATTTTGTTGTATGATCTTTTGCCATCTTTCTGGTAGCTTCATAATTCCGCGCTCATAAAACTTCTGATTCTTTTCGGTGAAAAACTGATCCAAGTGCGATTTCAGATCATCATCATTAGTGAATGTTTTACCATTCAAAGAGTTTTGTAAACTTCGGAATAAATGATAATCTGATGGTGCAATGTCAGGGCTATATGGTGGATGTGACATCACTTCCCAACCAAGCTCCAATAACTTTTCACGTGTTACCAAAGATGTGTGTGGCCTAGCGTTATCATGGTGGAACACGATTCCTTTGCGATTTGCCAATTCTGGCCGTTTTTCTTTGATTGCTATGTCCAGTTTTGTTAGTTGTCGACAATAAACATCTGAATTGATGGTTTGGTTCCTTGGGAGCAGCTCAAAATACACAATACCTTTGTAATCCCACCAAATTGACAACATGATCTTCTTTTGGTGCAATTCAGCTTTCGGTGTGGTTTGGGCTGGTTCATCACGCTTGGACCATGATCGTTTTCGAGTTGTGTTATTGTAAACAACCCATTTCTCATCACCGGTGATGATTCGCTTGAGATAAGGGTCGATTTCATTTCGTTTGAGATGCATATCGCATATGTTGATGCGTTGCATTAAGTGAATTTCTTTCAACTCGTGTGGAACCCAAATATCGAGCTTCTTAACGATTCCGAGACTTTTTAAACGATATTCTATGGTTGTATGCGAGACATTTAACCTGTCTGCAATCTCTCGGACAGTTATATGACGATCCGATTCAATAATGGCTTTCATTTGGTCATCATCAACTCCAGATGATCGACCAGAACGTTGGTCGTCTTTAAGTGAGAAATTTCCAGAACGGAATTTTTTAAACCAATTCTGGCACGTGCGTTCTGTTAAGCAATCTACACCGTAAACTTCGCATATATCTTTGTGAGCCTCGGCAGCTTTTTTACCTCTACGGAAATAAAAAAGCAATATATGCCTATAATGTTCGTTTCTGCACTCCATGTTCAAATTGACACAGAACTAACAATTTTAATCAAAATTACATGTAATTTGCTTCAAAAGTAACCTAAAAGATGCAGTTATGAAATGTCAGAAAGAAAACAAACGCAACGTTAATAGAAGCCAATCAAACAAAACATAACGCCATCAGTTAGTGAAAACCGAAATTACTTTCTTGCCAACCCAATATATCTTACTATTTCATACCAGTACAATTGCTATATCTTGCGTCCCATTTAAAAAAGACTAAAAAGTAGAAAATAAAAAAATGTATAAAAAAAACTTTTTAAAAACCACGCTTATATTAAAATGCACTAAAAAGGAGAAAATAAGTTTTTTAGACATTAGTCACTATAAATGAAAGCGTGGAGCGCCCACGAAGATTACGTCAATGTAGTTAGCGATCCACGCTTTTATTTATAGTGACTTATTTCTAAAAAAATTGTTTTCTCCTTTTTAGCGCATTTTAATATAAGCGTGGTTTTTAAAAAGTTTTTTACATATTTTTTCCCAATCATATATACCCAAAGAAATAAATTTGGTAAATGATTACTCAGTGGCGCACCCAGGGGGACCAGGGGGGCAAGTCCCCCCCTCCCCAAGAAAAAATGTTTAGCTTCTAAAATTAAAATCGCGGAATAGCCTTTGACAGATATGTTGGATAAAGAAAAAGGTCACCACGCAAAACCTAGGGCTGGGTTCAACTCGCCCCCCCTCCCCGCCCAAGATTGCATCCTGGGTGCGCCACTGTTGACGTGTTGTCCCGTAAACCTAGTGTTAAACAGCAATCTTTTGGCCTCTTGGTTAAATGCTTTTCTTGTACTTTCTTAACAATATAATTGTTGTAACAACATTTTAAATATATTTTCAAAAACTTACCCATTAATGATAGAGAGAGAGTAACTATATTCGTAACTGCTATAAGTAATTTTTAATCGATTTGGTTTGTGCATTATTATTTTTAGCAAAGAATAAACAGTGAGCCCATCATGGTTGACAATCTCCAAATACTCGGTGCCATTGGTTTGGTGCTCATCGCTGTGTATTATTATTTAACATCATCCTTTGACTTTTGGAAGAGTAGAGGTGTACCTGGACCTCAACCAATACCCATATTTGGAACTGCTAAAGATGTTATATTAAGAAGAACGTTAATTGGCGTATATGCCAAAGAAGTATATGATAAATACAAGAATGAGCCCATTGTTGGGATATTTGTAAAAGGAAGCCCTAGAGCTCTTTTATGTGACCTGAATCTCATCAAGGATATTCTCATCAAGGACTTTTCTGTTTTCGGTGATCGGGGAAACATTCTGCACGATAGGATCTATAAGGTACATATTACATCAAGATATGGCAGTGATTTCGACAGGAAATTTCGGGTACCCGAAGTCGAAATCGGGTCGGGAACCTGAATCCGATAAAATCGGATTCAACTCTTTCTTCAATCGTTATTGAATTGAATAGTAATTACTAGGGGTGTGCGGGTACCCGAGCCTCGGGTCAAGTCGGGCAATGATCGGATCGGGTCGGATCCCGAAAGTTTATAAACTTCGGGCACCTGAAATGGGCAGTCTGGTCGGGTCGAGTCGGGGTCCCGAAAGTTTGCAATATTCGGGTACCCGAAGTCGAAAAAGTAGAGCAATTATGCTTCATACACGCGAATTTAAAATAAAATACTGTTATTTCACATAATGTATTCCAAATTATTTCTTTTCCTCGCGAAGTTCGAGAACCGATTACACGGGAAATACAAAAATCATTCTGAACCTGCCAGTGAAAATAAAAGATTGAACTTGAAAAATCATAAAACAGCATTATACCTACATATATAAATACAACTTTAACTTCGGGTACCCGAATATTGCAAACTTTCAGGACCCCGACTCGACCCGACCCGACTGCCATTTCGGGTACCCGAAATCGTGGATACCTGAAATTTATAAACTTTCAGGATCCCGACCCGAACCCGAACAAATTTCCCGACCTGACCCGAACCCGAAATTTCGGGTAGCCGCACACCCCTAGTAATTACAATGTTGCTGTTATAGTCGATAACAAAAAATCAGGTGTGATAAGGGTATTCAACCCGCATTTAGAAATCTTTCTATTGTTATATGTATAAAATGATTCTGGGGCACGCAGTGGCTCAGTGGGTAGAACGCGTGCCTACGGACTCCGTGGTCGCGAGTTCGATCCCCGACGCCGGCACCTCTGGAATACTCCATGTGCTCTGTAGACTGTGGTGCCCAAGGTGGTTCGGAACCCACCTTATAAAAACTGTAGGTCCCGTCGTGAAATAATTCCAAAAAGGAGTTCAAAAAGCGACGTTAAATAACAAACAAAAAAAAAAAAATGATTCTGCTACGCAAAACTCCTAGTGGCGAAGCCTGGAGGCACCGTTGGGGTTGGTAAGCGAAGAGAACAGGGGGCGGAATCCCTTTTTTTTGGTAAAGGTGATGGAAAAAATACATTTGCTCACCCCTGAAAGGGGTAGTGTGGGGTTCAGGGGATCTGATGGTGGTCGGATCGTATGTGGAGCGGCCAGGGCCCCGCTGTTCACATTTCTCCCGGCCGTTTGATGTACAATGTCCGAGATAAGCCCACGCCTGTTCTTGTTTATCAAGGGGGCGGAATTCCCTAGTTTGAAATAAAATAGTTTTCATACAATGCGATGCACTATTTTCTTTTCTTGATGTAGATTTTTAAAATTTGATTTAATTTACATAAAATATGAAAAAATTTAATAATCTGGAAAAATGCGTATAAAATCGGATTCAGGAAACACCCGACCCGCGACATAATATTCGGGTACCCGAACGTCATAGATTTTCGGATTCCTGGTGTAGATTCACCCTTAGGACAGGTGTCATTTACTTTTTATACACCCTGTACGCTCTTTATAGAAAGAGTACAATAAAGATATTTTCTAGTGTGTTAGTAGTGGCTCAAGACTTTTGCACAGGTTACTGTACAGGGTGTAACAAAATTTAGTGTCATAGTTTTGGCAGATGATTGTACACCTTCGGATCGGTGGAGATTTGTTAAAAGAAATTGCCGCAAAATTGACTTTGACCTTAAAGTTCAAGGTCAAATTTTTTTATGCTTGTATTGCATTCCACTCACCAAGGGGACCAAACTTGTCAAAGAAACCATAGGTCGCAACTCAACCATTCTTATAAAAGAATGTTAAATGTTTTGTTTCTTGAGTTGAGAAATCGTCCTTGAACAGCGGCTTCGATTTGGCTACCATTATTTTGTAAACGGAAGGGATGTAAACAAGTAGAGGACAGTAAAGCCGCGTAAACCCAAAAGAGGATGAGCATGAGCAAGTGCAATTATATGCTCCTCTTTCCTCCAATGAATATGAGGTCGGCTTGCCCTCCGATGTCCAGGAGTAATAGCAAATTCGAAATCTTGAAAACGTTGGTCCAATCTTTGAAAATCCCTTCTGTCCGGCACATTACTAGGATTTCCTTGTCCGGTATTAATTAAATATTCACGATATATATTCCGAGCTAAGGTGTAATTTCCAAATGCTTCATTATACAACAGACGCACGTTATAATTTCTTCTTCTACTTTGCATAACTGACGTCTAACACTCACTACACGAAAGACTAAAAAATACTGTGATTATTGGCGGTGGTCATCTGAAAGTTGCGATGTTTACTGTCCTCTATTTGTTCACATCCGTTCCATTTACAAAACTAGAGGGCTATTGTTGCTCGCTCGCTTCGCTCGCTCGCGAGTAGGGTTAGTTTTGCTCGCTCGCTTCGCGAGCTCGCGGGTAGGACTGCTCTTGCGAGAGGGTTAGTGATATGCATGGCTAGTAGGGCCTACTGCTATTAATGTTTTTTATATGGTGCGTGACTCTCCAAGAGTCACACAAAGAACTTCCCGATTCGTTATTCCTTCGCCAACATCGCTAACATCGTTTTTTTTTGTACTTTCATCGATATTCTCCCAAAATGTATTCTTGGGAGTAGAGATGATTAACCCACTCTTGCATTGGAATAACTTTCGATTATTCCAAGCGGTAACATTAGCATCAGTTAAAAAAAAAATTCTTTTAATCTAAAAAAAAAATTAAGAAAAAAATTTTTTATGTAATTGCGTTTGGTTCTTCGGTGGAAAATTTTCGTCCTCCCTTATAAATTGCATTGTAGAATCAACTCTTTTCGAAAAAAACTAAAAATCTAAAAAACTACTTGACCAAAATGGACCAAAATCTAATCAGCTCTAAGTTACAGCGGGGCACATCGATTGCATCATTCATCATCCTGATCGCGTTGTTACTTTTTCTGAAAACGTTAACGAAAAATTTGATACCATACAAACGGACATACGCACGCACACACACACACACACACACACACACAAACATTTTGATAAAAATAGTCTAAAATGACTCCAATGACCATGAAACGTGAAGATCTGCTAAAAAATCGATTTTCGATTTTCGGGGTAATTACAGTAACTTCCCTATGAATCGGGAAGTTAAAAATAAACAATGTGGAAGCGGTCATTTGACCGGGCACGGTGCGGTTAGATTAAAGACAACCTTAACCATAAAAAGATAAATGTCCTGCTTTTCATCAAAGAAACCAAACTCGTTAAACAAATAATGTAGTATATTCCCACTTATTTTATGACGTCGCTAATATAACGTAGCAATTGATGCAACATAAAACCATAAATAAAAAAAGGCACAACTTAGAAATATTATTTGCATAAATACTTAGGTCACTTGTGTAACATATTGTACTTCAGTTTTCATAACCTTTCGCTGAATAATTTTGATGAATAAATTCGTTATAGTGATTTAATTGGATTAAGGTATAGAAAGAAATCACGTTGTGCGATCTACTGCCATTTGTAATACGAGACGGAACACAGATGTGACACGTGCTTTTTTATCACCAGAACGTAGTATTAAAATCATGTTTACGGTGTTTACACGCTGTTGCAAAATTGATGCAGTTTTTAAATAGACCCAGAATTTACATACAAGCAGCACATTCTTTTCGATTCGACCACGTGTGATCCATTTACGTCAGTTTCTTATTGTAAATACTGTTTCTCAACGCTGTAACCGTTTATCAGTGTATTACGACATGTTAAGTAATAATTTTTTTAAGCCTTGACGCATTGCCATCGCAACTATCATAGATAATTTAATTAATATAACATTTTCATGTAGAATCGCACATAAAGAGTTCTCCCAAATTGAACAACGAAATAACTACAATGATAATGATTGTTAACGATAAATCTTAAAATATTTCAATTTGTATGTATGTATTTGTGTGTATATATAACACTGTACACAAAATGCCTTCAAGCTGCGTGAACTTGTTCATTAAATAAGCAAATAATATAAAAAAAAATAAACTCACTTCTTTCTTTAATTGTTACCTTCGAAATTAGAAAAATAAAGCAGTGAATCTGTTATCGTTATAATATAAAATTCATCTTTCAAATATTAATTCTTATAAAAGTTAGAAGGCGGTGAGCCAGTTTGACTTCAACAAACCTTTTTCTACTTTAAATAATTCGTAATAGAGTGTATTCAACTTAGACAGATTTCTGTATGTTAAAAGTTAAACAAATCTTTAAATTTGTATTTAATCCAACGCATACACTATTAAGGATGTTCTGGAGGTACAATGGGAGACAAAAGTACAAGAAATTCGAAATCCATCGATATATTGGCAATGAAAGCCATTCATGAGTATATTTTGCATGAAACTTTTGCGAATACTGTACCCTCTGTAACTATATTCAGTGGTCTACACTTGTCGCGTTTCCATGCTAGTAAGAGACAACGCGATAAATTTGACGTTTTGTAACAGTTTATAATTTTTTTGCTCTGTAACTGTTTAGTGAATCCTAATAAATTTTTAACATAATTAATTATATAATTTTTACTACATATACAAAAAAACTGAAGTTTCTAGTTGCGTTTTTTCAAGGTTTAAATAGAGTTTGAAGTGGAATTTTATGAATTCCCCATAAGAAGACGTGTTAAAATGTGCAAACTTTAAGTTGCTATAATTCTTAAACGGTGCAGTGAATCGAACCCAAACTTTGGTAATTACATTAATTTAGTAAGAATTATATCTTGCCAAATTTTCAAAAATTTTGTTGCGTTTTTATATACCTCCAGAACATCCTTAAAGTCTACTTTTCATACATTAAAGTTATAATTTTCTAACGCTTAGCAATTGTTTGTCGATTAGCCACACAACTATTTATTTCTGAAACGTATCCTAATTTTGAATGTGTTAACAAAATTTCGTGCATCGTAATTATCAAATCTAACGGTTGCAATCATGTTTATAAATAAACATTGTTCATGTAGAGTCTAGAGTTTCGTTCGAGGCATCATTAACATGCTCTTGGGATTGCAATATATCAAAAAATATTTTGGGATTAAGAAATATCTATTTAGTGAATCGTAATTATCAAATCTCAAGTTGCAATCATATTTATAAATAAATAATGTTCGTATAGAGATTAGTTCGAGGCATCATTAGCATGTTCTAAATATCATAGATCTAAAAATCATAGCAATGTATTAAAAAATATCTTGGGATCAATACTAACCGTATCGCTACTAGTCAAATGTCCGCATTCACATTGTTTATTTTTTAAATGTCGAAATTATAAAGATCCTTCCATTATAAATTATTCAATAAATTTCTTTATTCTAGCGCGCATTATTATAAAAATTGCGAACAATTTAAATAAATTCAGAATTGAAATTTTTATAAAACAATATATGTATTCCGATACATTTTGTACCCGGTACAGATAGTGTCAAGAAATATCTATTTGGTGAATCGTAATTATGATAGCTCACGGTTACAATCGTGTTTATAAATAAATAATGTGCGTCTAGTGTTTCGTTCGAGATATCATTAGCATGCCCTTGGGATTGCAGTTCGTTTCAGGAACATTTAAAGAAACGTTAAGCATTGAACTTTATTGTGTATCTTTATCGGAATAGGACACTACGGTAATTGTGCAATTGATCAGTAAACTACATATACGACCTCTGTTCCAAACTTAACACGCGTTATATGTACATCGATCCGATTGAACGGTCGAACGTCCTGAAAGGTGAAGCCCACGCTTGATTTCACCTAAGTACTTATTTTAGTCTTGACTTGTAAAATGTGTGCCAATATACGTGATCGCACGTGGACGACATTTACACGTGGAAGACAACGAGGGCTGGAATAGGTACTCGTGGGAAGGTCAACGAGATTTTCAATCCGCCGCATATGCCTATCTCTTTCTAATAGTCTGGCGAGGTGATCGCGGCACACCACGGTTTCAATCGAAAAGCTTTTTACAATAGTCGTTTACACTCCGAGACGTAAAGAGCGCAGATTCAGATTCACGTGATTTTCATTTATTTTCACCTTGCAACTGACATTCGTTTTTATACACTACCTGAGGAGCAGTTACCATATTTGCATAAATTCCAATTTTAACACTATAAATGAATACAATACATTTGTGACAATAAGTATTCGTGACTAAACTGCGGATGTTAATGCAATTTGCAATTTTTGTAGACTGGTTTGAAGAAACTCGAATCAAATGAAATCTTATTTCCCGTGGTAGTAGCCTTTTTAGAACTGAAATAAATAAAAATCATTCTAAATTCTGTTATATTTTATATCCCAGCATTTTTTGAAAATTTTGAAGAGACATAATTGCATAAAGGTCCAGCCATGCTGAGCGTGGCGTTGGCATTGGTCGTATCCGGAATCTGTCCGCTGTTGTCGCGCTCTGGTTGGTTCGTGTTTTTCGTTAATGACTCTTTAATGAAGTCGCGGAGGACATTTTCACAAAGGAAAAATGATTTCTAATGATTTATAATTTTCACATGAACCAACAAAATTACATGTTAAAAAAGAAGTGAACTATCAGATTCGTGTCACTATTCATTTATAAATTACAATTCGCGTGCGAAATTGTAACGTTACAAACGTACGTCACAAGTTTTACCAAACGATTATATGTATATGTAAGTATAGCATTTTGCCTTCAAAATATGCTTTAACATTTTACTGCGACAGTATTTAAATCATACACGCGTACAAGCGTCATCAACATTTGTACTTATCACTGTTCTAATGAATCATCATGTGACGTTGAATCACTCAATCGAGAGACATACGTATACATACACGTGTCTTATAAACTATGCACACTACACGTAACTGTTGCATCAGAAGGTAAATCGGATGTGCTTTAATCAGCTTGAACGAAACGACTATAGCAGTTGCCAATCAACTTTATTGTAGCATTCAGGAAAATGCACCTTGGCGTGTGAATCAGCTACCTTGGAAACAAACTCTGATAACGAGTTTAGTTCCATTGTTAACGAGGAACGTGCATTTCCTGTTTTATAAACTGTCAACGTTCCGTACACGTGTACGATTCTTATATTTTTACTCGACCATTTTGTATCTGCTTCATACATTTTAATGCACATCACCTATTAGATTAAATGCAATTCAACTGACGTATTCGAAGCATACTCAATTGCTATAGTTTTGCAAAATTACTCGAATTAGAATTTCATGCATGTACCCAGACAGCACAGCCTGCCCGAGCCCACCGCCGGCCCAAACCTCCCGAGGCCCGTGACCTACAGGTTACTATCTAACACAATGCTTGGATCGGCTCGAGGCTGATTCCGTTGGATCCGTGCCTGCTTTTTATGCGTGCAATGGCCCGGAAATAGCCAGGCATGGGCTCGAGCCCACAGCCTGCCGGCCGTGCCAGATTTCAGCCAGATTTCAGCCAGAGTCTAATGTGGCCAATCAGTGCTTCGATTGAGCCCAACTTTTCTCGCGCATGCGCGTCACAGTGTGGGTCGCATGGAAATGAGGATTGCAAGGGTGCGGGATTCGCGTTCTCATTTCTTAATAATACAAAAATTTGATTTTTCAGTAGTCAATAACGCTAGATAAAAGATCAATCTAGGCCGTGATCGCCCTCGAAAGTCCTATTTTTACATTTACGAGTCGTAATTTGCATCATACGGAAGCATACAACTGCGCATGTAGCTATTTTCATAACATATATAATGCAAATTACGCCTCGTATAGGAAAAAAAAAGACTTTTGGGGGCGTTTGCTGCCTAGATTGATCTTTTATCTGGCGTTTTTGACTACTGAAAAAACCCATGTTTGTATTATCACGAAATGAGAACGCAAATGCCGCACCCTTGCAATCTTGTAAATGGGCTGAAATCTGGCTGAAATCTGGCACGGCCGGCAGGCTGTGGGCTCGAGCCCATGCCTGGCTATTTCCGGGCCATGGCGCGCATAAAAAGCAGGCCCAAATCGAGCCGGTGTGCTGTCTGGGTAGATATATAACAACCGAAAAAAACTTACCAGGCTAAAGTTGAATTGTTAGACTCAATGATAGAAAAAAGTTAATTGTCTACGTTTTTAATTTTTACAAGATTTCAGGCTATTTTCACTATCGTAACTGTGTGTTGAAGCAAATAAAAAACTAGTTGGACCATACGTACAGTCCCTGCTCACTTTATTAGACTCACCTGTATAATTATGATATTTCGAGTTTTACCATGAAAAATGGGTATAGTAGCCTTATGCAAATATCACTTAATGATGACCAATGAATTTTCCATATATTTATTTTACAAAAACAATGGATACAAACACAGATAGATCAATATAATTCTTGAAACACTAATATTTTTTTAATCCGCCCTTAGCTGCTCTTAAAGCCGCAACTCTTCTGGGCATGCTATCTATGCAAGTTTGTGCAATTTCTTTTAATATAACGTTATGGTGCCAGTGATAGATTATTCTCTCCATCAACTTGGTCTTTGTTGTTATATTTTCTTTGGCCAGTTCTCTTTTCAGGCACTCCTAGGCATTTTCAATCGGATTCATGTCTGGTGAATTGCCGGGCCATGGTAAAAGGGGGATTTTTTGCTCTTGCAAGAAAATTTTACATTTGGATAGGCAACCCATTAGGCAACCTTGTAGTACGAAATCATTACCCCATAGGTTGAAAACAGCGTTGAATTCCTTGTAGGATTCCAAAAAGCATCAATTCTTCAGGTGAGTCTAATAAAGTGAGCAGGGACTGTACACGTAATATTTTTTTAACTTCCCGATTTTATAGGGAAGTTATTGTAATTACCCCGAAAATCGAAAATCGATTTTTTAGCAGATCTTCACGTTTCATGGTCATTGGAGTCATTTTAGACTATTTTTATCAAAATGTTCGTATGTGTGTGTGTGTGTGTGTGTGTGTGTGTGTGTGTGCGTATGGCCGTTTCTATGTAATCAAATTTTTCGTTAACGTTTTCAGAAAAAGTAACAACGCGATCAGGATGATGAATGATGCAATCGATGTGCCCCGTCCTAACTTAGAGCTGATTAGATTTTGGTCCATTTTGGTCAAGTAGTTTTTTAGTTTTTTTCGGAAGGAGTTGATTAAACATTGCAATTTATACGAAAGGCGTATCCACCGAAGAAGTAAACGTAACTATATATATATATATTTAGACATATTTAAAAAAAAATTTTTTTTATATAATTAAAAAAAAATTTTTTTAGAAAATTAAAAAAAAATTTTTTTCTTGTTTTTTTAATTAAAAATACTTTTTTTTCCAATTATGCAACTAATGCTAATGTAACCGCTTACAATAATCGAAAATTATTCCAATGCAAGAGTGAGTTAATCATCGCCGAGAATACATTTTCAAAGAATATCGATGAAATTACAAAAACATTTATATTACAATCTTTAAATAAACAATCAGTTCAAAACGAATTCTTAACTGAGATTAAATTGAAAATTAATATAAAATATATGATAATTAATAACATTGATGTTGAAGACGGATTGGTTAATGGAGCATGCGGAATATTAAAATTTATTACTTTTCAAGAAAATACTAAAGTTCCGTCTATATTCTGGTTAGATTTTCAATTGGCCATAGTAGGAGTGAACGTAAGAACTCGTTATCGTGATTATATGAAAAATGCAAATATAAATCAAAATTTAACACCAATAATAAAAAAATATCGAATCAAGTAAATATTTCGAGTGAAGAAAAATAACAAATCACACGTAGTCAATTTCCAGTGGTTTCTGCTGAAGCGATTGCGATTCATAAAAGTCAGGGACAAACATACGAGAAAGTATGTATGGATTTTAAAACATCAGAAATACGAACTTACAAATGTTGTATGTAGCACTGAGCAGAGTTTCAAAATTGAGCGGTTTATATATTTTGAGAAAATTTAAATTAATAGTATCGAAGAAAACCAAGATCAATACTGCAAACCCGGATAATGATGAGTTGTATCGTTTGCGAAAAACTAATTAAGACAATTTATATTGCAACATTAGTATGCTATAACAAGGAACCAAGCGAGCAACGAGCATACGATATTGGTTTAATGCGACGCCATATAGCAAACATTTTGATAAGTAGAAAACTATTAAATTTACCTGAAAACGTATAATATTCTTAAAACGTACACTTAATAAATAATAATAATAATATACAGCAACTAATGAATCGGGAAGTTCTTTGTGTGGCTCGTGGAGAGTCACACACAAAATGAAAGACATTAATAGCTGTGGGCCCTACTAGGATTGCGTACCACTAACATTCTCGCAAGAGCAGTCCTGCCCGCGAGCTTGCGAGGCGAGCGAGCAACAACAACCCTACTCGCGAGCGAGCGAAGCGAGCGAGCAACAATAGCCCTCTAGTTAAAATGGCGACATAGTTTAAATTGATGTCTTTTGTTGAGAATAATGCATTACATTTGAAGTGTCATGAGGATGCGCCTTTAGGCATGCGTAAGCGAGTGAGTGTGAGAAAGAACGAGCGGCGGCACTTCGGCAAGTGCAAGCATAGAGTGTGTATGGAAGGTATGAAAAATGTTATATAGACAGTTGTATGTTAAGTGCGAAAGTGAGTTTCCAGTCCATTATAATAAAAATAATATTATAAGTGTAATCTCAATCTATTCCACTTCATCCAGACTTCCACAAATAACATCTTTCAACATTTTTCGATATCTTTTTGGCTAGAAAAGTATGGAATTAACAAACAGCAAGGTACGATATTAAACCGTCTTATATTCTTGACTTTCTCGGAAATAAACACCGGATTCGGCAACAAAAATGGTGCAGCAGGTATTAGAACCAGTGTCGCCAGATTAAGACTTGTGTCCTCACTCTACCTTCCCCTTCCACGACGCTATTCCCCCACGCTTCAGCCACTGACCTATTACGTGACGCGTTTCATATGTATCGTGCATGTGTTATAACGTCACATGACTAATTCGGTAATGACAGAGAGATGGTAATTGTATTCGCCATCTGACACACACACAAACACTAATTAGAACACGAAATGATACTAGCATTCTAATAATATAAAGATGTGGTCATCCTC
Organism: Lasioglossum pauxillum; assembly: GCA_933228785.1. Lineage (NCBI taxonomy): Eukaryota > Metazoa > Arthropoda > Insecta > Hymenoptera > Halictidae > Lasioglossum > Lasioglossum pauxillum. The sequence goes on along the minus strand of OW121703.1, from coordinate 24,542,639 downwards.
TAAGTCAATTTGTTTTGTTACAGTTTTGAAAAGTACAGAACTTTAAAAACACTTTCCCTAAATATTATGGTTAAATTCATGGAAATTATAAAGTTACTTCGATTCCAGTCAGTGTCAGTATAAAACTAGAAACGCGTTTCATATCAGACGTATATAAAATTTTAATTACTTGGTGGATTTACTCACTTTTTATTGGAGAAAAAGGAAAGAAATGAGTAGAGAGGAAGATAGGAAAAAGATAACTCAAAGCAAAGTGTATAAGTTACATACATAGTAGGAATTGTAAACAGAGTCCCTTTTTATGGCCGGAAGGCTGAAAATAAAGCATTTCTGTTCTACTCACTTTTCATTAAAAAATTACGGAATGAAATTCGTGAATATGCAATTAAAGCATTCGCTATTTGACAATTTTCAGGATAAATTATCCATTTTGCTAGGGCAATAACGACAATCGAACTGATTAAGGATCATGTTGCAAAATACGTTTTTTGAACATGTATTTATTATTTTATTTATTGTACAATAAAAGTACAAGTCATTAAAATTATATCTGCAATTGTTTTGTATGACGAAAGAGTAGCTAAATCGATACCGAAAGAATGAATTTGAAAAAAATTCATGAAAATACACCAAGTTCTCAGCATTTATACAAGACAACCTCTTTCAATGTCGAAATGTATTTACACGGATTCACGGAAGTCGAGAAATCCAGACTATACTTTGTGGACCCTCCTCTTCCCGCGTTGCACGTTCTTCCGCGACCCTTTTCTTTTTCCGTGATGTTGGGAGTAATACGCAACCGTGCAGATCCACGTGACAACACGCCGTGTGATCGCAATTGTGATCAACGTGAGTCGAACGTAACCGCTCCGCCAGATATCACACGCAAAACCCAGCACGTTCTTCTCGCTTTAATTTCGTTAAGTGCTTTAAGCATGTAACCACCCAGAGCCTTCCTATCCGGATATCACGTGTACCTCCTTGTTGCCGGAAATTCGATCACGTTTCATTTTCGGATCGGTCACCGTGATTAAGCTCATTCCTGGTATTCGCGGGGAAAATTAATATGTATTCCCGACTTGATCTCGCGGCCGGGGCACGCGGGGGAACAGCTGACGTTCTGACAACCAGAGTCGTCGGATGAGGGGAGGGAGCACGAATTAAAGGGGAAAAGACTGGGCTTACAGAGCACTAAAAGTGACTAATTTTATAAAAATTACAAGAATGTGTTTATCTAAATATTTCGTCATCTTTATTGTAATGTATGCCTAAAAAGAAATTAATTTATTTAACATTTCTCCATATTTGTATCTTCATAATCGTAGATTAACCATTATTCAAAATATTGTTTACATTATTAAATATGTCGGTATCTAATCAACTACAAAACATTTAGGTATTGTATGAGGTATTATATTAATTTCATATCCATAAAATTTTAAAAATCATAGAGAATGGAAATAGGTCAGAATATATAAAATATTAAAACTCTTTTATTTCGATGGTTCTAGTGTGAACCTAGTGTTGTCAGCAGAGTCGGCAGATCAAGACTTGTGTCCCTACTCTACCTTCCCCTTTACGTCACGGCCCGGTCACGTGCGGGTTTCGTTTCTGTCATGCCTGTGTCGGGTACTGGCAGAGAGAGGACATCTTTTGCCCCTCAAATCGTCCTCCCTCCCCTCATCCGGCGACTTTGATGCCACCTTCAATTCTTTAGTAATTTACTAAATACAAACAAATCTAGTAACGTAAAATTTATTTATATGCATTAGAACTATAAAATTCAATGGAATATTTGATATTTAATAAAATAGCAAAATGTTTAGACAAAATATGTTGAAGCCAAGCATTCCGTCACTGTAATGTTGCTAAACCATATTCCACATGCAGACCGCAAAATATTAAACAAATAATGTGAATTTAGTTTCAGATTGTTATAACACCGACCGATATTGAGAAAGTTATTATTAGACTGCGGATTTTATGCATTTATAACGAAGATGGACATTTAGATATAATTTCATCCTACGCGTGGTTTTGTTTATAAAAATATAATTTTACATTTCACAACCAACGCTCTTCTGGTAATACAGTGTAAATATTAAAAGGAAAACTAAGGAACAATGTCTCAGTAGACATAGCATATTTCTATGAAACAATTTAAAAGTAATTAAACGTTGAAAGAAGAAACAATGAGAAGCTTCAGAATTATTTCAAGATTATTTTGAAACTTTGAAATACGGTTCTAAAAAATAAGTATACCTCACGTAGGTATTTGTTTATCTTTGTCCTACACGGAAAGTTCCAACGTTCTAGAAACAAGTGATCGTAAAAGTAACGTTTTCAGAGAACTCGTAAGTTCCATTTTATGGATCATATAATGACACATAAATATGAGTTCTACGAAGTTAACATCAACTTTATGGTGAACCACGAAGACCGAAATTGTATACAATCGCATCGGGAAAGTCAACACATTTTTAAGGTGCAGCATACGAAACAAGGAAACTCTTCGCGCATTGTTTTTTCATTTAAAACTTCATTTACCGGGTGAACCAAACACACGGATTACAAATTTATTAGTTTACAATTATTAAATTTTATTTATTCCGATAATCTACTATAATCAAAATCGCGTAAAATTTAAATAGGTATGGCCTCCTAACAAGACAATGTAAATCAGTCATTTTTGTATTTGGTAGTTCTAGTTTTTCGGGTTAGATTCACTTAAAAATGTTACAGTTAAAAGTAGGATTACATTTAAAAATATTTTTGACATACAATTAGTCATTAGTTTGCGTTGATTTTTTCAAAAAATAAGGAAGCTATAATACTTCCTGCAACGCGTTTCATAAAATGGCGTTTACTTGTCTCAAAATCTTCTTGGTTTACTTAAATGTATACAGGGTGTCCCAAAAATGTCGGAAAATCCTGAAAGGACTAGTTCCTGAGCTTATTTGGATTGATTTTTTCCATAGCGAAAACTTCCGTCTTGGCTTTGTTAAGAAGTTATTAACGAAAAACACGGGACAATCGGAGCGCGGCTATAGCGAAAGGATTCCGGCTCAGCGACCGGTCAAGCTGAGCGTGGCGTTGGCGTTGATTATGTAGTCCGTGTTTTTCGTAAATTTTATGTTGGTAATTATTGGATATGGATGTTAATAAATGCACACTGGTACTTTTGAAAAAAAACAACTCTTTATTTCACAGGCGGGAGCAAGCTCTTTACTAATCGAAATCTTAGATTCGACCGGACGCTGAGAGGAAAACCGTTTGAACTCCGAAAGGAAACCAGGGTCCCTTCGTATCTCCAGACTGTTTAGGTTAGACCCCACAGTCCGGCTCTTGAAACAAAGTATCAAATGGGATACTTCGAAATCTCTGTTTACAAACGATTCTGAGAGCGTTTCATCGATGCTTCGTAATTTCTGTTTATTAATAATTAATACGATTCTGAGATCGTCGACTCATTTTTGACATCGAACAATAAGTTCATTGTGCTGGTAACCTATTGATAATCCAACAGCAACTAAATTCGCGACCTTTTCTTTCGTAATTCTTTTATTGTATCATTATAAAGCTCTTCGCGATTCATTTGATATAAAATACTCGTGCTTAAAAAATATATACAGGGTATCCAAAAATTCGTGAAAATCTCGGAAATGGGAGGTTCCTGAGACCATTTGAAGCGACATTTTCGTTTGCAAAAATGTTATCCGCGGCTTTGTTTAGGAGTTATTAACGAAAAACACGGACCAATCAGAGCGCGACCTAGACGCGAGTTGGCATAGTCGACCAATCGATTGGTCCGTGTTTTTCGTTAATAACTCCTAAACAAAGCCGCGGATAACATTTTTGCAAAGGAAAATGTCGCTTCAAATGGTCTCAGGAACTTCCCATTTCCGGGAATTTCACGAATTTTGGGACACCCTGTATAAATGACTTTGTTTGAGAAAATGTGGAGGTTGCGAACTTATTTGCCAATCTAATAACTTCTTAACGCAGCCGCGGAGAACATTTTCGTAAAAGGAAAAGTTACTTCAAATCATCTCAGGAATCTCCCGTTTCGAGGAAATGCAATATTTTTGGGACGTCCAGTATGTTTGCGTTGTATTTATGGTTACATTGTGTAGATTTACATACTTGTGTGGATTTTTAATTACACTATTTCACCAGTATTGCATCAATTCGCTGAAATAAAGTGACAAGTAAAAGATAACTAGAGGGCTATTGTTGCTCGCTCGCTTCGCTCACCCGCGAGTAGGGTTGTTTTTGCTCGCTCGCTTCGCGAGGTCGCGGGTAGGACTGCTCTTGCGAGAGGGTTAGTGATACGCATGGCTAGTAGGGCCTACTGCTATTAATGTTTTTTATTTGGTGTGTGACTCTCCAAGACTCACACAAAGAACTTCCCGATTCGTTACTCCTTCGCCAACATCGCTAACATCGTTTTTTTTGTACTTTCATCGATATTTTCCGAAAATGCATTCTTGGGAATAGAGATGATAAATTCACTCTTGCATTGGAATAACTTTCGATTATTAACTTCCCGATTTTATAGGGAAGTTATTGTAATTACCCCGAAAATCGAAAATCGATTTTTTAGCAGATCTTCACGTTTCATGGTCATTGGAGTCATTTTAGACTATTTTTATCAAAATGTTCGTGTGTGTGTGTGTGTGTGTGCGCGTATGGCCGTTTCTATGTAATCAAATTTTTCGTTAACGTTTTCAGAAAAAGTAACAACGCGATCAGGATGATAAATGATGCAATCGATGTGCCCCGTCGTAACTTAGAGCTGATTAGATTTTGGTCCATATTGGTCAAGTAGTTTTTTAGATTTTTACTTTTTTTTCGAAAAGAGTTGATTCTACAATGCAATTTATAAGGGAGGACGAAAATTTTCCACCAAAGAACCAAACGCAATTACATAAAAAAAAATTTTTTCTCAATTTTTTTTTAGATTAAAAAAAAATTTTTTCTCAATTTTTTTTTAGATTAAAAAAAAATTTTTTTTTAGATTAAAAAAATTTTTTTTTTTAACTGATGCTAATGTTACCGCTTGGAATAATCGAAAGTTATTCCAATGCCACAGTGAATTTATCATCTCTACTCCCAAGAATACATTTTGGGAGAATATCGATGAAAGTACAAAAAAAAACGATGTTAGCGATGTTGGCGAAGGAGTAACGAATCGGGAAGTTCTTTGTGTAACTCTTGGAGAGTCACACACCAAATAAAAAACATTAATATCAGTAGGCCCTACTAGCCATGCGTATCACTAACCCTTTCGCAAGAGCAGTCCTACCCGCGAGCTCGCAAAGCGAGCGAGCAAAAACAATCCTACTCGCGAGCGAGCGAAGCGAGCGAGCAACAATAGCCCTCTAGTTCCATTAGCATCAGTTAAAAAAAAAATTCTTTTTAAATCTAAAAAACTACTTGACCAATATGGACCAAAATCTAATCAGCTCTAAGTTACGACGGGGCACATCGATTGCATCATTCATCATCCTGATCGCGTTGTTACTTTTTCTGAAAACGTTAACGAAATATTTGATTACATAGAAACGGCCATACGCACACACACACACACACACACACACACACACACACACACACACACACACACACACACACACACACACACACACACACACACACACACACACACACACACACACATACACACACATACGAACATTTTGATAAAAATAGTCTAAAATGACTCCAATGACCATGAAACGTGAAGATCTGCTAAAAAATCGATTTTCGATTTTCGGGGTAATTACAATAACTTCCCTATAAAATCGGGAAGTTAATAATGGTGGCCAAATCGAAGCCGTTGTTCAAGGACGATTGTTAACAGCCATAAACCATGATGGTTTTCAACTCAAGGAACGGAAGACGACGTTAAAACATTTAACATTCTTTTATAAGAGAACGGTTGGAACAAAACATTTAATATTCTTTTATAAGAATGGTTGAGTTGCGACCTATGGTTTCTTTGACAAGTTTGGTCCCCATGGTGAGTAGGATGCGATAGAAGCATAAAAAATTTCACCTTGAATTTCAAGGTCAAAGTCAATATTGCTGCAATTTCTTTTAACAAATCTCCACCGATCCGAAGGTGTACAACCATCTGCCAAAACCATGACACTAAATTTTGTTACACCCTGTACAGGCAGCATAATTTCAAAATAAAAAATGTCGATATTACTGTGGTTCTAGGTGGACCCGTTAACTGAGAATATTTTCAACTTAGAGGCAAAGAAATGGCGACCATTGCGAACAAAGCTCTCGCCAGTTTTCACGTCCGGGAAACTCAAAGAAATGTTTCCCCTGATACTAGAATGCTCGGAGCAACTAGAGAGATACTTGGAGAAACTGGAAGAGAAAGGAGAGCCGATAGAGTGTCGCGAGGTAGCGGCGAAGTTCACCACTGACGTAATCGGTAGTTGTGCCTTTGGGATTAATATGAACGCGTTATCCAACGAAGAGAGTCAATTCCGGCGAATCGGAAAGGTGATCTTTTCGACTTCGCTGACGACTCTCTTGAAGCAGCAAATACGAGAACATGCCCCGAGACTGTACTATTTGGCAATGTACTTACAACCGCCGTCGAAAGTTACGAAATTTTTCACGCGTGTCATAACGGAAACGATAAAATACAGAGAGGAGAATAACGTGATCAGGCCAGATTTCGTGAACATGCTTATAGAGCTAAAGAACCATCCGGATAAATTACAAAATATTGGTAAGCTCTTATTACCACTGCAACTCTTACACAGGCTGGCTGATTTTAATCTTTAAGGGCCCCTTCTCCTAGCAGACGACGCTCGCGCGTGAACGTGTGGTACACCCACACACGGCTAGACCACATATACGTACGCGAGGATTGCAAGGGTCCGGGAATCCACTTCTGATTTCTCCATAATGCAAAGACGGGGTTTTTTAGTAGTCAAAACCGCAAGATGAAAGATCAATCTAGGGCGCTGTTTGCCTCAAAAGTCCTTCTTGTACGTTTCCGAACAATGGTTTTGCAATATTTGGCTGCGTGTTGCCCGTCAGATGGCGTTGCAGTCACGCCGGCATACTAGTCTCTCCGATGGGCAACATGCAGCCAAATATTGTAAAACCATTGCTCGGAAACGTAAAAGAAGGCCTTTTGAGGCAAACAGCGCACTAGACTGATCTTTCATCTAGCGAATTTGACTACTACAAAACCCCGTTTTTGCATTATCGAGAAATCAGAAATGGAATCCCGGACCCTTGCAATCCTCGCGTACGTATACGTGGTCTAGAGGTGTGTGAGTGTACCACACATTCACGCGCGTGTGTCGTCTGCTAGGAGAAGGGGCCCTTAAATGAACATAACGTGAATATTATATGTCATAAGTAGACTGCGGATTTTTATGCGTTTATAGAAAAATTTTAAAAATAAGAAGACGTCAATAATATGATTTCTCCTCTATTACAATCATTAAGAGAAGAAATAACATTGAACTTAGTTTCTATTTCTTGCAATCGATGCAGACAATATTTATTGTGCATTAAGATCCACAGTCTAGTCATAAGAAATAAGAAGTGAATGGTGATGAGTAGACAGCAGATTTTTATGCAGAATAAAAATGTACTACTTGAATTACAGCAAACTAGAGTGAAATAGAGATTTATTTTCTTTCTTAACACGTTTAAAAGGGTTGAAAATAATATAACAGTATTTTTTAATTCTTCTAATGATTTTACTGTTTTAAATAACGTCGTAGATGGGGAAGTTAGAGTGGGGACAAAAATCTTAATCTGGCGACTCTGACACGAACGCATAGAAATTACATGAAGATGACATATACTCTAAAGTTTAATTGATGAAGCTTGATATACAGGGTGGTCCATTTATCTTGAGACAGTCAATTATTACGGAGACCAGCAGGAATATGAAAAAATGTTTTATATAAAATATTCTTCATATGAAGGGGCACATTTAATGACGCTATGCACATTTTTCCATAAACGCACCTTTAAGGGTCACATGAAGGGCAACTTCATTTTTTCAAATGGAAACCCATATTTTTTATTTCATATTCTTATTCTACATCGAAAAATAATAATATTTCGTATAAAACATTGTTTCCTAACGTGCACGGTTTTATTAAACAGATTGTGGTGAATATCACAATATTTGTAATGACAAAAAATACTGTAGGATCAAAGATATATTTCGTCTGAATATTTACAAATCTCTTTCTGAGATTTACAAAAATGTCTTACTTTGTCAACCGTCACATTCAAAATCAAATTAATCAACATCTGAAAGCCCAAAATCAATAACGGTAACGACGTCGCGTCGTTATTGTTCTTAATATCTACATTCAGCGGAGTTCACAACGGCATCACCACCCTATAATACTGAGTTTGATTTGAAGTCATAAAAATCTAGTAAGCGGTGACAGGAATACGTGTGTAGTACATTGAGCATCGTAGGTACTACTAGATGAAGATTCACAATATATATTGTATGTCATTATGCAAACTTTGCAATATTTATCATGGTATCGTTAAAAAATGGTAAGTTCAGGAAAAAAATATTTTAGACGAAATATTATTGTTTTTCGATGTAAAATAAGAATATAAAATAAAAAGATATGGATTTTCATTTGGAAAAATGTAGTTGCCCTTCATCTGACCCATGGAAAATGTGCATAGCGCCATTAAATGTGCCTCTTCATTTTATATAAAACTTTTTTTCATATTTCTGATGGTTGTCGTAATAATTGACTGTCTCAAGATAAATGGACCACTGTATAATAATTACTAAAAACGTAATTAACTTATGTCAAGAAATTATTATTTTAGATTTTAGGAGATACACTTTGATCTGAATACTGGAAAATGGTCATTTTTGGCACAAGTGGGTCAATACATGTTTTGCAGAGAATATCGAGCTGCATCGATTAGAGCATTAAAAGATATGCGATTACAATACTTTACAAACTGTAGAACGGACTGTAATACAGAGACTCAGAATTTTAGAGTGAACAAATAGCCTTCGAACGAACCTGAACGAACTACAAAAAATGTTTAAAATGAATGGTCCACTAGCTTGATTTTAATTCGATGAAAATGCACCATGCTCGCATCTAATCATTTTCAGAATTAACGGACAGCCTGTTGACTGCGCAAGCTTTCGTCTTCTTCGTAGCTGGCTTCGAAACATCGTCAACCACTATATGTCATGCTCTTTATGAAATGGCTCTGAATCCGCAGATGCAAGAGAAATTACGAGAAGAAATTAAGAAATTCAGTGCAAAGAACGATGACACCTTCAAATACGACGATGTAAAAGAAATGAAATATTTAGACAAAGTTTTCAGAGGTATGTCCTCGGATATATTCATTCAGTTAATGTGAATGAGTGTACTGATCATCCATCAGGAGATGGCAGTGAGAAACTTGTACACGTCCTTCGCTATTAGCCGAATCGCTTGACGAAGACAGCAAATGCGCATATTAGTATGACTACAACTGAGCGATGTGGTCCTATGTCAGTGCCGCCAGAATCGACCAAAACTGGTCGATTTTCCCACTCCTCCTTTTCCTCTTCCACTATGTATCCCATTTCAGCACCATGAGCGTACTCCACATCCCCCGCTAAGATCGTAGACAGGTCGCGTATTAATTTGGACATCAGAGAGGGGGTAAACTGTATTCCCCTCGATTTCCTCGATCGGGCGGTACTGTCCTACGTCAACAGTTCCCGCCAGAATCTAAACGTAAAGGTGGTGTCCGCAGCCTGGCGTCAAGAGTGGGGTGTCGCAGATCCCCCTGCCCCACTGTCGAAATCATTGCCATGTCCTGATAGACGATCGTAGATAGATAGTACTCTCCGTGCCTCACAAGAAGTCTCCTGGCAGGAATTCGAAAGAAATGTGGCAGCAAGACGTACAATCGGGTCATTCCACTCGCACTTTCGGGTCCAGCCGAATTATCAGCTAAAGTGTGCGTCGTCACGGCCTAACCATTGGCTTTGCCCCTGTGCCGTCTTGACAAGGCCGTTCCTACCAGGCGTGCAGTGCCAGTGTCGCCAGTAAGTGACCAAACCAGCACTCGAGGGGAATACAAGGTATTCCTCTCTGATGACCAGAATAGAGTAATATGTGACACGTTGCGCGTGCGTGGCGCTCATCTGGCGACACTGGACTGGACTGGTCATCAGAGAGGGGGTACTTAAATCCCCTCGTTTGCTGGCGACCTGGCGACACTGTGTAGTGCGTGCCCGCACGCAGGCGGCCGATTTTAGGGGGCGGCCGACTGCTATCGAAAACAGAACAGCGCAACCGACCGCAACCAATTACGCGTCCGCCCCGCCTGTCAAGGTGAGGGTGGGGGCGGCGAAAAATTGCTCAGCACGCAGGCGGCTGTAAACCTAGGAACGGCCCTGCGTCTCGAGGACCATTTTGTGAGGCACGGAGAGTACATCTTTTTAACAAATCTGATATGTAAAATCACGCATTCTTATCAACAGAAACACTCAGAAAGTACCCGGTGGGAACTGTGCTGCGAAGAGTAAGCAACAGAGATTACACCTTTAGTGGTACAAAAGTAACAGTACCTAAAGGTACTGCAGTGGTTATCCCGGTATATGCGATTCATCATGATCCCAGCATTTATCCAAATCCAGAAGTCTTTGACCCCGAAAGGTTTAACGAAGATGCAGTTGCAGCGAGACACCCGATGAGCTATTTACCTTTCGGAGACGGGCCACGGAATTGTATTGGTAAACCAACAAAGAAAATTAAATTACGCTTGCTTTTTCGCAAAATGATGTCGATCTTGCACCATCAACGATTTAAGAACTACCGATCTTTTGACACCCTTTCGTCCTTGAATTCTATGGGTTTTCCGAACGTCTTCTTTTTTACTTTCAAATTGTTGTATCCCGGAAGATACACTTAATTTTTCTTTTATCCTTTAGCGAAGTATAAGAGATTGTTCGGCTTAACCCCTTGCCGTACCATTTTCTTTACAGTTAGAGTTATTGAAACGTCTTTATTCCCAAAAATGTCGGAGAAGGGAAAAGAAAATTTATATTTTTTGTATGGCTACATTTATTTTAATGCATAAATATTAATTGCAAACAAATCAAATTTGATTTCATCTAAAAAGAAACGCGTAACATTCATATTTGTTAGACTTTGTTAAAATCTTCATGACGAGTCAGACTCGTTAAAATACGGACTCATTAAAAGACAAATAACAATGCATCAAACGGTCAGAAAAAATTTAATGCATTGACCCACGGCCGTCTCTAGTACAAGCCGGAACATGTGATGTGGCAACACCGCATACAGAGTGAACATCCGATCAAGCTACTGCATACGCGTAGCAGTGATGTCAGAAATGCGCAACATTTCACGCGCTTGCGCGACAAATAGTAACGTATCTATGATGAGGTAGCAGAGCCCTGAGGCAGTTATATTGGCGGGAATGTACCGAAACAATCTTACCGGACAAAAAGACTCCAGGACGTGATCTACGAGTTACAAAATGTACACAAATACACTTGTTACACATTCATTTTTCAGAATCAAATCATATAAACTTTTTTAAAATTCTGCGGGTGCTCAAGGTACTCCATTTCATCGAGAATCTTGCTATACTGAGGCTAATCGCCGCGCATGCGCGTGAAATGTTGCGCATTTCTGGCATCACTGACGCATATATATACATAGAAATGACCGTTATTACGCGAACGACTTCAAATCGGACTGATAGTGTTGCCAAAACCATGTTCCGGCATGTACCAGAGATGGTCATGGCTAAAGCCTATCAATTGTAACGAAGCGAACATGTCTACTCTTAACAATATTCTTAATTAATTTGTATGTGTTCACTTCTTAGAGGTCTTCTGTGGCTTTTTAACGTGCACCGCTTAATATTTCCAATGTTTAATATATCACGTTTATCCAAAATTAATTTGGAATTTTTCTTTTAGGTGCTCGTTTCGCAATTTATCAAACGAAAATAGGCTTGATAAAAACCCTGCGCAACTTTAAAGTCAGCGTTTGCGAGAAAACAATGATTCCGTATGAATTTGATAAACGTTCCGTGATATTAGGTCCAAAGGGAGGAATATATTTAAAAATAAGTAAAGTAGATTCGTAATGTTAAGCGGACACATCAAAGTGATCAAAATCCGAACAAAAATATTAGCGCTATCGAATAATCTAAAAGAAATAAATACCAAAAGATTTCGATATGTATCCTTACACAATTAATCTATTACTTTTTTTATCACTTGTACGATTTTTATTAATAATAAATAAATAGGAATGAATATTTTTATCATTTTGACTGATACACAAACTATTGCAAATAAATTTTTTTTTAAACAGTACATATCGTTACATGAAGAATGTAACTATGTATAAGCTGTAATAGAGCAGCCAAATCTCTGCTTTATCTTATCGCACCTTCAGCGGGAAGATCTAATCCCCTTTTCTAATAATGTTACTACGACTCGTTTTGTAATCTTGTGCAAATTCACTCTAAGGATGAGGAAGCAAAACATTCTCGCAATTCACTATGACGATGCAGAATTCAATTTGATTTTCTCTTTACTGACGACAAGGAACTTGTCTCTGCTCTATTAATATATGCAGACAGAGCGTCGCGTCGCACAGTGTGTCGTTCAATGGAAAAAAGTCCGAAAATCAAAGTGTAAGATCGGCAAATTTATGTATCCTAAAATGTTCATAACAAAACGTACTTCCTAAAACTGCCTTCAATTTTAACTGAATAAATCAATTTGTTATAAAAATTGAGCCTGAAACTTTACTGTCAAATTCTGTGCATTTTTTTAAACAAGCGTCCCTCGCAAGCTATTTGGATTTTTAATTTGATTTGGTTTAGCATTATATCTAGGTGCACGGTAGTGCATCAGCCAAGTTCTTGCACTACCTCCTTTTACACGAAACAGCTTAGCCGTTTTTTAGAGGCTTATAACTCGGCACTGGAGGCAGATGGAGAGATATAATTTCGTACACTTGTTAAATGCTATCATGTCTCAATATTGACAAAACATTAATCTTCCAACATTAGTAGGTTCCGAGAAATAGGACCTCAAAAATCGCTAAATTTGTCACTGACTGACTGACTGACAGATCATCAAAACCTTTTGGGTACTTCCCATTGACCTACAAGCTTGAAATTTGGTACATAGGTCCTCCATAACAAACACTCAAAGGAATAATTATCAAAGTTTGAAATTTTACACCTTGAAAGGGTTGTATTGAAAAAAAACAATACGAAATAGGTACGTAGTATAGAACATATGAAAAATGGCTGTATCTCGGGAACGGTGCGTTCCACCGCAAAAATAACGAAATTTTCAAAAGGCTGAACGCAAAGCATATAGGGTATGCCCAATCACATGACGTATGTAGTCTTTTGATTTAAAAAAAAAAGTAAAGAAACATGCGCGTGGAAAACCACGCGCGACAGAAGTGAAACTTCTTGCTTATTGGGTGTAAATACAGATTTCAACAAAAATTGATGAAATCCCAACAAAAACATTCTGTAAACAGGAGCCAAGTTCGTATGGCCATAAAAAGTTGTGAGATCAAACAAAATACGGCCAAGTTCGCTAGCTTAGAAATACCTCGTGCAATACGGAAAAAAACGTTTGTAAAAATTAGTTTAAAAGGTCTGGTACAGCAACCTTTTTAAGACGTCTGCTTGACGTCGAAAAGATGTCAGGAGACGTTCGTCGGACATTCTGGAGGACTTTAAGACGTCCCTAAGAAGTCTTAAAGGCCCATAAATGTTATTTGAATTAAAAGAAGAGTAAAAATAGATTTTGACAAAAACGAGTTTAAAGTTAAACCTTTATCAAAAGAACGCATGTGGAATTGACATAAAAAGTGTAATAAAAGTAGCAGTTGCTATTAAAATCACAATAAAAATTGAAATTCGAATTGGAATTGAAATTCAAATTGGAATTTAAATTAGAATTTAAATTGGAATTCGAATTGAAATTGAAATTGAAATTAGAATTTGAATTTGAATTGAAATTGAATTTGGAATTGAACTTGGAATTGAAATTCAAATTAGAATTCGAATTGGAATTGAAAATCAAATTGGAATTTAAATTGGAATTGAATTTGGAATTGAATATGAAATAGAAATTGGAATTGAACTTGGACTTGAAATTGAAGCAAAATCACTAACTCGAACAAATAATACCAATGCTAATACTGCTAGATTATGGGTATGTAAAAACCACACTGTTTATAGTCTTAAAGACGTCCTTTTAGGACGTAAGACTTTCAGACCTAATATAGACGTAAAATAGACGTCTTTAAGACGTCGTTTGCTATATGGGATATAATTTTCTGACACCCTGTACATTTATGTATAATTCTCGGAGGACACTGGGTGTTGGAAAAAAGAGTGTGATTGTCTCAAGCAAATTGAACCGTGCAGATTTTATGCAAAATTATATGTTGCAAAAAGTACTTTTTAATTGTATGTTGAACAGTGTCAGTTCCGGTATAGTTCGATGAAAACTACTGGTCGCGACACCTACAGAGGAAGCTGGAGAGCATTCCATCAAAATCTTCTCGAGCCAGGAACTCTGACGATAAAGCTTCTTTGTTACTCTGCATCCACAATGACGTATCTGACTGATGCGAACGCGTACATAGATCATAATTAGACTTAACCTTGAATAGCTCATTATAACTTTGTTAACAAAAGTATCGCTCGCACTCAGTCATTGTTCGTCTTATCTTTGAAGTTCCCAGAACTGTGGAATCCGCAATGACTCGTCCGTTTATTGATTCTTATCCGAGTTCATAATGACATAAAGTTGATGTTGGTTTCGTTCAGTCGACTGGATGCCGTGCTACTAACAGGTTCGTCGATTCACGTCAGAGAGGATAATTGGTACATACGTACGTACGAGTGTTTTGTTTAATCATACATATTCGGATTAGGATTGTATTGTGTGTTGGGATACGTTTTAAATGTTGTGCTTAAACGGTTTTTACTAGTTAGACCGTAAATCATCTGAGTCACTCGAAGTAGTGTGAATTAAACCTACGTTGCGTGTTATGTGACTGACATTGCTGAATAATGTTTTGTATAGTACACGTTACTATACACTATACATATGTGTACACGTTCATGTGACAAGTGTATTTACCTACGGTTATCTTTATTATGCCCCAGTTCTAGTGCATTGTTTCACATTATGTATTTGTAGGAATATCCATATTGCCTTTACCTTCACTTCGTCATTTTTAATCCTTTGCACTCGAAGCTATTTTCACTGGAAAATTCAATATTTCTTCCGACCTAGAATATTTCCGTTCCCTGTGATTCTTCAAATTTTATGGATACGATGTAATATCTCATACAATACCTAAATGTTTAGTAATTGATTCGATACGATAATGTAAACAATATTTTGAATAATGGTATAGCAATTTTTAGTGGCGCCTCAGAGTCACCATTGGAGTGCTAAGGGTTAAATATTGCATACACAACGAATTTTAAAGTATTGCAAGGAGTGAATATAAATATGCATACATATTTATACATATAATTTAGAAAATATACTTTATATATTATACTTTAGAAAATTATATTTGGTAGTCCCTTTTGTGTTGTACGTTTGTATATTTTCTAAGAAAATGATGTTGGAAAGTTCGTGACAATCTAATTATGTAAGAACGAAAAACTGTATTACGTCTAACAAGCGGAGACCGTAAAACATTAGCGACTGTATTGGAACAGCGTTTTCAGAAATACATACAGTGGGTAACGAAAGTATTCGAACGCCCTTTAAAACAGAATAACTTTTTTATAATTGTATCAAACAACCGGATTTTTTATAATCAATTAGAAACATTGGTTTATGAAATGATATGCAAAAAAGATTTCCCAAAAAATTATAATTTACAAGGTTACATGCAAAAATAAAAAAGGCATTTTTTTTACTGTGTTATTAGGGCCCTTAAAGAACATTTAAAATATATGTTTTGTAGATCTATGAAAATTATACACATGCTGAAAATTTCATCAAAATCGATTAATATACACACGAGCTACAAATGATTAAAAATGTTGAAAATCGTAGTTTTACACGACTTTTGATCAGTTTCTGCTTAAAATCCACAAAATTGTACACCTTTTGATGCGTGTCGTTTTTTATTGCGTCAACCGATTTAGATGAAATTTTCAACATGTGTATAACTAACATAGATCTACAAAACATATATTTTAAATTTTCTTTAAGGGCCCTAATAAAAAAGTTAAAAAAATGCCTTTTCCATTTTTGCATGTAACCTTGTAAATTATAATTTTTGGAAAATCTTTTTTGCATATAATTTCGTAAACCAATGCTTCTAATTGATTATAAAAAATCAGGTCGTTTGGTACAATTATAAAAAAGTTATTCTGTTTTAAAGGGCGTTCGAATACTTTCGTTACCCACTGTATGTAGTATAAAAACTTTCGGGAACGAATTCACCGATTTACTTGCAATTTTTAATAGTTATTTATAGACAGCGGATCTTTATGCAAAATAAAAATTTTCTGTATGAATTGCAACAAACTGGAGTGAAATGGAAATTTATTTTCTTTCTTAATATGTCTAACAGCTTGAAAATAATATAACAGTATTTTTAAATTCTTCTAATGTCTCTACTGTTTTAAATTACACCTTCTAATTTTTGTTATAAATGCATAAAATCCACTCCCTAATATATACGATGTAATTGCCTCGTATTTGTAATAGTATCTTTTCTATTTAAAGAAACGGGCATGATCTGTAGACACAAAATTGCATTCTTCGATTAAAATGTTCTGGTAATATATTTTTGGCAAAATTATTTTTTTTTATTCAGACAGAAATGCTATAAGAAAGCTTCGAGACACGTTCTTTGTATACAAAATGATGATGTGTTCGAGAAACTATAATCTTATACAAGAAAAAATGTCGCCTACAATCTGTCTTATATCGTTATACATATATGACACACTGAACACAATCCCTTGATATTATACATATGTGATGAGGCTATACAGGGTGTCCCAAAATTCGTGAACTTCCCGAAAGGGGGTTGTTCTTGACACCATTTCAAGCGACATTTTTTTAAACGACATTTGTTTAGAAGTTAGTAACGAAGAACACGGACCAATCAGAGCGCGATCTAGACGCTAGTTGCCACATTCGGTCAATAGACAGTTGGCGCGCCGGGCCGACTGTGGCTACTCGCGTCCAGGACGCGCTCTGATTGGTCCGTGTTCTTCGTTAATAACTCCTCAACAAAGCCGCGGATAACATTTTTGCAAAGGAAAATGTCGCTTGAAATGGTTTCAGGAACCACACCCTTTCGGGATGTTCACGAATTTTGGGACACCCTGTATGTATACAGGGTGGTCATTTTATCTGAAGACATTGAAATATCTCGAGAACTATGCATCGGATCAAAACAAGTGGGTAATGAAAGTTGTTCGTCGCGAAGGGTGACATCCAATGATAGCATAAAAAACTTAAATGGGAACCCCCATTTTTCATTGCAGATTTGGATTCTCCAGAAAAAAATACACAAATTTGACCGAGGAATTTTTGCATTTTGGTTCACAGATGGCGCTGTAAGGCACAAATCGAAATGGAGAAAAAATTGTTGAAAATTGGGGATATCTCGAGAAATACACATGATATCAGAAAAATAAAAGTAGACATATTTGATATTTTGAAAAATGCTATTCAATAACACCATAATTGACTCCCCACCCCCACCTCCTGAGGGTGGGAGAGGGAATTATTTCAAAATATTCAATGGGAAACCCTTTTTTATAGCAAGTATTGGTTCTCCATTAGTTTGACATTGTTGGTTGTAATTTCTTTCACAGATGTCTCTGCAAACGAAAGCAGTTGGAAAAATTCATTGGTTTGTTTATCAATAAATCAAAAACTACTTTCTGCGTTACCCAGGAACAACGACGTGGACGTCATTGGTGTTATTCAATAGTATTTTTAAAAATATCAAATACGTCTACTTTTATTTTTCTGATCTGATGTGTATTTCTCGAGATATTCCGAATTTTCGATTTTTTACCCATTTTGATTTCTGTCCATTATAGCGCTATCTGTAAATCAAGATGCAAAAAGTCCTAGGTCAAATTTGTGTATTTTTTTTCTGGAGAATCCAAATTTGCAATGAAAAATGGGGATTCTCATTTATGTTTTTTATCTTCCTCCACCCCCACCCCCAGGGGATGGCGGTGGGGGGTCGAGTTTGGTATCATTAGATGTCTCCCTTCGCGAAGAACAACTTTCATTACCCACTTGTTTAGATCCAATGCTTAGTTCTCGAGATATTTCAATATCTTCAAATAAAATGACCACCCTGTATATTATTGATATATGACGTCCTATCTGAAAAGCTCATTTCTGAATATCCATAATAATATTTTACAGGAATATTTTACTGGACGATGCACACTGAAGAACAATGGCTTACTTATCGTTAGATATACTCTTCGGAGTCGTAGCCATAGTCTTGGCCTTTTATTATTACTTCACTTCGACCTTCGACTTTTGGAAAGTCCGCAATGTTCCCGGACCAAAGCCTATACCATTGTTTGGTAATATAAAGGATGTGATGTTAACAAAACTGGCATTGTGTGATTTCTTGACTGATCTTCACAAACGGTATGAAGATGAACCGATGGTGGGAATATTTACAAGAAGAACGCCAATTCTCGTCATTCACGATCCAAAATTTATAAAGGATGTTTTAATACGAGATTTTTCGAAATTCGCTAATCGTGGCTTGCCCGTCTTCGAAAAGGTATAATTTTCAGGCCGTGAAGGCCTATATTTACACTTGCCTCGGTTTACATACCTCGTATGTATTTTGTAATGGTAATTACATTCGAAGGAGACACTTTCTCCACGTTATGGGTAATGCAAGGTCGGCAAGAAATGTTCATTTCGGTCGATTTTCGAAGACTCCGCCCTCGACTGCGGATGTTTATGCAATTTTCAATTTTTGTTGGTAAATTTTGAGAAAGTGGAATTGAATAAATAAAAAATCGCACCAAATTCTATCGGATTTGATATTCTAGCCATGTTTGAACATTTTCAGATGCCACAAATGGATAAAGATCCGCCGTCTAAAGTAATAATAATGAATATGAAAATAATTACTATATAACAAAAAATATCTTCAACCATTCTGCAGCAAACAATGAAAGTCGACTGTAAAGAATATACAGTCGGAGCAGATTTGTAATATTTTTAGAGGTGCATTGAAAAGTTGTTGAAAGAAATTCACTAACAATAAGTGGGGACCTGGTTGGCGGCTACACAAGGGTTAATGAAAAAAGAAGGGTTAAAATGTGTTAAATAATATTTGCTACTTGTCCCTATTGGATTATCAGATCCTGAGTTGTGTAAATAATATATTTTTGAGTTACGTTGCACGGAAGTTTGAAAAAAGTGGTGTCGAGAAATAATCCAGTCAATGAATGCTCATAAGGGGGGTGTAGAGGGAAATGGAAGGAACACAATTTTTAACATTGGGACTTTATTTGGACTAGTTAGGAGGTAAACATACTAAAAGTCTCTACTAGAAGGTCCCCTTTTTCGGTTTCCGCTTAAATCTCGGAAACTATGCGTCCTAGCGATAAGACCATTCTAAAGTAAATTAAAGCTGACAAAATGTGCCATAAGATTGATTCCATTCAGTTTTTCGCTGTCTCACGTAGTTTCCGAGATATCCGCGCTCACAGTTCAGTAATTGTGAAAAAGAAATTTTTGCTTCTCGTTTTTTGCCTTATTTGACTAGCTAACTCTTCAACACAATTAGTGAACTTTGAGCGCGGATATCTCGGAAATTATGCGAGATAGCGAAAAACTGAATCAAATCAATCTTGTGGCACATTTGTCAGCTTTAATTTTGTATAGAATCTTCTTATCGTTAGGACGCATAGTTTCCGAAATATAAGCGGAAAATCGAAAAAGGGGACCTCTATGTGCCCCCCTGCACTCCGCTCACCTCCTAGGAGTGGCGACTTTTAGTATGTTTACCTCCTAACTAGTCCAAACAAAGACCCAAAGTTAAATATTATGTTCCTTCCATTTCTCTGAACAACTTTTCGTTGACTGGACTAAAATACGCGTTCAAAGTTTAATTGTATAATAAATAGTGAAAGTTTCGAAGAATTCTGTTTTCTTAGAAAATTCCTTGCAAAAATATTGGGACAATTATGTATCGGGTTGGCAAGAAAGTAATTTCGGTATTTTAAGGTGAAGTAAAAAACCAAATATTTTTATTCAAACGATGAACTTTAATCAATAGAATATTTTCTTATTTATCCTTCTTGGCAAAAGATCACCGAACAAAAAGGAAAATATCATATTCATTAAAATTCATTCCATGAATAAAAAAATTGGGTTCTATTTCACCTTAAAATACCGAAATTACTTTCTGGGACACTTTATTGGTTGAAGGGGGAGAGTACGATTTCCGTGGCCCCCCGTTTTGAGGTTATATTTGTGTTCTTGGGGTTATTCCAAGAAAAAAATGTATATATAACATGGTGTCAAATCGGCCTGGTTTAGCCGGTAAAGTAGATTTCCTGTTTCTTATAGATTTGCAAATATCTCAGTAAGTATGCGAAATATGGCAAAATATCAAGAGACCTTTTTTGTAGAAAATCAAATTTCCAACAATTTATGTCGTATGACATTTTTTATCAGCTGCACAGTTTCCGAGTATATTTATATTTCGATGAAGTTGCAGAGCAACTGCCTCCGGTAAATATAGCTGTGAGGGGACCCAACTCGGATGACCTTCACCTTCCCAGACAGCACACCGGCTCGATTTCAGCCTGCTTTTTATGCGCGCCATGGCCCGGAAATAGCCAGGCATGGGCTCGCCTGACGGCCGTGCCAGATTTCAGCTAGATTTCAGCCCATTTACAAGATTGCAAGGGTGCGGCATTTGCGTTCTCATTTCGTGATAATACAAACAAGGGGTTTTTCAGTAGTCAAAAACGCCAGATAAAAGATCAATCTAGGCAGCAAACACCCTCAAAAGTCTTTTTTTTTCCTATACGAGGCGTAATTTGCATTATATATGTTATGAAAATAGCTACATGCGCAGTTGTATGCTTCCGTATGATGCAAATTACGACTCGTAAATGTAAAAATAGGAGTTTCGAGGGCGATCACGGCCTAGATTGATCTTTTATCTAGCGTTATTGACTACTGAAATATCAAATTTTTGTATTATTAAGAAATGAGAACGTGAATCCCGCACCCTTGCAATCCTCATTTCCACGCGACCCGCACTGTGACGCGCATGCGCGAGAAAAGTTTGGCTCAATCGAAGCACTGATTGGCCACATTAGACTCTGGCTGAAATCTAGCTGAAATCTGGCACGGCCGTCAGGCTGTGGGCTCGAGCCCATGCCTGGCTATTTCCGGGCCATTGCGCGCATAAGAAGCAGGCACGGATCCAACGGAATCAGCCTCGAGCCGATCCAAGCATTGTGTTAGGTAGTAACCTGTAGGTCACTGGCCTCGGGAGGTTTGGGCCGGCGGTGGGCTCGGGCAGGCTGTGCTGTCTGGGTTGACGTATGTTGTCAAGGACAACATTCTGAACAACTTTTGTCAATACATCTATCCGTCGCTCGGACTTAGTTTCCGAGATAATTTCGAAAAAGCTTTGTTAAATTTTGGTTGCAACCACAGTAAACTTTACGTTTAGGGAGGCAGCTCCCCACACAGACAATACCACACACACCCACCCAGTGCTTAACACGCACCCAGTGTTTCTAAAAAGAAGGTCATCCATATATGTATAACGAGAGTGACATACTACTCCTGGATTTTCGTATGCGCTTATTTTATTTTATTTTTTGTGAAAATGGAATTTTAACATCATTTTAACGATTTTTATAGGAAATTCAATTTCCTATAAAAAAGGTCTCTTGATATTTTGCCGTACACATAGTTTGCGAGATATTTGCAGGTTTATAAAAAACAGGAAATCTACTTTACCGGCTAAGCCAGGCCGATTTGATACTATGTTATATAATTTTTTTCTTGAAATAACCCCAAGAACACAAATATAACCTCAAAACGAGGGGCCACGGAAATCGTGCTCGTGCTGGTTGAGGTTATAAAATGTAGATTTATATATTTAGCATCTGTATGTTGGAACTGACGCAGAACTTTTTATTTTATACATAGAGATCCGGAGTTCAGTAATAATTTAAACAAATTCCAGACAGAACCGTTGTCTCCTCATTTGTTCAACTTGGAGGCAGAAAGATGGCGGCCACTGAGGACGAGACTTTCTCCAGTATTTACGTCCGGGAAACTGAAGGAGATGTTCCCGCTCATATTGGAATGTTCCGATCATTTGGAACAATATCTTGACAAAGTCGTGAAAGAAGGAGACTGTGTGGAAGTCCGTGAATTAACGGCAAAATACGCGACAGATGTGATCGGTAGCTGTGCGTTTGGCATCGACACGAACGCTTTGTCAGACGCGGAAAGCGATTTTCGTCGTGTGGGTAGAACAGTATTCAAATCCAGCCTTGGCAATCTAATAAGATTCCGTCTTAGACAAGCGATGCCATGGGTTTACAATTTGCTCGGTTATGTACTACCGCAGCAGGAGGTTACGGTGTTCTTCACTAAAGTCATCTCGGAAACGCTAGCTTACAGAGACGAAAATAACATTGTTAGACCGGACTTCGTTAATATGCTCCTCGAGCTCAAGAGACATCCAGATAAATTGGAAAATATTAGTAAGTGCGAACAAATTACTTCACAAAACGCGAGTCCGAGCTTTGCATACGGGGATCCACTTTACATAAAGAGAGTTACAGGGTGACTGAAAAGTTCCAGGAATTTTTTAAAGCATTTCAGCAGTATAAAAATACCGCACAAACGAATGAATCCACACACTTGACCGAATAATAAGATTTATTAATTCATTATCAATGAAATGAACCAAAAACATTTACAACAAATGTTCGAAATTGCCTCCTTTCGATTCGATACATTTACGGACCCGCTTTCTAAAATTCCCGACGATGGTCGCGCACTCTTCCACCGTAATCTGGACCCAGGCGCGCGTCAACGCCGCTTTCAGCTGTTCCACCGTGGCGTATCGTCATCCTGAAATTTTTTGCTCTATGATGGACCATACTGAGTAACCTGGACCATACTGAGTTCCTGGTGGTACAGATACCGGCCCAAGCTATGACCGAGGCTGGAAAATGGCTGCGGCCAAAGTCTTCTGCTGGCCCTTCTTGACCAGCTGGCAGTGATTTTGGCGGTTGTGTAGGGATTCGATCGTAAAAATTTTCTCATCCGCGAAAAAAACCTTCTTCCCGCTTTAGAAAGCGGGTCCGTAAATGTATCAAATCAAAAGGAGGCAATTTCGAAACATTTGTTGTAAATGTTTTTGGTTCATTTCATTGTTAATGAATTAATAAAACTTATTATTCGGTCAAGTGTGTGGATTCATTCGTTTCCGGGGACTTTTCAGCCACCCTGTATATGTACATGTAATAATATAAATATTTATCAAATATATAATAATAACAATATGAATAAGTAGCGCGCTTACGTTGATATACATCACAGTTGAAACAATAACTACAAGGACTTTATTTTCATACTAACTTCAATCCATTTATAGTTATTATCAGAATTTAAAACTATTTTCTTGTGATTATGTATCTGGACGCATCATAGATTGAATAAGTTGCTTTCGAAATACTTGTTAATAAAATTTGACTTTATTTCACTTGCAGAGCTCACGGACACATTATTGACTGCTCAAGCTTTTGTTTTCTTCATTGCTGGTTTTGAAACTTCTTCTTCAGCGATGAGCAACGCACTGTACGAGCTAGCTCTGAATCCCGATATACAGGATAAACTTCGGAAAGAAATTCGAGAACATACCGATAAAAATAAGGGAGAATTAAAATACGATCAAGTTAAAGAGATGACATATTTAGATCTGGTATTCCGCGGTAAGTACGACAAATTTCACGTTAGCCGTATCGATCTCAATATGTAACTGGTAGGATACCTTGTTTTATAAAAATTATACGGCAGAATTTATTCAGATTTCTCACGGTTTCTTTAACAACCCAGTCAGCCAAATGCTCGGTTTTGGCCGGGCAGCTGCGTCGGCAGAGACGACACTTGCTGCTGGCAGAAAGACCCGGCATCTACCCGGCAGGAGCTTCCGGGCAGATGGAAGGCAGCTCGGTCTTCGGTCTTACCGCAAGGCAGAATCCAGGAACGAGCTGCCTTCCATCTGCCGGGAAGTTTCTGCCAGACAGATGCTGCCAGGAGAATACCACGCAGCTGCGTCAGCAGAGGTAGCGCTTAAAGGACTGTTTAGTCTGGTTCGCCAGTGACAGCCCGACATTTTGGACCATTTAGTTTGGTCTGTGACTGTCTGGCAATAATTTGAGGCGTTTCGCGAGGCTCGCACAAAGGCCAAGCGTCGGAGATCGTGTCTAACCCCAGGGATTCCCAAAATCTTTTACTCCCCTCTACGCCCCTGGCAGGCACTGGTATAGGCAGAATATAACATGCTGTATTTATTTAAAATGCTATTAACTAGAACTTGTCAGAGTTTGTCGTGTCAATAGGTGGCGAATACGTTGTTAAGGGCCCCTTCTCCTAGCAGACGACACGCGCACGTGAATGTGTGGTACACTCACACACCGCTAGACCACGTATACGTACGCGAGGATTGCAAGGGTCGGGGAATCCACTTCTGATTTCCCGATAATGCAAAGACGGGGTTTTTTAGTAGTCAAAATCGCTAGATGAAAGATCAATCTGGGTCGCTGTTTGCCTCAAAAAGCCTTCTTTTACTTTTCCGAGAAATGGTTTTGCAATATTCGGCTGTATGTTGCCCGTCGGAGAGACTGGTAATCCGGCGTGACTGCAGCGCCAATTAAGTACTAAGTAGTCAATTAATTATACTAACTTTTCAAAAAAATCAAACTCTTTGTTATAACATTTAAATTCCTTAACAAAGTATTCGCAACCTATTGACACGACAAACTCTGACAAGTTCTAGTTAATAGCTTTTTAAATAAATACAGCATGTTATATTCTGCCTATGCCAGGCCTGGCAGGCTCTAGCATAGGCATCTCCTGGAGTGTAGAGGGGAGTAAAAGATTCAGAGAACCCCTGGGGTTAGTCTGGGAACCCGTGGAGTTAGACACGATCCCCGGCGCTTGGTCATTGTGCGAGTCTCGCGAAACGCCTCAAATTATTGCTAGACAGTCACAGACCAAACTAAATGGTCCAAAATGTGGGACTGTTACTGGCGGACCACACCACGGTGTATTATAGAGGTATTACGACTAAGCACCTCTGTAAGGTTGACGTTTTGTGATAAATAGAGGTTAGTTCGCCGCCAGATGGAATACTAGTCATCCTCACGGATTTCATGTACGTGTGAAAATGAGATTGTGTGTAGCAGCATGTCCATGTAGCCCGTGCTAAGGTATGTACGGTACATACTCATTCTCACAGGTACATGAAATCCGTGAGGATGACTAGTATTCCATCTGGCGGCGACCAGAGAACTAACCTCTATCTATCACACCTTTCCGAGAGAAGTCCGAACACCTCTATAATACACCGTGGACCATACTAAACAGTCCTGGCAGTATGTGCTCTGCATATTCGTCCAGATTCCGAGCATGCTATACTTCGAGCAGCTTCGAGCGTCGTTCGGACAGGATAATGCCCGCCATCTGCTCTCTAGGCTGTGCCCGATATCTGCTCGGAGCAGGCCTGGCTGACTGGGAATATGTGCTTGAATAAAAAAATGTATCTATTCATTTCTAAAGGAAGTGGGATTCATACATGAAAACAACTAATATTCTCATAACAATATCCTTATTAGAATACTGTTGCAAAACTTGTATCTTCTAGGGATACGTTTTACTATACTGTAGGATCCGAAATAAAATCGTAGGAATGATTAAACCTAAAACGTGTATGTGATTTTTATACTTTCTACGATTAAAAAGCACTAAACTAAACTAATGAACTTTCATATTTGCAGAAACAATGAGGAAATACCCGGCTGGACCAATTCTATTGAGAAAATCTATGGCAGATTACTGTTTCGAAGGGACGAAGGTTACAATTCCAAAAGGAACATTTGTTTGGATACCACTCTTTACAATTCATCGAGATCCCAAGATCTATCCAAACCCTGATGCTTTCATTCCCGAACGGTTCACCGAAGATGCTGTTCAAGCTCGAAATCCTATGCATTATTTGCCTTTCGGCGATGGACCAAGAAATTGCATTGGTAAATATGGTGTTTTATTGAATACAGGGTCATCCAGCTAATAGAAATGGGAAAAGATAATGGTTGAAACGAAAGTGGTGGGGTTTCAAGAGTAGCATACAATTTAATAATTAAATTTTCCTGTAGTCCGTTTTTTTATCGTGTTTTAATCTTTTTAATGTTAATATTGTGGCTAAAGAAAGAATTTAGTCCTGAATAGAAAGCTATAAGGCTATAAGGGTACGTGCTATAAAAAAGTGATGATTGCTTAGATATTCCCTATACAGGGTGTTTAGCTACAGGTGGGAGAAAATTTAAGGGGTGGTTCTCGACGATAATGTAAGACGAAAATGAAGAATAAAAAAATTGCGATTTCGGCTTCGTTATTTAGTTATTAACAGTTAAAAATCTGACCAAAATGCGGCAACTTTTCAACAGAGGTGCACGTTGCGTACGTGACACAGGTGCGCGAGAGTCTCGTATCAAGTGACAAATGCATGCATACCTTGGTTCTCATTTGAGGCCCCAGCGAGGTGAAAATGTTTAAAAAATCGTTGGACGGCATTGAACCTACCTACTCGTTAAAATCCACAAGGACATTTCTAATATCCGCCTTATGGAATTATCGAGTAGAAGGGATCAATGCCCTTTCACTTTTAAATTCTTCTCGCACATATCCACAAATCCTTATCCTGCACTATAATTGTTCATAACACTTTAACTACTTAATACACTGGAACAAACCACACATATGCTCTTGCACTATTTACAATATCATACACACACTACGAGTTTACAGAGAGTGTACTAGTTTACTGAGGGGAATGAGGAGAATGTAAAGAACTGGTAATCTTTTAATGTTAAAACACTGCACTTTATTGAACTTGATTTACGTCGCGAGACTCGCTCACAGTCGGAACGGACATGTTGAGGTCGTGTGATTTCTGCGAACGGAAATCTTCGACGTGTGCGAGAAGAATCATCCGTACAAACTAGCATTCCTATGCACACTGATTCAAGACAGCTGATGTCAATGGCACACACATGAGATATTTCGCGGGCACAGACAGAATGAGAATGAATCGCGAAATTCGTGAAACCAGGATAGACAATATATTGGTATAGCAACGCGCGATGTTTGGGCAGTAGCTTGCTGTAGATCTCCATTTGTTTTATCGATCTGGCATCGACCTCATCAGCTGTCTTGAATCAGTATGCATACAGATGCTAGCTTGTACGAATGATTCTTCTCGCACGCGTCGAAGATTTCCGTTCGCAGAAATCACACGACCTCAAGATGTCCGTTCCGTCTGTGAGCCAGTCTCGCGACGTAAATGAAGTTCAACTAGAGGGCTATTGTTGCTCGCTCGCTTCGCTCGCTCGCGAGTAGGGTTGTTTTTGCTCGCTCACTTCGCTCGCTCGCGGGTAGGACTGCTCTTGCGAGAGGGTTAGTGATACGCATGGCTAGTAGGGCCTACTGCTATTAATGTTTTTTATTTGGTGTGTGATTCTCCAAGAGTCACACAAAGAACTTCCCGATTCGTTACTCCTCCGCCAACATCGCTTAAATCGTTTTTTTAACTTCTCGATTTCATAGGGAAGTTATTGTAATTACCCCGAAAATCGAAAATCGTTTTTTTAGCAGATCTTCACGTTTCATGGTCATTGGAGTCATTTTAGACTATTTTTATCAAAATGTCCGTGTGTGTGTGTGTGTGTGTGTGTGTGTGTGTGTGTGTGTGTGTGTGTGTGTGTGTGCGTATGGCCGTTTGTATGTTATCAAATTTTTCGTTAACGTTTTCTGAAAAAGTAACAACGCGATCAGAATGATGAATGATGCAATCGATGTGCCCCGCTGTAACTTATAGCTGATTAGATTTTGGTCCATTTTGGTCAAGTAGTTTTTTAGTTTTTTTCGGAAGGAGTCGATTAAACATTGCAATTTATACGAAAAGCGCATCCTCCGAAGAAGTAAACGTAACTATATATATATTTAGACATATTTTTAAAAAAATTGTATTTTATAAAATTAAAAAAAAATTTTTTATAAAATTAAAAAAAAAAATTTTTCTTGTTTTTTTTAATTAAAAAGTTTTTTTTTTAAATTATGCAACTAATGCTAATGTAACCGCTTACAATAATCGAAAATTATTCCAATGCAAGAGTGAGTTAATCATCGCCGAGAATACATTTTCAAAGAATATCGATGAAAGTACAAAAACATTTATATTACAATCTTTAAATAAACAATCAGTTCAAAACGAACTGTTAACAGAGAATAAATTGAAAATTAATATAAAATATATGATAATTAATAACATTGATGTTGAAGACGGATTGGTTAATCAAGCATGCGAAATATTAAAATTTATTACTTTTGAAGAAAATACTAAAATTCCGTCTATATTGTGGTTAGATTTTCAATTGGCCATAGTAGGAGTGAAAGTAAGAACTCGTTATCGTGATTATATGAAAAATGCAAATATAAATCAAAATTGAACACGAATAATAAAAAAATATCGAATCAAGTAAATATTTCGAGTGAAGAAAAATAACAAATCACACATAGTCAATTTCCAGTGGTTCCTGCTGAAGCGATTACGATTCATAAAAGTCAGGGACAAACATACGAGAAAGTATGTATGAATTTTAAAACATCAGAAATACGAACTTTACAAATGTTGTATGTAGCACTGAGCAGAGTTTCAAAATTGAGCGGTTTATATATTTTGAGAAAATTTAAATTAATAGTATCGAAGAAAACCAAGATCAATACTGCAAACCCGGATAATGATGAGTTGTATCGTTTGCGAAAAACTAATTAAGACAATTTATTTTGCAACATTAGTATGCTATAACAAGGAATCAAACGAGCAACGAGCATACGATATTGGTTTAATGCGACGCCATATAGCAAACATTTTGATAAGTAGAAAACTATTGAATTTTCCTGAAAACGTATAATCTTCTTAAAACGTACACTTAATAAATAATAATAATAATATACAGCAACTAACGAATCGGGAAGTTCTTTGTGTGGCTCGTGGAGAGTCACACACAAAATGAAAGACATTAATAGTTGTGGGCCCTACTAGCCATGCGTACCACTAACATTCTCGCAAGAGCAGTCCTGCCCGCGAGCTCGCGAAGCGAGCGAGCAACAACAACCCTACTCGCGAGCGAGCGAAGCGAGCGAGCAACAATAGCCCTCTAGTTTTGTACTTTCATCGATATTCTCCCAAAATGTATTCTTGGGAGTAGAGATGTGGGAGTAGAGATTAACCCACTCTTGCATTGGAATAACTTTCGATTATTCCAAGCGGTAACAATAGCATCAGTTAAAGAAAAAAAACTTTTAATCTAAAAAAAAAATTAAGAAAAAAATTTTTTATGTAATTGCGTTTGGTTCTTTGGAAAATTTTCGTCCTCCCTTATAAATTGCATTGTAGAATCAACTCTTCTTGAAAAAAACTAAAAATCTAAAAAACTACTTGACCAATATGCACCAAAATCTAATCAGCTCTAAGTTACGACGGGGCACATCGATTGCATCATTCATCATTCTGATCGCGTTGTTATTTTTTCAGAAAACGTTAACGAAAAATTTGGTAACATACAAACGGCCATACGCGCGCGAGCGCACACGCACACGCACACGCACACGCGCGCGAGCGCACACACACACACACACACACACACACACACACACACACAGAGACATTTTGATAAAAAAAGTCTAAAATGACTCCAATGACCATGAAACGTGAAGATCTGCTAAAAAATCGATTTTCGATTTTCGGGGTAATTACAATAACTTCCCTATAAAATCGGGAAGTTAATAAAGTGCAGTGTTTCAACATTAAAGCACTACCAGTTCTTTACATTCTCCTGATTCTCCTCAGTAAACTTGTACTCTCTGTAAACTCGTAGTGCGTGTGTATGATATTATAAATAGTACTAGAGCGTTTATTCCAGTATATTAAGTACGGTGTTATGAACAATTATAGTGCAGGATAAGGATTTGTGGATATGTGTGAGAAGAATTTAAAAGTGAAAGGGCATTGACCCCTACTACTCGATAATTTTATAGGGCGGATATTAGAAGTGCCCTTGTGGATTTTAACGAGTAGGTAGGTTCAATGTCGTCCAACGATTTTTGAAACATTTTCACCTCGCTGGGGCCCCAAATGAGAACCAAGGTATGCATGCGTTTGTCACTTGATACGAGACTGTCGCGCGCCTGTGTGACGACGCAACGTGCACCGCTGTTGAAAACTTGCTGTATTTTGGGCAGATTTTTAACTGTTAATAACTAAATAACGAGGCCGAAATCGCAATTTTTTTATTCTTCATTTTCGTCTTATATTATCGTCGAGAACCACCCCTTAATTTTCTTCCACCTGTAGCTAAACACCCTGTATATGATTTTTAATGCAAGCAATGCAAAAAATTATTTTCATATTCGATCGATAAGTGCAAGTTATACATTTTCGAGTGTTTTGTTTCAACCATTTTTTCATATACATATGTACCAAGTAATTTTTAGGTGGCGCACTTACAATTAGTTGAATCATCCTGTATATTACTGTATAACAATGAAGAGTCACACGATCCCAGTAAGCAATCTGCTCGATTTTGGACTAACTTCTGCATCCGCAGAATTATCGCTTTATGCTGGCAGGGTGCGCTGTCCAAAATCGAGCAGATTCCGCACATCCGCAGCTTCGAGAATCGTTCTGACAGCATAATGCCCGCCGTCTACTCGCCAGTCTGTGTTCAAAATCTGCTCGAGGCAGGCCTGGCTGACTGGGATTGCAGGCTGTGCTCGATATCTGCTCAAGGCAGGCCTGGCAGACTGGGATGATAACAATAAAAATTATCATAGTGTAATATCATTAAAATATGAACATGTTTCGTAAATTTTAATTCAGAAGGATTTCCAATTTACCTTTTGAAGATCAAGTGCTTTTAAATGTTTTTAACTACCCAGTCAACCAGGCCTGTCGAGGCACATCTCGAGTCCAGCGTGCGGAGGCCACCTAACGGGCATTATACTGGCCGAACGTCGCTCGAAGCTGCTCGAAGCACACGATGGCTAGATTCTAGCCATGCCACAAAAGATCGCGTGGGCTCGTATTCTTCCCTCGGCACCAGCCCGTCACAAGCTGCTCTCGGCACTGTTCCCATCTTAAGGGTGACGGTCCGAATTTGACCTTGGTCGAGCGAGAGTGTGGTGGCACACTCACATACCACTAGACACTGTATACTAAACTAACGAAACTACGTCTTGCTAATGCACATTTGCGGCCCCTACGCAGTCACAATCGCTAGATAAAAGACCCACCCATTGCGCATGGTGTCTAAAATCACCTACTTTTGCGTTTTCGAGGCGTAATTTTCATTATTCGGCAGCATGTAGCCGAGTTCGACAAATATTGGGCGGCGCGACAGTGCTGCCACTGTCAAGACACATACATTTTCTTAAATATCGAGAGATTTAGGGTTCTTATAGAAAAAAACATACACGAAACGCATATTCAGGGACACATACAATGCCAATGCAACCTTTATTATGTTAAACTATACGTGTTTAAACACACAGTTTGATGTTTACGAAGTACACCCCTAAACGGAGGGTGTCGGCACAAATATCAGTTCCATGGCATTTTTAACTAGGAGCGCTAGTGTGTTTCTCAATTTTCAGTCACTGTTTTACCGATTCAGTCACTGCATCGGTAAAATATCGGTAAAACAGTGATTAAAAATTGAGAAATACACTAGCGCTCCTAGCTAAAAATGCTATGGAACTGATACTTGTGCCGAAACCCTCCGTTTAGGGGTGTACTTCGTAAATATCAAACTGTGTGTTTAAACACGTATAGTTTAACATAATAAAGGTTGCATTGACATTGTATGTGTCCCTGGATATGCGGATGGTGTATGCTTTTTCTATAAGAACCCTAAATCTCTCGATATTTAAAAAAATGTATGTGTCTTGACAGTGGCAGCACTATCGCGCCGTTCAATATTTGTCGAACTCCGCTACATGCTGCCGAATAATGAAAATTACGCCTCGAAAACGCAAAAGTAGGTCATTTTAGACACCATGCGCAATTGGTGAGTCTTTTATCTAGCGATTGCGACTACGTAGGAGCCCCAAATGTACATTAGCGAGACGTAGTTTGTTATTTACGGAACCCTTGCAACCTCGTGTACGTATACAGTGTCTAGCGGTGTGTGAGGGCGCCACCACACTCTCGCTCGACCAAGGTCATCTAAGGACTCACATCCTTAAAATGGACCGAGCGACCAGGATTGTTCCGAGTACAACTTGTGCCGGGATGGTGTCGAGGCAAAAATACGAGCCCACGCGATCTTTTGTGGCATGGCCAGAATCTAGCATTTTCGCTGACTGGGTAATTAAACAATTAGTTTACAAACTATGTAAATTCCAGGTGCACGATTTGGAGTTTATCAATCGAAACTCGGACTGATAAAAATACTCAGCAAACACAGAGTCGACGTTTGCGAGAAAACAATGATACCATACGTATTCGATCCGTCTGCGTTTTTATTGGCACCAAAAGGAGGAATATACTTGAAGATAACAAAACTAGAACGTTGATAAGACGACTTTGAATACCTTATAATTAAAACGTAATTGATCTTATGTGAAATATAAATTGCTATCTATAAGTACAATTATATAGAATACGTCCGTAATTTTATAATGTTATGTTTAATACACTGTGGAATAGTAAACACATACACAGATCAGAAATAACTAATTTTATACATCGTATGTGCCTATGTAATGTAAATCGTTAAATAATAACTTTTCTACTGTTAGAAATTTTTCAAGGAACAGTGTCACGTAAATCTATGTATATGTTATTTATAAGTAACAATGTTTATATTCTCGTTAATTACACTGTCCAACAGCCAAAACGTATTTCGATTCCCACTATACAATTCTCATAGACTTTTTCGCGCTGATTCCAAATCTGTCCTTAATTTTTCTCCTTGACGTACAGTTTTTGAGAAAATTGAGTATCAAAAGAACACATATTTTTCACCTTTGAACAAATATTGTGATGTTATTATAAAAGATATTGAATTGTTCTTTACAGCAAAAGATTCCGTAGACTTGCCCGAATACAGTGATATCCAATACAAGTGTTTTATCCTTGTAGCGCGTTAGAGATATTCACGATTAGCGTCCGTGAATCCAGAGATTGAATCGACTCACTCGCGAAAAAACCGGTCAAAAGGCGACGCGCGACGTTTCTCTTAAGCAATGTAAGCAACGATTGATTGACGTCGAAAAAGGAGTCGAACAGCTGGCAGTTTACCGTCACCGTCGAACTCGTGATTGAGTTCGACGCAGATCGATAGAGCGATCCGCCAATAGTAATCTCCCTTTTGGGGTCGATAATCGATATCAATCGACGTTCGACGGTGCTGGTCTAAGCTACTGCTAGCTGCTTATCGACTCTCGATCTCGCGGTTACGTGCGGGTCCACCGATAACGGGGCGGCGCAGTAAATCGGCGCGTTGACGCTGCCGACTCATTCAGCCAATCCCAAACACCCCCTTAGGGGTTGAATTTTTAAAAACGCCGAGATAGGTGTTTGATTATTTGTATCAATGAACATTAATACCAAGTATCAAGCAAATCCGACCACAAATAAAATATTCTTCATACAAACGTTGCAACCCCCTTTCACCCCCTCAGGGGTTGAATTTTTAAAAACGCCGAAATAGGTGTTTGATTGTTTGTATCAAAGAACATTAATACCGAGTATCAAGCAAATCCGACCACAAATAAAATATTGTTCATACAAACGTTGCAACCCCTTTTCACCCCCTTAGGGGTTGAATTTCGAAATATCCTTTCTTATCCCTTGTATAGATCATAAAAGAAATCTCTGTGCAAAATTTCAGCTTTCTAGGGCCAAGGGTTTAGCCTGGGCGTTGATAGGTGAGTGAGTCACCCTTCATTTTTATATATAGAGATTAATACATTATAATTGTTTAAACATATGTAAACAATGATTAAAGACGGAGAGACACCACTTTTGCACCAATTTTTGCGGATGTTTTTGAATTTATCTAAAAAAATAAGGGTCGCGAAAGAGCAGACTTTTGTCTTGAGAAGCAGACTTTTATCTTGAGAAACCATCCTTTCAAGTTTGCATGATCGACGTTTTTTTCGAACCAGAAAGCAAAATATCTTTGCCCGACATGAATTGCCGCCAGTGGCGCTCACCACTAGAACGGGCGTTCGCCGCGCCATATCGCAACGCCCGTTCTAGTGGTGAGCGCCACTGGCGGCAACTCATGTCGGACAAAGATATTTTGCTTTCTGGTTCGAAAAGAACGTCGACGATCCAAACTTGACAGAGTGGTTCCCCAAGATAAAAATCTGCTCTATTGCGTGGTATAGTTCGATTTTCCGCTGGACCCTTATTTTTTTAGATAAATTCAAAAATATCCGCAAAAATTGGTGCAAAAGTGGTGTCTCTCTGTCTTTAATCATTTTTTACATATGTTTAAACAATCATAATGTATTAATATTGGATATCACTGTATTCGGGTAAGTCAACAGAATCTTTTGCTGTAATTAACAATTCAACATCTTTTATAATAACATCACAATATTTGTTCTAAGTTGAAAAATTGTTGAAATTTTGTAGCGGTGCACTATCGCTAGACTGTTTGAATAAATGTATGGTAGAGTTTCTGTGATACTTATTTATTAATAATACACCTATCAACACAAACCACCAAATATAATACGAGGACAAGATGCTACTTTTCCTTTTTCCAGATCACACAGTTCAAAACCGATTACAGTATAGCACGTTGTTCGTTAGACTAGATCGCACGCGCACATCATACCACGCACAACCAAACGGCTCAGAGCTGCCAACCTGACTCATGATGATGATTATTTTTTACACCCTCTCGATCATCATCCTCGCTATTCACGCAAGTCCTATCTAAACAACGTAGACCTAATGACGCTATACACCTTTCGTGTTTATCTTTATACAATGCTTTCGTTAATACGTCCGCCAACATGTTTTCGGTACTAATATAAGTTACTTTAATTTGAGCATTTTCGTACGCCTCTCTGCAAAAATGATGTCTTATGTCTATGTGCTTACTTCTATTATGAAACACGGGATCTTTACATAATTGTATTGCACTTTGACTGTCGCATAGAACTTCTGACGGATTTTTCGCTAAGCTACCGAGATTTATATAATTCAAAAGTCTTCTTAAATATATGATCTCTTTTGATACTTCCGTAAGCGCCATATATTCCGCTTCCATTGTAGAAAGCGCTACAGTTGGTTGTTTTTTAGCTTTCCAACTTATTGGTCCACCTGCTAAAATTAGTACATTACCGGAGCATGATCTCCTATCGGTAATGTCTCCTGCCCAATCGGAGTCAACGTAGGCTTTTAATTCTTCGCCGGTAGGTTCATAATGTATACTGTAGTCCACAGTACCTTTTAGGTATCTTAATACCCTTTTTGCACATTTCCAGTGTTCCACAGTGTAATTTGAACAAAACCTACTTAGTGTACTTACGACAAATGATATATCGGGGCGAGTGGCATTGGCTAAATATATTAATGCGCCAACTAATTCTCTGTAAGGGATGCGACTCATTTGATCCCTCTCTTCCTCCGATAATGACTTCCCTTTTTGTAATTTTAATCCAGGTTCCATGGGAGTTGATATTGGTTTACAATTTTGCATTGTAAATTTTTTTAATAAATCTAAAACATACTTTCTTTGGTTTAATTTTATGTCTCCGGTATCACCATTCCGGATAACATTGATCCCTAAAATACTGTTAACAGGACCTAAATCTTTCATATTAAATTTTTGTTTTAATACATTTTTAATTTGAATTAACTCATCTAAATCGTTTGATGCAATTAACAAATCGTCTACATAAGTTACTATAATTACTAGCTTATTATCTTTGGCTTTAACAAATACGCAAGGATCTAAATTAGATTTTCGTATACTTAAATTAGATAAGCAATTATTTAATTTTTCATACCATGCTCTTCCAGATTGCTTCAATCCATACAATGGTTTTTGGAGAAGACATACCTGGTTTTCATTGCTTGTTGAAAATAATTCTGGTTGCTCCATATAAATTGTTTCTTTTAAATCGCCTTGTACGTAGGCTGATACGACGTCCATCTGGTGAACGTACATTCTCTTTTCGACTGAAGCAGCTAAAATTGCTCGTACTGTCTCGTACCTTGCTACTGGAGCAAACACTTCTTCGTAGTCTAAGGCGTATTTTTGTTGATGGCCTCCAGCTACTAATCTTGCCTTATATTTATTTATAGTTCCATCATGGTTCCTTTTTATTTTGAATACCCATTTGTTCGATAAAACTTTTTTATTTTTAGGCCTTGGAACCAGTTTCCATGTTCTGTTCTGCATTAACGTTTCGTAATCTGCATCCATAGCTTCTAGTCACAATCATTTATCAGTTCGATTTTTAATTTCACTTGGATTCATAGGTTCCATAACTTCAGCTGTTTGATATTGCTTCTTTGGCCTTCCTGGTTTACCTGTCCTAATTATTTTAGGTCTGCCAGGACCTCTCTTGATTGGTTCTTGATTACTTATTTGTGTATCTTCTTCTCCTCCTCCTTCTTCTTCTTCTTCTTCCCAAATTATTTTTTCTTCTTCCGATGTTACTTCTTCTTCTTCCAAAGGTATTTCTTCTTTGTCTTCTATTTCAGTAACTGTTTCGTTTCTGTTTTCATTTATCAATAAATCCTTAAATGTGGCTGTACATGTGTTTCTCAACAATTCAGGATTTTCACCATATACTATAACACGTACATCACGTCTCTTTACTACCGTATTTGTTCCAGTTAACCACAATCTGTACGCCTTGGATTCATTTGAATATCCGACCATTACATATGGTCTACCTTCTTGGTGAAATTTTCCAATTCCAGGCCCCTTTTCCAATGCTATTATTTTACATCCAAACGTCTTCATGAATCCGACGTATGGTTTTCTCTTGCTGTATGCTTCGAGTGGAGTGATATTATTTAACATGGAAGTTGGGCATCTGTTCCTAATAAAACAAGCTGTATTTATAGCTTCGGCCCACAATGACTCAGGCACTCCCGATTGTAATATCATGCATCTTGCCATTTCGGTAAGTGTCCTATTAGCTCGTTCGGCCACTCCGTTCTGTTCTGGCGTATACTCCACGCTTAATTGTCTCCTGATTCCACACGTCTCTAAAAATTGTGTGAATTCTTTCGAAACATACTCTTTAGCATTGTCAGATCTGATACCTTTTATTTGTTTTCCTGTTTCCTTTTCAACACGTACTTTGTAATTTTTAAATGCATTGGATGCTTCAGACCTATTTTTTAACATCGTTACCTCTGTATATCTTGTTGCATCATCGATAAAAGTGATGAAGTATCGTGCACCACCTAGTGAATTGACCTTCATGGGTCCACAAATATCTGTGTGTACTAAACCCAAAATTTCAGTTCTTCTTTCTGTGGAGCGCTTGAATGGTAATTTGTGTATTTTCCCAAGATGACATACCTCACAGTCAAAGTTCTTGTTTTGACCAAACAACTTCAAACCTGTTACCATGTTTTCACTTTCCAGTTTTCGTAAATCATTCTGGTTGAGGTGGCCCATCCGTTCATGCCATCGTTTAAAATGGTTTTGACTTTTGTCTTCCATATTCATAGCTTGATGATACTCCGACTCTGTTACGACATATAATTCTCCTCTGCGAATTGCTTTAAACACTATATTACCTTCCTTTTCTTTCACAACTGCATAGTTTCTATTAAAGCTTACAGTATATCCATATTTTGTGATTTGTGGAACTGTATGTATGTATGTATATTTATTGTTCCCTTACGGGTTACAAAGAGATCCCGTTCCCTTTACAATTTTCATTTCATTTATCTTTCTATACAAATTCTATAATAAAATACCTTCTCTTACTTTTCGCATTCACTCTCTCTCACTCATTCTTCCATTCATCCTTGCCTTCTCACTTCTTTTCCTCTTCTTTGTACTTTCCGTCCTGTATTTCTTTTCTCTCCCTGTCTAATTTTTTCATCCACTCTTCCCCCCTCCCGTCCTCAGCTAGTATCTCTTTCACCTTATCTTGTAACCCTACTTCGGATCCCTCTTCTCTCGAGCATCTATCCAGCACGTGCTCCCACGTCTCTTCTTCGTACCCGCACTTTCTGCACCGTCTCTCCTCTTCTTCGTCCCAGTACCTTCCTCCTCTCATTTCATTTCCCAGCCTGTATCGTGCTATTCTTTTCCATTTCTCTTCTTTGGTTCCTTTCTCTAAGTATTCAGGTTTCTCCTGCACTCTTATTTCTTTAAACCACTTGTTGTACCTCGAATCCATCGCTAACCTCCAGTTTTCCTCTTTCTCTTTCTCCTGCTCTCTGATCTCTATTCTTCCCCACTCTTCCTCTCTACTTTCCTTATTACTCTCCTCTAACTTTCTTCTATTCCCCCTTTCTTCTATATATTTCTTTCTTCCTTTCTCC
This sequence comes from Lasioglossum pauxillum, assembly GCA_933228785.1. Classification (NCBI taxonomy): domain Eukaryota; kingdom Metazoa; phylum Arthropoda; class Insecta; order Hymenoptera; family Halictidae; genus Lasioglossum; species Lasioglossum pauxillum. The sequence goes on along the minus strand of OW121703.1, from coordinate 24,503,685 downwards.
CATTTTGAAATCTTCTTTCCTCCTCTAGCTCTCTCCTCTATCTCTTTTAGACATTGTCTGGCCCATTCACTTCCTTTTCCATCTCTTAACCTTTCTTCAAACTTCCATGCCCTCCTCGCTCCCCTCGCTCTCATTTTCTCTCTCTTCGTTTCCTCCCGTATCATATATCCTGGCGTCGTCCACTCTAGCCCTAACACCCATCTGCTATATCTTTCCTGCATCCTTTCTACTTCCTTTCTTTCCTCCCACCCCCAAATCTCCACACCGTATGCCATCACTGGCCATACCAGCGCGTCAAAAAACCATTCCCTTCTCTTGTAATTGTCTTTGAAATATCTTTTCCCTATCCCCCACACACTTTTCATCACACCTCCTCCTTTTCTTGTTCTGTCTTCTATTTGTCTTTCCTGACCTCCATTCTTCTTAAAAATATATCCTAGATATTTTATCTCCTCTACCTCTTCGACTGTTCCATCTCCCCATCTCCACGTCTTTTTCTCTTGTCTCCTTCTTTCGAATCTAACTATCTTCGTTTTTTCCCTGTTCACTTCTAGTCCTTTCTCCTTTATATAGTTCCTGAATTCTTCGATCATTAGCTTCATCCCACTCTCCTCCTTCGCCAGCAGCACCATGTCGTCCGCATACTGCAGAGTATATATCCTTCTTCCTCCTATTTCCACTCCACCTTTCCCTCTTTTCCTCATCCTTTCCTCTAAATCTGCCATTAATAGGATGAACAGTTTCGCGCTTAGTGGACATCCCTGTCTCACCCCTCTTCCCACCCAGAACTTTTCTCCCATTTCACCTCCCACTTTCACTTTTGATGTTGTCTCCCTGTATACTTCTTCTATTCTTTCCCTAATTCCTTCACTCACACCTCTCTCTTTCAGTGCTTCCCACAAGATTCCTCTGTTGACACTGTCAAATGCTGCCTTCAGGTCTATGAAGCATCCTATTATTCTTCCTTTCTTCTTCACCAGCTCCCTATTTATTAGATAGTTTATCACGTATATATTGTCTATTGTCCCTTTCTCCTTTCTGAACCCCGTTTGGTTCTCTGGTACCATCCTTTTCTCTTTCACTTCTCTTTCCAGCCTCTCCTCTAGAACTATCATGTAGATTTTGTACAGAGTGTTCAATAGCGTCACGCCTCTATAGCATTCCACTGTTCTTCCATCACCCTTCTTTTTTATCGGCACCACTACCCCTATCTTCCATTCTTCTGGCCATCCTTCCCCATTCCATACCCTATTGCATATCCTCCACACTTCTCTCTTTATGTTCTCTCCCCCATATTTCCATATTTCATTTCCTAATTCATCTTCTCCTGCTGCTTTCCCATCTTTCAATCTTCTTATTACTCTTTCTATTTCTTCTATTTCTATCTCTTCATTGTTCCTCTCACTTCTCCTTCTCTTGCCTCCTCCTTCTATCTTGTTTTCCACTCCTCCTAGTAATCCCATAAAATACTCCTTCCATTTTTCCATCTCTATTTCCTTCACTAGTCCTCTTCCTTTTCCACCTCCCATTTTTCTTAGAAAGTCCCAGACCATTCCTTCTGTCTTCGCTCTCCCTGCTTCTATTAAGATCCTTTCTCTTTCCTGTTCTTTTTTTTCTTCACATAGTTTTTTATATTCGTTTTTCAATCTTCTGTAATCATCTCCTTCTTCTTTCCCTTCTTTCCATCTTCTTAATGCCCTTCTTAGCTCTTTCTTTCTTTCGATGCACTCCTTATCCCACCAGCCTCCCCTTTTCTTCTCTTTCTTGTTCTCCGTGCTCTTTATTTCTTCCATTACACCCTTGATCTTCTTTTCTAGCTCTCTTATTCTTTCTCCTATCCCTTCTCCCGTTATTTCTATTCCCTCCGTTTGTCTTCTAAATTTCTCTTTTTCCTCTCTCCCCCATTCCACTTTTCTTATGCTCTTCTTTTTCTTCTTTCCTTTCTCTTCTTTGTCCGCTTTCCATCCTTTCTTCATTGTTATCACTACCGGTAGATGATCTGATTCTACCCTCTCCTCTATCACCATACTTTCTATCCCTTCCCTCGTTCTTTCGTCCCCTATTACATAATCAATAACTGTTCTTCCTCTCTGTCCTATAAATGTGTACTCTCCTCTCTCGTCTCCTTTTATCCCTCCATTCATTATTTGCAATCCCAATTCTCCTATCGTTTTTATTAGTTTCCTCCCTTCTCCATTTACTTTCGTGTCTCTTGACTCCCTACTGACTCCCCGATCGTCTTCTTCCTGACTTATTTCCCCTCCTTCCTTGCCTGTTCTTGCATTAAAGTCCCCACCTACTATTATTTTTTCGTCTCTTCCTATATCCCACCAGTCTTTCAGTACTTTCATTTTCCTTTCAATATCTTTGTTTACATATATCCCTAGTATCTTCCATTCGTCCCCTTCTATCTTTATCCTTCCCTCTATAATTCCTTCTATCTCTTTTGACTCTCCCCAGCTCTTCCTTTCACTCGTAATTTCTTTTCTCATTCCTATCAGCATTCCGCCCTTTGCTCTCCCTATTTTGTTATCCCTAACTGCCCATTGCTTTTTCCATACGTAACCTTGCGGCAATCTTCTTTCCACTTTTTCCCACATCTTTTCTTCCATCCATGTCTCCAGTAGCACCATTACATCCCACCGTTCTATGTCCTTCCAGAATTCTTCATCTTTCCCTATCAATCCTGCTACATTCCAAAATCCAATTATCGTTTTCTCTCCTGCCCTTCTTTCTTCCTTTTTCTCTTCATCTGTCTTTATCTCTCTTTGATTACTTTCCTTTATTTCTTCCTCCCTAGTTCTGTCTGTCCCCATTCGTTTCCCTCGTCATCTTTCAGAATTTTCTTCTTCTCATCCCATTTCCACATCTTTCCTTCTATCCATATCTTCATGTACCCTATTTTTACCCTTTTCCCTTCCCTTCTCTCTTTCTCCATTGTCTGCCTTAACTTCCATTGGATGTTTCTTTCTTCCCATGTTAGATCATCTTCTATTCTTTCCTGTCTTCCCGCTAATTTCTTCTTTTCCGTCATTATTCTTCTTTTCTGCTCCATTGTCGCCATCCTTACCACTGCCCATTCTCCCTTTCCTATTCCCTTTCTGCCTCCTCTCCTTACTTCTTCAACTTCGAATTTTTCTCCTATTACTTCTAGTAGCTTTTGCACTTCTTCCTGCCCATCTCCGCCCTCTTTTATCTCTAAACCTTTCACTATTATGTTCTTTCTCCTTATCTCTCTTTCTTTCCTTTCCCACTTCATCTCTATTTCTTTCAGTCTTCTTTCCATTTCTCCACCTTCTCTTTCTCCTTGTTCTCTTCCTCTCTTCTTTTCTATTTCTTCTAACCTTTTGTCTATTTTGTCCTCTATTCTCCCTTCTAGCTCTATTTTTTTACTCTCTGTTCTATCTCTTGTAACGACTTTCGGTCTCGCTCTCTTTCCTTCTCCCATTCTTCTTTCATTTCTCTCATTTGCCTCATTAGCTCTGTCAGCTCTTTCCATCCCTCTGCGACTTCATTCATCTGTTTTATCGTCCCTTTTAATACCCCCTTTATCTCCTCTCTAATGATCACTCTAATGTCTTCTTGCTCCCATACCTTTTCTTGTCTAACCTCTCCTTTCACCACCTCCGGCGATCTGTCTGTTTTCCTACTTTTCCTGAACGGATCCTTTTCCTTTTCTTCTCTTTCTTCATTCTCTCTCTCTTTTCTCTTCTTGTCTAGCCACTTTCCTATGCCCTCCGTTTTAGATAAACTGTTACTCCTTTTTCTTTCCTTTTCTCTTATCTTCATTAACTTCCTTGCCATCTTTTTTTGTTCTTCTTTGTTTTCCATTATATCTATTTCTTTTCTTATCTTCTCGCCTACCTCCTTTACCGGCATTCCTGTCATGTTACACTGAGCTTCTTTCGTTTTCTACACGATGGCGTTCTACACTTACTCTGTTTCCTCTGCTCACGTTTCTATTGTGTGCTTAACCTCACTTTCTTCTCCTATTCTCTTTCTCTACTCTCCTTCTTCTCTTTCACGCCTTTCTTCTTTCTTCAAGCTACTCCTCCGTTCTTCCTCCACCCACGGATCTTATTCACTCCACTTATCTTTAGCTTTCACTCGCTAATATCACCTCTATATCTGCTGCTCGCAATAATCACACGTTTTCTCCATATAACCGGAAACGGAACCCCTGATTTGTGGAACTGATAGCAAGTTATGTTTTAAATTTGGTACATACATGACATCGCAAAGTCTAATACTATCAACTGTATTCAAGTAACTTGTAATTTTTAATCTAACGTCACCAATACCCTTGCATTGTACATATTGTTTAGCAGCAGTATATACATTAGTGCTTATATGTTGGTTCATATTAATGAAATTATTGCTGTGCTTACACATGTGTCGTGTGGCACCGCTGTCCAAGCATCATTCATTAAAATCTTGAATCATTGGATTAGTACTCAACGTAATGGCATTCATTGCTTTTTCTTTGGTATATTGATTATGCTGCTTGTTTTTGAACCAACATACATCTGCTCTGTGACCGTTCTTGCCGCACACAGTGCATTTTATTTCAACTTTATTAAACTTATTTTTGTTGTACTTACTGTGTGAGTTTTCAGTCTTAATTCTCGTTTTGGTTCTTGTTAGTAGTGCGTCATTATTTTCTTCGTTTTGATTGCGTGTAACTTTCTCTTGAAACCTTGCTTCTAATTCAATTAATTTTAGTTTCAGGATGTCTATTGTTGGTAAATCATCCCTAGATTCTATCGCTGTACAGAAGCTTTCATATTCTGGTGGGAGAGAATTTAATAACATTATTGAAAGTAGCTCACCGGGAATCCTTATACCTGCTTCTTCCAGTTTTTCAGCAACGTTTACAAATTTGTTTACGTATTCCCCCATTGCAACATTTGATTCTTTCTTCATCTTGTATAATGTTCTGTACAGGATGGCTTTCCTCACTGGGCCTTTTGACTCGTATATATTTCTCAACGTGTCCCACGCTGCTTTTGAGGTTTCACATCTCTTAATATTATTTATTTGACTTTTATTCACACTTAAGAATAAAAAGGCAAGGGCTCTCTCGTCCCTGCTGTCCCACTCTATCGCGTTTTCTTCTGTTTTTATATTATTTCCGTTTACGTACGACCATAGTTCATTGCACACTAATATACTTTTTGTGTCTAAGGCAGGACCCGCTAGACAGCCTTACTGATGAGTCCTCTAGCGGGTCTAGGACGAAACACCACCTTCAGTTCCTCCAATAAGAAACACACATATTTTTAGATAGCTAAGACGTAGTCACATAAGTATTACATATATTAGTTTAAGTGTGTAGATAACTGATCGAACCTTGGCGCCGAGAACAAAAATCTTATGAATTTAAAAATCATTTGCGATCGATATAACAATTCTTTAATATACTTTTCATTTGAATTTTCCAGCTTTCATAATTGTCCTCGTTTAATTTTTCGATCCTCTGCGTTCCAAAATTTCCCGCAGCCATATTTTGAGGTTATCTTTAGCACGTGGTTTCAAGCAATGCACCTGGGCCCATAACCTGTTGAAATTTTGTAGCGGTGCACTATCGCTAGACTGTTTGAATAAATGTATGGTAGAATTTCTGTGATACTTATTTATTAATAATACACCTATCAACACAAACCACCAAATATAATACGAGGACAAGATGCTACTTTTCCTTTTTCCAGATCACACAGTTCAAAACCGATTACAGTATAGCACGTTGTTCGTTAGACTAGATCGCACGCGCACATCATACCACGCACAACCAAACGGCTCAGAGCTGCCAACCTGAGTCATGATGATGATTATTTTTCACAAAAATATGTCTGTTTTTAAACTCAATTTTCTCAAAAACTGTACGTCTAAGAGAAAAATTAAGGACAGATTCGGGATCAGTGCGAAAAACACTACAGGATGTCCCAAAATTCGTGTCGTTCCTGGAAATGGGAGGTTCCTTGGGTCATTTCAAGCGACATTTTCCTTTGCACTAATGTCAACCGCGGCTTTGTTTAGCAGTTATTAACGAAAAACACGGGCCAATCAGAGCGCGCCCTGGGCCGCCGCGCCGCGCCGCGCTCGCATCAGAGCGTTGGCGGTACGCCGTGACATCGCAACGAACAAGAGTTTCTCGATTATGTGAATGCTCTCCGATTTCAATGAGCTTTGGATATGTGGTCAAGATCATTATTCTGAACGACATTTCTCTTTAGAATTTGTGGCTGTAGGCTTTAGTTTACGAGATTATCGCGAGAAACTTTACTTGTAAATTCATTATGGGTGTTCATGATAGCGGACACGGCCTGCTAATGTATTCGAAACTAAAGCCGACCGTCAACCATTTCAAAGGAAAAAGATATTTAAAACGTCGAGTTTTGTAACATTATTTCAAGGTCATTGAAATCGATGAAGACCCGGATCATCCTTACCCGACTTACGGCAACTTTACCCGAACGAGGAAAGAGGCAGAAACTGATTGTTTTAAAAACTTACTTATTCAGCCGTAAATCCATTTGCTGCTTCGAAATGTGTGTCAATGGATCAGTCGGTGACGAACTGCACAGGTGTCTTCAGGTATACGACAGTACCGCAATCCAAGGGGCGTACAGCCAAGTCAACGAACTGCACAGGTGGTGGTAGGTAGCAGGTATAACGACACCCTGACGGATACGCGGTCAACGATCTGGACTTTTCACTTTCACTTTCAAATCGATAAATAAATCACGTCTTTTTCACACAGATGCACTAATAACAATTGCAATATCACTTGTATTGCAGCACAATAAAATTTAAATCACAACTTTCTAAAAGAAGAACATCCCGAATTTTTCTTTCACTTTTCACTGTACGGTCAAACGTACGTTTCCACACTGGGAATATTTCACGGCAACAGTAGATGCACTAAAATCCTTCGAAATCGACGAACTGATCGACGAACTCACAATTATTTGGCACGTATACGGTGTCGGATGTATCGCCGCCCTCGCCTGATATACCTGAACGTGGCACCAGCATCGCGCCCGCAGAGGCCGTAAGCAAGAATGATATGAAAATTGTCTTGCGAACCGAGCGTGATGTGACAGAGACTTAGACTGACTGCAGCTTCCCAAAAAAGCTGCGAACACCCCCGAATATCCCCACCACGAAGGAAAACTGAGGATACAGGAACATTATAAAAACACACGTGTTTTGCAGGAGTTGAAAGTGCAGCAGTGTGACTCTTGCCTTTCCTCCACGATAGAAAACAGGGATCCTCGTCTCCGCGGAAGGGATCGTGCCATAAATCAGAAATCTGCAGTTACTCGGGAGTGTCCGCTGGATACCGGAACGGAAAAATTTTCTCCTGCACATGTCGAGTTTACGAATTCCTTTTCGGCCGTGCAATTAAGTCCAAAAAGATTTCTGGTGTGCGCCGCTTGATCTTTACCCGCGTCGTCTGAGGCACGAAGCAGAACTTTCGAACGATAGAAAACAGGGATCCTCGTCTCCGCGGAAGGGATCGAGCCATAAATCAGAACTCTGCAGTGTCCGAGGGACACGGTAACGAAAAATCTACCAACAGTGCGATTCGACATGCGTGGAAGAAAATTTACGAGTGATTGCGAATATTGACAATTTTTATTTTGCATAAAGATACGCAGTTTATTCATTACATTTGCATGCTTAAATTGGACATTTCATATCTAAGAATCTAATATTATTTTTATAATTTTGACTAATCTGTGGACGTAAATACAAAATAAAAATTCTCCAAGTCAATTGAAAAAATCCAAAGATGTATTTTTTCTCGCAATCATTTTAAAAAGTGAAAAATGTCATAGTAGCATCCTTAATTTTTCTAATGTTCTTTTTGTTTTTTATTTGAATAAAATGAATAATGAAAACCCCATCTTTGCTTTGTCGAGAAATAAGGAAATGTCCAATTTAAGCATGCAAATGTAATGAATAGACTGCGTATCTTTATGCAAAATAAAAATTGTCAATATTCGCAATCACTCGTAAATTTTCTTCCACGCATGTCGAATCGCAATGTTGGTAGATTTTTCGTTACCGTGTCCCTCGGACACTGCAGAGTTCTGATTTATGGCTCGATCCCTTCCGTGGAGACGAGGATCCCTGTTTTCTATCGTTCGAAAGTTCTGCATCGTTCCTCAGACGTCGCGGGTAAAGATCAAGCGGCGCACACCAGAAATCTTTTTGGACTTAATTGCACGGCCGAAAAGGAATTCGTAAACTCGACATGTGCAGGAGAAAATTTTTCCGTTCCGGTATCCAGCGGACACTCCCGAGTAACTGCAGATTTCTGATTTATGGCACGATCCCTTCCGCGGAGACGAGGATCCCTGTTTTCTATCGTGGAGGAAAGGCAAGAGTCACACTGCTGCACTTTCAACTCCTGCAAAACACGTGTGTTTTTATAATGTTCCTGTATCCTCAGTTTTCCTTCGTGGTGGGGATATTCGGGGGTGTTCGCAGCTTTTTTGGGAAGCTGCAGTCAGTCTAAGTCTCTGTCACATCACGCTCGGTTCGCAAGACAATTTTCATATCATTCTTGCTTACGGCCTCTGCGGGCGCGATGCTGGTGCCACGTTCAGGTATATCAGGCGAGGGCGGCGATACATCCGACACCGTATACGTGCCAAATAATTGTGAGTTCGTCGATCAGTTCGTCGATTTCGAAGGATTTTAGTGCATCTACTGTTGCCGTGAAATATTCCCAGTGTGGAAACGTACGTTTGACCGTACAGTGAAAAGTGAAAGAAAAATTCGGGATGTTCTTCTTTTAGAAAGTTGTGATTTAAATTTTATTGTGCTGCAATACAAGTGATATTGCAATTGTTATTAGTGCATCTGTGTGAAAAAGACGTGATTTATTTATCGATTTGAAAGTGAAAGTGAAAAGTCCAGATCGTTGACCGCGTATCCGTCAGGGTGTCGTTATACCTGCTACCTACCACCACCTGTGCAGTTCGTTGACTTGGCTGTACGCCCCTTGGATTGCGGTACTGTCGTATACCTGAAGACACCTGTGCAGTTCGTCACCGACTGATCCATTGACACACATTTCGAAGCAGCAAATGGATTTACGGCTGAATAAGTAAGTTTTTAAAACAATCAGTTTCTGCCTCTTTCCTCGTTCGGGTAAAGTTGCCGTAAGTCGGGTAAGGATGATCCGGGTCTTCATCGATTTCAATGACCTTGAAATAATGTTACAAAACTCGACGTTTTAAATATCTTTTTCCTTTGAAATGGTTGACGGTCGGCTTTAGTTTCGAATACATTAGCAGGCCGTGTCCGCTATCATGAACACCCATAATGAATTTACAAGTAAAGTTTCTCGCGATAATCTCGTAAACTAAAGCCTACAGCCACAAATTCTAAAGAGAAATGTCGTTCAGAATAATGATCTTGACCACATATCCAAAGCTCATTGAAATCGGAGAGCATTCACATAATCGAGAAACTCTTGTTCGTTGCGATGTCACGGCGTACCGCCAACGCTCTGATGCGAGCGCGGCGCGGCGCGGCGGCCCAGGGCGCGCTCTGATTGGCCCGTGTTTTTCGTTAATAACTGCTAACGGGGCCGGGTCGAGCAGACTCCAGGACCGAGCGGCCAGCATTGTGCGCAAGCAGCTTCTGCCGGGATCGGGGCCGGGCCGAGCAGATTCCAGGACTGTGCTGCCAGCATTGTGCCCAAGCAGCTTCTGCCGGGCAGAATCCGGAACCGAGCGGCCAGCATTGTGCCTGGACAGCTTCTGCCAGGTCCGGGCCGGGCAATGCCCGGTCTTTCTACCCGGCTTAGGGCGCGATCACAGTGGATCCGTCGTCAGCCGACGTCCGACGTTGTGTCTCTTTTTCACACGCTCGAAAAAAGAGACAGATGCGTCGGACGTCGGCCGAATCGTCCGACATCGCATCCACTGTGATCGCGCCCTTATGCGCGCGTAGATACCCGTCCAAAATCGAACATCCTATACCTCGAGCAGCTTCGAGCGACGTTCAGCCAGTATAATGCCCGTTATCTGCTCGTCAGTCTGGGCTCGATCTCTGCTCGAGGCAGGCCAGGCTGACTGGGTATACAGGGTGTCCGTTAAGTTACGTCACCATTTTTTAGGCATTTCCGGTAGTGTAATTAAAAAATGTTTTAGACAAAAGTTTCTAAGTACTTGGTGAGCTACGTGTTTGCATATCCTTAAACCTGAAAAAAATGCTTTTCACGTAAAAAAGTAAAGGTCACCTTGACTTTTTTAAATGGTACCATATTTTTTGAACATCATAAGATTGTCTCTTACGTCGAGACGAATTTAGCAGTGTACTATACTATGACCTTGAAATGACCTCAATCTTGAAAATTTTGTGCAAACGTTATTTTAATGAAAAATTGTTTCTTACAATATAAATCAAGTTACATCAGATATTCGAACTGCGATCCACCTTCTATGATACAGAGCTCCGCTCTTTCTATTAAACTTTTCGTTGTTGCCATAATTAAGGAGTCATTGTTTATGTATTACATTCAGTTGTTATGCGATTTCGATGTTCTTGAACATTATGGATTGCTGTATCGTATACGATAGATTGCAGATATCCCCAAAGATAAAAATCCAACGGAAACATATCTGGAGAACGCGGTGACCAACGAATTGGACCATACGTTCCCATCCAACGATTTCTAAACTAAAAAAAATACAAAAACAAATAATACAAAAATCTAATACAAAGAGTGGAATTCTGTATCATATGGATTCTGTATCAGGTGGATCGCAGTTCGAATATCTGATGTAACTTGATTTATATTGTAAGAAATAATTGTTCATTAAAACTACGTTTGCACAAAATTTTCAAGTTTGAGGTCATTTCAAGGTCATAGTATAGTACACTGTTAAATTCGTCTCGACGTCAGAGACAATCCTATGGTGTCCAAAACATGTGGTGCTATATAAAAAAGTCAAGGTGACCTTTACTTTTTTACGTAAAAAGCATTTTTTCAGATTTAAGGATATGCGAATATGTGCCTCACCAAGTACTGAGAAACTTTTGTGTAAAACATTTTTTAATTGCACTACTGGAAATGCCTAAAAAATGGTGACATAACTTAACGAACACACCTTGTATACTCCAACAAATTTTAACTTTTTTCGCGTTTTGTCAATCAGTAGACGATTTCTGTAAATTTTGAGCCGCTGAACGAATAAGACCTGAAAGACGTTTTTCTTCACTACTCACAGTTTTTCAAAATTTTAATTTCCAAATAAAATCAAATTTTCAACCGTCATATTCCCACAACACACCGAAGAAATACTCCAGAAAATCTATTAGACTCGTTCCCAGGACTGCATGGGTGTAGAATGCGCTTTCTCATTTCTCGATAATGGAAAGATGGGGGTTTTCAATAATCAAAAGCGCTAGATAAAAGATCAATCTAGGCTGCAATAGCACTCAAAAGTCCAATTTTTACGTTTATGAGGCGTAATTTGCATATTCGGTAGCATCCCAGTCAACCAGGCCTGCCCCGAACAGAAAGCGAGCCCAGCTTACCGGGCAGATGGGGGGTAGTAACCTGTCAGAACGCCGTTCGAGGCTGCTCGAAGCATTGGATGCTCGGAATCTACTCGGAGTCTACGGGGTACGTCGTGGCGGTGCAACTGCCGACGCAGCGCCCCGGTATCCTCCTCCAAAGCATCTGACCGGCAGCTTCTGCCCTGTCTCGGTTTACCAGGTCCGAGCTGCCTTACATCTGCCTGGCAGACGCTTAGAAGGGGGATACCGGACAGCTGCCGACGCACGTGCCCGACAGAAACCTAGCATTTTGCTTACTGGGATGTAGCTGTCACAGCTTTATGAAAATAGCTACATGAGCAGCTGTATGCTTCCGAATAATGCAAATTACAACTCGTAAACGTAAAAACAGGACTTTTGAGGGCCTAGATTGATATTTTATCTAGCGCTTTTCATTACTGAAAAATCCCATCTTTGGAAAAAAGATTCTTCAATCCTGGAGATATGAGTCTACCCCCTTAATTTTGACACACGATGACAGCTTGGAAATTGAAGATTGAGGTTTGATTTGATCTTAGCGGTTGCGTGGTTAGGATTATTCTGATCTGCTCGTCTCATGAAATTTGGAAAATTCGGGAAAAGGAGAATTTGGTAGTACAGAGAAGGAAACTAATGCCCCCCTCCCGGGGGGTGGGGCTTCCCTTGGCGGTGCGAGGGGTTCCTCCCTCGTGTGCACCCGTTGCGGGGGCGGAGGATGAGAGGGCCGGGGGAGTGAGCTAACCCCGGCCCTCGGGGGGGAGTACTACTCCCCCCGGTGTGGCACGGCACCCCAAGACACAAATTATGTGGCGGGGTGCCGGCCACAGCCCAGAGCCGTGCTCTGGGGTGGGGCGCGTGGGAGGTGGGGTGGGGAGGGTCGGGGCGTACGGAGACGCCTTCGACAACCCTTCCTTGCCGGTGTCAGCGCCTCTTTGCCCTGGCCGGGGTGGGAGCCTACGGGTCCCTGCTCGAGCGGGGCAGGAGGGTTCCGGGAGCTGCGGGTGGACCGAGCTGGGGCTCGGGAAGCCCGATTCGAAGACTCCAGGGATGGGGACACTCGGCTGCTAAACCGGGGGTCCGTGCCGACGTGCGTGAGGTGGAACGGATGGTCGGTCGTGGACGTCACTCTCGCGACCGCCTCCGCCTCGCGCCGTGTGTCCAACTGGCGGGTCTGGGAGGGCGAAACCCTCTCGGACCACAGCTACATCCTGATGGACGTGGCTGTGGCTTCGGACCCGCCCGGTGACACGCTCCTCCTCCGGCGAAGTAGCGCCCCTTCGGCGCCCAGATGAGCGCTGAAGCGGCTGGACAAGGACCTGTTGGGGGCCGTGATTATCGGTTCCGCCTGGCCTCCGGCCAGGGAGCGCGGACCAGAGGAGGGGGCGACTTGGCTCCGGGGCACGTTGCAGATGATCTGCGACGTAGCGATGCCCCGGATCAGGGACTGTCCCCCTCGAAAGTCCGTTTACTGGTGGTCGGGTGAGTTGGCCGAGCTCCGCAGCTCGGCCGGTCGAGCCCGCCGCCGGCACGTCCGTGCTCGGCGTCGCCAGTTTCGTGGCGGCGACCCGGAGTCGACGGTGGACGGTCTGTACAGGGAGTATAGATCGTCCGCCGTGGCCCTCAAGCGTGCGATTGGCGCAGCCAAGACCAAGGCTTGGAGCGAGCTACTGCAAACTCTCCGTGAGGATCCGTGGGGGCGCTCATATAGGATAGTGCTTGGGAAGCTTCGTCCTCGGGCGCCTCCTTTCGCGGACAGGATGGACCCGGAGTTCTTGGGGCGCGTCGTTGACACCCTCTTCCCCCCGACACTGGGGGGGATGGAGAGACTGTACGCGCCCCGGGGCCGACCAGCGATTGGTCGGACGAACTCCGGGTCTCCGAGTTTGAGCTCGATCGGGCCATCCAGGAGCGCCGGGCTAGGGGTAAGAAGGCCCCCGGCCTCGATGGCGTTCCTGGCGGTATAACGGCCTTGGCGCTAGGGGTCCTTGCCCCGAGCTACAGGAGCATCTTGGATGCGTGCCTGAGCCGGGGAGTCTTCCCCAGAAGTTGGAAAGAGGCGTCCCTGGTCCTCCTTCATAAGGATGGAAAGCCCGCGGAGTCTCCCTCTTCTTACCGGCCGGTGTGTTTACTCGACGAGGTGGGCAAGCTGTTCGAGAGAATCATTGCTGCCCGCCTCCGAGAGCACCTGTCGCGGGCCGATCCCGGGCTAAGCGACGGTAGACGCCGTCGAGCGTTTGCGCCTTCTCCGGGAAGAGGCTGTCGCCCGGGGCCGGGTGTTGATAGCAGTGTCGTTGGACATATCCAACGCGTTCAACACCCTGCCCTTGAAGGAGATAGAGGAGGCACTGGAATACTTCCAAATTGCCCCCTATCTCCGGGAAGTGCTCCGGGACTACCTCCGCGACAGGGAGGTGTATATTGCCGGCCGGTATGGTGCATTCCTGAGGGAGATGTGCCGCGGGGTTCCGCAGGGGTCAGTCCTAGGACCGCTCCTGTGGATCCTGGCTTTCGACGCGGTACTGCGGGTTCCCCTCCCCCCTGGGACGGGTGTCATCTGCTACTGCGATGACACCCTGATACACGCGGAGGGAAGGGACCGGGAGGAGGTGGGACGCCTCGTTGAGTCCGCCCTGGACTGTGTTGTTGGACGGATCCGGGAGGTGGGGCTTGTAGTGGCCGCCGCAAAGACGGAGGCGATTAGGCTATACGAATCGTCTCGGCGGCGGTCGCCCCAGGGATTCCGGATCCGTGTCGTGGCTACCGTCGTCGAGGTCAGGCCCACGATGAAGTATTTGGGTCTGATCATCGACGGCCGCTGGCGGTTCGAAGACCACTTCGGGCTCCTGGCCCCCCGACTCGAGAGGACAGCGGCCGCGCTTGCGGGGCTGCTGCCCAATATCGGGGGGCCGCAGTTGCATGTACGCCGCCTCTATTTGGGGGTGGTGCGGTCCATTGCCCTGTATGGGGCACCCGTGTGGCACCGCTCGCTCGAGATCAGCCGACGCAGCACTGCGCTCTTGGAGAGAGTGCGGCGTCGGCTGGCCCTGCGGACCATACGGGGATACCGCACCGTCTCTACCGAGGTGGCGGGTCTCCTGGCCGTGGTTGCTCCTTTCCACCTAGTGGCGGCGGTGCAGGCGGTCATATACCTGATCGCCTGCGAATCCCGCCGTCCTCCGGGGGAGGAGCTGACGGCCGAAGAGGAGGAGCAGCTCGAGGTGCGGAGACGCCAGGCCCGTGCGGACGTGTTCGGGCGATGGAAGCAGATGCTTTCGTCCTCGACGCGTCCGGTAGTCCGGGCCCTTCTGCCCACGTTCGACACATGGTGTGGGAGGCGGGTTGGGTTGACCTTCCGCCTTACGCAGGTGCTCACCGGTCATGGTTGCTTCGGTGAGTACCTGCACAGGATGGGGCGGGAGCCGACGACGCAGTGCCATCACTGCGGCGAGGAGGTGGACACGGCGCGGCATACACTCGAGGAGTGCCCGGCTTGGGCCGGACCGCGCCGTGTCCTTAGAGCCGCGATGGAAGGGTGGGACCTCTCGCTCCCGATCTTGTTCGACCGCTTGATCGGGGGCGGGAGGTCGGCGAAGGCGGTGGCCTCCTTCTGTGAGACAGTAATGTCGGGGAAGGAGGCCGCCGAGCGGGCGCGAGAAGGATGTTGCGGGGACGTCCCCCGCGCCGTCGTTTGCAGCCCCCCTTTTCTGGGAGGAGAGGCGGATCGACGGGGTCGAGGAGTGCGACGCGGGGGACGTCCCCCCGTGTCGCGGTGGTCCCCCATGGTGAGGGGACGGTGATTGGTGGGAGGGCGCGGGGAGTGTCCCCCTCCTCGCGCCAACTAACAAATGCCCCCCCCTCCCGGGGGCGGAGCTTCCCTTGGTGGTGCGAGGGGTTCGCCCCTCGCACCGTCGTGTGCCCCCGCCCCGGGGGGGGGGGGCGGAGGATGCAGGGGCCGGGGGGGTGAGCTGACCCCGGCCCTAGGGGGAGTGTACTCCCCCCGTGGTGGCACGGCACCCCGGCTTGCGAGGGGACCCTCACCCGAGGAGAGTCCCACATAATCTCGGTTATCCCCCAGGATGCCGAGGTATGCGGAAAGCATTTTCACACGAAAAAAAAAAAAAGGTTTTAGGTTATTGCCGCGTATCGTACATGGACCTACAGGACTGAGCATAAGGTAGGCTTTTAGGCGAGAGGGGGCTCCAAGCGAGCTGGGAGGGATGGTCGCGGTGCGGCTATGTTACGTAGAACCACAAGTGTTGCCATCTATATAAAGTAGCGGGAACATTTAAAATGTACAAATGAATCACGTATATTCACCGCATATTTTAAGGTGATTCTAATTGTAAGTCAATTGTGACATGCGTAATAATGTTATTTCTATTTACGTATGTCTTATCATAAAGTATATATAAATGTTTTGAAAAATTATCAGTGATTTTATAAGAAATGTGTGAAGGATCAATAACAACACGATGTACTTAATGGCCAGAAAACAATATTAATTTATTAAAATAACTTCTCTTGCTGTTCGCAACTTTCTTTTTTGTTCACAAATATGATTGTACCTGACTTTAACATAATGATTAATACTACACTTAATCAGGTGTATCCTATGATCATACAATACATGCTGATCATTACAATGGTTTAGTAAAGCGAGAAATTAATGTTGGGTATTGTTTGGGATTGGCTGAATGCGTTGGTAGCGTCGGCGTTCCATTGGTTACTTACCTGGTCGCTACGAGATCTGTGATCGATCGTCAACTCTCCGAGTCATTGGCCGACACCGTCGATATCTACCGCAATCGATCATTATCGATTATCTGCCGCGTAGCTCTATTCCGATTGGCGGATCGCGCTATCGATCCGCCAATCACTCGATCGACGGTGACGGCTAACGGCCAGCTGATCGATCGATCAACAGTTCTCTACGGCCAGGCCTAGTGAATACGCTCTTTCTTTTCAACGTAACGCTGCGCGTCTTTTGACCGGCTTGCATAAATTCAAGCATCTCCGGATCCATTGATCTAAGAGATAACCGAGGACAGCAACTGTTCTCATACTCATATTTATTGTACGCGGTTTTCACAGTTACAGTCTGTTTTGTACAAAGTTTCTGTTTATCGACGAGGCCCTACATAGGGAATAAAAGTGATTGTTAACGTTCGAGTGCGGTTTGAGTTACTTAGCGTCCTACCCTCAAACATTTTGGTCCTTCGAGCCGGATTCAGTGCTGCAGTTCCACTGAAAATTCAAACTAGAAGTTATTCGACTGTTCAGTGCTTCTACCTCGTGCTATAACAATGACTGACTTTGTCGATGATCAACGTATTTTCGCGCAGAGTATCTCCCGCGTCGCGGTCAACCTGAAGAAGAAGGGAAAATCGAATCTCTCTTTGGGGGTAGTTCGAGCCTCTCTCGCTTCACTCGAAGCCTTCTGGGCTGACTACCAGAAGGGAGATTTCACAATAAGAAAAGCTGCTAAAAACGACAGCAAGCTAAGGGAACACCAGTACATCACGGACGACGAATTTAATGCGATCCATTCAAACTATGTCGAACAAGCTGGAATTCTACTCGACATGATCGCCGAATTCGAAACCGCTGCGGTCGTTATGGTTCCCTCTACTTCAAACGCAACGACCGGTGTAACGACTCCTCAGAGATCACGAGCCGTGTTGCCAAAGATGGCTCTTCCAACCTTTGAGGGTCATTACAAAGACTAGCCATCCTTCCGCGATTTGTTTACATCGCTTATTATTAACGACTCTTCGTTGTCTCCAGTGGAACGTCTCCACTATTTGAAAACGTGCATGAAGGGCGACGCTATGGCACTTCTCAAAAACGTCACAATGACGAACGATAATTTCCTCGTTGCCTGGAATAAATTGGAGGATCGCTCCAGTAACCCTCGTCTTCTCGTCCAAGCCCAAATTAGAGCTCTGTGTTCCGTGGCTCCAGTTCGCAAGGAATCAGCGGCTGAGATGAAGCGCCTTTTCGATGAGACATTCGACGTCATCGATGCACTCAGCAACCTCGGTCGACCTGTCACCAACGCTACGGACTGGATAGTTGAATTGACCGTAGAGCGTTGGGATCGTCAGTCGCGTCGGGAATGGGAGGATGAGCTGAAGCACTCCAAGGAGCTTCCTACGCTTGAGCAACTAAAAACATTCATGGAAGGGCGTATCAATACGTGCGAGGCCCTAGAGGCCCCTTCAAAAGGCGAACTCTCAGATGGAAGGAAAATTTCTAACCTGAATTCCGCCAAGGTGCATCTGGTGTCCAAGGCGAGTTCTTCAGAGAAGGCCTGCTCCTTATGTCAAGGCAACCACTATATAATGTCCTGTGGTCGGTACCGGGAGAAGACACCCTCCGAGCGAAAGGACGTTTCCTTTCGCTCGGAGGGTGTCTTCTCCCGGTACCGAGCCCTGAATCTGTGCTTTAACTGCCTCGGCAAACACCCAGCGAGCGAGTGCAAGTCGTCGAATAGATGTCAGAAATGCGCCGGGAAGCACCACACGACGCTTCACGAAGCTGCCGCAGCCGCCAAGACAATCGATCCTGCTGGAGCCTGCGTTCAACATCTATCTCCGCACGTGAGTCGCACTTCCGCTGTTCTTCTAAGCACCGCTCGTGTCGCAGTTTCAGACTCACGCGGACAGGACTGCTCAGCTCGCGCGCTGATTGATCCGGGCAGCGAGGTCTCCCTTATCACAGAGGCACTCGCCCAGCGTCTCGGCATCAAGAGGCGGCAAGCTAGAGTTCCTCTTCTGGGTGTCGGAGGTGCCAAGGCCAAGTTTACGCGAGGGAAGACAACTCTGATCATCTCCCCTCAGAACGATGAAGAACAACAATATGAAATTCCAGTCTATATCATATCCGAGCTGTCTCGATACCGGCCTCGTAACCTTCCTGCTCTCCTCGAATGGCCTCATGTTTCAGGACTGAAACTCGCCGATCCCGTTTTTCACCTTGCCGATCCAGTGGATATTCTTATAGGAGCTGACTCCTACAATCTAATACTTCGAGAAGGTGTCAAGCGAGGGCCGCCACACACTCCAGTAGCTCAGGAGACTGCTCTAGGCTGGATCCTTACCGGAGGAGTCGATACGGAGAACTGCGACGAGTCAGAGAGCCGAGCAGCGAGGCCAGTTCATCACTGCAACATTGACCGCGAATTAATGGAGTTTCTAACCAAATTCTGGGAGCAGGAAGAAATTCAAGGGTCAATTCCGGACACTGCGGACGACCGGAAGGCTGAGAAGCATTTCTTGGCCACTTACCAGCGTCTACCGGAAGGACGGTTCATGGTACGGCTCCCCTTTGGAAGCTCACCTGAGCTGGGAGACTCTCGGCTCATCGCCTTGCGCACGCTGAATTCCCTGAACTCCAAGTTCAGACGCTCTGGCGAATTTCAGCAAGCTTACGGCGAATTCCTCGCAAGCTACGAAGCTCTGGGACACATGTCCGCGGCAAGGAACCTGGAAGGAACCGAAGGGTACTACCTACCACATCACGGAGTGCTGAGGGAAGCCAGTTCCACTACCAAATTGAGGGTGGTATTTAACGGCTCGATGCCGTCCACCAACGGGAAGTCCCTAAACGACTTCATGCTCCGGGGTCCTAATCTGCTGCCAAATCTGGCGGACGTGCTGCTGAGGTGGAGGCGTCACAGGGTCGTCTTCTCAGCCGATATAGAGAAGATGTATCGGCAGATCCTCGTGCACCCTGAAGACAGGAAATGGCAACGCATTCTGTGGAGACCGAATCAAGGGAACAGCATCGTGGATTACGATCTAAACACGATCACCTACGGACTCGCAAGTGCTCCCTACCTTGCTATTCGATGCCTGCACCAGCTCGCCAAGGAAGAGGAGAAGCGGTATCCGAGTGGCTCTCGCATCGTCCTGCAGGACATATATATGGACGATGTCCTCACCGGGGCTGACAACCTTGAAGAAGCCAAACGGAATCAAGAGGAACTCCGTGGGCTTCTCATGGCGGGCGGTTTCCCTCTCCGCAAGTGGGCATTGAACTCGAAGGGACTGTTGGACGGACTCTCCAGCGACGAGCGGAAGGGAATCGTCGAATGGGATCCCCCCACGCTGCATAGCGTGCTAGGTATCAAATGGATCCCTTCCTTTGATTGTTTCCAGGTCACCGCTGTACCAACTCCAAGGAACTCCGTGTTCACGAAGCGTTCGGTGCTCAGCGGAACTGCCCAGCTATTCGATCCTCTTGGATGGCTCGCCCCAGTCACGATCGCCGCCAAGGTGCTCATACAGACCCTTTGGCTCCTGAAGGTCGACTGGGACACCCCACTGCCGGCGAAGGAGGAATTGATGTGGCAGCAATTTCAAATTCAACTCCCTGCGTTGCAGAGCCTTCGGGTCCGCCGATGGCTCGGAACCACTTCATCGTCGCAGTCTCCGGAGATCCACGGGTTCGCCGATGCATCCGAGCGCGCCTACGCTGCCGTCGTATACTCTCGTACATTCAATCGAGAAGGAGTGGCGACTGTTTCCCTGATTGTCGCCAAATCCAAGGTGGCTCCGTTGAAGCGGGTGTCTCTGCCCCGGCTGGAGCTCTGTGCAGCTTTCCTGCTGGCCAGGCTAGTCGAGCACGTCATCAAGGTGCTCGATTGGCAGGAGGTCGATCTACATCTTTGGTCGGACTCCTCGGTTGCTCTCAGCTGGATCCAGGGGCATCCGTCTCGCTGGCCGACTTATGTAGCTAATCGAGTTGCAGAGATCCAGAGGATGCTGCCCATGGCGAAGTGGCATCATGTTAGAAGCGCGGAGAATCCAGCTGACTGTGCCTCCAGAGGTTTGTCTCCTGTCGAACTACCTAAGTTCGAGCTGTGGTGGCGAGGACCCGAGTGGCTCTCTTTACCAGACCCTCTCCCGGTGGAGACCATGCCAGAGGCCAGTCAGGAGACCGAGGAACTGCTAATCCAGCACGTGACTCGCAGGGTGAAAAGCGTAGCCGAAGACCTGATCGAGCGCTTCTCGGATTTGACTCGACTGCTCAGAGTTACGGCTTGGTGTCTTCGATGGGTCCCTGAAAATCGAAAGGGGGAATCAATCCTCATAGCTTCGGAAATTCAGAAGGTCAAACTCACCCTTCTGCAGCTGGAACAGAAAGCTGCATTCGCTGACGACATTGCCAGCATCCGGAAAGGTCAACCCGTAGCAGCCAAAAGCCGTCTGGCAAAACTTTGTCCCTTCCTGGATAAGGACGGGGTGCTACGTGTCGGAGGGCGACTACAAGCTGCTAACCTTGATTATGACAGGACGCACCCAGCAATCCTACCCGACGAATCCTCTTTAGCCAGGTTGTGGGTCAAGGCTGCCCACAAACGATGCTTACATGGAGGAACTCAATTGACGTTAGCAACGTTACGTCAGGAGTGCTGGATCCTCAAGGGTCGACAATTGGTGAAGTTCTGTATCCACCGTTATACGGTTTGCATTCGCTGGAAGGGGCAAACAGCCCAGCCAAAAATGGGAAACCTCCCATTAGCCAGAGTAAATTCTTGTCGTCCCTTTTTCAGATCAGGGATCGACTATGCGGGCCCCATACATATTCGAGCCAGTCGGGGTCGTGGCAAGACAACTTCGAAGGGATACATCGCCGTATTTATCTGTCTTGCCTCCAAGGCCGTACACCTGGAAGCTGTGTCGGACGGATCCACCGAAACCTTCCTAGCAGCCCTACAACGTTTCACCTCACGGAGAGGTCATTGTTCGGAACTCTATAGCGACTGCGGTAGAAACTTTATAGGCGCCAACAACGAGCTGCGCACCCTCCTCAAACAATCGGTTCAACAGGGAGGTGGTCCGTTCGCTGCAGCTTCCAGGGAAGGCATTATATGGAAATTTAACCCTCCTTCCGCTCCACACTTTGGAGGAATCTGGGAGGCCGCGGTTAAATCAGTCAAGCATCATCTGCGTAGGCTCATTGGCGAACAGATACTTTCCTTCGAGGAGCTTGCCACGCTTCTAACTGGTATTGAAGCTTGCTTGAACTCAAGACCTTTATTACCGCTTTCAGACGACCCTGAGGATCCAGCAGCGTTGACTCCTGGACATTTCTTGATCGGGGGACCGCTTCTCGCTATTCCAGAGCCCAGCCTCGAGGAACTGCCCGCATCCCGTCTATCTCGGTGGCAGCTGGTCAACCAGTTAAAGCAGCATTTTTGGCGATTCTGGTCCCGGGAGTATTTGAACTCGTTGCAAACCAGAGGCAAGTGGCGAAAGGACAAAACCCTGATCAAGGCAGGATCCCTCTGTCTGGTCAAAAGCGAGGATCTACCGCCCACGAAATGGCCGCTCGCTCGCGTCATTCGAGTGCACCCGGGGCCAGACGATTCGGTTCGAGCTGTGACCTTACAGACTTCCACGTCACAACTGCTTCGCCCGGTTCACAAACTCATCCCTCTGGTAGCACCAACACCCGATGAAGACAATGGTATGGGCAGCCTCGACGCTGGACTCTCTCGCAGTCCCCCGGATCCTTAAGGAGTAACCACGATAACGATTTTTCTCAAAATTGATCACACTAATCGTCTTTAGATCATTTCATAATGTCACTCACCTTGTATCACGGCTCATTTCACTGTAAATACTCCTCCACACATCATTACACCATCACATGCCGGAAAATTCACTAACGCGCGTCTCTTTTTTTTTGTCGCAGATACTACGCCGCACGTTGCTGACCCATTCAGTTCTGCAGTCTTCGCCACCTCGCGCCCATTGATGGTTACTTCGGTTCATTTTCGTCATTGGCTGACGAGGCGGGCGGAATGTTTGGGATTGGCTGAATGCGTTGGTAGCGTCGGCGTCCCATTGGTTACTCACCTGGTCGCTACGAGATCTGTGATCGATCGTCAACTCTCCGAGTCATTGGCCGACACCGTCGATATCTACCGCAATCGATCATTATCGATTATCTGCCGCGTAGCTCTATTCCGATTGGCGGATCGCGCTATCGATCCGCCAATCACTCGATCGACGGTGACGGCTAACGGCCAGCTGATCGATCGATCAACAGTTCTCTACGGCCAGGCCTAGTGAATACGCTCTTTCTTTTCAACGTAACGCTGCGCGTCTTTTGACCGGCTTGCATAAATTCAAGCATCTCCGGATCCATTGATCTAAGAGATAACCGAGGACAGCAACTGTTCTCATACTCATATTTATTGTACGCGGTTTTCACAGTTACAGTCTGTTTTGTACAAAGTTTGTGTTTATCGACGAGGCCCTACATAGGGAATAAAAGTGATTGTTAACGTTCGAGTGCGGTTTGAGTTACTTAGCGTCCTACCCTCAAACAGGTATCTATTTTTCTTATAATTTCATTGCAAATAGGCGCCACTGATGGCAACTTATCTTTTAATGCATAAAATCTTACTATTTTTTCTGTCCGCCTACAAATTGTTACTAAATCTTCTGCAGGATAGGCCAGACCCCCCCGGGTTTGTAATTGTATTAATTTGTAAATTGGATTGTCCTCTTGCTGCGATTTCAAACATGAAATGCATTCTAAACATTTTAAAGTTGATGACAATTTTTTGGTTATAAAACCGGCTATATACACAACGACACGGTCTACAAATTCGCTATATCGGAATGAATTTTCTGCCGTGTCTAAACTATAGCAATGAAATTCTAAAATAATATTTTCTTCGCTATACTCATCTACTTTTGTTGTCGAATTTTCAACTCCATCATCTGCGTTTATATCAGTTGGCAAATGGCATACAGATGAGTTGATCGTTTGCTCCGGTGAACGTGAACAATAATGCAAAATAGGAATACTTTGTAGTGGTACACAATTACCTTCGAATAATTTTCTAAAAATGCTTATAAACTTACGTGCGGTTGGTTTATTATTACTTCGGCAGAGACTCCGCATACACGAAAAAAATATTTCTATGTGATCTTGGCTACATTGGTAAAATGGAATATGTGTTACTTTTTTTGTGTCACATAGGTCTTTGTACAAACTCAGTAAGGATTGTATACAATTTAAAAGACCCAAAAAGCCTGTTCTTCTCTGCGATTGAACTATTGGTTGACCATTAACCAATGTCAGGCCTCGAATGTATTCACCTCATTTTTCTAATTTTTCAGATATCATGACAAAATTGTCATGATTTAATGGCCTTTTAAAATTCTTCTGCCTCGAACTTCTTGATTTTAATATATCAAAAAGATCATTGATCTCTTGCAGAAATTCCTCAGTAGCTTCTAATTCTTCAAAATCTTCTAATTCCAAATCACAGCGACAGATGCATAGGGCTTTGCTCACTGACGAGCTGAGCACTTGCGTTGCCAATTTCACCTTCATTTTTTTCTTTGTATATTCTATGTTTTGTTTTCTTAATTTATTCGCTCAGTGTAAGCCTTCTCTTTCTTGCAACTTGTGCAATTTTTCTATGTACTTCCATTCAATTTTTTGTTTTTTCGCATTTAAAATGCACTTATAATCCCCAAGTGTATTTCGGACTAATTTAACCATGTGAGACGGATCCAAGATAAAATAAATGGGTTCCCGAGTGACCGGATGCGGAAAGCTTGTCTGTAATGATAATAGATTGGTATAGTCACACCCTAGAATATTAGACATGGCTATGTTACTACTCGCACCATCGCAAGTAACACAAACCACTCTCACGCCTGTGTCATGCAATAATGCTAGGCAGAGATTTAATAAGTTAGCTTTCTGCTCTGCATTAATCTTGTCGATAAGAAAATAGCCGGCTGGAATTTTCCATGTTTTGTTTAAGCCAACCAACAAAAATACCAAAGCCTCTTTGGCAACAGTTTCTTTGTCGCAAGCAAAAGCTTTACCCACGTCAACGAAGCCAGTACACCTTTGCCCATCGAATTCGATGTGCTGGCGTATAGCAACTTCATCAAACATTAATGTAACGAATAACGGTTCATTTAAGCTATCGCTATACGCCTTAACATGTCTAATGGCCTCTTCGTTGAAACCTGGTTCTCCATTTACGGACCGATACCATTTATATAAACTTCTAGGATGCGGTAAACATAAGCCAAGTTTTTCACGAACATAGCAGTATGCTCGAGGAGAATAATAATGAAGCGTTAAAGAAAAAAGCCCCAACTCCGGAGTATATGTGCGTGCAACAGACAGTTCGTTAGCTTTTCTTGTCATGCGTTCAAACAACTCGCTATTGAACTGCGAAATACCTGACAAGGAATGGATTTGCTCCCCTTCTAACAAATTCTTCGTTTTTAATGTTTGCAAAACTGTTTGCAGATTCGTAATTTTTTGGTTTCTTCTATTAATTTTGGCGTTTAAGGCTGCCAATTCCAATTGGTGTTTTCTTTTTAAGTTAGATATATGCTTCCGTAACATTTCCTTTCTTGGGGAATGAAACAATTTTTTCGGAGATATATACGTATGTTTGTCTGCCACAGACACTTTTGCTTCAGCCGATTTATTTGACGTTTGCAATAATGCATCCATCTGCAATATAATACTACTAGTTAATAAATGATCACATTAGGGTACACCTTACCGATTGTAATGAAATTTTGATATTGAAAGTTGTTCGGGATTGGCTGAATGAGTCGGCAGCGTCAACGCGCCGATTTACTGCGCCGCCTCGCTATTGGCGGACCCGCGCGTAACAGCGAGAGCGAGAATCGATAAACAGCCGGCAGCAGCTCAGGCCAGCACCGTCGAGCTTCGATTGAGATCGATTATCGACCCTACCAGGGGGATTACTATTGGCGGATCGCTCTATCGATCTGCCAATCACGAGTTCGACGGTGACGGTAAACTGCCAGCTGTTCGACTCCTTTTTTGACGTCAATCAATCGTTGCTTACATTGCTTAAGAGAAATGTCGCGCGTCGCCTTTTGACCGGTTTTTTCGAAAGTAATTCGATTCATTAGTGCGGATTTCACGGACGCTACTCGGTGAAGTTCTATCGCTATTCTATCAAATAAAACACTTGTTATTATCGATCTTTTATTTCAAGTTTCGACCAAAACGTGCTTGTGTTTTGGTCGTTACCGCTAGCTCCTGTACATAGGTCGTTGACAATTTTGGACGAACCCACGTTGGGTTTAATAAAGTTAGTTCTACGCTAAGTGAGTTGTTCTACCCCTTCTGATCTTAAAGATTTGGTCCTTCGAGCCGGATCTCAGTGCTGCAGTCTAACTGAAAATTCAAATCAGACGTTATTGATCGTTCAGTGCCTCGACCTTGTGATCTAAAGCATGGCTGACCTTGTCGAAAATCGACGGGTGACCGCTCAACGAATCTCGCGAATGGTGGTCAACCTGAAGAAGAAAGGGAAGACCAATATCACTGTTGAAGTAGTTCAGACTACTCTGGACATTCTCAAAGACCTATGGAGGGAATACCATAGAGGCGACTCCTCATTGCGTTCTGCTGCAGTCAAGGATGCAAAACTAAAGGAGATCCCATACTTTCAAGGGGACGAGTACACTGTTACGCAGGACGAGTATATTTCCCAAGTCTCCACTCTAAAAAGTATGCTAGCCGATCTCCAGGCTCCAACGAGCGGTAACAATCTGGAACATTCAAAAGCAACGGTCGACGAAACTAACACGCCAAGGTCACGAGCTGTGTTGCCCAAAATGCCGCTCCCTGATTTCGACGGACAATATAAAAACTGGCCTCCTTTCCGCGACCTGTTTACTTCTCTTATCAGGAATGACCCGACGCTTTCCGCCGTGTAACGTTTACATTATCTGAAGGGTTGTATGAAGGGCAGCGCCGCTTCGCTTCTCAAGAATGTCCAGACGACGTCCGATAATTTCCAGGTTACTTGGGATAAACTGGAGCATCGTTACGACAATCCGAGACTCTTAGTGCAGGCGCAAATTCGTTCACTCGCTTCCTTAGCTCCTATACACAAGGAATCCGCCGTCGAGATGAAACGACTCTACGATGAGACGTTCGACGCTATCGACGCTCCTGACAACCTCGGTCGTCCTGTCACGAATGCTGTCGACTGGATAGTCGAATTGACAGTCAATCGGTGGGATAGCCAGTCTCGTCGGGATTGGGAGGATTCCTTGAAGAACTCCAAGGAACTCCCCACTCTGGAACAGCTTACGGAATTTATGGAAGGGCGCATCCATACATGCGAAGCTCTAGATTCTGCTCTAGAGCTCTAGTCAGTGGCCGTAAAATCTTCCTCCGCCAAGACCTTTAAAGTTCACCAGGTGTCGAAACCAAGCTCCTCGGTAAGGACGTGCTGTCTTTGTCCAGATAAGCACTTTATTCTATCCTGCAGTCGATACCAGGAGAAGACGCCCGCTGAACGGAAGGAAACGGCCAGGTCGCTCAATTTGTGCTACAACTGCTTAGGAAAACATCCAGTGAGTGAATGCAAATCGACCAAAAGATGTCAAAAGTGTGAGGGGAAACACTACACAACGATTCATGATGCTGCAGCTACAACCAAGGAACCTACCTCTGCTGGAGTCAACGTTCAGCAGGTATCATCGCACGTGAGTCCATCTTCTGCAGCTCTTCTCAGCACCGCTCGAGTTACGGTTGCAGACTCATGGGGACAAAGCTGCCTAATTCGATCACTCATCGACCCAGGCTGTTTTCGTTTCGTTGATTTCCGAGGCACTTGCTCAACGGCTCGGTGTGAAGAGAAGCCAGGCCCGGATCCCTCTTCTCGGCGTCGGCGGTGCAAAGGCTAAATTCACTCGAGGAAAAACCACTCTGGTGATCACTCCTCATAGCGGCGAGGATATCGAGATTCACGTTCCGGTCTATGTCATTTCGGAACTGTTACAGTATCGACCTCGAAATGTACCAGCTCTCTCCCAATGGCCTCACGTACAAGGGTTGAAGCTCGCCGATCCAGCCTACCACCGGGCAGATCCTGTTGACCTCCTGCTGGGAGCCGACTCCTACCATCTCATTATTCGAGAGGGGGTCAAGCGAGGTCCGTCACACGCTCCTGTTGTTCAGGAAACCGCCCTCGGCTGGATACTGACGGGAGGAGTCGCAGCTAATCAGGACGAGGAGGCTTCAAGCAGAACAGAGGTCCAGGTACACCACTGTAATATCGATCATGAGCTCATTAACTTTTTAACAAGGTTCTGGGAGCAGGAGGAAATAGAGACAGCGATACCTATCACCGCTGACGAACAACGGGCGGAAGAGCACTTCTCCGCTACTCACCTTCGCCGACCAGATGGCCGCTTCATGGTGCGACTGCCGTTCGACCGAGCACCCGAGTTGGGAGACTCGCGCAGAATAGCAATTCGAACGCTGGAGTCTCTGAATTCCAAGTTTCGGCGCTCGATCGAATTCAAGCGAGCCTACAAGGACTTTCTTGAAGCATATGAATCTCTGGGGCACATGTCAGTCAAGCAGCCTGCAACATCCAGTGATGGGTACCATCTTCCGCACCACGGCGTGTGGCGAGAGGCGAGCTCTACGACAAAGCTGAGAGTCGTATTTAATGGATCGATGCCATCCTCCAATGGACAATCTCTCAACGACTTCCTACTCAGAGGTCCAAATCTGCTGCCCAATCTGGCTGACGTTCTTCTAAGGTGGCGACGTCACGAGTTTGTTTTCTCAGCTGATATAGAGAAAATGTATCGGCAGATACTCGTCCACCCTGATGACCGAAAATGGCAGCAGATCCTGTGGCTATCTGAAAAGGGTGACCAAGTTGTGGATTACGAGCTTAACACCGTGACGTACGGACTAGCTTGTGCACCGTACCTGGCTATCCGCTGTCTACACCAACTCGCTAAAGATGAAGAGCAGCGATACCCGCTGGGTTCTCGCATCATCCAACAGGACGTCTACATGGACGACATCCTCACTGGGGCCGACACTCTCTCAGAAGCTCAACGCAAACAACAGGAACTTCGGGAGCTCCTCATGGCGGGCGGATTCCCGCTTCGCAAGTGGGCCTCCAAGACGAAAGGGCTGCTGGACGGACTCTCCCACGATCAGAGGAAGGGACTCATCGAATGGAACTCTCCTACGCTCCATAGCGTGCTCGGTATAAAATGGATCCCTTCCTTAGACTGTTTTCAGGTCACCGCTACACCATCACTCAGGAACGCGGGCTTTACGAAGCGAGCTGTACTCAGCGGAACAGCTCAATTGTTCGATCCTCTTGGTTGGTTGGCACCGGTCACGATAGTAGCCAAGGTTCTCATTCAATCACTTTGGCTCCTGAAGGTTGACTGGGACACCCCCTTACCGGAGAAGGAGGCACTACTTTGGCAGCAGTTCCAGCATCAGCTCCCGGCTCTGCAGAATCTTCGGGTACCACGATGGCTAGGAACCTGCTCTGACTTGCAGTCTCGGGAGATACACGGGTTCGCCGACGCATCCGAGCGAGCCTATGCTGCTGTTGTGTACTCCCGCACCATCAGCGCCGAAGGAGTGGTCACGGTATCTCTTATTGTGGCCAAATCTAAGGTGGCTTCTCTGAAACGGGTTTCTCTGCCCAGACTCGAGCCCTGTGCAGCCTTTCTGCTGGCCAGGCTCGTCAAGCACGTAACTAAGGTGCTCGATTGGCAGGGAGCGGATATTCATCTCTGGTCAGATTCATCGGTGACGCTCAGCTGGATCCAAGGACATCCCTCTCGCTGGCCAACCTATGTGGCGAACAGGGTCGCAGAGATACAGCGGATGCTCCCACTAGCTAAGTGGCATCACGTTCGAAGTGCTGAAAATCCTGCTGACTGCGCTTCGCGCGGGTTGTCTCTAGCTGAGCTTTCTAGGTTCGAGTTGTGGTGGCGAGGACCCGATTGGCTCACATCTACTGGTCCCTTTCCTGTGACAGCCAGCGAGGAGGTGAACCACGAGACAGTACCGGAGGATATCACTATCCATCAAGTCACTCGGAGGCTAGAGAGCCCGTCATGCGAACTGATAGAGCGCTTCTCTAATCTAACGCGCCTCATAAGAGTTCTAGCTTGGTGTAGGCGATGGCTTCTTGGAAAGAAGAGGGGAGAATCTTGTATTACGGCCTCTGAGATAATAGAATCAAAACTCACCCTTCTGCGACTGGAACAATCAGCTGCCTTCCCAGATGACATGGAAAATCTCCGGAAGGGTCGACCCTTAGCAGCCAAAAGTCGACTGGTCAAGCTTTGCCCATTCCTGGACAAAGATGGGGTCATGAGAGTCGGGGGCCGCATACAAGCTGCTAATCTTGCGTATGATCAGACGTATCCGATGATTCTTCCCGACGAATCCCCGTTGGCTAAGTTGTGGGTCGACGCTGCTCACAAACGATGCCTGCATGGGGGGACACAACTCACCCTGGCAACTCTCCGCCAGGAATGCTGGATTCTCCGAGGTCGTCCACTGGTTAAATCTTGTATCCATCGTTGCACAGTCTGTATACGCTGGAAAGGGCAAACTGCCCAACCTAAAATGGGGAATCTCCCATTAACACGCATAACACCTAATCGTCCTTTTTACAGATCGGGAATCGATTATGCTGGACCTATACATCTTCGATCCGGCCGGGGTTGTGGTCAGCGCACCTCGAAGGGATACATCGCCGTCTTCGTCTGTCTCGTAACCAGGGCCGTACACCTGGAGGCTGTGTCCGATGGCTCCACCGAAACCTTCTTAGCAGCACTCAGGCGATTTATATCACGGCGAGGTCGGTGCGCAGAGTTGCACAGCGACTGCGGCAGAAACTTCGTTGGCGCCAACCACGAGCTTCGAACACTGTTTCGAGAATCTAGTCAACAGGGTGGTGGGCCATTCGCTGCAGCCTCCAGGGAAGGAATCATCTGGAAATTTAACCCCCCTTCTGCTCCACACTTTGGAGGGATTTGGGAAGCGGCAGTTAAATCGGTTAAGCACCACCTCCACCGTATCATCGGCGAGCAGCGATTATCCTTCGAGGAGATGACCACACTCCTGACCGGTATAGAAGCTTGCCTTAATTCTAGACCTTTACAGCCTTTATCAGACGACCCGGGGGATCGAGCAGCCCTAACGCCGGGGCACTTCTTGATCGGAGAGCCGCTAACCGCTATACCGGAGCCCAGCCTCGAGGAACTGCCTTTATCTAGGTTATCACGGTGGCAGTTAATTCAGCAGCTTCAGCAACACTTTTGGAAGCGCTGGTCCAGGGAATATCTAAACACCCTACAAACCAGAGGCAAGTGGTTCTAGAACCAAAATTTGATCAAGGTCGGGCTCCTCTGCCTTGTTAAGAGCGAGATTCTGCCTCCCACGCAATGGCCGCTTGCTCGCGTTATTCACGTGCACCCTGGACCAGACGGTTCGATTAGAGTTGCAACGGTTCGCACTTCAACTTCTCAATTCCTTCGTCCTGTGCACAAGCTGGTTCCTTTGGTTGCATCTGAGGACGAGGATCCGAACGCTGGAGGGTCGATCGAGGCTGGACTCCCACGCGATTCCCCCGATCAAAATCGATAAGTGCAAGCGTACCGCATTATTGTTCCATTTTTGGTTAATCATAAGCTATAATTCATTGTATCATTTTCACTCACCTCAGTCTCACGAATTCATCCCACTGTACATATCCATCTCACTGTAAATATTGATCTCACTTCACTGCACTAGGTTAATTATCACTTTTAACTGCACTCTACTACGCGTCGTTCTTTTTTTTCGTAGATACTACGCAGTACGTTGCAGACCCATTCAGTCTGGCGTTCTTCACTGCCCATCTCTCATTCACTACTGGCCTGACTCGGTGCAATTTCGTCATTGGCTGACGAGGCGGGCGGAATGTTCGGGATTGGCTGAATGAGTCGGCAGCGTCAACGCGCCGATTTACTGCGCCGCCTCGCTATTGGCGGACCCGCGCGTAACAGCGAGAGCGAGAATCGATAAACAGCCGGCAGCAGCTCAGGCCAGCACCGTCGAGCTTCGATTGAGATCGATTATCGACCCTACCAGGGGGATTACTATTGGCGGATCGCTCTATCGATCTGCCAATCACGAGTTCGACGGTGACGGTAAACTGCCAGCTGTTTGACTCCTTTTTTGACGTCAATCAATCGTTGCTTACATTGCTTAAGAGAAACGTCGCGCGTCGCCTTTTGACCGGTTTTTTCGAAAGTAATTCGATTCATTAGTGCGGATTTCACGGACGCTACTCGGTGAAGTTCTATCGTTATTCTATCAAATAAAACACTTGTTATTATCGATCTTTTATTTCAAGTTTCGACCAAAACGTGCTTGTGTTTTGGTCGTTACCGCTAGCTCCTGTACATAGGTCGTTGACAATTTTGGACGAACCCACGTTGGGTTTAATAAAGTTAGTTCTACGCTAAGTGAGTTGTTCTACCCCTTCTGATCTTAAACAAAAGTCATTTTTACTTTTTATAAATAAACCTATCATTTCTTTACCATATTACATGACGCCACGTAACTTTTCATTTTAAACAGTATATATTAGATAGTAAAAACTTACATGTTCATTTTTGGATTCAGATGCAATTTGTAATACTTTTTCACTAACATGTGAACCAGTGTCTACTAAATGTTTTCTCTTTTCTCCTGTAACGCTCATTGTTTCAGTAAATCCAACTGAATCACTAGCAGAACTCGTCTAAAATAATAATATTATCACAAAATGAGTTTGTTATTTCAAATGAGTATGTAAAGTAAAAGTCTTATGTTATAGCTATCTAAACATACAGAAGTTGAAGGCTCCTCGGTTGAAATTTCTTCACATACATTAATATTTTCTTGCTTTATAATTTCAGAAGTTGAAGGCTCCTCGGTTGAAATTTCTTCATACACATTAATATTTTCTTGCTTTATAATTTCAGAAGTTGAAGGTTCCTCGGTTGAAATTTCTTCATACACATTAATATTTTCTTGCTTTATAATTTCTAGAAAGTTTACCTGTAAATATAAATAAATTTAGTAATGTCACTTATGGGTCATTCCATGTGAAAATGGACACTTCTTCGAGTAAAATTTTGGATTTTGTTCAAATTTAAATATGCTGTATTCTTTAGTGACCTATGAACGAGCAAACCGATGAAAATGAGTTTTTGGGAACTTGTAGTGAAAACAGAAGAGTATCTACTAACAATGTTGTTGTTTGACTCCAAAAATGCATGGCATAATATAAAGAGTTCATAAAATGTTACATACATACGGTACAGCATGCTCCTTCAATCTGACACATACTACAGATGTTCTATCCACATCTTCGTGTCTAAAATGACCCGAACATATAATCGGACATTTTGGTAAAATTGTATTTTGGAGTCCCAGACTGTTCAGCCACAATTGGCGTTTCCTAGGACATTTGGGAAATCTGAAAATTAAATTATACAAAAACATTGCTTTCCCATAAACTACAATTTATACATGAAATTCCTTCTTTACGTAGATTAATGAGACATGCAATAAAAGTTTCACAAGTTTCGCTATTTTATTATTGTTACTTACGCATGGAAAGTAATTTTTATTGTTTCTTCCAATTCTTCTTGGCGATAACTCTTCGCCGATGTTCTATTTGAACATCCTTTAACAATACACGATGGCATTTTTATAAATTAATGTGTATCAATGTTCAAAAAACACAAACCCACGACGATTCCCCAATTTCAACGCACGCTTACCAGGCACAAAATGACCGCGACGCGTGTATTGTACAGACCACGTGCTACAGAGGCTACACTAGTATTTAAAGTCGCCTATAGAGCGCACCACATATGGTTCCGACCAAGATGGCCGACATGGTTGATACCCCTTCCGTCTTTTCTTACGCCCCCGCAGGCTTATGCTGAGTCCTGTAGGTCCATGTTATCGTATCGTACCTATTATGTACATTGTCACGTCCGGTGGTTCAGCCATCATTAATAATTAAATATAATCAATGATGTATTACATATACTTTTGAATTTCTTTTTATGTTTAATCTAATAATGTTGTACGAGAAACTAATGTTCAATACTCTTGTTAAAATCAAATCGAACTATCGTATATTATACCACATTGCGTGCGACAGAATTAAGAAATTCATACTTCATTCGAATCGTCTTGAGCGAAAGAACTGCGTAGCGAAATTACTTCATAAAATGACCAGATCACTTCCAAAAATAAATCATGAACTAAAATCCGCTGAAGACTGTCCATCGAGAATCGATGAGTAATAATTCTGCGTCGCCCTACGTGTGACGTAGATATAATTCGATCTGGCCAGGGGAGTTACAGGTAAGAAAACA
Organism: Lasioglossum pauxillum; assembly: GCA_933228785.1. NCBI lineage: Eukaryota > Metazoa > Arthropoda > Insecta > Hymenoptera > Halictidae > Lasioglossum > Lasioglossum pauxillum. The sequence continues at coordinate 24,469,888 of OW121703.1, read as the reverse complement.
GCTAAGAAGAAGCTGACCTAGGAGATGCGCAGGGTAATATGATCTAGCTATGACGATTATGACGACAATAATCACCTGACAAAATTGACAAGACAAAGGACTGATCGGTCTATAAAAGGGATGACTCCTCATGAGGAACGCACTTAAGCATACTTAAGCACACTCTCTTTACAATAAAAGTACAATCAATAACCAATATTTTTTCAATCAACATATAAAAGTATTAAGTAAAATCTCGGTCAGTTTTAGTCTGTCTAAGAAATATCAAGTGAAAGTTTTTATCAACTACAAAAGTATTAAGTGAAAGTTTGTTAAGTTAAGTTAACAACGGAACCAAGCATCGTGCTGAAGGATACCAACCACTGTAATCAAGAAAGAAGACTATTTAGCGGTAATTACTAACAATTTATAATAAGATTTTATAAAATATTATTTATCCGAAATTTGACGCTTAAAATATAGTTCTGCTTATTTTTATTCAAACAAATCAAAATTTCAAATCATTTTTAAAGAGTATACCCATCTTCGATCTCTTCGTACTAGTTCCACAATCAAAATCACTTAGAATATTAAGAAATGCTCGATTACCCGAACCGAAGCCGGTGAATGCAGGTAGGTTCAAAACTGCGTTATATCTCAAAGTAGATGATATAGGCGGGTTCTAATTCACTTTTTTGGGGTTAAAAACGCGGAATGAGGTAAACGGTGGAAGAGGTTATTGCGCGAGCCCGTTCGAAGGCGAGGGGGAGGGGGAGGGCGGTGGGCAATACAGCGAGCTCTCTTATCATGAAAGGGGGGTGGTGGGGGGAGGGGGAGGGGTCCTTTTCCAGGACAGTTTCCTGGTATTACGTTCGGGGCCAGTTTCCTGGTATTGCCGCGTTCGTAGGCAAGGGGGAGGGGGGGAGGGGGGATCCACGTGGAGCCCGTTCGTAGGCAAGGGGGGAGGGGCGGGGAGGGGGGATGCACGTGTTATATTTTCGATGCATCGTCTTCTTATCTATAAACACAGCGTAAACATAGCCAACGTAAACGTAAACACTCATGTCCGATTCGATGTATCCATCATTATCTTTTCGATGCATCGTCTTCTTATCAATATCGTGGCCAGAGGAACGTTTCAACCATATTTTGCGGGGGGGGGGGGGATTAGCTTATAACCAACCATATTTTGTGGAGGGAGGGGGGATTTTTAGTTTTCCTGGTATTGCATCGAAGATCAATTTCCTGGTGTTGAGACCAGTCCCCTGGTATTGCGTAAGCCTGATATGTTTAAATAAACATCCTGTCGACGGCAGGAGCTCGGCTTATCATTTTTTAAATAAACATCCTTTGACCCAGATCTCTGTTCTCACTGGGATTTTTCCTAGTATTGCATTGACGACCAGTTTCCTGGTATGTTTATAATATACGGCGGGCGTCGTGATCGCATCTCTGTTCTCACCCAGCTTATCGTTTTTTTAAATAAACATTCTTTGGCTCCTTATCTAGAAATCGCGGAAAAGTAGCTAAGATTGAATTCTTCATAGGAATTATACGAAATCTAGTAATGAGAAGTTTTCGGGGTCTCTGACTGGCACAGAGAAAACATACATTGTAATTCGAAGCTGCTATACAAGATTCAAGTGGAACTGCGTATCCAGGCGTCGTATAACCGCGGGCCCGTATTTGTTAAAATGAAAAATTGAATCTTGGTCACGAAAACGGGGTCTCCAGACCACTGTGCAGCGTAAACGCTCATTAAGAGGAGCGTTTCAAATCATTTCTTTCATCTTTTTTTATTGTAGTTGGTGGGGAGGGTAAGAATGAATGAACAGGGCGCGATGGAACGCGAATTTTAGTCTTCGCAAACGTTCCATCGTTGCAAGCGTTTGTCGTGTTAAAGTTATTCGGTATTCGCAATTATACCGTGGCGCATCAGCTCGGACGATATTTTTGGTGTTTCATATGAGATTTAAAGATCAGCCATTTTTCCATACGTGACGGTTTTCGCGTACTGTCCGTTTAATATATCGCGAATGGTTTTTGAATTTTTCCGATCGTTGATCAATCAGTAGTTAGGCTTTAATCCTCACTCAATCGATACATATAGTATACCTATTGTATTCATCAGCTTCTATACCTAATTACCACGTTTTTATTAGCTCGCTTTCTTGTTTGTCTGTTTGTCTGTTTGTCTGTTTGTTCGGTGGCAAATTTTGCAATTGATTTTAAACTAACTTCCTGATGAGCTGGAGACTTGAAATCGGTTACATGGCTCAGAACTGGATGACAATGCATTATTCAAACAAAAAATTGTTAAAAAGTCTATCCGTTTCGGAGATATAACAATTAAATATTTACCTTTTCACCCCCCCGCGAAACCTACGTCACCGCGTTCAACGGTCGCCACGCCGCGCGACAGCGCTCCCTACTCCACTACCCGTTCCCTCTCTCACTCATCCCCACTCCACTGACCCGATTCGCACCAAAGGAGCTCAGTGTGCGTCAGTGTGCGTTTGAGCTTCGTGCGGTGTTTATAAAGTTACTACGTATTATTATATTATAATGTTTGTTTACCAATCGAAGGGACAGTTACACCGAGATTTTCGGTCGAACCTTTATCTTTGACATTTTACCACGGCGTTTCGATATGATGCGGTCCCAATACCGTCTGAAATTTACTACATGTCTCTGTTATAATCTCGAAATAATGTCTACAAAAGAAGGAGCAGTTCTTTAATGATGATTTTCACAGAGAAGTCGCCAAATCACCAGGTATGCCATTAAATATTTTACCACGTTTTTATTATGTCGCTTTCTTGTATGTCTGTTTGTCTGTTCGGTACAAATTTTACAACTGATTTTAAACTAACTTCTCGATGAGCTAGAGACTTGAAATTTTAAACATAGCTCAGTACTATATGACAATGCAGTATTTAAAAAAAATTTTTTTTAATTTACAACAGCCTACGCGTTTAGGAGATATAAACTATTAAAAATTTAACCGTTACACGTCCCCGCGCGACGACCGGTAGTGCCCACTCGGTTCCCACTCCACTGACCTGCTTCGCACCGAAGCAGCTCAGCGTGCGTTCGAGCTCCGTGCGGTGTTTACAAAGTTACTACGTATTAGTATACTATAATGTTTGTTTACCAAGCGAAAGAACAGTTACACCGAAATTCTCCTTCGAACCTTTATCTTTGACATTTTACCACGGCGTTCGTTTTCGATATGACGCGTCGCAATACCGTCTGAAATTTACTACATGTCTCTGTTATAATCTCATCAAAATGTTCAAAATCGATTATAAAATTTCACACATGCAAGACTAAAAAGCAGAAAATAATTATTTAAATAAAAATAAATTTTTTAAAAATACCACGTTTTTAAAACGGACTAAAAAGTATAAAATAAAATTTTTAAAAACGCCACGTTTACAAAACGGACTAAAAAGTATAAAATAATTTTTTCTAGCCCCATACAGATTCCTAACCCCTGAAAATTTGTGATTGTGAATTTTTAATAGCTAAGAAAATACTTGTAAGATTTAAAACGAAAAACGTGGGGCGCAAGATAATACATAGTAAGGAGTGTAGAGAGTAGCTGCCGCTGAGAAATCTCGTACAACACTTCATATCATTTGCAGTGCAATAAAGTTGTTAGTGATTTAGTGTTCATTCATCAATTATCTATTGCATGCGCCCCACGTTTTTCGTTTTAAATCTTACAAGTATTTTCTTAGCTATTAAAAATTCACAATCACAAATTTTCAGGGGTTAGGAATCTGTATGGGGCTAGAAAAAATTATTTTATACTTTTTAGTCCGTTTTGTAAACGTGGCGTTTTTAAAAATTTTATTTTATACTTTTTAGTCCGTTTTAAAAACGTGGTATTTTTAAAAAATTTATTTTTATTTAAATAATTATTCTTATATAATCTTGTCCTCTCGCGGCTGGTGTGGCGGGGAGGGGGGGATCCACGTGGAGCCCGTTCGTAGGCGAGGGGGAGGGGCGGGGAATACCTATTGTATTCATCAGCTTCTATACCTAATTCTTATATAATCTTGTCCTCTCGCGGCTGGTGTGGCGGGGAGGGGGGGATCCACGTGGAGCCCGTTCGTAGGCGAGGGGGAGGGGCAGGGAGGGGGGATGCACGTGTTATATTTTCGATGCATCGTCTTCTTATCTATAAACACAGCGTAAACACTCATGTCCGAACGTGTCCGAAACGTGACTGTTTTGTGTCTGTCATCACCATACAGCCAGCCAGCGCACAGTGGTCCGGTAGCTCGCTTTTCGTGACCAAAACTATTGTAGCGTTATTTCAAGGTTTAATGTTATATTATTATAGGTCGTTGAATTCGTCTTGATACCAGTTAGAACATTATGAAGTAAAAAATATATGTTAATATTTAAAACATTGAGGTGACCTTCATTTTTTATTAAAAAAAGAGATTTTTCTTTAACTTTTTGTATTGAAGTTTGTAGAAAAGTGAATACTGATTAACTTTCGTTGGAAACATTTTTTTTGTCAGATCATTGGAAATATTTGAAAAATCTTGTTAACAATTCTCACAATGCATACCATTATCTAGAAATCGCGGAAAAGTAGCTAAGATTGAATTCTTCATAGGAATTATACGAAATCTAGTAATGAGAAGTTTTCGGGGTCTCTGACTGGCACAGAGAAAACATACATTGTAATTCGAAGCTGCTATACAAGATTCAAGTGGAACTGCGTATCCAGGCGTCGTATAACCGCGGGCCCGTATTTGTTAAAATCCGTTTATAGTTCAAGATTGCGGGAGATTGAAATTAAAATTTACATGATCTTCTTAGTAAATGTTCCTTCGAATTTTATGACTTTGTCTTTAGAACGCTATATCTCATCACAGAATTATCTAAAGTGAATAACATTTTGGATTTGGGAGCTTTGAAGGGTTGTTACTTTATAGGAAAAAAATTTTTTCAATCTATTAAAGTTGAAAAATTGAATCTTGGTCACGAAAACGGGGTCTCCAGACCACTGTGCAGCGTAAACGCTCATTAAGAGGAGCGTTTCAAATCATTTCTTTCATCTTTTTTTATTGTAGTTGGTGGGGAGGGTAAGAATGAATGAACAGGGCGCGATGGAACGCGAATTTTAGTCTTCGCAAACGTTCCATCGTTGCAAGCGTTTGTCGTGTTAAAGTTATTCGGTATTCGCAATTATACCGTGGCGCATCAGCTCGGACGATATTTTTGGTGTTTCATATGAGATTTAAAGATCAGCCATTTTTCCATACGCGACGGTTTTCGCGTACTGTCCGTTTAATATATCGCGAATGGTTTTTGAATTTTTCCGATCGTTGATCAATCAGTAGTTAGGCTTTAATCCTCACTCAATCGATACATATAGTACACCTATTGTATTCATCAGCTTCTATACCTAATTCTTATATAATCTTGTCCTCTCGCGGCTGGTGTCGAGTTGTCAAGCTGAGACATCAGGACACATCGTTTCACCCTCCCCATAGAGCAAGATATTTTTTACATTAGTGGTAGGTGTATCCATTATAAATTGCTCGTAACAGTCGTTGTATGAAGTTATACCATAAAAAAAAACGTCGACATCACGGTCGCTATACGAAGTTACATCGCGTGTGTTTTTACCATCCGACCATCCAACTTCGCGCATCCCCCTTTCTTCAACGGTAAGTACAATAAAAAATTAATAAACGATTGAAAATCCGGTAAAAAAATTTTCTTTATTTAGATGGATCGTATCACTCACATCATTGACATGGACGGATTCATTGTGGGAAAAATTTATATGCAAAGAATTAAGCCAAGTTACTTTTTTACCAAATGAACAGCTAGATCGAACGAGCCGTTGCTTTCAACTGTCCGAAATACGATGTACTAGTTCGCGATCCCGTGTATGAAATTGCCAACGGCAAACCGTGTCGACTTCACGGTTGGCGACCGACAAAAAACGTCACATACCATTGCTGTCTGCGCGAAGTACAAACATTTCGAGCATGGGTTAACAATTATTAGAAATACACATAAAGTATCAGTTATAAAGACGCGACTTTGAATTTTCTCCACATCAAAAAAAACACGACACCTCTTTTTACACAGTGTTTTCATAATGATTGCGAAATCGGAGATGGATCCTGCAGCCGTCGCAACAACAACCGATCAGGATCCCACAGCAACACCCGATTATCGCTTCGAGCGCGACAGACTCCAAAGTTTCCGCAACTGGCGTTACTCGCACATCGTTCAACCTGAAAAACTCGCAGTCGCAAGATTTTTCCAATCTGGGTGATGAGGATAGCGTCGAATGTTTCGAATGCGGTATACGGCTGACTCGATGGGAAGAGGACGATGATCCCATGAAGGAGCATCGCGCCTGGTCGAGATTCTGCGGATAAGTTTGCGGGACGAACTGCGACAACGTACCGATCGGAGTCGATCCCGGTACAATCCAGCCAAACCCTCGTGGTATGGATGTCTGTGGAATCGCGAAAGAATCGGCGCTCGAAGGTAAATAAATTTTCAAAGAAAAATACACCAAAGTATGTAACATGATATATAACTTTCTATCTGTCTGTTCGCAGGAAACAAAAATAATGAAGACAAATGACAAGAAATTCGCTGCAATAATTATATTTTAATTATTTTTTAATTCTTGTATATTTGATGTATAATTAAAGAATAGATAAGATTAACTTTTCACTAATATAAAAAATATCTCGCTGTATGGGGAGGGGGCGATATTATTACTGTAATTGTTTTCTTTTTAGTAAATACGAGTTTAATTGTATGACTGTAGGAGAAGGAGGCGGAGGAGGAGGAGGATTGTTTTTAAATAAGAAATAAGATCTTTCACATAATTTTTTTATTTCATAAAGTATGAAACAGCTAACGAATGAACAGTGCGAGGTACTTATCAACGCAGCGCATTGCCACATTTGCGAAAAACCATTTGAGGAAAACGATATACGGGTGCGCGATCATTGCCATCTAACAGGACGATATAGAGGCCCCGCGCATCAAGATTGCAATTTAAATTACAAAAATTCGTTTTGCATTCCCATAGTTTTCCACAATTTATCCAGGTACGATTCACGTTTCATTATCGAAGAAATAGCTAATGCGTTTGAAGGTAGTGTCGACGTATTACCAATAACTAAAGAAAAGTAAAGATCAGCAATTAGATTCGCGTAACTGTATTAAATTACGATTCATCGATTCGTAAAAATGTTTGAATACAAGTCTCGACAAATTAGCATCTTTCCTCGACACAAACAAATTGACAATTTTACGTTCCGAATTTCAAAATCTTTCCATAGAAAATGTCATGTTGTTAACGCGAAAGGGTGTCTTTCCATACGAATACCTCGATTGCGTAGATAAATTAGACGATCTGTGTTTGCCGCCGCTCGAGTCATTTTACAGTTCGTTGACAGGCAAAACCGTATCTGGACGTGATTATGCGCATGCCGAGAATGTGTGGAAGCGTTTCTCAACATAAAAACCTTGGGTGAATACAGCGATCTGTATTTGAAAACTGATGTTTTGTTACTGGCTGATGTTTTTGAAAATTTTCGTAAAACTTGCATTAAGAGCTACGGTTTAGATCCAGCATATTATTACACTTTACCAGGTTTCACGTGGGATGCTATGCTAAAATATAC